>JAEQBH010002005.1:0-600000 GCA_016808115.1 Tetrastigma voinierianum | reverse complement strand
TAAAAACAACACACACAGTCCGAAATTCAGTCCCGGACTTGTAACACCCCGAAATATACCCTAGCAGTTTTCGGATTTGTTTAGGGTATGTTAAAAGTTAAATATGAAATTTCGAAATAAAGGAGACACGGAATTAATTGAAAGTCAAGGGTAAATATGTAATTTTACCATTTATAACCTATTGGTCATAAAAGTGAAAAGATTAGGGGTTAATGTTTAAAATGCTTGAAATGAAAATGTAAAATAGAGGAGTTATGGGGTTAAAGGAAAATAGAGAAAGATGAATAGAAATAAAAGAGAAATGGGGACCAAAATGGAATTATGAAAACTTTAAGTCAAAATGAGTTTTTGACTGCCAACATGTCTTAACTAAAAGATGGATTTAAGACCAAATTAATCTCATTTGGGAGAGGAGGAAACTTAGAGAGAGAGGAGAGCAAAAGAAGAAGAAGAAGAGGAAGAAGCAGAAGAGGAAGAAGGGAGGAAACCAAGATCAAAGGTATGGAACCATGACCTTTAGTATAGAAACTGAATTTATGTATGAATTTCCATGCTTGATGGTTATAATTCAACAAATCTGTGGTTTTTGGTTGTGGTTTCATCTTAACCCAAAAATGATAGCAAGTAAGGTGGGTAAAAACCCATATGGCACAAGAAGCACATGAAATCCTCTCTTTAAGGATGGATTCATAGCTCAAGGGCAAGTAATTCAGTTAGGGTTTTGAATAAACCCTAACTAATCGATGTTAGGGTTATATAAGGATCCATATAAAAATGGGTTTGAAGTAATTCATGATAGGTCTTGAAAGAAGATAAGAAGTGAAAGAGGATTTATAGAAAAGAGAGGTCAAGATGAATTTGGAGGTCTTGAGAAGGTATATGGAGCCAGAGTTGATCGATATCAAAACATGGAAAAATAGGTGAGAAAACACCCATTCGGGCATTCCCTGCGTCTTCTACTGGTAGAAGTTAAGTTCTACCTCGGTAGAACTGATCTCCGGTCATTTTTGGCCAAGTTCTACTGAAGCTTTCAAGTTCTACCAGTAGAACTTGTTCTGGTTTTCCAGTTCTGACCAGTTTTCAGATTTCGACATAACTTGCTCATTTCTTATCCGACTGGGGTGATTCAAGTGGCAAATTAAAATAGACTCTGGCTGGCAACTAAAACTTAGCAGGCTTATCACAAATCCGATCCAGCTCTAAAACACTCAAAGTGGGGCCATGTGCAGGCCATTTCTGCATCAGTTTGACTATAGAGAATTCGATTGATTTTGACGTAATCCTGAGAGTTCCAAGTTCGAATCGGGTGATTCCAGTCGACAACCCCAAAGACCTTACTATAAATGAGTATAAGGACCTAGGTGTCAAATATTAGCTAAGACCCCGGAAAATGAGTGATACAACAGTCCCGAGGGTAATCGGTAAAATGACTAGTTGGCATAAAAATGCCATAACTTTATTTTAGATGATCCGATTGGATTGATTCCAATTCCTAAGTAAACTAGATTCATAAAGGAATGAGAATATATGAATGAGGTGTGATCTCATAGACATCATACTATATATGAAGTGCTATATGTACAGCCATGAAACAAGAAAAAATATAG
This sequence comes from Tetrastigma voinierianum, assembly GCA_016808115.1. Taxonomy (NCBI): domain Eukaryota; kingdom Viridiplantae; phylum Streptophyta; class Magnoliopsida; order Vitales; family Vitaceae; genus Tetrastigma; species Tetrastigma voinierianum. The sequence continues at coordinate 598,393 of JAEQBH010002005.1, read as the reverse complement.
AAAATGCAATATGTATAGATATGTTCAAACATGAATATGATAGATATAAGTCAATGTTATGAATATGATATGAATATAGGATATGTCATAAGATGGCGATAGCTCCAGTACACAAATGATAGGAATACGTACAATGATATGAATATAGGATTATAAGGATATGACTATATGATAGACATAAATCGAAAGGAATAAGATGGAACACGAACATATGATAGAAAGACGTGAATGATAAGAAAACGATAGAGATAAGAAAAAGATGACAAAGCATAGAATGAGAACAATTGTACAAATGATAGGTACATATATGAAAATGAAATGGAGCGAAAGCTTCACATGATAGGATTATAGAAAGTACGAGAATAGCTAAAACATGATAGAAATGTATAAATGAAATAAAGAGATATGAATATAGAAAGCTATATATGAATATATGATTACAAGAGTGCATAGATGTATTCATGAAATATGATAGACAAAACTAAATGATAGAAAAAGATATGAATACATGTATTATATATATATATATGAGAACCGAAATGTGAAACTACAGATATGAGAACTAATACAGAGTAAAGTGATGATAGTATATATGCATAAGCAATTATGATAACAATAGTTATTCATGCTTATGAGATATGTACAGAAAATGTAATAAAGCTGATTGTCACAGACCTCGTAGAGGGATAGAGTAGTGGCGCCCATGTGGAAGATACGCATGCCGCAAAGATATCCATGTGACAGATATCAAGAGTCCCGTTTGGGGTCGATAGATAGATCCCTGTTGGGATCAAAAAGCCCCGCAAGGTCACCATTAATAGACAGAGATCGCCAGATAAAGGATAAGTGACCTTCGGCACCGGGACAAAGACATGGCATAGGTCACCGTCTCGCATGCTGACGATACCTTCGGGTATTAACAGACACGCAGATCATCATCAGACAAAGGATAAGACTTCGGCACACATAGCTTCCGTGATCCGCTTCTGTACGGCAGACATGAAATCTAAAAGGAAATGACATGTATGTGAATATATGACATGATACGCGTTTTAGATAAGACTGCGCATAGCATTTAAAGTATAGCATATGAAAAGTATAAGGAACAAAGACAAGATATGAAAGAGAAAAGTATATGACAAGTATACAAGCACAAGAAATAAAGTGTGTCACGACACCTAAATAAATATGACTGATAAAATATATGAAAAGTATATGAAAAGTACAATATATGAAAAGCAGAGTATATGAATATCACATGAAAGGATAGTATATGATAGTATAAGATGAAAAGCACAGTATATGACTATTATATGAAAAGTATAATAGGAAACAGTATAGGAAATGCACAGTACATGAATATAGGTATATGAAAACAGTACATGAATGTAGTATATAGAAAGTACAACGTATAGTACGTGAAAAGTATAAGAATGTAGATATAAGCAAGGGACAAGAAATAGGCAAAGTATTTGTGATAGATAAGGAATGATATGATATACGTAATAGTACAAAGAATGCAATAAAAGACATAGAACCGAAAGATGAAAAAGACATATGACAAGCGTGAAAGATAAACACATGACAAGTATAGGAATATGCAAAGTATAGAAATAGGAATATAGTAAAAGTATAGATAAGAGATAGGCTAAAGACATAGAACATGTAATAGAAAAAGATTGACATGCAATAGAAATGTAGAGATGATAAGTGATTAAAGTTATATAAATGTGTATAGATAGATAATATGCATATGTATAAGCCAGGACACCGCCATTGGTGGTCAGTCTGATGCTTATGTTCCCACTAAGCGCAGTTTAGCACCGTGTTCAACTGTGTAGTACAGGAGCTGCAAGACAAGGATAGGAGGATGTGACATTCCACATCGCCAGTTAGCCGACTCGTAGAGATGTGCTCACCTCGCCGCCCGCAATCTCCGATGTGTTTGTAATAGAAAAGTTTAAATGTATAGGTAAATGGACTCTGTGATACGTGTGTTAAATTGTGATGGACACCACCCGGTGGTAGTTCTTCGTATGTATAAAATGATTTTTGTTTACGTAAATTATTCAGATACCCAATGTACAGTAATGGGCCTCCGAAAGAACAGGTCAATAAGAGTCCCAGTAAAGTATAGTATATAGTATAGATAGCCTCGCGCCTCGATTTCTGGCTCGATCCGCCAATCCGACGGCGTGATTAAACGCTCAAAACAATCCCAAAATTTTCGGGATCTAACTACACTCCGCCACTCATGGCCCCAAAGAACCCCATGCCATTAAATGACTCTAGACCAAGAATAACCAAAGTATGAGAGAAACCCCACTGAGTTTGGCGAAACCCCTGATTCTCAGAGCTGACGAAGCTTCCTCGGTCACAGATGAACTTTGGTTCTTGCTCCGACGAAAACCGAAGGCCAGATCTCCGTAGATCTTAGAGAGAAGGTAGAGCTTCTCACTCCACTTTCCTCCTTCTTTCTTTTCTTTTCTTTCTTTTTCTTTCCCTCCTTTTTCCTTCTCTTCCACCGAATTGTTCCAACTTGATTCAAGTGGGAAATTTCCTCCCACCTTCTCCTTGCCACATATCCCTTCCTCATTTGCTTTCTTTCTTTATCTTATCCAAAGACTTGGATTTCCTTCCTCTAAGGGTATGACATATGGCCTCCATGGGTCACCCCTTACACATCCCCTTTTGTTTTGACTTATCTCTCCACATAACACATACCCTAATGTGAGTCATGGATCTTTTCCTTTTTACTATTCATGTGTCATGTGTCACATGGACACATGCATTAAGTGGCAATTGCCACACCACATGGCTCTCATGCCATGTGCACCCCTCACAAGCTACCATGTGGAAGCTACATGGTCATGCTATGTGGCACTACTCCTAGTGTCACCCAACACCCGATACCTCAAAAAAAAGCGAAATTTCGACTATCTCGGAATTCGACGAAATTCGACTGTGCAACTAGATTTCGCAAGACGATTCCAACGGTGAAGTCCGTTTCGTTATCCAAGATCTATAAAAATTTCAAGTTTTCAACATGTACTATTGCAACAATTACCGTTTTGCCCTTTTTCAGAAAAATTGAATTTTTTTTCTTGGGTTTTACAGACACAACCACCCAACTGTTGTTTAATTTCTTAAAGGTTTGGCATTTCCACCCAATTGATGTTTTATCTTGTGGATTGGCCTTGCCTCCCAATTACTAACATTTACAGTTGATTGGCAAAGTCATCAAAATATTACTTGTTGTAATATTCCACAGGTCACTCACAATCCCAACAGAACCCTCCTCATGACTTGTCGATTTACTTCTACCTGGGTGTCGGAGATATCAAAATCGACAACAAGTTTCTGAAGGTGCCAGGAAAATACCTGGCTCTAGGATCTAACGATAGATCGAGGTTGCGTTGTACGTTATATATTCTAGTTATGCGCACGGATACATGACAGGAGCGGTTAATTTATAAGATAGTGAGTTGAAAAGGCAGATGTCCAAGCATAAGAGATCTCACGAGACTGAAACGTAGACTGACTTATCGCCCTTGTTATAATTTCACAGGCCACAACAGAAATCCCCAACATTTCTGGTTTCACTTCCCCATCACAACAAACTTGCAACTCGATGACATAAATCCTAGTTTTTTATTTTTTTTTATTGAAAGCTAATCATTTTTTAATATAATGTAGTAAATTGTCTCCACTGAAACTCGAACCCTTTCCCTCCCATGTCCAACCATTTTAACCTTGATGCTCTAACCAACTGAACTAGACTTGTGGACACCATCACTCCTAGTTAATAATAGAACCTAAGTGGAGTGTGTATGTTTAAAGTTCAATTGGGAGAATATTGCCTACCCTTAATTACGTGCATGGCGATTGTTGTTGTTGGTTTTTTTTTTAAAGGCTTAATTATTTTTACAATGTAGTAAACTATCTTTACAGAGACTCGAACCCCTTCCCTCCCCATGTCCCTACCACTAAGCTAGGCATGTGGACATACCTTTTGTTGTTGAACCACTGGGAAGGTAGTGTTTTAACCGCTCCCAACCTAAATAAAAGAAGCCTACTGAATAAAATTTTAAACTCTTTTCATAAAAATAATAATAATAATAATAATAATAATAATAATAGGAGTATATATATATATATATATATATATATATAGCAGTATATATATATATATATTATATATATATAATAGTCTCTTATATATATAGATACTCAACCCACAATGGAACATCTTTATCACTTGTCGTTTATGTTAACACTTAAGATTTTGAAAGGAAAAACATAAATAACTGGTTTTACAAAAGAACTTTTAAAAATATTAGATTAGCTGCCTCTAATATCATGCCTCTATTTTTTAATATATCTCTATATATAGAAATTTTGGGACAAAAACCACACTTCACTCATTCTCAATTTTCTTTTTTAAAATAGAGATGTGAATGGTACATCTTCATATTTTGAGATTCACTATTCACATCTCTATAAACAGATATTTTGATAAACTGCACTTGAAACATTATTCCTATTTTATTTTATTATAATAATAATAAAATAATTATTTTTATAACATATATTTATTTTTCAAAATATTTTTATTCTTATTATTTATTATTTTATTAATTTTGAATTATTTTTCAATATAGTAAAATTATTTTAATATATTCATTTTTAGTATTAATTTATTTTTAATAGTTATTTGATTTAGGCTTAATCTTAAAGAGTTTTGGGTTCTGTTGCATTACCAGTCTGAGTTATTTGTGCTTAGTCATATCTTTTAGTTTACTAATTAAATTAAAATATTTAGTTATACTTTTAGGTTGTTAATTATGAAACTATAATACTTTGGTGTAATTTTAAGTTTTAATATATTAAATTGGTCTTTAATCATTGAAAAATATATATTGAAAAATAATATATATTAATTGGCATAAAGTTATTTTCTAGACTAAAATTAAATTTTGTTATAGTTGAATATATCCTAAGTTGGAGTTGTTGATTGGTATAAAGTTTATTAGTAAACTTAATTACCTTTTATTTAATTTAGTATGATTAAATGTTAGATATGCATATTAATTACTCTTAAATTATTATATAATTAAATTGGGCTTGATTATATATATTTGTGTTTATTGTATTTTGGGCCTTAAGATATTAAATTGAACTTGTTATTGATATAAAGATTTGTTTGATAGTGAAATTCATAAATTGAGATCATATATTGTTTAGTAATTTGGCACTAGACTTGTATTAAATTGACTTATTAATTAATATGAAATTTATTTTGATGGAAGTTATTAAGTCGGATTTTTATGTTAATTATTAATTTGTATTTGTGGACTTAGGTTAGTCACGTATGTGATATTTGCATGTGGATTTATTTGTTAATTAATTTGAGATCATTAGTATGAATGAAATTAATTGGATAATTTTATATATTGCTTTTAGGTTTATTATTATTAGACTCGAATATTTATTTTAGCCTAATTAAATTTACCTACTTTGCCCACCTTTTTAGACTTATTTTGTTTTGCATGGGCCTAGTACTCCTGTTGCTTTTGTTGATTGAGCATGAATTGATGACAAGCGGAGAACCGACTTTCAAGGAGGATTAAGAAATATTGTAAATCACATTTAGGACCTTTTAAGTGCATTATCACTCTCCTCATTGATATTTAATTTCATTATTATGATTATTATTATTTTTTTTACACATATTTTTGTAAATTCATTCTTATATACATTTGTTGATTGTATGTAAAATTGAGTATCATACTTATATAATTCATGTCTTAATAAAATAAATAATTCATTAATTTTTGAGTTAATGTAGTTTGCAATTTCTTTTTAGTATTTTTTTTTCTTTTTTGCTATAATTGAATAAGTTAGAAGATAATCACTTATATCCAAGAAAACTGGAATAAAATTAAAAACAACTTTTAAAGTAAAACTCCTCTACATTTTGTTTGTTTAATATAAATTGTCTAAATTATAAAAATATATTTTTATTAATAAAATAACTTTAAAAAAATTCAATAAAATTATCTTTGCCAATAAGAATAATAAAAAAAATTCTAATAAATTTGTAGGTTTAATTTCCTTTCTAACTTGGTTAAATAAATCCTTTTGGCCAAGTTGAATTTTTTTTAATAAATATTTTTATAAAATAAATACAAATTATTTTCTCGTAAATAAAATTGGATCATATGACTTTGTTAAAATAAAATTGGATCTCTTTTTTATAAATGAATAAAATTTAATTTTTTTTATGTATTGAGTCAAGTGATTCTTTTTCTATGTATTCATAATTAATTAATTAATTAATTTTCACAATTTAATAAACTTGTTTAGTAAAGACCGTTTGTATACGGGCTTAAAGGGATGCTACGTCTCACTATCGTACGTTCCTAACAAGTAACCTGACCTTCGGATTGGGATTTGATTTTTCGCAAACATGTATTTTCCTAAAAAAATGAGTCACACTAGGGTTTTATTTCTTATTTTATTTTCCCTTTAAAAACAAAAAATAAGTGGTGACTCCAATTCTTTAAAAAAATCATTTTTTTCACAATTAAAAAAAAAAAAAAAAGTTTCGCCATCAAGTGGGAACGTGCATGAAAAATGCAAGTACACAAAATGGAAACTTCATTGGGGACAAATGTGTGGGTCAATCTTGTACTCAAGTTAAGGGAAATGTGATATTTAATTGGTCAAGTTATGGATATCACCTTTTGTGCTTTTTGGATAATTGATATTTGTGACTAGTTGATTATTTATGTCGCATGCTTGATTTCTATACTCATTTGAAATTTTGGTTTATTAATCTTATTAATTGATTTTTGTGTCAATCTTTGAGGACTTATAAAGCCCAAAGATAGATTTCAAAATATTTGTGTAACCAATGTTCGTTGTTTGTGGTTAGTTTACTGGGTCTTTAGATGCACCCACACCCGACTATGCATCGTAGATCATTTTTTAGTGTTTGAGAGTTGTGAAGTTACGTTAACTAGTTTTGAGAGAGCTTTGCCACTAGGACCCATCACTTGGATCCTCCATTTTTTAAAGCCACCTTGACTTTATAGGTTGAGTTTAGATCTTTTTTTCTTAGGATTCCTTATCCTCACTTGGGTGCATTTGAGAGCTCTTAGGGCCAATTTGGTCACATTTGGGTACAATGTTCCCTCCTTTGGTCTCCAATGTGGTGTGCTTGGAGATCGATATGAGTTTAAAATCTAGGTGGACCACCTTTCACCATTATGTTAGCCTATTCTTCCCGAACAATTTAGCAGAATTTTGTGCTCTTTGTATGTTACATCCTATTTGTTTCCTCCACACTTTCCATGAATCACTCCCCACCTTAGTTTAGGTTTTTTTTTCTCTTAGAGTTAGAGCTCAGTGCAGATTCACTGGTTTGAGCATTTGGATTAGAGTGGACGTAGAGTCATAGAAAGTCACCACATGTTAATTTACTACAGCTATATCTAGCCTAGGATAGAGGATGGATGAGCAACATGTTCGAAAAATGACTCACAAGGTTATACAGTTGCATCAGACACCACTGTGGGTACCTTAAGCCCAGGCCCAGCACCCTTGGCCAGCCGGCCCAACCCGAGAGCCCCAAGGGGATTAGGCCCAGAAGCCAACCGGCCCACGAACGCCCGGTCGACCCTCCTCCAGGGTACCCTAAGGGGATCAAGCCCAGAAGCCAGCTAGCCCACGAACGCCTGGCCAATCCTCCGCCCAGGCGCCCAGGTATCTCATATCCCGAACGCCTTTTCTAACTCAAGTGCTTTCTTTCCCGATCATCAACTCTACCAAACGAAGTTTCCAACCAGCTCTCCACATTACAAGCATGAGTTCACCTATGAACTGGCCCCGTCGCCTCTAACATAATAGAAAGCTCTCTTAGCAGCGGTTGTATCGGGAAGGCAGTTAAGTAAAGGGAAGAATAAGTCATCCTTCCTGAAATAAATGCCACATTTTCCTAACATTATGGGAAGAAATCGTCCACTCTCCAAAAAAGACGGATCCTCTTTCCTCCCTCTATAAAAGAGAAGCAAGTCACACCAAATGAGGTACGAGATTCTTCATCAAGATACTTGTTGTTCTAAGCCCTAAGTCTTCCAGAAAAAGACTAACTTTGCCATCGGAGGGGTGACACTTAACACCACCGTCGCCTTCTTTGTTTCGTTGTGTTACAACACCCAACTAGGGGTGAATGCCCCGACGATCCACCGCGACTCGAGAATTGGGAGACCACAATTGGCGCCGTCTGTGGGAAACGCCAAGCAAGAAATCTCAGAGGCGGTACGCGAGAGCTTGGGTACACCCGCTCCCAGGTGACCTCCCGATCTCCGAAGCTTTGGTTATTCCTAAACATCCCATCGGACCGTCGGAATTCACTGCCATGACTAGCAATCCAGTGAACCAAGCCCCTGAAGACCAGTCCCTTCTCTAGCACCGTGAGATGGAAGTAAAACAAGAGGAGCAGGCCCGACAAATGGTCGAATTACACGAACAGGCAAATCGGTTGCGGGAAGAAAATAAGCGTCTACGAACCCAGTTGGAGGCCGACCGAGCCGAGCAACTGCGGGAACCTCACCGCCCATTCTCTCCTTCCCATCCCGCAAAGCAAAGCTCGCCGCCCTGTGCGACAGTCTTTACCGGATGACAAACTCGGGCCCTTCTGGCTTCCCGCTTCCCACGCCGTGGCACCAACCCCAACGCCGCAAGCCCAATCTAGAAAGAGGCCGGCCTTGTCGATCCAACCGTCCATCAAGAAGAAGGCACCGTAAGGACGGAATCCAAGCAGATCAGCCGCCCAACACTACCACCAATATGTGCTTGACTGGCCGGGGCTTCCCCTCCGCATTCCATATGATCCACTGATCGCCCCGCTTCCACAAATGATTTTTCCTCCGCCGTCCGAGACCACAAGATATGCTTATCTTGGATTATGATCCTCCCAGCGACTTCTCCACCTTCACCACCCTTATTGTGTACGACGGGTTCTTTCGATCGGAATGCGATCACATGTTACGTGAACCGGGCAATGATCCTCAATAGGGGATGATGGAAGCTCTATGTAAGGTGTTCCCGGCCGGCCTCGGGGCCTGGCACATCCCGGTTTCTAAGCTCCTGGGGATCGATAAACACATTCGGCTATGGGCCGCTTTAGTCTCTCGATACTTGTGCTCGTCGAATAATGAGTGTGACTCCCTCCGGTCCATCCTCAAGCGAGATGGTCCATCGAGACTTCACACCTGAGTTGGGTAGTGATCAATGATTAATGTCTCTGATATGGATCGGTCTTCGAGAAAACCGAGAAGAAGCTGGTGACCACCCGATTCTTCAGTCTTTATCCACTGAACCAGCGGTAACTATAGAGGTGAGGCGGCGGGCGGAAAAATTCTCTACGCTAGAAGATAACATCGGGAACAGCCATGGCGGTATGATAGCACTTTAGGCGACAAGCCGGCAGCCGCGAGGCGTCCGACGGCGACGAGGCGAGAGCTAAAGCGCCCAGATGGGCGTCAGGAAGAAGAAGATCCCCGGGTTCCACGGCTCTCAACATCGCCTATGGCCCAGGCTCCTACCTATCATCGGGACATACGATTTCGTGGCCCCCACGTGAGGTAGTGCGGACGTATAACAAATCTGATCGCGATTATCCTGCGGGGCCAGCCGCGGAGACCAACCGCGAGCCTCTCGAGTTTAGTGCAGAAAGATGATTAGTCGACCTCGGGCGGTGGGAACTGACTCGCTGGAGACGCCGTAGCTCCCACAATAAACGGGGCCGTGTAGAAATCGGCGAGCGAGGCTCTAGGACCACCGGTAGGCCATGACTTCATCTTGGGGGCCGGCCAGGCCAGCGATATCAATCGAAAAACATGGGAGAAGAATCTTCCGGGACGGCTCCGGTTGAACCCGGAGTAAACACCGTCGGTGTCGGGAGATGTCCCCAACGGTTCTCACAGGTGGGCGGCCACATATCCTTTCCACCTATTAACCCTACACGTCATCACACCACACCATTTAACACTGTATTGACTGTATGTATTCAGCTGATGTATGGTTCTGCCGATCCAAGCAACAAGGCCGATTTGCTCCATCTCCCAACCTTTAAGCAAATGAGAGTCCCGATTGATCATCTCCACTCCGCTGGCAGGGTTTTGTCAGGTTTCAACGGAGCTATCACACTTTCGGTCGGGGACATCACCTTTTCTGTCAAGGCAGGTCCGGTAACTCAGCAAGTACTGTTCTCCGTGGTAGAAGACCTGGGGCCATACAATGCTATCTTGGGCCGAGCCTGGTTGCATGCCATGAAAGCAGTACCATCCACATACCACCAAACAATAAGCTACCTAACGGAGTCTGGACAAGTTGATATCCAGAAGCACTACGCGGGCCGACAATGCTATCAACTCACCGCAGGAGCGCACAAATTGGTGCGCCCTCGGTGGAACCACCCCTCGGTGATCAACCCCGTAATAGTAATCGCGCCGTCCGGGTCCATCTCGCTCGTAGATAGAGGTCCACGCCGCGATCTTAGAAACTATGTCCTTTGACTCCGCCGAACAGACAGACTTATGAAAATTCTCCTTTCCGAGGAGGTGGCGCTCAATTACGCCGCGATACAGCTTCAATCGGCGTATTCACTTGGACTCATGCAGATATGCCCAGGATCAGCCCCATTCACGCCTCACACAAGCCAAACGTCGCTCCTCCGCCAAGCCTGGGCGACAAAAAGTAAGACGCTCACCGAGACGCTTACTCTGGTTATCCGCATCAGAGGTTGATAACCGCAGACTCTGATTTATCAAAGCAAAGGAAATACCCCAAATGATTGGCCAACGTGGTGGTGGTTCCAAAGAAGGGGAACAAATGGAGAGGTGTGTGGATTACACGGGACTCTCAACGACGCCCGTCTAAAAGATAGCCCCGCCGCATATATCGATCGCGGATATTTCTACAGTGGCATGGTATGCTATCCTTCTTGGACACTTTCTCGGGATACCACTAGATCCCTATGCACCCCCCGGATGCGGAAAAGACATCTTTTATCACACCCTATGGACTTTACTGTTATAATGTGATGCCCTTCAGATTAAAGAATGCGGGGGCCACCTATCAGAGGTTGGTAACGAAAATGTTTCGACCCTTACTCGGCAGCACCATGGAAGTTTATATTGATGATATGTTGGTAAAATCCAAACAGTGCCCGGATCATGCCACTCATCTCCAACAAGCTTTCGACCTCCTCAGAGAATATGGTATGAAACTGAATCCCCTAAAATGTGCCTTCGAGGTCAGTGGCGGCAGATTCCTTGGCTTTATGGTAACACAAAGAGGAATAAAGGCTAATCCTGCACAACTTAAGGCCATTTTGCAATCGCCGGCCCCACCCAAGAAAGATCTGAAAGAACTGTCCCACGGTTAGCTGCCCTGCCGCCAGAGTTTCCTACCACTAATCGGGGTTTAAACCCTTTCACACTTCCCAGGAGCCTAAACCGGCCGAATGGAACGAGGAATGCGACCTTGAGCATTCAGAGCAACTACACACTCCCACAAGCCACCGATTCTCAGAAGCTTCCGAAAGCCTACGACACACGCCCATCTCTACCTAACCCGGCTCCCACATAGCAATAAGTGGCGCCCCTTTGCCAAAGAATGGGACACAAGGTTGAGGCCGTGTTTTTGTCACAAATCCTTAACCGACGCAAACTAGATACACCCACCTGGAACGAGCTGCCTCGCCCGGGCGCACGCCTACCTGCAAGCTTCGCCATACCTCCTGTGCTCATCCCATCAGGGTCCTAACCGACCTCTCCGGGCATGATTCATAAAACCGTAGATCCGCCTGTGGCACACCGATGGGCAATGGAATTAAGCGAGTATTAACTAAGACAAGCGAGGCTCAAAGAAGGGGCGTGTTTTAGCCGACTGCGTAAAATCCCGCAGCCCAATACTAACCCGAATGAAAAGGGCTGGTAGACCCTTTGCGTTGATGGGGCTTCCACGCCAGAGCAAAGACGGCCTCAGCTAACCCCTATTGAGAGAGAGTGATCAACAGCAATTGACAGCTTCAACACCTCCAACAACGAGTCAGAATACGAAGCCATGATAGCCGGACTTAAACTCGCACTCGTCGTGGGTGCTAACAGTGTTTTGATTCGAAGCGACTCACAACTGGTTGTAGGACAAGTCAACACAAAATTCGAGTCCAGAGAACCCCGAATGGCAAAATATGATTTTCTAGTCAAATAGAAATTAAGCACCCTCACGACTTGGAAGCTTGAACATGTCCCCAGGGACAGTAATGAAAGGGCCAATGCCTTAGCCGTCGTTGCCGCTTCTTTGCCAATAAAGGAAACGATATACCTCCCCATCTACTATCAACCGGGCTCATCCATACTACATACTCATAAGCTTTCGTATGTATGAGGCTCCTCATTCGATTTTCGACCCATACGGTGCTCTACATAGCCACGGGAGAACTACCTAATGATAAAAGCAGAGCTCACAAAATTCAGATTCAGTCAGCTAGGTTCTCCCTGGTAGACAGGCAGCTATATAAACGGTCCCTGGGCGGGCCGTACTTGAAATGTCTAACTCCCGAACAAGGCTAGTATGTATTGGCTGAGTTACATGAAGGTATATGTGGAAATCACCCAGGGGGAAGAGCACTAGCTCACCGGGCTCACACGCAGGGGTATTATTGGCCAACTATGAAGTTAGATGCTGCCGACTACGTCAAAAAATGTGACCCTTGCCAACGAATGTCTCCCATCTTGAAATCACCGGTGCAAGATTTGATCTCCATCTCAGCTCGGGTGGCCACAAACAGCTGATTGATATTGTGGGTCCGCTTCCCACTACCCCTGCCCAAAAGAAACTATTACTAGTCGCCACCGATTATTTCAGTAAATGGATAGAGGCTGATGCCTTCGCTTCAATCAAAGACAAAGCATGCCACTCCTGCCATCCTCGGGAAAACATTGTTTGCCTAGCTCGACATCCCTGGGAGATCAATCAGATCCAATAAAGGGCCAGCTTTGACACCGTCTATTCAGAATTTTGCCAAGAGTTGAAGATAAGAAACTTATACTCCACCCCTCGGTATCCTCAGAGCAATGGCTAAGCTGAAGCCTCCAACAAGACCCTTTTGACTACCCTCAAAAGCTGCTAGGAGGCTTAAAGGAAACGCGGAGGAATCACCCGGTGTTGGGGTCTATAAGACCACCGTCAAACCAACCAAGATTCATCCTTTTGCACTCACCTACGAGATGGAAGCTGTTATTCCTATTGAAATCGGTATGTCTACCATCGAACAACTACGCCCGAATCAGAAATGTAGAGTCAGTGGTCAGAGAGTTAGACGCAAGTGACGAGCTGCAGGAAGCAGAAGCAATTCGAATAACGTCCTACCAACGTTATTTGGCAAACTCTTATAACAAACGAGTGAAGCCTCGGGTGTTCCAACCGCGATCTAGTTCGAGGAGTTTTGAGAACATCAAGGACCCCACGACAGGAAAATTCCAACCCAACTAGGAGGGACCATATGTAGTCACATGGTCCGGAGTCTGGGACCCCATGCTATGTAATAAAACTGGAGGAACCCCGTACTCTAGAATGTGGAATGCCATGCACTTGAAAAGGTACTATCAATAAAAGAATGTCTTTATTATCTATTGGTCGGGTTTGTCTTACATCTATACTTAACGCAGCGTCAATTCCAGTCCAAAGCAGGTGCTTCACCGACTGGCTCGGCCCACACGCATAAACATCCGGGCTGGTCAATCTAAACCGCGGCGCAAATTTCATCGACTCACGCCGTCCCAAAGACGATAACATCCGGCCGGTCAATTTCAAAGTCGGCAGGCCATCGACATGTCTTGGCCAAAGACAGATAATATCTAGATGGTCAATTCTAAAGTCCGAAGGGCAAGAACATCGACTCCGCCGGCCCAAGACCATAACATATGGTCAGTCAATTTCAAAGTCCGGTTGCAGCCCCGACGATCTCGGCCCAAAGACAGATAACATCCGCTAGTCAATTACAAAGTCCGGTGGCGTGCAGCCATCGACCTCCATCTACCAAATTCCTGTATCACTTCTAGTGGCCAAATCATAAAGTCCGGGCGGCGCAGTTCACTGACCTATCGGCCGACTCGATGCCCATGATTCCTAACAAGATGATATCAAAGGAAGCACTCAACATAAATCAAAACAAACTCGGATAGCATAACGTTAAATCATAACCAAAGTTAGCAAAAAGAAGAAAGAAGAAGTAAATTGTTTGGTACAAACAACCATCGAACAGTGTTCAAACCCTAGTTGCTAGAGCATCCTCAACCCCGCTGTCAGACATGGTCGGGGGACCTATCGGGAGAACCGCCTTCTCCCAAGCTACCGGCTACTCCTCCGGGATGTTCATCCCTTGCTACCTACTCTGCTGTGTCCGTGGCTGGAGCGATCGACGACACGCTGGGGCTGAGGCTGGCAAAGAACCTGGAGGCGTGACGTAGATCCCGTGATCCCATCCAGACCGAGGTTTTGCTCCCACAAATGTTAAGTGCGTGAAACGTAAATAACCCGTAGTCGACCGAACAGTGGCACGCCCTAGAATCGAACCCGCCTCCATCGCCTCCACAGCAACGGCCTTCTCCAGAAAGGTGGCAAAGTCATCCTTCACCGTCCCGAGCTCCATGACCAAGGCATATCTCTCATCCGCTGCTGGCCGCTCCTCTCTCTTCGCCTCTTGTAAGCTTCCTCGCAAGGCCAACGCCTCGAAAGTGGTTTCCATGCTCGACTCCGTCCTCTGGCGGGCATCTTCCGCAAGCGCTAAGGCACGTCGAACCCGAGCAAGCTCAAACCTCCGGTGACACGGTATTAACGGCAACCTCGCCGCCAACTTGGCTATCATCGCCATGGCACGCAAAGATCTCTTTCGGGGCCTTTCGGCCCGTGCGCCTTCAGAGATTCTAGCCTCCACTCAAGTGGCGACACGCCAGCTCGGCTTTCTTCGGTGAGGCGCTCTGCATCTCCCGTTTGGCCATTCCCGCTTGAACAAATAATCGCAGCCGCTCGGCGTCCCTTAGCCGGAGCTCAACCGTGATGTCATGGGTCACATGTTCCAAACAAAGGGCTACGCCGTAAAGAAACCCATTAGCAACTAAAAAAAATAAGCAATAGCGCTAAGACCACCCGACGAAACTCCCTATCTTACCAACTCGTTCGACTGGACAGTTATGGTTCAGACCTGGGATCCCGCCGGGCCAATGATCCGTGGAAAACCTCCTTCTGGGGTAGAAATGTGGAGGGTCACCGGTCACCTTCGCTAAGGCCACCATGCCCTGGCGATCACCGCACCCGATATATGTGCGGGTACAAATTATCTAGCCGATCGACCACGGACGCTCAGCGATGAAAGGGCTCCCAGCAGCGTAGTATATCCTTCACCTCCTCCAACCCAGGGGCCGATATCTCCACTCTCAGAGGCTCCCGCCCGCGGGGAGAAAGGTAGTTCTGGGTTATCACCTAGTCCGATCGGTTGAGCTTGAGCAGTCCGGATCGCATGTACTTCGATTTTCTTGGTTGCTCCTCTCCCCGATCTAAAGGCGGGATTACTTGGAGTGCTTGTGGAGCCGGATCACCATCGCTCGACATTCCGATCGATGAGCTCCCGGGCCCGCTCCGCCTCCACTGCAGCCGGGCTCTGCCGGAGAGCAGGGGATGATGATCGTCCCGGTCCCCCACCACAATGACGGGTTGACTCATTGGTAGCCTGGCTGGTTCGGGTCCCTGTCCGACAGGGGTAGGTCCGATTGAAATCACCCCGCCGCCCTCTCAAGTACGATAGCGATCAAGCAGCCCTGTCATTCTCTCCCGCCACTCCACCTTTTCCAAATCCTGGGGCTCTTCGCTATCGGTAGGAACCCAAGGCACAAAGTCCTCCCCCTTGGACCCCGGTGCGTTATGCCGCCCGGGTGCCCCCTTCCTCTTGATCCTTACTACCCGAGGCGGTGTCTCGGGCACCCAGGCAGCAAGGGCGACCTCCTGATGACCTTCCTAGCCCTGCACGGAGCTGAGGGGGACTAACCTGAACTCGCCGAGAAGTATGCCCCAACGCCGCATCCAACACCTTGCACTCCGACTGATGCTCGACCGCCGACCCGAGGAGCTCGCACCGCGAGAAACCAAACACCGCAGGTCGGCAACAACGAAGTGCTCCCCTTCAACTACGTTCCGCGGCAAGGGACGGGGAATGACTGGGAGGTTATAGGAGTCGTTACGCTCACCGCGCATATGTTCCCTCCGATGTCGCCAGGTAACCTTGTAGTGGCGCTCCGCCGTAAACTTCCAGTAGTCGACGGATCTTCTCAAAACTCGATTTCTCCACCCAATTTACGAACCTTCCTCGCCAAGCTTTCCCTACATGGATCATCATAGTTAGTTCGTTATAAAACAACAAACGTTGGGGTATAGACTGATAAACTAGATCTGGCCCAACTACACACCGAAGGACCGAGGCCTGGCACACAAATCCGGCTCGTGGGAAACCTGTGGACCTCACTAGCAACGCCCCTTTCGCCTCCGTCTTAGGCGAGTCAGGAAGCCCATTGACAACTGGAGTCGAGGGCTCAAAACCGACATGAACATCTGGCCCCCCGGCCCTATGCTGAAGAAGTAAATAATGAAAATCTCTACCAACGAGAGATCAAGTTGGTACGTATGGTTCAAAGACGCAAACGCCATTAGGATACTAATCACATCGGGATTTAATGAGGTCGAGGCGCCCAAAAATGCAAAACCGTTTAACCATGGCCGCACCGGAAAGCGAGTCCACCGCTAGATGCGTTCTAGGGTAAAAAACACACTGTTGTGTTCTCCACCCAACATGGACTCATCCGCCCTCTCCATCAACCGAAGGTCGATGTTATCAGGCACCTCGCAATACACCTTTAATTCCTCCATCGTCAGGGATGCAATGACACTGCTTGCAGAAGGCGTCACTCGGGGGCATCCTCCGGGACGACCACTTATGGAAGTTTCTTCTTGACCCCTCGTCATTCTACAAGCAGATCAACAGGAGAGGAGCAAACGTATATTAGATCCTAGGCATATACCAAATTGGTACAAAATCATACTTAGCTGTGCAAAGAGTCGCCCTAAGTGAATAAGTATTAAGATACGTCCCTTCTCTTCTAGGCTTCTTAACAATGAAACCCACACCACCAAGGACCAATAATTACTAAGGAGCGAATGTATAGTTACCTGCGGGAATGAAAGGGGCGAATGCTTACAACGATGGCTCACGAACGAACGCAAGCTAGAGCTAGCCTATTCGCAGTGGTTGGTTGCCAAGAGGGAAGAAGATAAACCAAAACAACACGAAAGTGAAAAAGGTACGCCTTAATGATGCCTATCTATATATATCGCTGCCTAGGGCATGCAAGATTTAATGCTGGGCTGATGATCTGTATCGTCCAGCCTCGATCTCAACCATCACGACGTGTTCGCACTCTAGGCAATCAGAGACTACAGCCAAGCCCAAGGGCCTTCCTCCTGATGGTTAAACCCACTGCTAACAAGTTTTGTAAATGACTAATAGCTCGGGCTTAGATAAAAATATAAAATATCCAGCACTGCAATAAGGTACAAAAGTGATAAAAACTACAATTTTATTTATCAGACACCAAAAAAGGTGTCTTCGGCAAAGACATAGCGATGCTTGTTGTCAATCATAATACAACATGAGAAACTACTTTCATAAACATCCGGTATGTAATAAAACAGCAAGGCAACCGTCGCCAATGCCAAGAAGAAGGGAAAAATGGAGATAGGGCTAAAAGAAGCCGCCGCAGAAGCCAAAAGAATAGTAAAAGGAGAGGATGAGGCTGGGGGGAGGTTAAGTGATCCCTGCAAAATTCTGCAGGAGGTGTCCTCAAACCCCATTCAAGTTCTAGAACCACCCAAACACCCCCCGGGACATTTCCAACTCCGCTCAAACCATACAATCTCTAGTCCAACCCCCGACTAGAAGGCGCGCCCGAGTAACTGAACACGATCATTCTTCATCCCGTAGTCCAGGAACTTAGCAATATTCAATTATCCTACTCCAACGATGGAACGAGGATAACCAGCAAGATATCCAATCTCTCACCCTCACCTTATAACGCTTTCTGCTCTAAATTCGGGGACCGCCACGTATTTGTATCCAATAGCATCTAATGTAAAGCATAAAGTTACAAAATTTACGTTGAAAATTAAGCAACATTAATGGTAGACTGTTCCCTATGATATGACGGTCAACCTTGTTCTTTTTTCCGACCGGGGATGATCTTCCTCCCCGGTAGAAAAATGGGGGCATTGTGTGTACCTTGGGCTCAGGCCCAGCACCCTTGGCCAGCCGACCCAACCCAAGAGCCCTAAGGGGATTAGGCCTAGAAGCCAGTAGTTCCATGAACGCCCGGTCGACCCTACACCCGGCACCAAGGATCAAGCCTGCCAGCCGCCCCACGAACGCAAGCCACTCTTCAGCCGCGCCCTGCATCTCATATCCTCGGACGTCTTTTCTAACTCAAGCGCTACTTTCCGATCGGCAACTCTACCAAACTAAGTCGCAAACTCTAATTTCTCCCACATTACAAGTGTGAGTTCTCCCATGAACTGGCCTCGTCGCCTCTGACAGAATAGGAAAGCTCTCTTAGCAGCGGTTCTATCGGGAAGGCAGTTACGTAAAGGGAAGAATAAGTCATCCTTCCCGAAATAAGAGCCACATTCCCCTAACATTATGGGAAGAAATCGTCCACTCTCCAAAAAAGACAGATCCTCTTTCCTCCCTCCATAAAATAGAAGCAAGTCACACCAAATGAGGTACGAGATTCTTCATCAAGATACTTGCTGTTCTAAGCCCTAAGTCTTCCAGAAAAAGACTAACTTTGCCATCGGAGGGGCGACTTTAACACCACCGCTGCCTCTTTGTTTTTGTGGGTGTTGCAAACTAACCTGGTAATGCCCGACAATCCACTTACTCTGAGAATTCAGGAGACCACAACCACCATTACATTATATACCCATGTCTATTTTGAATTTTAAGTACTCACATGTTCGTGTAGACGATCTCGAGAACAGGCTAAGGTAGATAAGAGTGTCTAAAAAGACCACTATTTGGGATGATGTTGACAAGGCATATGTGGTCAGCTTGTTGACTAGGTTCAGGATGTTAGATGTTGAAGGGTTCATTAGATGGTATAGACAATCAATTGCTTTATTTCCATTATCTTTCAGTGAGTGAGACAGTGATAGTTTGATTCATCATATTCACCTTATCAGAGGACTTAAGATAACCTAGTACAAGAGAGTTTGAGATGGTTGTTTCGGGATTTTGTCTAGTTAGTTGGTTAGCACATATGAGCCAGAGACAGTACTCCTTTCTACTATGCTTTGACTTTACCCCTTTGATATATTTTGGGGACTTTTTCATGGAGTGCTCATTGGAGATTCAGATTGTTTTTGCTCCAGGTCTTCTTGGGCATGTTGTTTTTATTGGTGTTATGTTTGTAGACAATGGTACTCGGTTATGATAAAGTTTGATCACAAGAACCTACAATTTTCTTTGGACATGTTTTGGGGGATTTGTTTCTCGTTTAGATAATCTACTTATTCCCCCACATATGGATTTGAGCATTTTAGGTATTTGTATGACTCTTGTGATGATAGTTATTCAGTAGACATCACATTCACTACACATTGTAGATCATGGAGATTCATCTATTACCTGGGATTTCAAAGAGATGTTAGACTCACCTAGAGCAAGTCATATGGCATTAGAGAATTAACCCTAGAGGGAGCTGCATGGTTGATAATTTAAATGGTAACCAATTCTTAAAGCTAACCAATGTGGATCAATTGAAGAGGTTTAAATTGAGACTGTGGTCTTAGGATGGGTAGCCATCATTTCGATTAGTCTTACACCTTGTCCCATATATATATATATATATATATATTAGCCCTTTGAGCCTCGAGCATATGTTATGGCCTCTTCTTTCTCATAGCTTTTGATGAGTATACTTTATACTCATTTTATTCCTATGTTTTTCTTATATTTTTAGTAGTTTTATTATATAAATAAGTGATCTAATGCTCTAAATTTTCAATTTTGTGATTAGGTCAACCATGAGGCAATATGGATAAAAAAACAAATAGATAAAGTCCAAAAATCAGCAAACTACACATGCAGCAGCAGCTACTATGTTTTCCTATTTTCAGCTTCAAGATGATCCCAAATGACTACAATATTTATATGGATGGATAGGATACTTCCCAAGCTTTCCAAAGAGGCCTTATTCACTCAATTTGGACTTCAAATGGTCAGGTTATGACGCTTGGTAGTTGAAGGAAGAAGAGAAGAGAGCTCAAAAGTGACCAATTGGAGCATTTTGTACACTCAATCTTTATAATCATTTCTAAAGTGTTGGTTTTTGCCATAGATTCTAAAATTCAAGAGCTTTCCAACGGTACCAAGAACACCTAAATCAAAGTTCGAATGACAAAGTTATGGCCTTACGAAGTTGGTGCAAAAACAGGGGAGCTACAAAAATGTCGCAAAGTTGCCGAGAGCTCAAAAACACTACAGCCCGACATCGTGACGTCGCGATGTTCGGGGTTGGTTTTGGGTGGAATTTCAGCCCATTTTGAGCCCATAATAGAGGGTTTTAAAGCTTCAAAACAGAAAAACACGAGGGAGGACGGATTTTGGCCATTTTTGGGGGAGAACAAGCTCCCTTTAGGTGGAAACACCCTAGGGTTTGTTCTTGAAGAGCTTCTAGGGTTTGTTTTTGGAAGAGTAAGAAAACTTGAGGAAGAAGAAGATAATGGAGGAGAAGAAGGGAACTTCAATGCCAAATTTGTTTTCTCTCTTTCCTTTTCCGTTTTTCTTTCTTTTGATGGTTGTATTTACTTTTCCGCTAATGTTTTAGTTAGTTCACACGATGCAGCTAAAGACATGTTTGTATGAACTCCTCATTTTATATTGGATTGATGCTTTATTTCATATTTATGTTGAGTATTTCATTCGATCTAATGCTCATGGTATTTGGCCAATATTTGCATGATTTGTGGTTTGATTCAAGATCTGAGAAGTAAGAGTTAAAATTAGACCATGGATGATTTACCATCTAATTATCATGAGATAGAGATATAAGTGAGATTATGTGTGGTATTTAGATTTCTAGGGTTCAATGCATCCTTAGTTATGATGATTTAAGGCAGAGATGCAGTATAACCTTTTCTAAGGGTAGAATGCATGCTCGATTTGAATTCTGTTATGAAATCATTCATGTGATGAGATTGATCATTGATTAATTGGGTTAAGAGGTTCATACATCATTGTTTAGGTGAAATATATGCCCTAAGGCCTTGTAGTCTTATTTGAGTCATTCTTACATGCCTATATTAGTGTCTTAGAGTTTTTCTATACATTTTCCACCTTCCAAATAGAGTCTAGGCTAGATTATATGTACTTATAACCCACCCCTCTCGTGAGAATTGATACTCACTCTATCATTATATTACTCGAGGTAATCGCGTGCACTACAAGACATGCGCATTACATTTACATAGCACAAATCAGCCTATTAGCTTTGCTTACCTTTTCCACACTAGGGTAAGGGCCCTTTGATATGCATGCATGATTTGCTAGGTGTCTCATGAGCTTTGGACTTATATGTGTATTTTCCTCACTTTAGTTGTTATTATCATCCCACCCCCTTGTTTGGTTGTGTCCCTCCCTTTTGTTTGGTTGTGCTCCCTTTACCATCGCCTTTGTTCTTTTCCTTTTTTATTTTCACTTTTGCTTATCTTATTCTTTTTGTTACCATACTCGATTGATAATTCTTCACATTTTGATGCATAGAGGGTGGTCATGTCACTCTCTTCACTCCACCTTTCACATTGATTCAGAGGTTTTGGCTTGAGAGATTACCTTGTGAGAGGAGATTTAGACATTCATTTGTGATTGGGGACAACTTATTAATTCTTTCTGTTTCTCATCGAGGCTTGCTTTGTTGATTATCATATGTACATTCATTCAAAAAGAAAAGAAAATAAAAAAAGAAGAAAAAAATAAAAATAAAATAAAATAATAAAAAATAAAAAGAAAAATGAAAGAGAAAAAGTGTATTTATGTATAGTATCTTCCTCCATCAGGTGCTTATATCGACTTTTGAGAGTTATTTATTGGGTATATTTACTATTGGAGATCTATGTGAAATTTTTATGGGGTTTTCATTCCTTGGGTTACTTTTGTTATTTATTTCGAGTGTTGAGAGTTCGAGGGGCGAGTATTCATGTGAGTTCTATGAGTTCATTATTGATACTTAGATCTAGTGTCCAATGAGTTATAGAGGTTAATGTGAGAGTTCTATGAAATCCCTTACTTCTTGGATCACTATTGATACTTTTGGTGAGAGGGGTGAGTGTTTGAGTGACTTCCTCACTAGGATCTCTGGATCATTGTCTTTGCTATTGCTCCATCCTTAGTGATATGATTTCCCTTCTACTGTACTGATATGGGTTGATCATCATTTATTTTGTTTATCCCTACCTTTTTGTGTATATTGGCACCTTTGTCCCGACACTTGATCCACCATTGTATTCTCTTCTTCACACCATTCTTGTGTTTTAATGCTAGCTTAACTCTTTCCCATTCATTCATTTCCTTCATCAATGCTTTTATTAGTTATTTTTTTAGTCTATTGCTCATGAGATTTTTTCCATGCATCATCTTATATGTGAGGGTATGAGTTTGATTATTAGGTATTTGAGCATAATTTCCCTTTGTTTCTTTTACCCTATCACCCCGAGCCTACGTTACGGTTCGTGTCTTAAGACCACCTTAAGGTTGTGGTATCGAGTGTAATCTTCGACAGTTTCTAGTTGGAAATGTGTTTTGAGTTTTGGTTTATTGTTTAAATGCAGTTATGTTTCACCTTCTAGGAGATGCCTTAGTCATGTGTGGGCCTAATTCAAATGAGGGTATAAATGGTCAATTGGGTACACATTGGATAGTGGATGGTTTTGGTATTGTTTGGTTTCACGATCTTATAATGCATCATATGTCACACTAGGGCATACCCTTGAGATCATCAGTTCATAGGGTTTCATTTTTATTTTCCATAAGGGCATTGTTGGATATAGATTTCAACTTCATTGAGAATTGGTCTTTATAGATGCACTCAGGCATAGGTTTGTACCTTTTGGCTAGTAAGGGGTCGAATAGATTTGATTGTTTATTTGATCATCATTCGGCACTAGGGAATAATCCCTTCATCGAGATTATCGTATCTTTTGTTGTTTTCATGACCACTTTATCCATTTATTGTTGCTCGTGATTACTATACCAAGGCATACCCCCTTCGTAGAGGTTATTGATATCTTATGTTGTCTTCATGGGCATTTAATGGGTCAGTTGGTTTTTTTTTTTTTTTTCTTTTGAGTTATTACTTAGAGTCTACCCTCTTTCACAGCTTTTCTATAGGGGCATACCCCCCTTTTCAGTGAGTTCATTCAGAGTCACCTCTCTCATTTGGTATTCTTAACTACTCTAGGTTCTAGACAGCTTTCTCATGCCTTAGTTTTATTTTAGGTTTTTTTAGTTATAGATTGTTTACTTTCACTTGAGTAGTTATCCAAGAGCATCTCTCATTTTTCAGAGATTATCATAGATCTTTGTTTAGAGAGTTGATCTTCATTTTAGGGCATCCCCCTATCTGCAATATTGTTTCAAGCGCACAATGCCCCCATCTTTCAATGGTCTCTTTTCGGGCCTACACTGCCCCCATATTTTAATAGTCTTGCTTTAGGCATACAGTGCCCCTATTTTCAATACTTGTTGGGGTGTACAAAGGCCTCCGATCTTTCAAAGATCTTAAGCCCACATAATGTTCTAATTTAATAACTTAAGTTTCACTGTACAAGGCTCTTATCTTTTAGTGAGTCTTGTTTCGGGGCATGCCCCCATGTTTGAATGAACTTGTTTTTTGGTACATAAAGGCCCTTTTTTTCAGTATTTTTGTTTCGAGAGTACAATGCCCCCATCTTCCAATAGTCTTGTTTCAAGTTTTATAGTGCCCCCTACTCTTTAGTGTTCTCTCATGATAGCGATAGTATACAACCCCTATCTTTTAGTAGTCTCTTGCTTCGTGCTTTCATAAAGGCCCCATCTTTCGCAGTCTTGCTTTAGGCGTACAATGCCCCCATTTTTTAGTAGTTTTGCTTCGAGCGTATAGTGCACCCATTTTCAGTAGTCTTGCTTTAGGCGTACAGTGCCCCCATCTTTCAATGGTCTTGTTTCAAGCATACAATTGTCCTATCTTTCAATGTTCTTGCTTCAGCTTACGCAATTCTATCTCGCAGTCTTGTTTCGGGAGCTGCAGTGCTCCTTATCTTTAAAGGGTCTTGTTTCGGCGATAGTGTTCTATCTTTCAAGAATATGTTTCGGCGCATGCTGTTCCTATTTTTCGCAGTCTTGTTTCGCGCATAGCACTCTCATCTTTCAATAATCTTACTTTGGGCGTATAGTGCCCCCATCTTTCAGTGGTCTTGTTTCGAGCGTACAATGCCCCTATTTTTCAATAGTCTTGCTTTGAGCGTATAATGCCCCACCTTTCAATGCTCTTGCTTCGAGTGTATAATTCCCCATCTTTTAGTAATATGGCTTTGGGTGCACAGTGCCCCACCTTTCAATGCCCTTGCTTCAAGCGTACAGTTCCCCATCTTTTAGTAATCTGGCTTTGGGTGCACAGTGCCCCCATCTTTCAATAGTCTTGCTTCAAGTATACAGTGCTCTTATCTATCAATGGTCTTGTTTCGAGCACACAATGCCCCTATCTTTCAATAGTCTTGCTTTGAGTTTATAGTGCCCCTATCTTTCAGTAGTCTTACTTCAATCGTACAATGCCCCTATCTTTTAGTAGTCTTTCCTCATGCATAAATGCCCCTATCTTTCAAGCACTGCGTTTGGGCAATACAGCTGGCCCAAGCATCTTCAAAAAAGATTTCCCCATTTTTTATCACAATCCGAAGTTGTTCATTACATCCACACTGAAATGTTTACTATGCACTATGATTTCGACATCATGGTATTTTAGTTTTGTTTAGGCCCTTCGTCCTTTCTTTGAGGCTATTGGAGCATCCCTCCTCAAATATTATTCTATTTCATCTTTCACTATGTTGATATTTTTTTTAGTCATGTGATGAATACACAATTGAGCAGTAATTATAGCAGAACTTAGCACATTCAAGTCACACTTTGCCCACATTTTGCGTGAGGATAGGTACTTTTAATTGCTTTTGTGTTTTTTGGACTTGTGCAGGTCTTTCAGGTCTAATGCATAATTGTACAAAGATTTATGTCCAGAAGCAACATGGATCATCATGATGTTGCAACCGATCGTGAAGTTTCGTGAACCGCAACAATGCCGAGAAGCACCAGAGGTTAAAGTGTGCCTGCAGACACCTTCAACATGTACCTATATACCTATGCGTGTGCGATAATAACAGCGGTACCTAAGACACCACTAACATGTACCGGTACACCCGCAAGTGGAGAACTACGGAATTGAGTAGGAATCCGATTCAATGCAAGGGCACACTTGTAAATCAACTTTTTTAATGCGAGATCACATTGTAGGGTATAAAAGCCAGGACACAAGGAGAAGGCAAAATTTTTATTCGTAGGGTTAGGTTTCAGCAGAGAAGTGTTCCTTTCAATAGTTTTTGGCGAAGTTTTTATAGATTAGGGTTGAAGACTTTAATTCATGGGAGATTTTTTATTCAAGCACATGTAATCTTTCAATAGGAACATACATCTCGTTTTCATTCTCAGATTTTTATATTCTTTTTCATTCCTAGATTTCACAATTGAATTCTGATTTTCTCAAAGTTCCTTTCATGAATCAACTCCTTTCAATTATGATTTACCTTATAATTTCCATGGAGTTCTAAATTTCTTTGCTGGGATTCTACGGTGGAAACTCACCGTGATCAAGGTATATTCCCTCAATTCCTCTTTTATACTTCAAAGGATTATGTGATGTTATTCGCTTGTAGAAACTTTGTAAAAACCTTAGTTAAGATTCTCACAACGTAGAACGAGAGATCCACACGTTGTGCCGATTACAAATGCAAGTTAAGAGTCTAAAATTAATTAAACAAGAACATCATTCAATCATCTTTCTTTTTCAAAAGAGCATTTAAACACAAATCTTCCATCGAAGACCATTTATCAATGGCTCCTGGGATGAGATCAGAACTAAGAGGTGGGAATTATGTGACCATTAGTGAGGGAAACCCAAGAATCCCAGCAATCATCTTTCTAATTCTAAAATATTCAAATCAATCAATCATTCAATCAAACAACCAATCCCTCTATAATTCCTTTTAATTACACCCAGGGAGAATAGCCCTACAGATCAACAAATTTAGACTAATTTCGTGGAGATGGACTGTGGATTCCTCAAGATACAATGCTAGACAACCTTAATTCCTACGCTTGGGAATAGAATTCAGCATACGAATAAGAACGAAGCATCATCCTCGGTAGTTTGATTTGGAGTTGCGATGTGCAATCTCCCCTTCAAATGCACAATGCCTTTATTATCGTGTTTCTCATCCACAAATGAGATGTTCCTCGTATTCACTCGAGTTGTCTCCATCCACAACCCTGACTTATTTATCTCGTCCATAGCCTTAAGTTGTTCACTTCATCCACAACCCCGAGAGTTCATCTCATCCACAGCCCCGAGTTGTTCATCTCATCCACGGCCCTGAGTTTTTCATCTCATCCACAGACCCGAGACCCGAGCTGTTCACACCATTTTTGGATTACGTTTTTCTTCATCATTCCGGTCATTGCGACCATGACATTTCTCTCGTTTTTGCTAGTTTTTTAGAGATATCGCTTAACATGACTTTATTTTTTTGTTTTAGGTGAGTTGGTCCTTCTATTCGTTTTTTTTCTTTCCTTGGTAGTAGAGCTTTTAGAGCACCTTGAACTTCTTTGAGTTCCTCGATAAGTGGAGCTTACCTTAAACTTCAAGTAGTTATCTTGTCTCACACCTTGGTGCTTTCTTGTGGTGAGTTTAGATTTCTCGTTATGCGTGCTTTTTCTTGTAGTCCAATTATTACTCGACTTTGATGTCGGTTCTCAAACCATTTTTGGAGACCATTTGGAGGGAGTCTAGACTCGCATTAAGACTTTAGTGGCATTTTAGACATTTTCTTTTGTTGCTTGTTTTTTTTTTTTTTTTTTTTTGGAATTCTTAGAGCCCTTTTGGTTGTTTTGGTTTGAGCGAGTTAGTGCTCTTCATGGACAGTTTTGGGGGTCATCTTTGTTCTTCGATAGTGTTCACTTTGTTTCACTTGCTTTTTACACTTTCGTTTCACTTCATTGTTCATACGCTCACTTCACTTGTGATTTCTAGTTCACTTCGTGTCACTTGTTTTTCACACTTTCGTTTCACTTCATTGTTTATGCGCTCACTTCACTTATAAACTCTACCAAAAATGGGCATATTTATAGACTTCAAAATTTTTATTATTATTAAATATTCCATTTTTTATTATTATTATTTTTAAAATCCTCCGTACTTAGATTTTATGGATATATTGGTAAAATAAAATATTATATAAATTTAATGAAAATATTTGAAAAAATTTAAAATTGTTCATATAATGTTTATCTTATAAAAATTTATCATTGAACAGAAAATAATTGTAAGATTAAAATTTAAATATATATTATTGGAACTTAAAATTATCGTTTCAATGAACATCATTGTAATGTTAAAGTTTAAATATATTATTGAAATTATCCGTTAAAAACTATTATTTATTTGAGAAAAAATATATATTGTTATGTTTTTATTTTTAAAAATTATCATTGACATGTACTTATATATATATATTATTAATTTATAATTTTATTATTTAGATATTTAATTTTCTTAATGTTAGATTCAGTATAAAAAATCTAACTATCTTTAAAAAATTTCCTAAAAAATCTAACTATTCCTTAAAAAGCTAATTATTCCTTGAAAACGTGACTGAAATCTCGTCTAAATTGAGGTTGCACGGTTGGTTGGAGCGCGTGGTCAAAAGGTAAAAGGACATGTACGATATTTTCAAAAAAATCGACAATTTATTGTCGATCTAAAATCAACGAAATATCACTGATTTTTTGACAATATTTTCGGCTATTATTTTTCTGATGTGCCTGTTTGGAGGGAGTCTAGACTGGCATTATCATTTTAGATTTTTTTTTTTTTTTTTTAAGTTCTTAGAGCCCTTTTGATTGTTTTGGTTTGAGCGAGTTAGTGCTCTTCGTGGACAATTTTGGGGATCATCTTTGTTTTTTTAATAGAATTCACTTCATTTCACTTGCTTTTCATATTTTAGTTTCACTTTATTATTCATGCGCTCATTTCACTTGTGAACTCTAGTTCACCTAGTTTCACTTTTTTTTCACACTTTCGTTTCATTTCATTGTTTATGCACTCACTTTACTTGTGAACTCTATCAAATATGGGCATATTTATATACCTCAAAATTTGTATTATTATTATTATTATTAAATATTCCATTTTTTATTATTATTATTTTCAACTCCATTCTTCACTAAGATTTTAAGATTTATTTCATGTATATCGGTAAAATATTTGGCTGATATTTTTATATAAATATTGGTAAAATAAAAAATTATAAAAATTTGATGAAAATTATTATTATTAAATATTTTATTTTTAATTATTATTATTTTTCAAATCCCCCCCATTCTCCTACCCCCTATTTCGTATACTTCCAGTAAATATTTATTGATTATATAAATATTGGTAAAATAAAAAATTATATAAATTTGATGAAAATACTTGAAAATGTTTAAAATTGCTCATATAATATTTATCTTTTAAAAATTTATCATTGAATGAAAATAATTGTAATATTAAAATTTAAATATATATTATTGGAACTTAAAAAATTATCGTTCAATAAAAATAATTGTAATGTTAAAGTTTAAATATATATTACTGAAATTTATCCGTTAAAAAAACTATAATTTATTTGAGAAAAAATATATATTGTTACGTTTTATTTTAAAAAAAATAAGATAATCTTTATCTTTTTAAAAAATTATCATTGAATATTAAAATTTATATATATATATATATATATATATATATATATATATATATATATATATATATATATATATATATATATAATTTATTAATTCATATATTTTATTAATTCATAATTTTACTCTTGACCGTGCCTAACCAACTGTGCAACCTCAATTTAGATGAGATTTCAGTCACATTTTTAAGGAATTATTAGCTTTTTAAGGAATAGTTAGATTTTTTAGGAACTTTTTTTAAATTTGTTTGGTTTTATACTGAATCTAATATTAAGGAAATTAAATATCTAAATAATAAAATAATGAATTAATAAAATTATATATATATATATATATATATATATATCATCATAAAACCATCTGGCCAGTCGCCGTCGGCCATCCATTGCCGACGACGATCTCCTCTCCTCTCTCATCCTCCATTTCATCCTGTTGTGCTAGCATAAGCTTTAATGTAGATAATAAGAATTCAAGAACAAAAAAATAAAGAATAACTCACACAAAGATGCATGAGGTTTTAACATGGTTTGGCCAACCATGCCTACATCCACGGATGAAAGAGAATTTTTCCACTATACGATGAAAAATATTACAGAGGTAGAACAACATATGATTGGGTTCCCGAAACTCTCATGTTTCCCCATTCATTGTATCCATACCCTGAACTGCAAAGTCCCTCGCTCTATGGGGTATCCTCATCTTTCCTCACATCTTTACACACCCCGTATAGCCTTTACAAGCCCATCTCTCTCTCATAACTTTTTCCTCTCATGATTTAGAATATTTATAGTGATATTCTTAACTACTTTCCTTATTATATAAGGAAACCTGATATTATAAAAATATAATGACTTAAGAATTATCCTATAAAATATTCCTTACAAATAGGAATTAATACTAATTAGAAATTTGAGACATATTCCAATAATCTCTACCTTTGATCAAATTCCATTATTGACTCCACCTTGAATTGAAATTCCTTTTTATCATCTTGTGCTTTTAAATATTTTGTTCTTCTAGAGATCTTCAATCCGAAACTCTAACAATCCTCCCCTCGAACAAGTACCATTGAACCTCTTCTCAAACGATCATCGATCCATCCATCCATCCTCTACACCCTAAGGTTTTCCTTGGCTTCCATTGTGTTCTACCACACGCCTTACATGAAACACTACCTACCTCGAGAGTTTACTCTTATCTAGAACAACTCTCTTCATCGTGAAGCAGCCACATGTACATGAAGATCCAAAGCACACCGCTTATTCGATAAAGCATAACCATGGATTTGTTGCCAAATAATTAGGGCTCATCACCTATGTTCGGCATCCTAGGATTTCACCTACATGGCCAAGTCTAAGCTTTGGCTCTGATACCAATTGTTGTGTCAATGGAAGCTTTGATGTATATGATAATAATTTAATAATAAAAAGATAAAGAATAACTCACACAACGATGCACGAGGTTTTAACGTGGTTCGACCAACCATGCCTACATCCACGAATGAGAGAGAATTTTTCCACTATACTATATAAAATATTACAGAAGTAGAACTATAAAACCCGGGAAAATTTAAATTTTCGAAAGAAAGGTAAAATGGTAATTTCGGTCAAAATCCGAAATAAATTTTTTTTTATCTCAGATGACGAAATGGACTTCACCGTTGAATCGCTTTCACAAATTCGCTACCGGGTCGAATTTCAGAATTTCGAGACGCTTGAATTTTACGCTTTTCGAGAAATCGAGCGACGCGTGATATGTGGACCCTGACCCTTCGGTATTCCAAGCAAAGTTGATGGTGGTCAATGGGACCCCCGGGAATTGGGGCATCACAAGAACAACATACAATTAGGTTCTTGAAACATCCCATGTTTCCCCATTCATTGTATTCATACCCTGAACGCCCGAAGTCCCTTGCTCCACTGGGTATCCATGTCCTTCCTCACATCTCTACACACCCCTTATAGCCTTTACAAGCTCATCTCTCTCTCATAACTTTTCCCCCTCATGATCTAGAATATTATAGTGATATTCCTAACTACTTTCCTTTATAAGGAAACCTAATATTACAATAATATGATGACTTAAAATCATCCTATTAAATATTCCTTACAAATAGGAATATTACTAATTAGGAATTTGAGACATATCCATTCTCCCATCTTTTCCTTTTTTCTCACAATCCAAATATTCTCTTTTCTTCACTTAACACCCACCACAACATTTTCACATATGTATATATTTATGGGATTTGATTTTCTTTTATGGACTTCTATGGGAGACTTGGGGTATGTTGGTATGATAATTTGTTGATGGTGAAATTTATTTGATTTAGGCTTAAACTTTGTATTTTTGGTTTCATTGTATTTGGCTTAGTTTGGGTTATTTGTGCTTAATCATATCTTTTGGTTTATTAATTAAATTAAAATATTTTAGTATACTTTTAGGTTGTTAATTATTAAACTAGAATATTTTGGATGTAATTTTAAGTTTTAATGTATCAAATTGGTCTTTAATCATGGAAAATTAGATTTTGAAATACTTGAATACATCCTAAGTTGGAGTTGTTAATTGGCATAAAGTTATTTTCTGGACTTAAAATTAAATTTTGTAATACTTGAATATATCTTAAGTTGGAGTTGTTGATTGGTATAAAGTTTATTGGTAAGCTTAACTTTTATTTTACTTATTATGATTAAATGTTAGATATGTATATTAAATTAGGCTTAAATTATTATACAATTAAATTGGGCTTGATTGTATATATTTGTGTTAATTGTATTTTGGGCCTTAAGATATTAAATTGAACTTGTTATTGATATAAAGATTTGTTTGATAGTGAAATTCATAAATTGAGGTCATATATTGTTTAGTAATTTGGCACTTAGACTTGTATTAGATTGGACTTATTAATTAATATAAAATTTGTGTTGGTGGAAGTTAATAAGTCGGATTTTTATGTTAATTATTAATTTGTAATTTTGGACTTAGGTTAGTCACATATTTGATATTTGCATATGAATTTATTTATTAATTTGGGATCCATTAGCATGAATGAAATTAATTGGATAAGTTTATATATTACTTTTGGGCTTATTATTATTAGACTTGAATATTTATTTTAACCTAATTGAATTTACCTACTTTGCCCACCTTTTTGGGCTTTTTTTTTTGCATGAGTCTTATTGTTTTTGTTGATCGAGTATGAATTGATGACAAGCGGATGATCAAATTTCAAGGAGGATTCGGAAATACTGTTAATTACATGTAGGACCTTTTAAGTACATTGTCACTTTCATCATTGATATTTAATTTCATTATTATGACTATTATTATTTTTTTACATATATTTTTATAAATTCATTTTTATATATGTTTGTTGATTGTATGTAAAATGGAGTATTCAGTAATTTTTGAGTTAATGTAGTTTGCAATTTCTTTTTAGTAAAATATTTTTTGCTATAATTGAATAAGTTAGAAGATGTTATTTTCCTTAAGTACTCAAGAAATTTTTTTTTTAATAAAAATTGAATTTTTTTTTTTGTAAAGTAAAACTCCTTATGTTTGTTTAATATAAAATCTTTAAAAAGTTTCAATCAAATTATAAAAAATAAAAATATTTTTATTAATAAAATAACTGTAAAAAAAATTTCAATAAAATTATCTTTGATAATATAAGAATAATAAAAAATATTTTTTTTCTAAATTAAGTTGTAAGTTTAATTTCCTTTCTAAATTAATTGAATCAATCCTTTTAGCCAAGTTGAATTTTTTTAATAAATATTTTTATAAAATAAATGCAAATTATTTTCTTGTAAATAAAATTGGATCATTAGACTTTTTAAAAATAAATTGGATCTCTCTTTTACAAGAGAATAAAATTTAAATTTTTTTATGTATTGAGTCGTGATTCTTTTTCTTGGTATTCATAATTAATTAATTAATTGTCATAATTTCTTAAACTTGTTTAGTAGAGACCATTTATATACTGGCTTAAATGAGTGCTACGACTCACTGTCGTATCTTCCCAATAAGTAACCTAACCATCGAATTTTGACTTGGTTTTTTACAAACATATCTTTTCTTTAAAAAATGAGTCACACTAAGGTTTTATTTCTTATTTTATTTTACTTTTAAAAAAACAAAAATAAGTTAAGACTCCAATTCTCTAAAAAAAAAATAAAGTGAGTTTTGCCATTGAGTGGGAACGCACGTGAAATGGGTTCACACGGGCATATGGAGGAGAGAGGTCCAAGATTTAAGTCCTAATAGACACAAATTTATGAACATAATATCATGATGTAATACAAAGTAAATATATATATATAAGTTGACCCATTAAAAAAATAATATATGTTAAGTGTTAAATGTGTGGGAGAGTGTTTTGTTAGTGCCTGACTGTAGACAAAAAACCAAAAAAAAAAAATTTAAACCCTAAAAACTTAATGAAATTGGCATCACATTTAGGAAAATGTTTTTTTTAATATGTTTCAAAATCTTTGGCTTGTTTGAAGGTATGTTGGGGATAAGATAATGATCAATACTTGGAATGTGATGTGTTGGGATCAATGTACAGCAGAAGTCTAGATCATGATTGAATAAGATGTATGATAAACTAATGTCATCATCCTTAGGGATTACTAACCTCTTAGCCTAGGACCTTCCAAGCTATTCTAGTTGTGACAACTAAGTGGTGGGTGCTCAGGAACAGTAACGGTTTTTCTACGATATTTCAATAAAAATCTGGCTTTCACCCAAGACAGAAGAAAATCGAGGAAAAATCGGGAAAATCGAAATCGCCGATTTTTCACGAAAAATCGAAAAACCGATTTTTCCAATCAAAATCGCGGGACAGAGCACGCTACACAGGCAGAATTTTGAAAAATATCTAAAATACTCCAGAAAAACATCGGGTAAATACTCCAGAAATATCGGTAAATATCAAAATATCGTAAATATCGGCAACATCGGTAAATATCGGTAACATCGGTAATCCCTATTTTGACTCCAAAAATTTTTATAAATACCCATAAAATCATACAATCTTTACAAACCTACATACACATCCAAGCTCCATTTAATCCTCAAATTATTTTTTCTTTATAATTTATCTCAATATTTTGAAGATCTTATTATGAATATTATCTTCATCAAGATGGGATCCCTTTATCAAATAATGTAATGGAGTCACATCGGTCTTCATTTTGGTTTTAAATTACTATTGTAATGTAATTTCTCGATAAATTATAATGAATATTATTTTCAATAAGTGTATATTTACTTATTTATGTCTTTTATATAGTTCAACAAAGTATTTCCATGAATTTCAAAGTATTTTTATTAATTTTCGCTTTACCGATATTTTTGTCAAAATATCCACCGATATTTACCGATATATCCGTAAAATCCAAGTACCGATATATCCGTAATTACCGATATTTTGTTCCTTGGGTGCGCCTAATTGCTAGAGACTAGAGGAGAGAATACTCGTGTATGTGAGTAAAGGCCCTAGGGAGAATATATGAAGGTCCTAAGGAGAGAGGTCTATTTATAGACTCCAAATCGTAATCTTATAAGATTACTTGTTTGACAAGCAACCAATCCCTATTTGACAAGCAACCAATCCCTGTCATACAGGGTTTCTTGTATATCAAGTAACCTAACTCCTACCTTATTGGGTTTCTTGCCTCTTAAGCAATTATTAATGGGCTCTATCACTAATTAGCTAGCCTGAGGATCCAACAGTCCATTATTAATTTTGGTTCTTGATCATGTTACTCATATTGTTTCCAAAGCATAAATCCAACAATCTCTTGCTCAAAAGCAAGTCTAGGACCATTATCTTATCCGGTGCTATTCCACTAAAAGCCCATATGTGAACTCTAAGATTAATAGTGTATATATTAAATGTATTTTTCCTTTGTAAAATATCGATAATTAATCGACAAGGGTTTCTGTCAATCGATTAATTATTTATTATCTTAACTTATCGCTCTAACTAGATCCACACCGACCATTGTCTTTCAACATCCAAGTACCGAAACATATTAAGATGATATTTCATACAAATTCCATTTTTGTATATCTCATAAACTCTGGTGGTCAAATGATCATTATTCCCAAATCATCAAGATATTGGTCTTTAAAAGGAAACCTCACTTATTGATAACTCAAAGAATGATAATTACTTAACTTCATGTTTATAATATACGTAGGATTAAGAAAAATAGCATAACTAATATTGTCTGAGATTTAATTCCTTTTTACATAATATTACCTATAATTGAATCTCTCTTGACCCTCTCAAAGTGAGTACTACATAACTCACTCTAATATTCTACATTAACCAAGACAAATTATTTCATAAAATATTGCAATCTAAATAAAGTGTCAAACTTTATTTATCAACTATGAGATGATTCATTAATTATGAGAACCTATAATCATGTCTTCTATGGACTTATCCATATGATCATATACTGCATAATTAATTTGGACCTTATATGTGAAACAACATGTGTATAAGAATTTAAGAAATTCATATCAGAAAATGAAATTACAAATCGTCTTGCTCCTAGAGCATAAATGTAATGAACTCCCACTTACTCTAAAGTAAGCCTAGGACACTCCTATAACCCATACAATTTACATGCTTCTCAAACACATGTTCAGGAAGGGACTTAGTAAAAGGGTCTGCTAGGTTTTCCTCATATGAAATTTTACTAGAGTCAATATCCCATTGGAAAACAAAGTCCGTAAGTATTCCAAGACTCCCACTGGAATACACCAACATATAATCCCTTGTTCTCTTTGGATACTTGAGTATATGTTTTTCACTGCAGTCAAGTGTTCTTCTTCGGGATCTTATTTGTATCGACTTATGATCTCACCGTGATATGTAAACATCTCACTTAGTGCATACTATGGCATATTATGTGAGACTCGCCACACCGGCACAAGGTTTCACTCATGAGTTCTTTTTCTTCAGGAATTTTATATGATTGTCCCTGAGAAAGATGAATTCCATATATGAAGGGTGGAAATCCCCTCTTGGAATTCTTCATGCCAAAACTAGCCACAAGGAAGCTTGGGATAGAGCTAACACCTTATTCTTCCGGTCTCATAAGAGTTTGATTCCTATAATATAGTTAGCTTTACCCAATTCTCTCATATCAAAATGTTATTTTAGGTAACCCCTTACGTCTGACAACACCTTAACATTGTCTCTAATTAACAGGATGTCATCTACGTAAAGAATAGGGAAAACTACCATTGTACCTTGAATCTTTTATGCACACATGGTTTACCATGGCTCTTTTCCTTATAGATCAACTTGCTTCCAATGGGTTTTACCCCTCTAGGAGCTTCTACAAGAGACCATACTAAGTTTGAACCCATAGATTCCATCTCACGGTCCATTGCCCTTTTCCACTCTTGCACATCAACATCCTCCAATGCTTCGTCATATGTGGTAGGGTCATCATCAAGATTATCTAAAATGACTTGATAAGTTTCTCCTAACGAGGCATACCTTGTTGGTTTACGTATTGTCCTCCTACTATGAGTTTGCTACATTGGTTGTTATACATGTACAAGAGGATCCAAGTTTGGTGGTTCAAGTGGATTTTCAATCTCTTCTTCATGTTCTTGTTCTTGAGTTTCTTGAATTTGGTCCTGAGTTGTTTCCTATGTTTGTCACCTTCGGGGTACATGTTGTACATATTCCCTTCTTTGAACATCAACAGGAAACATAGGTGGAAAATTAGGAGTTTCTTGTGGATCTCGAACCAAGTTAAGCTCGTCAAGAACCACTTTGCTCTTAGGTTTAAAATTGTTCATAACTTTCTAAGAAAGTATGGAGTCTCACTATTGCCTTCTTTTCCTTTGGATTATAAAATATTCCACCTCTTGTTCCCTTAAGATAGCCAATAAACATACACATATTTGTACGAGATTCCAATTTTTGTGATTTCTATGCTAAGACGTGTGTCGGGGCACCCCAAATTCGAATATGGTTAAAACTAAGTTTGCACCCTTTCCATGACTCTGTGGGTGTCTTTGAAACGGTTTTAGATGGAACCAAGTTTAGTATGTAAATAGTTGTTTATAAGGCATATTTCCATAACAATTAAGGTAATGATGAGTAACTAAGCATCGACCTTACCATATCTAAAAGGGTTATGTTTCTCCTATTAGAGACTCTATTTTGTTGGGGCGTTCCAAGAGATGATAATTGAGAAATTATTCTCTCTTTAGCCAAGTAAGACTTGAACTCTCTAGATAGGTATTCATCGCCTCAATAAGATCGAAGCTGCTTGATATGGATGTCTAATTGCTTTTTTGCCTCAGCTTTATATTCCAGAAACTTTTCAAAAGCTTCAGACTTATGGCCCATTAGGTAAACATATTCATATCTTAAGTAGTCATCAGTAAAGGTGATGAAATACTCATACCCGCCTCCACCTTGAATGCTCATTGGTCCACACACATTAGTGTGTACCAATTCCAACTGCTTAATAGCACGATTTTCTTAGTCGCGCTCTCTTCTTTGATTATTTTACCTTCCAAACATGATTCACATACATACTGCATAGTTCAAAGATCAAGGAATTTAAAATTCCACTTTTTAACCAAACCTGAATTCAAGTAGGATTAATATGACCTAATCATAAGTGCCATAAATAGGTTTCATTTGAAACCTTTCTTTATTAGATAAGGGAAGTTGTTCATCATCAATATGTTCAATGACATTAAAACTATAGGACAAAGGAGTTAAGAAATACAGACCATTCATTAATATTCCGGAGCAAATAAAATTATTATTACTCTTAATTGAAACTGAGGAATTAAACTGCACTGTTAAACCACGTTCAACTAAACAGCTAACATAAACCAAATTCGGAATAAACAAACAATTTGATAAACGTAAAGTTTTATTATCAAAACATAACTCCACGAGTCTTACTGCTACTATAGAGACATATTGCCCATTTCCCAATTTCAAGCTCCTTTATCCTTTACTAAGTGGATTACTTTGTTTGAACCACTCCAAATAGTAGCAAACATGGTTGGTGGCTCATAAATCAATGATCCATTTATCATTGTAATTCTCCACTAAACAAGCCTCAAGAACATTTAGAGTATCTACCTTTCCAGCAATACTGATGTAATTACTTATGCTAAAGGCCATAGGAGAGAATACCCGCTTATGTGTATAAAGGCCATAGGGAGAATGTATGAAGGTCTTAGGGAGAGGGATCTATTTATAGACTCAAAATCCTAACCTTATAAGGTTACTTGTCTGACAAGTGACCAATCTTTGTCTTACAGGGTTTCTTACATATCAAGTAACCTAACTCCTGCCTTATTGGGTTTTTTGCCTCTTAAGCAATTATTAATGGACCATGTCACTAATTAGCTAGCCTAGGGATCCAACAGCCTATTATTAATTTTGACTCTTGATTAACAGCTCAAATTGTTTTTAAAGCATAAATCTAATATGATGATCAACTGATTTTTCGGTGTGGCATGGTCGAAGCTACTAAGGAGTTTTTTTTTTAATGAGATAGAGGATAGGGATGAGATATCTTGAAGTGCTATGATTGATATTCAAAGAGGGTGTG
The DNA here is from genome assembly GCA_016808115.1 of Tetrastigma voinierianum. NCBI lineage: Eukaryota > Viridiplantae > Streptophyta > Magnoliopsida > Vitales > Vitaceae > Tetrastigma > Tetrastigma voinierianum. The sequence goes on along the minus strand of JAEQBH010002005.1, from coordinate 559,561 downwards.
TCATGGAGGCCTGGAAATTTTCCATCAAATGCAAAGAGAGAAAATTAGGCCAAGAAAATTTGTGGGATTCATGGGCTTGTTGTCCCGCTAATGCCAGGCTAATTGGGAGCGCTTTGATCAAGGAAGATGGATTCATACTCTGTTCTAAGACGAACTCCAATGTATCGATGGAGGCCTAAGACGTCCTTGGTGGACATGTATGCAAAATTTGGGTGAATCGACCTTGTATAGGAGATGTTTGCGAACCCTAAAAACTTTTAGGTTTCAAATTTTGTTTTTTATTTTTTTTTAAAATTGGGTTTTCTATCAGCAGTCAAAAGGCACTTTCAGAATAAAATTAATACAAATATTTGCTTGACATAAGGTAATGATCCTGCATGGGTTTCATAACTCTCAAACTTCTCACAATGAAAAATTCAGCAAAATAAACATGAGAATCAATAAGTGGGAAAACAAGCACAATCTTATATAAAATGGAGGGGAAAAAAATCAAATCAAGGACAAGAGATACAGACGATTTATGAAGAAAAAAGCCAGGAAAGAACTAGTAGGTCCCAAGCAGAAGAATCAAATGTTGATATAAGCTTAAAATAAAGAGGGGTAGCTTCAAAATGTGATGGCTTAGGGTGTCATGGCTTGCCTGTGCCCTCTAGCCACAGGCCTCAGACAACTAGGGCTGCTAATCACGAATATCCGGTCTGCCATGAGCTCACACTTAGGAGCCCGGACTAGAGACCTTCCCCAAAGGTGGAAATGGTCGACATTCCCTGATGCCATCTCCCGAGAGGTTTCAAGTGTCGCCGATAGACCCCCGAAGAGTACATGCGCCTTCCTTGCCTCGTAATAAGTTGCTTCGAATAGACTCGAAGAGCGTATGCGCCTTCCATGCTCCTCAAGAAGTCTGTGGAACGCTCTCTGGTCCCGTACTCAGAAATATGTCCATTTAAAAGGAAGAACTAGTCTCCACACGTGATATATGCGCCACCTTCTTTCTTCCGCTCTCCCACTTAAAAGGAAGAACTAGTCGCTGCACGCGAGATATGCGCCACCTTCTCCTTCCGATTTAGGGGGAAACGATCCACTTTCCACGGAAAGTGGATCCCTTTCCTCTCTGATAAAAGAAAGTCACGACAAGGAATAAGGTAAGCGTTTCAAGTCTGAAAAAGCTATCTTTTAAAAAAAAACAAGGAAGGATCTAACTTGAGCATCGGAGGCCGACGTATGAGACCTTCCTCACGCTTTCAGACGAGCCTGGCAGGTTGTCAGCTGTGTGTGTATGTTCTAGCGATCCAAAGGACTCAAGACTTAGAGAATTATAATTGGCGTCGTCTCGTGGAAACGCCAGTAGGAAATTCCAGGCGTATACGAGCCCGGGTTCATCCGCCCTTAGCTGCATCTCTCGCACCAAGTTTCCTCGTAGTTCCGCTCATTCCATCGGGACTGGCCGGAGTTTATCACCATGTCTAGCAACCTAGCTAACCCACCCATCGAAGATCAGTTTCTCCGCTGGCATCAGGAGATGGAGGCGAAGCAAGAGGAGCAAGCTAGACATATGCCCAAATTACGTGAACATGCGAACCACTTACAACAGGAGAACAAACGCTTACGGGCCCGTTTGGAGACCAATAGGGCCGAAAACCCACAAGGTGCCGCCCAACATGTACCCCTAACCCAAATAAGGGAAAAGAGCCCGCCCTACCCGACCATAGTGATCATCCGGCTGATGACGAGTTCTCTTCAGACAGCTCTCCACTTCCCCGTCGCTCACCACCCCAGAACAATGCGGAAGCCGAATCCAGAAAGAGGCCTCATCACCAGTCCAACCAAGCTATTAGGGGTGCGCGTCGCCAAATGCGAAGAGAGGCCAGTAGGGACAAACCCCATTTGAATCGGGTCCCGAGCATATGCCCACCCTGGGCCCGAGGGTACGGCCCCCCGCTCTAATCGCGCAAGATCTGCACCTGGTGCCTCCGCCCCTATCAGAAAGGCTCTTATCCCAGACGGACCGTACGACATGTCAAGCTCCCATGCCAAGATATTTTGACACAGTCTCTCGCTGATTCACATTCCGCCATTTCCAAGGCGTAATGATGCCCTCCGATCCATATGATCAAGATATTGCACTTTTAACTGTGCAATGATCCTTAACGAACGATCGACTTCAGGTAAAAGTATTCCCGCCATTCGAAGGACCCGCTCTCGTCCGTCCATGGGCTTCCAAGAGGATCCCTAAATTCATTCAGCGAATTATGGGCCGTGTTTGTCTCTTAGTATCTATGCTCCGTTCGGTAGAAAGGAAACATCAGCTAGCTCCAATCCATCTTCAAGCGGGACGACGAATCCATCCGGGACTTCACCCAGAGATTTGGACAAGCCGTCTAGCAAATTGATACGTATAGTATGGATGCAGTCTTACAGAACTTCCGAAGAAGCTTTGGGCCCACTACTCCTTTCTTCCAGTCCCTTTCCCTTAATCCACCTGCAACCATGGAAGAACTATATCAAGGGCGCATAAATACTCCACTCTGAGGATAACATCCCGAGTCGGCTTCACAAAATGAGGCGTATGACAACTCACCAAAGCGACAAAGCCGCTACAAAGCCCAATCTAATAGAAAGGAAGCGCAGTAAGGGGCCGTATGCCCCCCAAGAGTAGTCAGAAAAGAAAAGGGATCCTCCCCAATTCACCCCCTTAACATCTCCTACGACCGACTGCTTCCCCTCATCCTAGATCACCCCGAGTTTAAGTGGCCTCCACCCATGCGGGTAAACTATGACCAACGCAATCGGTCGCTGAGATGTGACTACCACAGGGACCACGGCCATGAAACAAATCACTGACAAGGCCTGAAGTTCATGGTAGAGAGATTAATCCGGGCAGGGAACCTCAAAAGGTTCATTCGGGAGCCAACCCGGAACCGGCAAACCGCCTCGCATCACCGTAGCTATCATTGCCGCTACTAAGCATCCGTCGGGAGCCCGACCACCATCAACTTTATATCGAGGCCCGATCCACGATCAAGACTACCTAGAAGGCAAACGAAAATGCTCCGTGCGGCCTCGCCGAGCCAAAGTAAACATCATCGGTAATTCTGCAGAGCAAAGATAATCTGCTCAACCGATCGATGGCCCCGCATCCTTCCTCTCTATATCCGACCCAATAATACCCTCATTATGATGCGCTTATACTCACCTTATGTATTAACAATTTTGATGTACATAGGGTCCTTGTTGATCCTAGCAGATGACCAATTATTGTAACGCCCCAAATTCTTTACGCAGATGAAAGTCCCACTCAAATATCTCGGGCCGCCTGCCAGAAGCTCATTCAGATTCAATGGATCCACCACACCGACGGCAGGTGATATTGCTCTCCGTCAAGGCAGACTATGAACTCGCCAAGTATTGTTTCAATGGTTGAAGATTTGGGGCCCGCATAATGCCATCATAGGTCGAACCCGACCTACGCCATGAAAGCAATCCTCAACTTACCACCAAACTATCGCCACCCCACGCATCCGAAGTCAATTCTACTTAGCCGCCAGCGCCGCCGCGTTATCACCGCCAATTCACTAGCCAAAGGGTGAAGGGTCGCAGCTCGTCAATAAGCTCACCTCATCTTAGCAATTAAGGCCTACTGTCCGGGCCACTACAGAAGACAAGGAACAATTGGCTGTAGACCCCCTGCAATCCATGGTCATTGGCGGCCCCGAAAAGATGTACCTATGTCAGTTCCCTCCTGATCGAAGAAGAAAGGGCCCGGTTGCAAGAGGTACTAATGGCAAACGCCGACGTGTTCGCCTGGGACCATTCGGACATGACATGGATAAGCCCCGCGAGCACTTCCCACAAGTTGAACATCCTCCCATTCGTGATTAGTGCCCAAAAAGTGCTATTTTGAACCCTATTTATTATAGGTTTTGAGTGTTTTTTGTGTACTAATCATTCTAATTAACCCGATTTGCACATTAAGGTCCCTACTATTCTACTTATCGCATTTTGTGGCAAATTTTGCAGTTTTTACAAGCTAATCGTGCCAAAATTGTTGAGTCAATCCAAGTTTGAAGAATTCGAGTCAAACTCAGCATCGTAGATCAAAGACCAAGAGGAAAGAAGAGCATAAAACAGAAGAAAATGAAGCACAGCAAATTTTGGTCACAACCTGCGAAATTACTCCTGCCCGCACTATTCATCATGCCACTGTTCACATTTCAACACTGTTCACCTGCATTTCACGCTTTTGTTGTTTTTGTTGCAATTTTTTGTTACTTCCCATTTTGTCCTTGTAATAGCTTTTAGTTTCAGTTTTTTTTGGTAATTTCCTACACACTGAGCACCTATATGTTTCCAAGTCCTGAAGAAACTATCAATCTACTTCACTTTGACAATAGATGCGTGCGCTTGCCCGTTTGCTTCCCCTTTCTCCATTTTCTTCATTTTCTTCCCTTTCTCATTTCAACACCCTCCGAGGATGACAACTCGAGGATGAGAGGCTAAAGCCCTTTTCCTGGAGTAGAAGGCTATCATGTGGGATCAAGGCAACTGGAGGTTTTTCCATGTTTTAACCCGAGGTATTTTTCTACCATTTATGGTTTCAAATAACGTAGGGCTTTAATCCTCTGCTTGTTTAAATGACCACATTTGATAAGCTTCGTTCCTTAGATGCTTATCTAGATCCATTGACAATCTGCTAGTTACCATCTATGGTTATTGAAAGGCTTATCTGTTGATATTTTTATTTTCTCCAAATTTTAGGTTTGATCCCTTCGATCATCGTGAACGCCGCACTTGGTAAGCTTTAGGGTTCATTGTATACTTATTGTTAGATACAATGACATTCATTAGTTATCATTTATTAGTTGTTGGAAAGTGAGTCAAGGTGATGCTATTCACTGTCCGAGACCATCAATGAGAGGCAAATACCAATTTTTCAAAGATAGTTATTTAGGGTTAGTTTTTACAAGAATGAAGAACCTATTGGGAGACGACTATATGTCATCCTCCTAACGCGAGGGAAAAGACCCCGGAGAACCCGCCTGCCCTGTGACCTCAAACCCAAGACCTAACACTACAAGGAATTTTATTTTTACATTTTTTATCCACTTTTTATTTTCACTTAAACTCCAAAAGCCTCACCGTTTTTTACCAAACCCGAAATCCAAATTTAATTCACCAAATCGAATCTCACCGGTTAGTCATTTGTGCAAAGAAGACTCCATCCCCAGTTCGACCTTAGAATGCTTATACTCAAAGAGTTTTGCTACTACAGTAGGGAAGAATTTAGGATATAAATTTTGTTGATTTTGATCACCCATCGTGGCACGAATCAAATGGCGTCTGTCGAGGATGGTGCCTAAGTGCAAATGATGACTGTCAACACTTGTGATCCTCATCACAAAGTTTTGTGAATTTTCTTGTATATCTATCTTTTAGTGGGTTTTCAGTGTGTTTAATTTTGTTTCATTTTACTTTGTTTTTAGCTAACTTTACCCTTTTGGTAGAGTTGTTTTTTTTTCCTTGCTCAGGTTTGCTTGTTTGTCAGTGTAGGGGTTCGTGGTTCCAAAGGATAGAGTTTTTAATCAAGGTTGAATTTGGAACCCAATGGAAGAGGGATGATGACTAGCCAACATGTGGCAGAGGGTAACCTAGTACATATGAACCATGAGAGGATTACAGAAACCAGCCATGGTAAAGTCAAGAACCCGTGAGAGGAATCCAAAATGAACATAGTCCATGTGGTACTATAGAAACCAATGGACGAGTTCCACCATATGGTAGCATTTACAAACTATAGTCGGGAATCACACAAATTTCAAAGGGAACCAAGACCTCCACAAAGATGCACCTCCCGAACCTCCATATTATGTTTCAACTCCCGCCACCTCAAATGCACTACAATCAATCCCTCTCCATTTGAACAAGCCATTTTGGACCTTACCCAGATAGTGGATGACTTTATGGCAAAGTGGTAAGGATTAACGTCATTCAACTGTAGAGAATTGTGTCACCGGTGGGAAGACAATTTGAACAAGAAATTAGATAATAAAATGACTTTTGAGCATAAATGGACAACCTGCAGACTCCATTGAAAATCTCACCGAACAAGAACAATGTCCACTGTGGAGGGAAGTGAGCGCCAAAGTGACACCATGGTGAGGTGGTCAACAAATGTGCCTGGCCACCAGGGTTATAGAGATTTATTGAATTGTCTGAAGGGTTGTCTGAATCCTCAAATATGTGTGCTGTTGTTTTTCTAAGGGAAAAGAAAGAAGAAATCCTTCCCTTTATAATTGATGGCGGCAAGGAAAAGAAATGTGCTGGAAGAGCCCCAAGAGCTTGTTTTGAATCCATTTCCCACCAACAACCCACTACCAGTAGCCCCCTCCACTGACCAAGTGTACATTTTGCCTACACCTGAAGCATACCCAACACCTGAATCACCATCTCCAAAGGTTACCCCATTTGCACTGCCTTGGCTACATAATTTTAGAAGTTAGCCATCGTTTCAAACATTTGCCAATTAAGCATCAAGACTTTGGCAACTACTCGATGTTAGCATGGCATACTGATGAAACTGGTGTCGGTTCGATTTGGAGCACCCGAACCTCGTATTTCGGCTCAAATAGCCTAAAGAATTTTCAAAGGCTTAAGGAATTGGTTCTGGGGGAGCACAAATTACTTCACTTTTGTTTTCATCTTTTCTTATTTTATTTTGTTTTATTTAGTTTATTTTATTTATTTAATTTTTATTTTAGATTTTCTCTAATTTTTAAGTTAATTGCTCTAGTCATTTTTCACTTTTCTCAATTCTCTTAATTTTCTCAGACATTTGCGCTTAGAAAATTTTTGGGGCAGAGGAATGAAGACTGTGAAAAGAAAGCAGAGGCTCTTCGCTACAGAGCGAATTTTCGCTATGTAGGGAATTTTCGCTACAAAGCGAATTTTCGCTATGTAGTGAATTTTCGCTACTATAGCGAAAATTTCGCTCCCTCTCCCCTGTTTTGCCTCCTGATTTTGTTTTAAGCATAACTTTTTCATCTGATATCGGTTTTGGGTGATTTTTGTCTCGTTGGAAAGCTTATAGAGTGTAGAATATAAATATGGCCAGAAAGAAAACATTTGAAATTTTTAAAAATGAGTAATATTCAAAATGTTCCAACTAGTCCCTTTTTTTTCCTCTTTTTTCTTCTCTTAACTTGTTCATCTTAAGCCCAAACGGAGTGAAAATGTATCGATAGAAAGCTTGTGAAGTCTCCTATCCAAAACCGAGTATATTTCATCAAGGATGTATCACTTCGTCCCTTAAACTTCCACTCCATGGCCACATTGAGGACAATGTCGAATTTGGTCAGGAGTTAAGGAAGGAAATGTTGTTTATATTTTGAGCAAGTCTTTTGTCGAATGGCTTGCTAAAGGATTGTATTTGTACAAGCTAGTTTTTATTGTTTGCTAAGTCGTTAGTTTGTTTTTCGCACCACTTAGTTTTTATTTGCACCATTTTTTGTTTTTTTTTTTTTGTGCTGTGTTTTGCCTAGCCTATATTTGGAAAAGTTGAAACTTTGTCTAATTCGCACGTTAGATTGGTTCCATGCCTAGTCGAGTGAATGATTAGTTGAATTCTTATTGATTTCGACCTTTTCTTCCAATTTAGCTAAATGCCATTAAGCACACTGTGTTTCAATAATAGGTCAAAAAACCGCACAAACCCCCTTACTTTGCACAACCTATCCTAGTGTCGTTGATCACTTTAATAAAGTTAAGGACCCCGTGGGAAAGAAGGCTACACGTGTCTTCCAAAAAAGCAAAAGAAGAAATTGCAACGCTGGGCCTGGAAACCCAAAATAACGGTCCAGTTTGGTGGCGGGTCTTTGAAGCCCGGGTTCCCTAAGCTAACTGGCTTGGGAGCCACCTGACTTAGTGCTCATACACGTGGATGGGTGGGTCAGTAAGTTATAAAATAGTTTCAAATCATTCTCAAATCATCTCTAGAGTCCGGTGAAACCTCGAAGAGTTATGGTCAAAGATCTCAAGACTTGAAGTCTTCAAGCCTCAATTGGTTGGGAGTCATCGGCAGATCCCCTGCTTACATGGACTTGTAGTAAGGTCGATTCTCAAGATTGCACCCTACAACACAAAAAGAGTTGTGTGGAATAAGAGGGTCCCTGACTATTTAGTCAAGTTAGTGTCCTAAAGTGAGGTGAGCTGTCAGTGAGAGTGTAGTTTAGCAGCTTATTTACTGAGAACCCATCAAACAAACACTTAGGTTTTGGTGGAAGTCTTTGGTTGATTTAGCAAGAAGGAGACTCTTTTGATACTCACTTAGACACACTATTCTTCCTAAGATAGTTATCAAGGGTTTGATGTGATTCTTACTTGTATTAGGTACACACTCACAACCTTTTGAAATAAATTTTGAGAACATAATTTTGTTATTGTTTTGTATGCCTCTCTTTCTTTCTTTCACACAGACTAGCAATGTGTAGTTGGGTGATTAGTTCAAAAATTTATTTGAACCCGTATTTATTATAGGTTTTGGAGTGCTTTAAAAATTAATCATTCTAATTAACCCGATGGTAATATTTAAGGTCCCTTACTTATTCTACTTTATCGCATTTTGTAGTAAATTTTGCGCTTTTATAGCTAATCGTGTCAAAATTGCTTGAGTCAATCAAGTTTGAAGAATTTGAGTCAAACTAGCATCTGAGATCAAAGACCAAGAGAAAGAAGAGTATAAACAGAAGAAATTAGTTGCACGCAAATTTTGGTCACAACTCAAGAAATTACTTCCACTGGCATCTATTCATCCTACCATCTGCTCATATATTTTCAGATCGTTTCACCAAGAGATTTCCACGCTTTTGTTGTTTGCTAGTAATTTTTTGTTTCTTCCCATTTGCCCTTGTAATAGCTTTTAGTTTCAGTTTTTGGTACTTCCTACACACCGAGCACCTATGCTTTCCAAGTCCGTACAAACCATCAATCACTCACTTTGGCAATAGATAAAGTGGGTGGCAGCTTGGTTCACGCTTCCCTTTCTCCATTTTCTTTCATTTTCTTTCCCCTTTCTCAGCTTCCAAACACCCTCCGAGGATGACAACTCGGAGGATGAGCGGCTAAAGCCCTTTTTCCTTGGAGTAGAAGGCTATTGGGCAGGGGATCGAAGGCAACTGAGGTTTCCGCGTTTTTAACGGGAGGTATTTTTCACTATTTAGTGGCTTCACGAACGTAGCTTTAATCCCTTCTGCTGTTTTTGAATGATTAATATTTGATAAGCTTTGGGTTCCTAGATGCTTATCGTTAGATCCATTGACACCCAAGAAGGTCACCATCTATGGGTTATTGAAAGACGACCAAGGATATTTTTATTTTCTCCCAAATTTTAGGTTTGATCCCTTCGATCAATCAGAAACGTCGCACTTGGTAAGCTTTAGGTTCATTGTATACCTATTGTTGGGACATGCTGATATTCATTAGTTATCATTTATTAGTTGTTGGAAAGTGAGTCAAGGTGATTCTATTCATTGTCCGAGACCATCAATGAGAGGCAAATACCAATTTTTCAAAGATAGTTATTTAGGGTTAGTTTTTACAATTAAATGAAGAACCGGTTTGGGAGATGACTATATGTCATCCTCCCCAACGCAAGGAAAAGACCCTGGAGAACCTCACTACTCTAAGACCCCAAATTCTAGTGACCTAACACTACAAGGAATTCTATTTTACATTTTTTTAAATAATTTTTATTTTCAGTTTTAAAATCCAAAAGCCTCATTGTTTTTACCAAACCTGAAAATCCAAATTTAATTCACCAAATTGAACCTCACTGTTAGTCATTTGTGAAAAGAAGACCCATCCCCGAAGTTCGACTTTAGAACTCGTTTTACTGGCAAGAGTTTTGCTACGGCAGTAGGAGGAATTTAAGATATAAATTTTGTTGGATTTGATCACCCTACCGGGTTTGATCTAATCAATCCGCTGTGACCCGTTTCTAAGAAAGTATGGTGCGCTTCCAACGACCGCCACCGTGATCATCCGTGCCGAGGGTAGATAACCTTTTGAAGGCTAGGTTTATCAGAGAAGTGAAATACCTGGAATGGCTTGCTAACTTGGTGGTAGTTCCTAAGAAAGGAGGTAAATGGCAGGTATGCGTAGACTACATGGGTCTTAACGACGCGTGTCCTAAGGATAGCTTCCCTTTGCCCCGCATTGATCAGATTGTCGACGCATCGGCAGAGCATGGCATGTTGTCATTCTTAGATGCATTCTCCAGCTACCATCAAATCCCATGTACCCGCCTGACGCAGAGAAAACGTCTTTCATCACCCCTCACGGGCTCTTCTGCTCTAACTTAATGCCATTCGAAGAAGATCGCTCAGGCCACTCATCGTAGATCTAGAATCAAGATGTTTCGCCACCATTGGAAAACTATGTAGTTGTAGCAAGGGGATGATATGTTGATAAAGTCTAAGGAGCCGCTGGATCACGCTTAACCATTTGCAAATGGGTATCGGGTCCTCCCTCGAACCTATAGTATGAAACCGGGATCCCGCGAAAATGTGCATTCTGTGGTCGCCAAGTGTGTCAGTTCCCGATTCATGGACACTCGTGGCGGGAGATCGAGGCCAACCTCCTAGCTTAAAGCCATTCTAGAGTCTCCAACCCTGAGCTCTAGAAAAGAGGTACAACAATTGACGGGTCAATTAGTTGCCTCGGGATCTGCCGATTTCCTGGCTCAATCGACCGCTAAGCTCCCGCCACCCTGGGCGGGGGCTAATCGGTCGACGGAATGCAAAGAATGTGATCGACTTTATTCATCAAGAACATTTAACCGAACCTCCGATTCTCGAAGTCCCCACACCGATCGAGACTCTTCGCTCACTCTGGCGCCCCGCATACAAAGCAGCAGGCGCCACACATTGTTCAAAGAGAATGAAGACTGAAACATAGGCCTATGTTCTTCGTCGTACAAATCCTAGCCGACGCAAAGACCGTAGATAGCCATCTCAGCAGTCATTTTAGCCTCCTGGGATAGCGCCCAAGAAACTTCGCCTTACTTCCGTGCATCCCATTGTTGTGTTAACTCGACCTCCTCCAAGCACTATACATAAACCCGACTTATCTAGAAGAATGGATTGTCGCAATCGAATCCAAGCTGAGTACCTGCGCATCCAATACAAGCCGTGGCTCTCAAAAATAGGGACGTGCATCGGGTTGATTTACAGCAAAACCTCCAATGGAAACTCGATTGCCTTAGATTGGTGGACTTAATATTGATGGGGCGTCCGCATTAAACCGAAGGGCATTGGTTTACGCTAAAATTCCATCCATGGATAAGATCAATCAAGCACTGCTCAGTTCAAGGTTCTAACAACGAGTCGAGTAATGAGGTCATCCATGCCGGGCTCCGAACTAGCAATTACTCGTCACAACAAACTCCTGATCCAAAGTGACTCCCAATTGCTGGTCGGGCAAGTTAACGAGGAGTTCAACCCGAGACCCCGTAACGGCGAAATAATGCTCCCAGTGAAACGGCGCTGAGCAGCTTTCCGGGCTGAAAGTTTGAGCATTGATTCGTACAATGCAGGCTGAGCTAAAATCAACAAAATTTGGTATACACCTGTTCTCTACTTCACTGTAGTCAAGCTACTCGCAAAGATAGTGGTCTAGGTCGAAGACGGATGGGTTTTCATCCTAAGAATGATTTGGTATAAGTGCACGAAGGTAAGGGCTTATTCGACTCTCGATTTTTGTTTCAAAACAAGGGAAGTAGTTTAACCGCTGAGAAATTGTAAACTAAAGTGATGTGTGAAAAGTTAACTTGAAGATTTAGGTCACTAACTGGTAACTTAGGCAAACAAGTGTCCCTGTTTTATCCTCATGACAAGCAACCTATAGTCCAATCCACAACCGGATCTATGTTTAACTAGCAAACCTCACCCTAAAATCAACTCCTATTTGAGTCAACACAAGATAACATGGATTCATGGCCCCTTTACGCTTGAAACCCTAACATTAAACATCATTTCAAGTGGGTTCAGAAGACCATCTAATGAACCACAAGACATCTAGCAATAAGTATGCACTGCATCCTAAAGCATGGTAAGTGGCTACGACTAATAATATTCAAATGCTATTCAACCATTTGAGAAGATAGGGGGTCATAAACACAGCACTCCGTAACTTTTAACACAAGAGGACAACCTCGTAGCGATATGCCCCAATCACCGCCAGCTTCCCTTCCTCTCTCAAAGAAAGAGGCTTTAGCCAAGACTTGAGTTGTCATCCTCAAGAGGGGTAAGCCTGCGTACCCAAGAGTAAGGGAAAGAGTGAGAGAGAAGAGAGAAAACAAACCCTAACTAAAGCTACGAAAGATATTTACAAAATAAAAAACTTGCTGAAAATTGCTCCTCCAATTTGTCGCTAGGTTACAAAATGGGAGGGGCTTATAGGCCAAATCTAATGTATGAAAATACCACAGCCTAACAATTTGGCCAATTTTAGGACAAGAGAGTAATACACCAAAATTGAAGCCTCGGTTGACACTACAAAGCATGACATAAGTGCTGAATTCCGCTAGGCAAATGAAAAATCACTCATTAGCCATCGAAATCACCAAGAGATAGCGAATAGGAAATTTCACAGATTCCGCACTCAAGCATACGAAATTTCTCACAGTTTAATAAATTCCTGTGAGTAGTTAAACGCAGAAAATTTCGCTAGAATAGTGCTTAGCGAATTCTTGGGGTCTAGCTTAAAATTGTCAATTTCGGCTAAGATGGCGAAATCTCTTCGCTAAGGTCGCGGGAAATTCTCTCAATCCTAAATTTACCAATCTTAGCTTAAATTCCTGAATTGTTGATTCATCACCGCATTAAGCTCGCCTTCTATCAAGATCGATTTCCATCACTTTGCCTTCATCTTTCTTTGATTTTTGGTCTGTTTGATGGCTGACAATTAAGTTCAATCTTCATGATTCATCATATGTCTCGATATCGAACTCCCAAAGTACACAAAAACCTGCAAAACAACCAAAAATAACCTCTAAACGGCATAAGTGATACTAAGAAGACTAACACTTCAATTGGTATAAATGACATGATTAAACAAAGCACTTCCAAAACCTATCTAATATAGGTTCAAAATAGCACTCGGGGCACTAATCACACCCCCAACCGAAACGCTAAGCTAGTCCCTTAGCAATGCAAAAACAAAAAGAGATGTATGTAGTGATTTTCAAAAAAGTTTATGATTCAAAAAGGTGCATGTACATATAAACATTGTCCTTAAACTCGAAAAATGGACACCAAGTTTGGAAACCGGCATGAAAGAAACCAAACCATACAAGAACAATTAGGTCAATATCGTTCCATGATTCTCAACTTGAATTTCCACCTAAGTCTATACGGTTCTTTATATAAACCGGACACTAATAAATCGCAAAATTCATTCTCCCCAACCTAGCACCGACATATCTGAGTTATAAGAAACAACCAGATAGGGCTAGTTACTCTCTCTCTTTCTTTATTCAACCACAATGTGAGGGTAATGCTTAAAATCCGACTTCACCAAAGTCCTGTAACGGGGTCTCACCGATGACTTAACCAATTAAGGTTTGGGGCATCGAGCCAAAAGGATCACCGAATACAAACTTACGTAGTGCTTCACCCCGACTCAATGACTTCAGTACACCTACAAATTGTTAAACCCTACCTATCCACCCATGTAACGAACACTAAATCGATGACTCCCAACCAATTAAGGCTAGCACTGGCTTCAAAGGCTGCCACACCCTCGACCGTGCTCTGCTCAAGGCAAAACTTCACGACTTTATTTTTCTTTTTCTCTTTCTTTTTTGCTTTTTCTTTTGCTTTTTCTTTCTTTCCTTTTGGAAGACAACATTGGTCTTAAAGTATGGGTAACAAACCTATCCTAGCTAACATACCTAAGGCTCTGCCATGCAAAAGTTTAAAGGAAGGAAACAAATTAATGTTCTATTGAAACAATCCGGGCTGCAAAGGTGTGAATTAGCATAAGGGAGAAATTTTCAAGTTGGGCATGCTGGAACTTCAATTGACCAAAAATTGATTCAAGCATGGAATTTGCTCTAACATAAAGGTGACAAATCAGGATTCACTTTTCCAACATTAAAGGCAATTCACTGTCTAATCAGAGTAAATTCAATTGTTCACTGAAAAGAAAACAAATATTCATGGTAAAGGTAACAGCATGGTATGCAAAATATGAATATATATAGATCGGAAGTGATATAGCCAAATGGCTAATACATGAATACAAAGCTAAACAAACAAAGTGTCACCGCCTACCATGGCTAATACATAAATTCTAATCAAAATTAGGCAATGATGCAGTGCCGGGTAACTACAAAAATCATAAAGAAACCTAACCACCTCACCGTGGTGGCAGTGGTCCGGAAGTCAGGCTCGCCGCACGCAAAACATCCAAACAGGCTGCCTCAGGGCGGGTTCTCTCGACAGAACACGAGGAAGCGCCCAAGCGTGTCAGCGTGATCCGCCGAAGACAGAGGCGACACCGCCGCCGGATCCCCGTGGCCGCATGTGAAGCCGCTAGTGAGCAGATGGCATCCATCACACTCCGCCATTCTCGCGAGCCGGCGTGGAACATACCCGTGGAGGGCGTGGGTCAATAGTGATGGGCCGGTGTATCACCAGTACTTCAAGCGGATGTGGTGTGTGGAGAGAGATGAAGGTGACATTCAAGGAGCCGACTCCCGTGCATCTCGGGCTCAGGCGCATATCGCCTCTCGTGGAGTCCCACCACCGACCGGCATTCTCCCGGTCCCGTCACGGAGATGGAAAGATACCTAGCATGGTCATCACCGCCCAATAATGTAACCAGGAGGGCATCTTAATCTTCCTCTCAATCCCGGGCCTTCCGGGAATCCTAAATGCTTCAGAACCCGCGTGAGTAGTCTCGGCATCAAAGAACGGAAGACTCTCGCCGCACCAGTGCCCTTCCGATGGACCTTCTCCTCGAAATGCATCAAGGAGGTCACTAGCTCGTAGGGATCGAACCAATATCCCTCCGAGATCCCAGAAGAGCCTCCAAGATTCTCCGCCGCACGCACGTCAGAGCGGAAATCGCACTCGTCCGAATAAGTGGTCGATCAGCAAGATCTCGAGGCTGAGCGTCTCCTATGTAACACCGGGTCCGTACCGTGGTGTCTCCTCGCCGCGCTCGAACCATCTCTCGAATGGTGCTAAGCGCCCACCATAACTCAGACGGCGGTATACGCAGCCCAAAGTCGCCGGAAATATCGCCGCCTCGGTGTACTCGCGGCCATCATCGATAGAGAATCAAGTCGGGACCATATGCTCGAGATGTCATAATACAGAACCGCAAAGACCACTCGTGGTAATGCCGCCCTGAGTCATGAAGGTAGAGCGGTCAGTCTCCATCAACTTCATGGACTCCTAAATCGATCACCGCCTGAAGATCGCACGACTCGATGAAAGTCCTCGAATGTAGTGCGCATTCCCTAATGGGGTGCCCACGCCGAACAACCGCCCATCCGAGGTGACAACCGAGGCGATGATGTCGCCTCCGCACCGATGTGGTCGGGGATGGTCGCGGTCGAGAGGAAGATGACTACCGGGCCCACTGTGCCGCCCGCTTGGAGTGGCTCCGCCCTCCTAACTTCCTTCGAGGTATGTGACGGGGCCCGAGGTCCCATCCGTGTCTCGATAACGACGAAACCCTAAGGTTCCTCTGTACGCTCGTGGACCTGATGGTACTGAGTCGGACCTGAGCCTGGCCGGGCCTTCGCCGGCATCGAACTCGACCCGCGGCCAAAGGCGGGACCCACCTCGAGTACAAACCATATCCAAGTCCCCGAATAAACTTCGAAAAGCGGCTCGCTTTCACCGAAAAATACAACTAAGGCAATCGGCCACCGAATCGAGGCTCATCGAGGTGACCGAAAGTCACCTGGAACAGTAGATGAACCGTGAGCTCACCGGTTACAACTCGGTTAACTTACTGGAATAGCCAAATAAGGTTTCCCAGAAAGGACCAACCGGAAAGCAGAGGTGGCTAGACGCGGGCAAAATGTGGTGAGCTGCCATTAACGCAAATTTCAGTTAAGGTGAATGGGACGGCCGAGCAACAGCGAAGGCGACCAGGCTCGTCGTGGCGTACTACGCCGTGCAAAGCAAGAAGGGAGGCTCACCTCGTCTCTGGCCAGCCGAGCACTCCGCGGCCCGCCGTGTGGGGCGAACTCGGCAATGGTAGTGACGGCGCAAGAAGGTCGGACGCACCTCAGTATTTCATTGGAGGGAGAATGTAAGGACAAAATGAGCAAACCCCCTCCTGTGTTTAAATAGGCATTCATAAGTCGAAGGGTTCTTCCCTCTTCATTTCAATGGGTCTAGCGACCTGACTCGCCCGCTCACTGAATTCAAAATTTTTGTGACTTAATTTGTCAATATATAATAAATATAAAAGATTATGATACAAATTATTGTGATGATAATAGAATTAGAAATTTAATATAAAATACCATAATATAAAAAACAAAATTACTAAAAAACAGAAAACCGCAGTTAAAAATTTTCTAAAATAACCAAAAGTATTAAAATTGACTCCAATTAAAACAAAAGCAAAATTGTGAAATCGCAATTTGGCTTTGAAACACCGAACCAGCCCATTTCTAAAAATTACCAAGGATGGTCAAGGGAGAATGATCTCCTCAACCCCGCAGCAGCTGGGCCGACTCCATGGTGTCAGTGTCCACTGTTGAAGTGGTCCTCACCGATGGCTTTTTTGAATCGAGCAATTGGCTTGCAAGGGTGTTGATGGCAAGACCAATACTCTTCATCTCCTCGTCTCGATTTTTCCTTGCAATTCCCTGACACCGTGCTTCCCCGCATACCGAACATTTGAATGAATCATGACGCTTATTTGATTTTCATGTTCTAGCAACTTGCTTGTCGCTCAAATGAAAGATGTTCCAACTCAGTCATGTTACTAAAGGTAAGTTGTATGACTCATTCCTAGCACTTATTATCGCATTGGCCGTGGCCGTAAATGGTCTTCTCTAAGATGATTGAACATGATCGGGTTCATTCCAGAATCGCTCAAACAGTTGCAGCACTACAAAAATCGCACTGCGTAGAATTTTGTCTATTTCACCAAGATATCTCAACTATCCCTTAGGGATTTTTACCGATCTATCGGCCAATGATAAGATGATGTTGCAGGGTTTGTTCACCTAAACCTAACCGCCAGACATCGAATACCTGCATTAGGGTTCACACCGCTCCTAAATCAAGTAATGACTTGTCTATGCACTTCCCACCAATATTGACTGAAATTGTGGGAGATCCCGGATCCTTATTTGACAGCAGATTTGCTTTTTGATTATGGCACCGACTTGTTCAAAGGAGAAATGCCTTCTTCATGCTCTAATCCCTTCTTAATCGTGCAAAGATCTTCAAAAATTTTGCAGGACTTGTTTGATTATGTCCAATATAGGTATGTTAACCTTCACTTGCCTTAAGACCTCTAAAATGCCTCAAGTTAGTTTAGAGATGCCTTCTTCTTCTTACCTCTAAGTGCTTCGTGGAAATGGGAGTGTGGTATGCTGCATTTCATTGAATCTTCCTTAGAGAATATGCTCGCACTCGCACTCCTCTCCCCGATTGATTCTTCAACAAGCTTTGCATGGGTTGATCAACCTCTTTCCACTCGTGGTGATTATACCTTTACCTCATCCATTCCTCGAATTGGATGATCCTACCTCATGGATTCCCTTGTTGCACTGTCGGGAAGGGAACCTTCCTCCTTTTACCTCCAAAGAACTTGTTGATCTTGGTGATTGAATGTAGGTTGTCAATTTTGTTTAGATTGCTCTCAAGCCCATCTATTCTCTTGTTCAGTTGTGCTCTACAAAAGATTAACTTTGTGCCGCTAATATTGATCCCTTTTTGTTCTTCCACAAAGTCGCTCTACCACCTTACTCAAATTTAAATGGCTTGTTCTACGTGAGATGAGGATGGTGGTGGTTGTGGTTGAAATTGGGAACCAAACTGGTTTCACCCGGGGTATATGCGGAGTGGGTTTCGTGAAAGGTTAGATTCCTCAATTGGAATTGTAGGCATTCGTATGAGTATCGTTGTGGTGGCTTATATTGTCCTACAAGATTTTGGCAACATTCTCGACAACAAATCCTTCACTCGTAGGGGGGCCAGACACCGTTTCTAATGATGTACAGGATTGAAATTAGTGCAAGGATTGTGTGCGTGGATTTTCGGGCCACCGCATGTACTTATGGAGCCTTTTTTCCTTCTTAAGCCTCCCACCTTCCTAGCTGAAATCCTAGCTTCATTTCTATATCCTCTGGCAAGTAGAGCAACTCTCCTGTGTGGTTGGTCGAAGGCCTCATTGTTTCCATTTCTAGGGTTTGGCTCATCCAAACTTTAGAAGTTTCAACCACGCACTTGAAAAACCATGGCTTCATCAGATGCTTACTGCAAAGTCTCCTCCACACATGGTTTCCAAAAGTCGCCTCATGGCAGAGACATACCACCATAGAAGTGGTTTACCAAAGATCCATGTATCAAACCCATAAGTAGGGCGTGCACCATGGTCTCCTAAATCTCTCCCAACACCGATAAAACCTCTCACCATCATGAGCCGCAAAGGTATAAATTCTCATCTCTTCAAATTATTAGTCTTACGAGCACCTGGGGCACTTCTTCAGAATTCCCCGCCCGCGCCGGCCCAATTTCTAATGGTTCTGTGCCTCGTGAGTTTAGCCAAATCTGCCTTGTCCTTTAGGTCAAGTGGAAATGCTTTAGCTTCAGCAAACTATCCATCATACCTTCCTGTAGGCGGCAACTCCTCAAAATCCCTAATATGAGCGTATGGATTTTCATTCTCCATACCAGATATGGAGTAGGGGTAATTAAATATGGCCTCACTCGCTACATCTTCACAGGAGGTATGATACAGATTTGGGGCACTAACTCTAGGAGGGTGGATGTGATCCTCATGGTTCACATGTTATCGGATCTATCAGTTCCAGTCGACTCATTGCTCTTCGTGCAATGGATCCATGGTATCGTGTACACGACTTCACCGACTGGGTCGTTGTACTAATTTAGTGCAATTTCCCGGGTTCCTCCGTCCCAAAGACTCGCATACACAACTGCTACACAAACCGAGACACAACAAAGAGCACAAACCAACTCGCAAAAAGGTTAGTTATAAAAATAAACCTAATCGTATAAAAACAAAACAGCGTGCCATCGTAAGAAGTGATGAACACTTGCAAAGCATAAAGAATCAATTACAAAAAAGAGTTAAAAGGTTACCTTCACTTGTGATGTTGGATTACACACTTCAACTTATCAAACGTAGGTTGGCACCATCCCCAACGCCATTTGATTCGTACACGCAGGGGCTGAGCTAAAATCAACAAAATTTATACACCTGTTTCCTACTACCGTAGTCAAGCTAATGCAGTGATAGTGGTCTAGGTCTAACACGGATGGGTTTTCATCCTAAGAATGATTTGCATAAGCGCACGAAGGTAAGGCTTATTCGACTTTTTCGATTTTTGTTTCAAACAAAGGAAGTAGTTTAATCGCCGAGAAATTGTAAAACTGAAAGTGATGTGAAAAGTTAACTTTGAAGATTTAGGTCACTAACTTGGTATCATGTGGTAAACAAGTGTCCTGTTTTATCCTCGTTATGACAAGCAACCTATAGTCCAAGCTACAGAACCGGATCTATGTTTAACTAGCAAACCTCACCCTAAAATCAACTCCTATTTGGAGTCAACACGATAAATACGAATCTATGGTCTCTTTTACGCTTTGGAAACCCCAACATTAAACATCATTTCAAAGGGGTTCGTGAAGACCATCTAATGAACCACGCATATCTAGCAATAAGTATACACTCGTATCCTAAAGCATGGTAAGTATTGGCCGACAATAAATATTCAATGCTATTCAACCATATTTTGAGAAGATAAATATAAACACAGTACCCGTAACTTTTAACACAAGATAACCCGCATATGCCCCACCACCAAGCTAACTTCCTTCCTTCAAAGAAGCAGGCTTACCTAAAGATCTCTTGGAAGGTCATCCTCAAGAGGGGTGTTTGGCAGCCAAGAAAATAAGTAAAGATGAGAGAAGGCAGAGAAACACCAAACCCTAACTAAAGCTACATGAAAGATATTTACATAAAATAAAATCCTGCTAAAATTGCTCCTCCAATTTTGTCGCTGTGGTCGGCAAAATGGGGAGGGGGCTTATATAGGCCACCCAATGTATGAAAATACCACAAAAGCCTAACAATTTGGCTAATTTTAGGGACAAGAGAGTAATACACCAAAATTGAAGTCGGTTGCATTAATTACAAAAACATGACAAGGCAGTGAATTTCGCTAAGGCTCAAAATTCGCCAAAGGTTTAAAATTTTTCGCTGTATAAAATTTCCTCGCTAGTTAATAAATTTCGCTAGCCAGCGACCCACCAAGAGATAGCGAATAGGAAATTTCGCTAGACTGCAATTCGCTATTAGCGAAATTGCGCTAGGTTAGCTTAAAATTTCCTTGTGGAGTAGCTTAAAACATGAAATTTCGCTAGAATGTTGCTTTATTAAAATTTCGGGGTTCATGGAAATTGTCAATTTCTAAGACAGAAATTCTCGCCATGACGTGAAATTTTTCGGCAATCCCAAAATGAAATTTTCGCAACTAGCGAAATTCCCCGAATTGCCGATTCATCACGTATTGCTTCCTCGTCTCTACCGCATCGATTTCCATCACTTTGCTTTCGTTCTTTCTTTTGATTTTCGGGTCTGTTCGATGAATGGCTGGGCTGAGTTCAATCTTCATGATTCATCATATGTCTCGACATCGAACCCCAAAGTACAAAAACCCGCAAACAACCAAAATAACCTCTAAACCAAGATAAGTGATACTAAGAAGACTCAACACTTCCAATCGGGTATAATGACATGATTAGTGCGCAAAAGCACTCAAAACCTATCTAATATAGGTTCAAAATAGCACTTTTGGGCACTAATCAAGCATGTCCCCTGTGATCCAACGGTGCGCGCGCATGCCTTGGCTTCGTGGCCGCTCACCAATCACTAAACCATATTTCCGCCTATCTACTATCGCCGCTTCAATTGCATCCCCGTTGCGGGGGACCCGTGTAGACAAGGACCTCCCTTCCTGGATGGACCCCATTGAACTATACCTAGGCACAGGACAACTCCCAAGGGAGAAGGATAAGGCCCACAAGCTTCAAATTCAGGCAATTAGATTTTCCTTGGTCGATGGGCAACTATTCAAATGATCCTTGGGCAACGTATTAGCTGAGCTGCATGAAGGAATATGTGGAAATCACCTTGGCGGCAGAACTTTGGCCCATCGGGCCCACACTCAAGGGTACTATTGGCCAACCATGAAAGTTGATGCTGCCAATTATACTAGAAAGTGTGATCACTGCCAACGACTTCGTCCCGTCTCAAAATCACCTAAGTCTGAAGACCTTATTCTATTTCTAGCCCGGCCCTCGCCTACTAGGGATCAATATAGTCGGACCACTTCCTACTGCCCAAGCCCAAAAGAAGTTATTATTGGTGGCCACTGACTATTTCAGTAAGTGGATCGAGGCCAAAACATTCTCCTCGATCAAAGATAGGGATGTCACCGCTTATCTCGAAGACTATCAGGCTCTGCTCGCATCCCTAGATCGCTTAGTCCGATTAATGGGCCCCATCCGACACCTGTCTATCGAAACTTCATGAATTGCGATGCACCTATACTCCACCCCGCCGCTACCCGCAGCAGCAACGGGTTCAGCGTAGGCCTCCAACAAACCCCGCTGACACTCGGTGCCACTTAAGTGTGTAAAATGCAGTGGATGAACTCCCGCACTTCGGGCTTACGTAACCATCGCTCGCGAAACCAACCGGGATATGTCCCCATTCACAATTACTTATGGGATGGAAGCTATAATCCCTACCGAAATTGGTATGCCTACCATCCGGATGAACATCCTCGAACAAGGGAACGCAGAATTAATGATCAAGGATCTTGACACAGCCGATGAACTGCAAGAGTCAACAGCAATCCGCATAACGTCCTACCAACGCCGATTGGAAAGTTCTTATAATAAACGGGTCAAGCCTCGAGCGTTCCAACCCGAGGACCTGGTCCTAAGAAAATTATTTGAGAATACGGCTTACCCAACCATAGGAAAGTTCCAACCCAACTGGGAAGGACCATATCTTATAACACAAACCGGAGAATCCAGGGCTTACGCTTTAGACAAACTTGATGGGACCCCTGTACCTAGAATGTGGAACGCAACACATCTTAAGACGTATTATCAATAAAGAATGATTCAATATCAACACATATGTCGTCCATTTTTCTCCTCTTGTAGGGTCAACACTAAAAGCCCGGATGGCGCATAAAATGACATGTCCGGCCCAGTATAGATAAAGTCTAACTGGTCAACACTAAAAGCCCGGATGGCGCATAAAATGACCTGTCCGGCCCAATATAGATAACGTCTAATTGGTCAACATCAAAAGCCCGGACGGAGCATTAAAATGACTTGTCCTGCCGGGTATAGATAATATCTAACCTGTCAATCAAAGCCCGGATGGCGCATAAAATGACTTGTTTAGACCAGTATAGATAACGTCTAACTAGTCAACATCAAAAGCTCGGACGGCACAGTAAAATGACTTGTCCGGCCCAGTATGGATAACGTCTAACTGGTCAACACTAAAAGCCCGGATGAAGCATAAAATGACATATCCGGCCCAATATAGATAACGTCTAACTGGTCAATATCAAAAGCCCAGACGGCACAGTAAAATGACCTGTCCGACCAGGTATTGATAATATCTAACCGGTCAACCAAAGCCCGGATGCCTCATAAAATGACATGTTCGCTCCAAGATAGATAACGTAAAGAACAACATCAAAAGCCCGCACGGCGCTGCAAAATGACTCCGTCCGCCCAAGATGTGATAACGCTCTAACTGTCAACATCAAAAGCCCGGATGACAAAGAATGACCTGCTCGGCCTAATTTAGATAAATATCTAACCGGGTCAGTCCCATGGCGCATAAACGACCAGTCCAAATCACTTAGATAACATCTAACCGGGTCAATCTAAGCCCGCATGGCGCGTGAAATGACCCATTCTACTCGACAGGAATCTATTATCTAATTCGCAGCCTAAGCACCCCAAATGAGACACACTCAACTCAAATCTCAAAACCCACTAGACTCGCGAAATAGATATCCCTGGTCCAATTAGGCGACATAACTCTACGCCACTCGGCTAACAAGGAAGGAAGTACTTTACTCAAAAAGCATAAAATAAAATGTCAAAATACAAACACAGAGAATAAAATGTCTTGCAAAATAAGTACGTTTGATAAGAAAATGACAATCTCAAGCCCTAGCCCTCAATAGCCTTATTCGGCCTAGCCAGGGGCCCTGAGGGAATATCTACGCCTCCCTTGGCAGCCGGGAGATCCTTGGCTAACAAATATTCTCCGGTAATCTCGACGGGCTCAGCAGCGGGCAAGACAGGTGAAGAGCCCGGGGGGCATCAAGGATTCACAAAAAATTCTGGAGGCAAATGAGTGGATGTGTCTGGCATCCCGGCTGGGATCATAGGCTTACTCCCACATATATCGTGCGTAAAAGCACAACAGCCATAGCCATAGTCGAAAATCACATCACTACTTGCATCAAATTCCGCCTCCAGTACCGACTTCTCCGTAGAACTCTTCTCCCGAAAAGCCGCAAAGTCCTCTTTGATGGCCCCTAGCTCCATGAGCAGAGACAGTCGCTCATCCGTTAGGTGACCATTCTCCTCCTCCGCCTTCTACAGCCTCCATCATAGCAGCCTAAGGCTTGCTCCGCGAGTCAAGTTCGTACCGGCCTCAACCGGCCACCTTCTCAGCCAGAATGGGGCATCGACCCGACGCTTCCAATCCACCTGTGCTCAGGCATTACCCGCCGCCTTGATCTCCAACCGCGCCATCACCGTTTCGTGTCGGGCGGCATCCCTCTTCTCCGCCTGCCGCCTCTATCCGCGGCTTTAGCTTCCAGCCCTAGCCAAAGTTAATCGGGCTCTTTCAAAGAGGCGCCCAAGCTTCCGAAGCAAAGCCTCTAACTGAACATAGCCGAAGCTCTCACATCCCTTAGCCAGTGAACGACCACTATGGCCGGAGGGACATAAGCTGCACGGCGTTGATGGCCTGCAAAGAAACGTATTTAATTAAACGGCAAAACTACGACTTCAGAGCTTTTTATAAGTTTTACTACTTTACCGCTTCCGCAGACCGGACGTAGTTCCTAGAATCTCGCAACCCGTTCGAGACCATTTGAATACTTCTTCACCCGCCCCCCGCTCCCGGCGGTTACGCAGAACCGTAGCGTCTTCTGGGCACAAATCGCCTAGACCATCTACTACAAATTCACCCCGATTAAAAGCTCCTAAATGCATGATAATGAAGCCGATGTCGTCGGGCCCGAGTGCTGTCACTTCCTCCATCACCGGAGCCAGGCCGCGAGGGGGCAGATAAGAGGTCTCGCAGCATCCACCATGCACCGGCCCCTGCATTCCTGAGATGAGAAGTTTTGTAAGGAGGCTCTTGACCGCTCTCGACCGGCCGTAGAGTGTGTGGACCACTCAGAAGGCAGTGAGGAATTCGAGGCCTCCCTTAGCATCCCACGGGCGATGTCCTCCGAACCCGATTGGTCATTAGATCCCATTTCGGGAGAACCCGAAATCACGATTGCTTGCATCTCCAAACTTCATCCGTGAGGGTCGATTCTGTGCCTGAATGCCGTACCCTCAAAGATCCTCCTACCGCGAAAGCCTTTAACCGCATAGTGGTCGAGTAATCCCGTCATCTCTTCCTCCTATTCTTCTTCTTCCGAAGCAAAGGGCCGGCTGGGCTTAGGACGAACCCAAGGTATAAAATCTTCCACTTAGGCCCCGCGAGTACTCTTCCCCTGGTTTGCCCCCTTCTTTCTGATCTTCGATACCCGGGGGGCAGAACCGATCCTTTCTCTTGGTGGAGGAAGCCTCGCTGGACGAATATCCCTTGCGTCTCGATTGGGTAATGTGTGTGAGGCGAGCCGAGTCCCCGCTTGTTCCTGCTCAGTTTCCTACCACTGGTCCCCGCTTGATGGCGAGACCGCCCGAAAGTAAACTTAGCAGATCAAAGGTAACGAAGTGTTCCCGTCCACAATCTCTAATGGCAGCTAGTGAGGGATAATCGGAAGACTGTAGGGAGTCGGGCTCCGTCTCACATCAGCAAGGTTCTTTAAAGTTAGAAGAACCTCACAATGGCGCTCCTATTCTGGAACTCCAACAATCACGACCTCGAGGCCTGCAGATTCTCAAATTCATCTGCACAACTCCGTCTCTCCGCTTCTCAGACCACTATCCATAACCGGGCCTCGCGTAAAGCCATATGTGTATATCCATGTATCTAAATCTTGCCTACTTCCTAGTCCCTGCTATCACACCTAGGAAAGGACTCACCTATTGATATCAAATCGTAGATTGGGAGAGCCTAGGGTCTCATCCCAAGGCCCCCTTACTAGAATAACACCCTTTGCCTCTGTTTTAGGAGAATCGGGGAGTCTATTCACGAACTGCAGTCTGGAGTCCAAGATCGACAAAGACATCCGGCCCCCTCGCCTTAATATCAAAGAATAGGCGAAGCAAATCTCGACCAACGAAAGGTCAAGTTGGTATAAGAAGTTCAAACGCCAGATCCGCAGAACTGGATTACGCTGACGAACAAGGGCAGCTATGGCCCCGGTAAAGTGCAAAACCATAGTCAAGGGCGGACACTAGGAAACGAAGCTCGACCGCAAGTTGCTCTCGGGTAAAAAACACGGCATTGTGTTCCCCACCTAGAGTGAACTCATCCGGCTTTTCCATTAAATTCAAGTCACGTCATGATCTCACACAAGAGGTTCTCAATTCCTCCATTTGGCCGTGGATCTAGACGATATGGCTTGCAGAACGCGTCCCTCGCACAGGCCCTCGTCTGCGACTTGCCTGACTGGTGGAAGTTCCTTCCTCATCTCTCATCATTCTACAAACAAATCAGAGGGAGGGAAGAGAGCGAGTATCAACCCCAAGCCGTACACCAAACGGGTAAAAAGGCAAAACCACCAAACCTGGGCGAAAACCGCCCTGTCTTGATAAGGCCTAGACCTACCCTCACCCCAGAACTTTTCATAGCCGGAGAAAGGCCAATAGTAAAGATTCAACACACTTACAACGGAAATAGAGATTACCTGTAAAACTGAGAGCTGAACGAACGTCTGCAAGAGTGATTCGAAAACAAACACAAAGTCGCAGCAGTGTATATACAGAAGATTTCGAATTGGTGAAAGGAAAGTAAACCCAAGGATGATAAGAATGGGAAAAAGAAAAGATCAATGATGACCCCTACATACTGTACCCGCCAGACTTGTCTGGCATTAAATGCAACGCTAACCCATCTCTTCCGGGCCGCTTCGCTCCGCAACACCCAACTCTTAGCACGATAGGGGAATACGGCCTGACAGTAGGCCCTCCCTGCTAATCTCTAACCGTTAGGGCCCCACCAAAGCCGCTCCATAAACCGGGACACTGGATCCCAAACGATGGCCATGGGATTAATCCCCCGCCTTGAGATGGTGCAAGTACTGAATGAGGTGTAACAACAGTACAATGGGTCAAAGAAGTACGATTTTATTAATTGTGCCAAACGGCATCCGTCATTACATTCATGCCCTTACAACTAAGCAATCATATTGAAGTGGCTACATAGTTCGTCCGAATCAAATACTAGGCAGAGGCCAAAGAAGAAGCAAGAAAGGCAGGCCTAAGAGGAAGAAGAAGCAAAGAGCAAATAACGCTACCAAAAAAAAAAAAAAGAGGAGCATGGAAAGTGGGGCTCAAGAAGGGAGATGAAATCGAAAGCCCCGTCGATTTAAGGTGGGGTGTCCTCGTGACGTGAGGATTCCATTCCAGCTTCAAACCACCTGGGTGGCCAACCAACATGGATAATCTATTCCAACTCCGCTCAAACCATGCAATCTTTGGTCTGATTCACGCTTGGAAAGCAAGCTCAAATGGTCGAACGCAATCATCCTTCATGTAGCAATCCACCAAATATGATTCTCAGCAACGTTCAATTATCCTTCTATGCTGGAGAAACAAGGATAACCAGTGGCACAACAGACCCTATCATCCTCCGCCTTTGAGAAGAACCCACTCAACCCTTGTCATCTAAAGCTGACTCACTTGACATCTAATGCAATATTCAAGAAAGTTAGAAAATCTACACCGGAACTGATACCAAAGATTGATTGCCTACTATTCCCCATGATATGACGGTCAAGCATGTTCTCTTTTTCCAAATTCTGAACGATCGCCCTCCCCAAAGAGAGTGGGGTATCAGGTACATGGCTCTGCCCATGCTTTTTAAATTCAAGAAGCCCAGCACAACTAAAGGATACAATTGGGCCAGCCCATCTGGCCCGACCTGCGAGCTCAATTTAGGAGCCCAGGACTAGATATCCTCCCCTAGACGGGAAGGGGTCGACATTCCCCATATGCCATCTCCTCAAGAGGTTTAAATGCTGCCGCCTAATGAGACCCCGAAAGCCGCATATGCCCTTCCTTACCTTCATAAAGGTCGTCTGATAGACTCTCGAAGAGCGTATGCGCCCTTCCATGCCTTGCCATGAAGTCAAGGTGAACAAACGCTCTCGAGGTCCTATACTCGGGAAATATGTCCATTTAAAAGGAAGAACTAGTCTCCGCAGGCGATATATGCGTCACCTTCTTCTTTCCGCTCTCCCACTTAAAAGGAACAACTAGTCGCCGCATGCGAGATATGCTCCACCTTCTCCTTCCGATTTGGGGGGAAACGATCCACTTTCCACGGAAAGTGGATCCCCTTTGTAAGACCCGAGAAATTCCAATTTCTGGAAAAATGGCATAATCGTAATTTCGATTACAAAATGGTAATTTCGGTTAAAAATCCAAAATTTATTCTCTAGATCTCAGATGATGAAATGGATTTCACCGTTGGAATCGCCTCTCGTGAAATCTAAAGGTACTTCAAATTTCGTGTAATTCCGGCATAGCCGGAAGTTGGCACGCTTTTACGAGGCATCGCTGCTCGGGTGTCAGAACGATTGGCGACGAAAAGTCACATATAACACGCACTATGTGCCATAAGTGACATGAGTAGATAAATGATGAAATGGAAGGCCGAGATAGTGCTTCAATGTCAAAACTGATAGAACAAGGACATAATAGGCATTTTTTGGGGATTTGTTTGGTCACAAGAATAAATAGGAATAGCGACTTGTCTTCTCCGAATGAAAAGAAGAGAAAACGTGGGAAGGAAAATTTTTGGTGCAAGAGCGATTTTGATTAGAATTGTAGAGAGAAGGAGCAACTTCTCTAGAAATACTCTGGACGATCCGACCGTCTAGCCTTCGTGGACAAGAAGGAGAACCGCTCTACGCTGAGAGGGCTTCGCGCTGGTACTGCATTAGGGAGTTTCCTCAAAACTCCGAGAGGTAGGGTTTCTCCTACTGGGTTTTATTCTTCGCTAAGTACCATGTAAATGAAAGTTCTGTTGGTTGAGGCCTTGTGCGTCGTTTGATCTGCCTGGGAAACCTTGAATCAAATGCTTGATTTGAGATTCACGAATGCCCGGCACTTGTTACGGACTGCTTCGGCTAAATGTGATGAAGTGTCCTATAAATCGTGTATTGGTTGTTTGAGGCCGGAAATGGCCGTGAAACCCGGCTTCACTAAGTGAACAGATAATTTGTGCTTTGAAAGGAAATCAAAGAACTTAGGTTTTACTGCTCGGAATGCTGATCACAAAATAATTTTTTGTGAAAATACGTAGCTCGAATCGAAAGGATTTAAGTTAAATTGCTCGTTTGATCATTAGCCCAAGTGAGTTAATTTTGATGGAAATGTGGAATTTACATGACATGACTGTGTGAATTGAATGTTTTGTAAATATATGCAAAAGCTTATATATTTACACGTGAATTAGATCAGATAGAATTGACATACATGCATGCATATGATTGAACACCCTAGACTATGAGGAGTGCATGAGATGAATCTAGAGAGAATTGTTCGGAGGGTTGTCTAAAATGTTTATTATCGGAGGGTAGTCCGAACTAAAAATATCAATCGTCGGAGACGGCCTAATTGATATACATCGGAGGGTAGTCCACAACATCACCGTCGAGACGGCCCAATCGGGATATATACACATCTGAGGTCATTCACAACAAACAAAATAATAATTCCTCATACGAGGCTAGGCGAAATGTGGAGGAGTTGGGAGGACTCCTAGCATCGACGATAGAGTTAGACATTCAAGTAGGATCATGCATTTTCGAATGTGTGTTTATTTGGAGCATTGCAATCGCACTTAGGTAGAGAGTAGCCCACTTGTGGTGATTCCACTACTGAAAGCATTAGCTCACCCCGTCGAGAGGGATATTATTTGCTGTGTGATATATTTATAGGGACTAGAGAGACCGAGGATTAGAAGAAAGCCGGTTGTGGCTTTATGTGGGAGATGGTTAGAACTTAAGTTTAAATGTATGTATTGTATAAGAGTAAAAACATATGAACTCTTTGTAACTATTGCATAGTTGATTCATAGTTTGATGTATATTGAGTATTGGTTTATGGGCCCAAGTACGCTTTAAATCATAAACTATTACATTGTAATCGTTTTGGGACAAGATATGCGTGGGATTGTGACTTGCAGAGCTCTCCGTACAAAGGAGACTCTCGCCTGATTCAAGGGCGTCGGTAACCCGACATCCACTTGTATTCGCTGCCATTGTGTAGTCAACGGACCCCGGCCTGGTAGTCAACGGACCCCCGGGTTTGAAGGCCATGTGCTAGATCGCAGCCCAGGCACACGTGCCACCCAGGCTGAGGGAATTCGGGCCAGGGCCATAGTCTTTGAGGTATAAGAACACCACCTCAGGTGGTTCGATGTTTCGAGCTTAGTAAATGCAGGTGATTACCTAGAAATCACTTCCGGCAAAATCCAGGACACCGATGCATGTGTTTGGTGTGTGTTTGTGTGGTTTGATAGGTCTGTTTGTGTGCTTAGTAATTAGCAATACAGGAAAACATAGGTGTTGGAAAAGTGTTGGGAGTTTACAGTATGCAAACTGGAACAAAGAAAGTAATAAATGAAATAAATTTTAGTCAATTTATTTGGTTTATTGGATGACAAAATAAAAAAATTTAATAAATTTTTTGGTTGTATGGATGCAGTATTCAAGTTACTGCATGTATGAAGTAGCAAGGAAGGCTACTGATAGAAATGAAAATTTTTAAATTTAACTCATAAATTCTCGTAGGGGTAACAAAGGTGTATTAGACTAACACATCTTAGAGCAGCGTGAGTTAATGAGGTTTTGAAAAAAAAAAACATTTTTTGTGCGCGTAGAACCTGAATGGCTATCGCCAATTTCAAGATCGTCACGACCTAGTTTTGAGGTCGCGAAAGGGTGACACCAAAGCGCAAGGCAGCGCCGCAGACGCAGCCAGCCACGCACGACGCGCCCACGACCGGGCAACGCATAGCCACGGCCTGGCCAGATTGCATGAGGTCGCTACATCGCTTTTGGCATCGCGACCTGTGACCGAGGTGCTGGTGTCGCGCGACATCTGGTATCGCGACCGGCCGAGGTTAAGACCGGCGGTCCTCGGGTCGTGACATGAAATTCATGTCAGGACTCTGTGAAACGATTCAGGTCGCGACATGACTTTCGGCGTGTCACCTGGTCGTCAGCCAGGTCAGCGACCGTAAATGGACGCCGCGACCGGCCGGATTGGCAACGGGAAGTTTACGCCGCGACTGGGTTTTGGTCGCCGGCTAGCATGCCTGTGAGGGAACGTAGGTCGGTCGCGACCGGATTTTTGCGTCGCGACCGAAATCTCATTGTGGGCGTAAATGAGGTCGCCATGAAATTTGATACGCGATGATGAGGGTGGTAGGCGCCTCCAGGAGGGTCGCCGACCTGATCTACGCGCACCGCCTCAGGCGTCGCGCCAAAGTCGCGGCCTCGGATTTTGGATGTCACCTGTAATCTTCATCAAATGGGCTGTCGCTAATCTGGGTTTGAGGTCGCGACCGGTAGGCTGCTCGGCGCGTCGCGACTTGCGCTGGCGCGCATGACATGCCACAATCGCCGGTTGTTTCCGCCAGCCGCTTCATCGACCTAGCAGGCACCGCCGCGCGTTGCGCGCGCCACACGGTTTCTTCGGGTGTGCGACCGCGCGCCAAGAACCCACTCTCAGGATGCTAATCGCTTTTAAGGCCAATTGTCAATAATCGCTCATGGATCGCCAGTTCATGAGCACCTCATAGGGTAAAAAAAAGTACAAAATTTTAAAATTTTCTTGTATGATTCAAAATATGAGATATTTATATTGAAGTTACTATAAATGCATCGACGTAGTATGCGGAAATTTTTTTTTTCCTGTATGAATAGTGTCTTCAATGTGTTTGGAGCCTTAGAGATACCGTATTGAATTTAATCTGCCATTGACTTACAGATGTAAGGTAGAGGACGAGGACGCAGGACGTCCACGCGCGGCACCGGGTCAGCACCACCGAAGATTCGACCGGGCCGCCCAGATTCGACAAGATGCCTTCTCGAGGTCAGGAAATATGGGCGGCCGCTTATCGCACAAAGGCCAGAGGTGGTAGTCAGAAGGTCCAGCAACCCGCAGGTTCAGTGGCACATCATCCTCCTTACATTCATGGGGAGTGAGATCCCATGGGCGACCATCAAGCCACACAGCAGCATCGAGAATAATGAGGCTACGAGATCAACCCGATACGACCAGATCAGTTAGCCGCATTCCGCCTAGAGGGCGAGCCCGGTATGGTGGAGATGGGTTAGACTTCTAGAGACTTTATAGAGGTTATGACATAAGGTAGTTTCGTGAGCTGTTCATGGGTGTTCAGCAGACTGCGAGGCATGCGGTTGCCTCAGGAGTTCCTAGAGTCAAGCAGGGCGACATGACTCCGTGATGTGGACTACGTGGCTAGATCCACAGAGTTAGCCCGATTTGTCGATGATTACGTACACCGACTCAGCCAAGGCGAGATCTCGAGAATGGACAAGTTGTCCATTCTGCCGATTGTAGGACTTCGCCCACAGATATGGATTCCATGGTCAGGACATCCCCCGACCACAGAGAGATGCAGATGCTCTCGCAGCACTGGGATGCGAGCAGTAGCAAGAGGAAGGACAAACAGCCTTCTTCCAGCCTAAGAAAAATGCAGAGAGCTTCCTAGTCTCAGCCAGGGTTCCAGAGCGCGGCCATCCCGGCCAGTGGATTGCAAGAGAGTTGCTGTCAAAGCAAGGATGCAGATGCTAACATTGCTACCAAACTGGACACCCGAGGAGGCTGCCCCACGTGGATCCCGCAGTTGCGGGACGCATCTCCAGCCAAGAAAGGTGACGAGAGGATACAAGACGCTCCTCCACAGCCGCGGCACAGCCGTAGAGGCCGGCCTCGCCTGTGGAGCCACCTGCACCTCATTTTCACAAAGCAGCCCCGAGGAGGCCGAGTAAGGGGTAGAGGTAGAGGACTCCAGGCCCGCTAAAAGTGGACGCCGAGTTCAAGGGCTGCCTACGCTATCACACCGCAGATCGAGCCACAGATCAAATTAATTATACAGGTACGTCTCACCCATGAGTTACAAGAGTGTTATTTGACTCGTGCGCGATTCATTCATCATCAGACTGGCCAGGATAGAGTCGGGCTTAGAGGTTGAGACCTTAGAGGAGCCTTTGTATGTGAGTTCCTAGGATTAGGGCGAATAGGGATGATATGTCGAGGTTGTGAGTCGGAGATCTTTGGGACTCTACTACGCGTGGACCCGAGGATCACGGATATGTCGGGAGTTCGATGTCATCCTGCAGATGGATTGGTCAGACGCTCGCAAGGTTGTTATCGACAGAGCGAGGGTTACCGCCTGTCAGGACGGTACTTGTGGTATTTCCTCAGGGGACAAGCATGACATTTTGCCCCAAACAAGATAATGAGTCCAAGTGTCGTAAGGATAAGAAGGTGTCATTTACACGAGCCTAATTCCTTAGGTGAGACGAGGCGAGACCGCACCTAGATCTACCTCGAAAGTGGTTTGCGAACATGCGGACGCGCTTCCGATGAGCTACCCGGACTACCTCCACATAGGGATGTAGACTCTGCATTGAGTTACACTCCTGGTACATCACTCCATCTCTATGACTCGCATAGGATGGGCACCAAATGAGTCATGTGAACTCGTGAGTCCAAGCATGAGCTATTGATATGGGTTCATTAGACCGAGCACTTCACCATGGGGCGCTCCGGTTCTATTTATAAGAAGAAGGACAAGACCTTCGATCAGGTACTTTCGATTACCGATTGCTTGAAACCTAAGTTACTTATCAAGAATCGATAACCATTACCGAGGATTTACAATTTGTTTGATCAGTTAAGAGGAGCGCGAGTCTACTCCAAGATAGACCTTCGCACTGGTTACCATCAGTTGAGGGTTAGGGATACAGATATCCCTAAGACAGCATTTAGGACGCCAAGCAGGCACTTTGATATACTCTGCAGTGATGCCCTTCGCCGTGATTGACGAATGCGCCAAAGAAAGATTCATGGATCTCATGCATAGGATATTCCAACCCTATTTTTAGATCGCTTGTCGTAGTCTTTGTGGATGACATCTTGATCTACTCCCCAAATGAGAGCATGAGTATAACTTTGAGGATGCTTTACGCTGTTCGTAGACCATCAACAGACGCCAAGTTCGCAAGTGCGAAGTTCCGCTTAATGAGGTGAGATTCGGGACACGTAGTGTCGCATCGAGGCCGGCCGACCCGTAGAAGCGTCGAGGAAGTGATGAAGGAGAGGTCGGGTCGCCTTCGCATACGTAGTTTCTTTTCGGGGACTGGCCGTATTACAGAGGATTCATCGAGGATTTTATAGCAAAGACTTATGACTAGCCGACCCTAAGGAGTGTCAAGTTTGATTGGGATGACCGACGCGAGGAGGCATTCCAAGAGTTGAAGATGAGACTTACTACTGCTCCCATCTTGATAGTTCAACAGGGGACAGGGGTACACAATGTATTGTGATGCTCGAGGGTCGGATCGATGTGTTTTGATGCAACCGTGAGGTAGTAGCTATGGTTCTCGCCAAATAAGAATCACGAGCAAATTACCCCACACACAACATGGAGTTGGCGGTCGTAGTCTTTGCCTTGAAGATTTGGCGCCACTCATTTATACAGCGAGGAGTTCGAGGTGCCCAGACCATAAAAGTCTGGAAGATATTTTCACACGGGACCTCTCAATATGAGGCAACGCGCATGGACGGAGTCTCCTGGGAGGATTTATGACTTCACTTTACTACCATCCCGATAAGGCAAATGTGGTGGCTGATGCACTCGCCGGAAGCTCCACGAGGAGCGTTGGCTAGTATAGCTTCTCGGGAGTTGGCGGACGCCGAGGACTCGCTGACGGGCCACTACAAAGACAGCTAGCAAGTGCACTCGTGGCACTCGGGGAAGTTTGGCTACACCGCCTCATGAGCGCAGTGATTGGAGTCCCAAAGGGCGGTGACGCGTAGATAAGTGGTCCATCAGTGGACCGAGTACAAATTAAGCACGGGTGACGAGGGTCGGACCGCTCACGATGGTAGTCTTCGATATAGGGACGTGGCAAAGGGTACCCCAATAATCGATCTGGAGAGGTGATTCGTGGAGTTTCACCGCTTCTCGATTTGTCGTGCATCCGTGGCACGAAATGCACCAGATTCGCCGCGCACTATTGAGTGCGGGATGAAGAGACACGTAGGAGACTTTGTTCGGACGATGTCTCACATGTCAACAAAAAGTTGGTTACCGAAAGCACCGTAGCCGCCACAGGCTACTTCACCCATCGGAGCGGGTCAAGCGGATGGAGCACGTCACGATGGACTTTGTGACCCACTTGCCACGGACGCCAGCCACAGGCATGACGCAGGATAGTGGACCTGGCCACTAAGTCGGCACATTTTCTAGCCATGCGATGACCTTCGCCTCGAGAGATTCTCACATATAAGACTGAGAGAGATAGTCCCAGCCACTACGAGGACCGGCACCACAGTGTCGGATAGGACCCAGTTTACGTAAGACTTTTGAAGAGTTTCAAAGGCTATGGCACACTACGACGTATGAGCATTAAATGGCTCCACCCTCTCGATTGTATGGTCGGGTCTGAGAGACTATATATATTGTGTATTAGAGGACATGCTACGAGCATAGTCCTCCAGAGATCAGGTAGCTGGGAGTGAGACGGTTCTTAGTGGAATTCCGCCTACAACAACAATTATCGCGTAGTATACGCATGGCAATCCGTATGAGGCATTGTAAGGAGGCCATGCAGTCAGTTTCATTATGTTGGACCGAGGTGGAGAGAGCCCACTGGGTCCCGATTCGATTAGAGACACCTCCGAAGGTGAGCTTGATAATAAATAAGCCTTCTCGCTCAGAGTCATAAGAAGAGCTATGCAGATAAAAAGACGGCCGACCCTTAGAGTTCAGGTTGGGGATCACGTTGAAGGTGATGCCTAAGAGGGAGTGGTCAGCCCTGCCGAGAAGCTATCACCGAGGTTTATTGGACCTTTCAAGATACTCGAGAGGATAGGCACCGTAGTGATACCGGTCATACCGCCAGCATGTCGTGTCCACGAGGTGTTTCACGCCTCCATGCTCCCCGAAATATACTCCAAATCCAGCCCATGGTGGATTGTGACGATTGAGGTTGACACCTGATAGGACCTTCACTGAGGACCAAGGTGCATTGTCGAGCAACGTGATCAAGTTTTGCAAACTAAGACCGCGAGGCTAGGCGAGGGTACCATGGAGGCACTATGGAGTGGAGGAGTCCACGTGGGAGCGCGATGACACGATGCAGGCCACCTATCCCTTCTTGTTTAGGGATGAAGGTATGTGGTTTAGTCGTTTAAGATTTAAATGACTGTTTACATGCATGGTAGAGTGCACCTGCATATGCATGTCGTTGATTGTGATTTGGCCAAGAATTTCGTGACGAATTCCTTTAAGGAGGGGGAGAAGACCCGAAATTCCACTTCGAAAACGGCAGACCGTAATTTCGATTACAAAATGGTAATTTTTAAAATCCAAAATTTATTCGCTTGAAGAATCACGAGCAAATTACTCCCACACAACACGGAGTCAAGGCGTAGTCTTCGCTTCTATAAGACTGGCGCCCACTACTCTATACACAAATGAGGAGTTCGAGGTGTACTCCTTAATTCACAAAGTCTCAAGCATTTTCACACACGACCTCAATATGAGTAACGTTAGATGGATGGAGTTCCTGTGAGGATTATGACTTCACTTTGCATTACCATCCCTGCAGAAGGCAACGCGGTGGCTGATGCACTCCGCCGAAGTCACGAGGAGCCGCAAGATAGCTTCTCGGGAGTGGCGGATGCTCGAGACTGTGGGACAGTTTGGGCTACAAAGACAAATGAAGTGCACTTAGGTACCTGGGAGTTTAGTGGCTACTAACTGCCTCGTTGAGCAGAGGATTGAGTCCCTGCAGGATCGCAGATAGTGTCCATCGTGGACCGAGTACAACCAAGTACGGGGCGACGAGGGCCGGACCTCATGGTGATGGTAGTCTTCGATATAAGGATGGGTAGTGTACCCCAGCTTGACCGATGGAGAGGAGATTCGTGGAGTTTCACCGCTTCAGATTTGCCGTGGCATCCAGTGGCACGAAATGTACCAGAATCTTTCACGCAAGACTATCGAAGGGATTTAAGAGACACGAGAGACTTTGTTCCGACGATGTCTCACATGTGCCACTGTGTTAAGGCCGAAAGCACCGGCCAAAATAGGCTTCACCATTGGAGGTGGCCGTAGTGGAAGTGGGGAGCACGCCACGATGGACTTTGTGACCCACTTCCGCCACCTGACGCAGCCAGGCATGACGCTGCATGGGTGATAAAGGACCGGCTCATGTCGGCATTTTCTAAATTAGCGGATGACCTTCGCCTTGGAGAGATTCCGCCATACATTCGAGATAGTCCTGCCACATGGAGTACCCCAGATCCACAGGCCTGGGATAGTGGACCCGAGGTTTATTTCGCGCACTTTGAAGAGTTTCCAAAGGCATGGGCACACTACCGACGATGAGCACAATTGCTCCACCCTCGCACGCATGGTCAATCTGAGAGGACTATACAGGTATTAGAGGACATGCTACGAGCATGCGTCCTAGATCATAAGGGTATTGAGAGCATTTGCCCTAGTGGAATTCGCCTCTACAACAACAAGCATCGAGTATACGCATGGCAATCAGATGAGGCATTGTGGCTGGAGGCCATGCAGTCACCATTGTGTTGGACCGAAAGGGAGAGAGCTCCATCAATGTCCCGGGACTGACAGAGACACCTCCGAGAAGGTGAGCTTGATACTACAAAACAAGGCCTCTCAAGGCCTCGCAGCCGCTAAGAGCTATGCGTATGTGCGACGTCGACCCTTAGAGTTCGAGGTTGGGGATCACGTCAAGGTGATGCCTAAGAGGAGGGTCGTGTTCATAAGCGCCGGAAGCTATCACGCTATTTATTGACCTTCAGCCACTCTCGAGAGGATAGGCAATGTAGTTATCGAATACAAGTATCGCCTAGCATGTCGTGTCCACGAGGTGTTTCACGCCTCCATGCTCTGGAATATACCCAACCACCATGCGGTGGATCGCATGCATCGGCGCCGACACCTGATGCGACCTCTTCGCCGAGCACCGGGCTGCATTGCTGATAAATGTGATCGTGTTTTGCAACGTTGAAGACCGTGAGGCTATTGAGTGGTACTATGGAGGCACCATGGAGGCACTATGGGTGGAGGAGTCCACGTGAGCGCGATATCACCCATTACGCCACCCATCCCTCTCGCTTCAGGACCAAGGCACGTGGTCAGTCGCTTAAGATTTAATGACCGCTTACACGCACAGCAGAGCACGTTGCACATGCACAAGTGATTGTGATTCGTCAAGAATTTCGATCGAAATTTTTAAGGAGGGAGAATAAGACCCGAGAAATTCCAATTTCTGGAAAAATGGCAGAATCGTAATTTCGATTACAAAATGGTAATTTCGATTAAAAATCAAAAATTTATTCTCTAGATCTTAGATGATGAAACGGATTTCACCGTTGGAATCGTCTCGTGAAATCTAGCTGTGTTGTCGCCGACTTCAGAGAATTCAGACAGCTGGAGTTGACATCGCTGACGGCATCGCTGCCGGCCAGAACGATTACGCGACGAAAAGTCACATATATAACACGTACTCATGTTCCATATGGCAATAGAGTATATAAATGATGGAAATGCACCCACAGATAGTACAATAACGTCAAAATCGGGAATGAAGTACATAATAAGCATTTTCGATTGCTTAAGTCACTAAAGACGAATATGTGACAGCTGACTCGTCTCTCCAAATGAAAGAAGAGAAAAACGTGAGGGAAGGAAATTTTTGAGTAGCAAATGATTTGATTAGAATTTGCAGAGAGAACGAGCAACTTCTCTTTAGAAATACGGACGATCCGACCGTCGGTAGTCTTCGGACAAGAAGGATAACTACTCTACGCTGAGGCTTCAGTTGTAAGTACCAGATTTAGGAAGTTTCAAACCCGAGAGTGTGGGCTTCTCCCTACTGGCTTTATTCTCAAGGCACTCATGTAAATGTTTCGGTTGGTTGAGGCCTGAGCGGCCGCTTCGATCGGTTCCAAACCTTGGAACTTAAATGTTTGGATTTGAGACCACGAACTCGCACTAGCAGCACGGACTTTTGGGTTAAATGTGTGATGAAGTGTCCTATAAATCGTATCATTTGTTTGAGGCCTGAATGGTCAGAAAAACCCGTTCACTAAGGAACCGATAATTTGTGCTTTGAAAGGAACAAGAATTTAGGGTTTTACTGCTCTCGAATGCTGATCACAAAAAACAATTTTTAGAAAATATAGGCTCGACCGAAAGGATTTGGGTTAAATTATCAGAGTGGATCATTAGCCCAAGCGAGCTAATTTTGATGTGGAAATGTGGAATTTGACATGACCGTGTGAATTGACTGAAATATATGCAAGTTTATATATTTACACGTGAATTCAGACTCCGTATCGGGAATTACATACATGCATTCCATATGCACCCAACAATCTCAAAGACTATGTAGAGTTGAGTGCAGCGAGATGAATCTAGAGAATTGTTCTGAGGGTTGTCTAAAAATGTTTATTATCTAGAACCGAACTAAAAATATCAATCGCCTGGAGACGGCCTAATCGATATACACTCCAGGGTGTCCACAACACACACCGGGGTCTGAGACGTGCCCAATTAGATATATACACATCGGAGGGTCATCCACAAACAAAACAAAATAATAATTCTCATACCGAGGCTTAGGCGATGTGAGGGAGTCAGAGACTCCTGCACGAGATTTAATGGTAGCCAGACATTCAAGTAGATCATGCATTTGCTTGAATGTGTTTATTTTGGAACATTGCACCGCACTTGTAGAGAAAGGTCCCACTTGCAAGGATTCCACTCATCGAAGACAACAATTCCTTGTCGAAGTGATATTATTTACGTATAGGAGCGGGTGCAGGAGGGACTAGTCATCCTGTGAGACCGAGGGATTAGAAGAAAGTCGTCAGGCTTGATGTATACATGTATTAGAACTCTTAAGTTTAATATGTATTGTATAAGAGTAAAAACATATGAACTCTTGTAACTATTGGGTATATAGTCGATTCATACAGATGATATCGAAGAGATCGCTTATGTACTTCAAGTGGCCGTTAAATCATAAACTATTATATCAGACCGTTGGGACAAGATATGTGTATCAGATTGCAGAGCTCTCGTACAAATAGGAGACTCTGCCCGATTTTCTGAAGTGGCGTCGGGTAACCCGACATCCACTTGTATTCCGCGGGTTGACGGGTAGTCAATGGACCCCCGGGTTTAGGGCGTCACACCCTTCCTCTCCGATAAAAGAAAGTCACGATAGGGAATAAGGTAAGCGTTTCGAGTCTGAAAAAGCTATCTTTTAAAAAAAACAAGGAAGGATCTATCTTGAGCATCGGAGAAGCGACGACAAAGATCCTCCCCCACCGCTTTCTTAACGATTTGTTTTACAGGTTGTCACAGGCAGGTGTATGTTTCGACGATCCAGTGACTCAGAAGATTCTGGAGACTACAAGCTTTAGGGCTTTTTTAGAAAATAACACCTAACAAAAATTAATTTTTAAATGAGTCCACTTGCCCTTGATTTTTCATTCATTATAAACTTTTTCTTAAGTATAACCAAATTAATAAGTCATATCATAATTTTCCCCAAAATAATTGAGGCGAGAAAGGGCGCCAATAAAGTAAAATATCCCTATCCGTACCATGCAGTCTTTGGGGCTCTACTATCCACGTACATACATTTCTTATTTTTTTTATAAAGGAAAATTAATTTTATTAATTCAAATTTATAATAGATCAATAAAACTAATAAATAAATTGTTAAAAATAATAAATAATAAAATAATTTCCAAATTAATAACATAATAAATTGATATAAAATTTATAAATTTCATAATATAGTTATTATAATATTTATTACTCTAGTTATTCAACATACTAAAAATCATAATTCGATATCTTCGACTATCAAATCTATTTTATCTATTTGAATCATTTTTACATAAATAAAAAGTCACAAGAAGACAATGAAAAGCACAATGTTATAACAAGCCGATGACAAACCAATGCTGCACTAAAATGACGATGACATGAAAAACAAAAAATACTGAAATCTTCATAGAATAACCACTTTATTGTGAGATAGACTTAAAAATAAATAAATAAATAAATATATATATATATATATATATATATATATATAAGTGAGTGATTTTAAGTCAAAAATAGCTGAAAATCTCTCCTCCTGCTTAATGAATACCAGAAGCTAAAGAAGAAAAAAGAGAAGGTGTAGAGAAAAAAAGGATAAGGTTTTTTTTAATAGGACATTAGTGTAATGCTGACCCAATGAGGTTATAAACCTAGCCCACAAATATAGCCGATAAGCAGTCTGCTGCAACACCCGCGACCTCATCAAGAGGGAATCGCCTACGAAACAATTAGCTTAACAGATCTAGAATCCATTTAAGAAAGACTCTCAGAGAAAGCTAGCCGAAGGACTCTTCCGCAGATCCTGGAGAATGACGTCATCAAAAAGCTCGGTTATGCCCTAAGAACCAAGGAACAAAAAATCGGATTTTTCGGCCGATTTATTGGCGAAAAATCGG
The DNA here is from genome assembly GCA_016808115.1 of Tetrastigma voinierianum. Classification (NCBI taxonomy): domain Eukaryota; kingdom Viridiplantae; phylum Streptophyta; class Magnoliopsida; order Vitales; family Vitaceae; genus Tetrastigma; species Tetrastigma voinierianum. The sequence goes on along the minus strand of JAEQBH010002005.1, from coordinate 518,078 downwards.
TTTTCGGGTGACATAGAAACGATTTTGACAAAAAAAATCGGAAGAAAAAAAATCGGTAAAAAATCGGGAAAAATCGCCGACTTTTCGCCGAAAAATCAGAAAAATCCGATATTTTCCCGAAAAAATCCGATTTTTCCCAAAATTTTGGGTAAATTATATTTAGGTCACTCAAGGGAAAGAAATTAAAAAATGGGGCCAAACAAAGCTGCAGAATAAAAAAAAGTGTATTTTGGGAAAATAATCTTATTTATATCAACCAACCGAGTTGATGGATTTAATCATTTAACCCACTCACACAAATGTCCCACCGTCTCTACTCTTTATAATATTTTATTTTATTTTTATTTACTTTATAACTTATAATATTTTTTAAATCAACATTAATTTGAAAAGAAAGAAATAAAATAATATCATTTAAAATAAAATTATAATATATAATATTTTGAATCTCCTCATTATCTACATATATTTATAATAATAAAAACAAATAAATAATTTATCTTAATATAATAATATTCGAATAATATATTAAATATAAACATATTTAATTTAATAATTACTAATCCATTTGATTCAATTCATCTTAATTAAGATACGAATCATTTCTCATAATCTATATACTCAAAATATGAAAAAAATTTACGAATCGATATTTTTGTAAAAATATCCACCGATATTTTACCGATATTTCCGATATTTCCGTAAAATCCAATTACCGATATATCCGTGTTTACCGATATTTTGATCATTGCTAAGAACGTAAACTACTCCACCGAAGGGCAATCATAGTCCTAGAAAGCATTCCCAACTTCCTCTCCCAAGGAATCCAAAACTTCGAGACGCCCGCATTGCCGCCTAACTCCAAAAAAATCGAGATCGCGCCACCGATACATCAAGTGGGAACCCCCGACGCCCACGGTATACCAGATGGGACCCAAGATCCCACCTGCAAAACGACTACCAGGTCAACTGGTGGGACCCAAGATCTAACCTTCGACCCATGCACTGGTCGACCGCAAAAGGCCTTGGTTGGGACTCATACGCCGACCGAAGTAGAGCTAATAAACGGGTCAATCCAATATATTTTTGGCTAGCTTATTTGGACCGCGGATCAAAACTTTAAAAAATATTAAAAAAATTTAATTTTATAAATTTATTATTCTTCAAATAACAATAAATAATATACAAATATGTAATAATAATTAATATATAAAATGATTGAGTTTAAACAATATAATAATAATAAACAAACATAAATAAATAAATAATGTTAGAACACTGTTATAACCAAAGTACCAAACTAACTAGTTAAATAGTACCAAAATAATAAAATAACAATTTAATAACATATTTGAGAAAAACAATTCCAAAGTATCAAATTAAATTTTATATGTCTCTAATCTTAATCTTCATCTTCATCATCCTTATATTTAATAATAACATGTGATTTCACATTTGAAATGATTTCACATCGGAAAGATGTACTTAGAATGTTAACATTTGAAATAATAACATTTGAAATGATTTCACATCTGAAATATGTATATCCTCTATAATGGTTGATTTATCATCATCTATTAATTAGAATGTTAACAACATAAATTTTATTTATGTTTGGAATAAAAAAAATATTTTTTCCAAAAATGCATCTCAACCGTATAATAATGAAATATCCTATTTGTTTGAAAATTCATCTTGCTAAAAGATATAATCATATTAGGAAATAAATTATATAGAGTTTATGAATCATTTTTAAAATAACATTATTTTGTTATTAACACTAGTTTAAGTAATAAAATTATTTAAAATATACCGATAATTTAGTTATTAAATTTAATTTAATTTATAAACTAGTACAACTTCATTTTTATCAAAAAAAACATATATGATTGAATAAAATTTAAAGGATAAATAAAAAATGAAATTGTAAATATTTAAAATAGGATTAATGAGATAAATAAAAATATATTGTAATATTAAACTGTAATTTATTAAATTCAAAGGCATTCCTTAAATTTTCATACAAGATTTTTTAAATATTAAATTATCGTATAAATCATATTAAAAATATACATTTAGAAATTGACAATAAAATAGTTAAAACAATAAAGTTTAATATATTTGATGGGGTAAAAAGCAATAGGTGCACGGGCCCAGAGCGCAAGCCCATACCTTTTCCTTATGAAGGGAGTTGGGGCACAGACCCAACCAAGAAGCTTGGCACACAGTAAGATCCTACCCATACCAAAATACACGGGCCCATGCCCAAAGTTGAAACCACCCTACCAAGTAACTGCGACATAAAGGCCCAAAAACTCATGCAAAGGAAACACCCGCCTCCATGATTCAAGACCCCACCTGACAGAAAGAATAACTTACACGATCACTACCCTCCATTATCCCTTAACAAATACCCATGATAAGGAAAATCAAACTCCTCACCCAATGGAAGAGATACAGTATCCCTGTCTAACAAGGAAAGTAACCACAATTTCTCCTTATAAATACCGACCCATTCTACCACAAAAAGGTACGCAATCATAACGCCAGGATAGTTGGAACTTTTCATAAGAAAGAAGTCACTAGGCAATTTGAGAGTCGACGTTTAATCTCTCGCCGAACTATCCTCTTTCGTGTGTTGCAAAGTTGTATTAACTATTCGGGCCACAGATCACTTCGAAGAACCCAAGAAGATCCAAAGACATAATCGATGTGTTAATACTCGGGCTGAACTGGCTCGTGGGAACGACTGCCTCTCACAAAATACAAACCGAATTCTCAATGATCGATGGTATCAATCTGGAACATGAGCAGAGTCACGCCAACCCCTAAAGACGCGAAGACCTAAGAAGGCGACCTGTATAGACACCACCAAGAGTGGTAACTAAACTCTACAGCACATCGACGAAAGGAGGCACTGGCCTCACCAACCGGGCCAGCTTGGTCGAGACTCGGGAGGAACTCACTGCATAAAATGCAACGCCACAAGGAAGAACAACAACACCACGACGCCCTGACACCGACCTTAAAATAGAATCCAGCCAAGCCAAGGAGCACAACTTTATAAACCCCGGGAGAGGACCAAGAATGCAGGGGATTCCTGTGAGGGAACAACGAAGGCAATGGACCCATCCTTTATCAACCGGAGATAGGGGAACTGGGCCGGGAGCAATGGCCCGGACATCCAACAAGAGCTCGCCCACATGAAGGAAACTGGAAGACGAGCCCAATCTCCATGGATGCCTCGTGCAACAAACCGAATCCGCTCACTCCGCCGAGGTACTACACTTCCCTCTCCCAAAGAAACTCGCATCGCCTCAAATCGAAACGTTCGACATAATGAAAGATCCTTTAGATCACCTCATTACCTACAAGAATCTGATGGAGCTACACGAATATCAAGACCCCGTTGGATGCAGAGCCTTCGCATCAGCCGCCAGCTACCCGACTTTAGCCCTCGGGTTCAACGTACCCCGCCATCGCTAATCTCATCCTTCTCGTAGAGCTGTCCATCGATTTGTTCCACTTCACCTGGAGCGCCTCAAGACACAGTTTGTTGCGACTTGCCACTATAAAGCAGAGCTCAGAAACCCTCAAGTCCTACGCCCAAAGGTTTAACGATACCATTAAGGGTAGACATCCTGGGATGAAGTGTGCCACTCACCGCTTGCTATCGCCAGGCCGGGCGTGACAAATAAAAGACTTATATTTTCCATCTCAAAACCTCGTGCAAGCATACTCGAGGTGCTCGCTAAAGCAGAAATACATCAACGACATGGAAGCCCTTCTTCAGCCTAAGCTGAAAACTCTTCCACTTCAAGAGAAAGTAGGGCGAAAAAGAGAGGCAATTCAAGCCCCAAGACGAGGAGACAAGGGATATATCCCCAATGGCGACGTAGAGCAATGTAGAACGATCTCCAAAGAGACAATAAGGCAACGTCGTGGACCGCTTTAGGCTCCACCTCAAATTCGAAATGGCAGCAGCGGATATCCACCTCGGCAATTCACCCCCCTCGACAAACTTCTATGGTCACAGTCCCACGTGAGACACAAGACTAAAAGCTTTAAGGTGGCCGCCCCGTGATGAAGACAGACCCAACGAAGAGGACTCCAACCAAGTATTGTGAATTCCATGTGATCATGGACACCAACAGATGATCAGATCCAAATGAGGAAGGAAATTGAATGTCTGATCCACGTGAGACAGATCGCCAGGGCCTGGGGCTGCCTGACCAGCACTTCCCCATCACCCGTCGCCCCCAACTCAACACCAAGAACCCGAGAAATCCATGTGATCTCTAGGATTCATGGGGAGGAGTTCGCTTTAGCCTTAAGGCCCATCTACGCAAAGATCGTGATCAGGGAGAATCGAATACTGGCAAGATCCAACCCCCAGCAGACTCCACCATAGCTTTTCGACTCCAAATGCTAGAAGGTCAGAAGCATCCCCATGATGACCCCGGTAATAAGGTCACATAATAACAAAACAATGTTACAGCTGTGGTCCTAATTACAACTAAAGCTCACGATATCATTTTCACGTCACCAAGTAAATGGGCATTGGAAGGGAGAAACTAGAATTGATCAACGCCCACCTGCGGGGATTCTCCGGAGAAAGAGTGCTACCCCTGGGCTCAATACAACTAGTGCTCACTTTGGGAGATCCCCTGTGCCATGCCACAACAGCAGTGAGGTTTCTCATAGTGGACGCCCCGTCAGCCTATAACATTCTATTGGGCATGCCCTCCCTCAATTCCGTAAGGGCCATCCTTTCCGCCTATCATATGGTTATCAACTTCCCTACTACGAATGGGGTAGGAATGGTTTGAGGAAATCAGCGCATAGCCAGGGAGTGCTACTCGGCATCAATGAAACAAAAGGTGGTAGGCAGCATCTACATGGACGAGCTCGACATAAGAGATGAAGTAGGCATCCGACCTACGCCCTTAAAAGAACTAGAACCGATACAACTTGACGACCAGCCGGAACATCTCGTCTACATCGGATCCAGATTGGCCAAAGACGTTAGGGACCTCCTTGTCCACTTCTTGAAACATAATATAGAGGTATTCGCCATGAAGTAGGAGAATATGGGAGGAATTAACCCTACAATAATCACACAAGTCAACACTTCCCTTCAAACCTATCAAACAAAAAGAAGGAGTTTTGCCCCAGAAAGGCAGAAGGCAATCAATGAAGAGGTTAACAAACTCCTCTAAGCCAAAATTATCCAAGAAGTAGAATACCGACCGGTCGGGCTAATGTAGTCCCCTCACAAGAAGGCAAACTGGAATGGTACCAGACAACACTTCACCTGATGTCAATGCAGAAAGCCCCGTCCTAAAGACAAATTTTCCCCACCCTGATCGACTCCATAGTTGACGCCACACTGGCCATGCAAACTTCCTCAGTCATGGACGCTCTCTGGCATAATTAGATCGAATGGACCTTAGTGATCAAGATTAATTTCATTTGTGACTTTATGGTACCCATCGTTGTATACTGTGCATGCCTTTGGGTTGAAGAACGTTAAGTCACCATCGAGGCTATGAACAAAATGTTTCTGGTTGTGATAGAGCGTCTATAGAGGTATATATAGATGACATGCTAGTGAAGTCAGTCAAGCCCGAGCTCCACATAGCACACTTGGCTGAATCATTCCAGGTCCTGAAGAACTATAACATGAAGCTAAATCCAACCAAATGCGCCTTTAGAGTCTCAACCTAAAATTCTGGTTTCATAACAACAATCAGTTACGATAGAGGTAACCAGATAAAATAAAGTTGTGCTAGACATGCAACCGCCTTCAACACCAAAGAAATTACGCTTAACTGGGAGGCAGCAGAACAATCAGTCAAGTCGCTTATACCTAGATCCAACATACAAGTGCCCAACATCTCTTTCAAAGTTATGAAAAAGGCTTCCAACGTGACGCCCAATGCGAAGAGAGGCACTCTCGCACTAAAGCCTTACCCAGCTCCCTCTCGGGCCCGGGTGAGCCCCTCCAAGTGAGAACCCCACCATTCTGGGCCAAGCTGCATTTCTCAACTAGTGCCGCCCTAGCCAGCGTATGAATGCGGCTCGGGCCCTATTATTGCGGCCAGCTCTAAGGAGGAGAAAGCAGTATCCAAAGATGGAGAATTAATCCTGAAGCATTGGCACCACCGCCGGTTTCGACCATACGTGCATGCTCGAAACCTCAAAAGACTGGCACCGGCTATAGAGCTCAAGGAAGCTCCGAAGGTCGCATGCGCCCAGAAGTACGATCAAAGGGCAAGTTTCGGTAAATTTCATCGTGAATTCCACTCCCCTCAAATGCCCCGGCATGCAACCCAACGGGAATCTACGACCTGGCGCCACCCCACTGTTCATCTAGAGGTCGTCTCAGAGACGGGGCCGCCACCCTGTGGAAGCAAAGTAGTCTCCGATTCTAACCCCTGGATGGGACGGACGGAATACCGATTCGCTTAGCTAAGTAGAAAAGCTTGAATCTCAACAAAAATTCTATAACCTAGGATTCACTATTGACGTAGCAAAGCAATTGTGTTATATAGTTCTGTGTGGCCTAACATAGCGGATGGGTTCTCTCAGTGAGAGAAGAGTTGCGCAGTACTGAAGTTTAGTGTTTTCCCTCGTTGGACTTGTGTGTTTGTTGGTGAAAAACAAGGTGTGAATGATTGAAAACCTAAAATGAATCAAGCAAATGTTAAGAGAGAATTCTTGAAGTCTCGAGCCACCCGGAGCCAGGGTTCTTAAAGTACAACTCAACATGTTCCTGAAGTCTTTTCCTCTGCTTTGAGACATCATGACATATAGTCATTTCCCCGAACCCGATTTCATTTTAGTTTAAAAACTCTAAACCCTGAAAAGTTTTCCATGAAAGATGTGGCATTTTGGATTGAGCATAAATGTCCTCTAATCAAGTGAAAACATATCTCAAAAACTCATCTTAAGCAAGAATCATAGTTAACTAATCTGGGTATCGGATCTAGTGAAGTATCCACCTAACCCAAAAGATTGCCAAATACACATTAGGGGAGAGGAGTGGTTGCCACAGGAGGTTTTAATCTAAGGTATAGAAGTAGTGGGCAATAAATTCACTTAAATACATAAGAAAAGCATGAGAACACGTAGTTTCGCCTCAAAAACCAACACTCCAAGGGCCTTCCTTCAAGGATGAAAGGGGTTTTAGTCGGGAGCAGCATCCCTTGATTTGTCATCATCAAGGTGCTCGTCATCAAGAAAATGCAAGAAAGTGAAGGGAGAAGAAAGCAGAAAATCACCAAATACAGAGGGAGAGGTTTCTCGTGCCAAATTCGATTGATCAATGGAGTGAATGCTGGATTTCCTGATGCGTGACCAGCCGATATGAAACAGATAAGTGAAATTACAAAAGTGTGTTAAAGAACCAAAATTACATGAGGGGCAAACTTGTATCAAACCACAAAAAGAACTGCCAAAAGCAAAGTAATGTGTGAGTAGTGTTACGAATTTATGTGTTGCAAAACCAAATCCCAAAGAAATTTCTCCGTGTTATTCATTCTCTTCCACATTTTTGCTCTAAATCTCCTCTGGTTCGATCGTGCATCTTCGAATTCAGCTCGGGTTCATCGTGTTTGAATCGAATTGAAGATAATGAGGCATTTGACTGTAAAAACTACTAAAATAGCTACAAATTTGATGGAGTGGCAAAGTGAGGACCTCGTGCATCGATTAGGTTACTATTAAAGTTGATTAGTACCTGGCGCATAAAACTTGCTATAAACAAAGGCTCGAAGGGTGCTATTTGGGTACTAATCAAATTCAACACGCACTCGCATTCACTTCAAGCCCCAATAATGAGGCCGGTATGAGTCGTCATAGTCAGGCTTAATCTTGCCCTCTCTATGGAAGCCGACTAACCTGAGATTTGCAAAGGATTCCCAATTGCAGAAAACAGATAGAGGACTCCTACGAAGCCAGGGGTGAAAAAATGATCCTTTACCTTAAAAAGGTACAATAACTGCTAAAAAAGTTTATACGGGTTCAAGTTAGGCATGTCCCAAGGGCAGAGAATAGGCGAGCAAATGCCCCTGAAAGCTAGAACAAAGACCACAGAGGATTCAGGGATGATACTCGGTACCTGGCCGAAAGCACCTCCAAAGAGTTCTCAAAGGAACTCACATCGATGAAGAAGTGTCCCCTGTAATGTCCGAGCCGAGCTGGATGGACCCCATCTGGGACTACTTAGTGGACGGAACATTGCCGAACGATCCAAAGGAAGCCTCCAAACTCAGGACGAGGTCGACTAGGTTCACCATTCATCGGGGGACCCTTTATAAACGAGGCTTCTCTACACCCATCCTTAAATGCGTAGGAAAGGAAGACGCCAACTATATGCTTACCGAGGTGCATGAAGGCATCCGGGCAACCATATTGGAGCCGGGGACCTTGCGTACCAAGACCTCGAGACAAGTGCAATGCTCAAAGACGCTGACGAGCCGGTTAAAAAATGTAAGACTGGCCAAGAGCATGCCTAGATTCCCACCTCCCTTCCGAGCCACCGACTCAACTACAAGCCCGGGTCTTTCAACAATGGGGGCTTGACATACTAGGGCCCCTACCCATTGGGAAGGGCCAGTGCAAGTTTATTGTTGTAAGAGAGGATTACTTCACCAAGTGGGCCAAGGGTGAGCCATTAGCTACGATCACCGAGCAAAAGGTACGTAACTTTGTTTGGCGTTCCATAATTTGCGTGTCTGAACCCCTGTAGCCCCGTATCCGATAATGGGAAACAAATGACAACCAAATTCGTGATTTCGTGGCCGAGCTTGATATCAAGAATTACTTACCATCCTACCATTCAGCTCAACGGATGCGTAAGTCACTATAAGGACTCTCAAGGCGTCATGAAGACTAAACTGAAAATCTAAAGGGAAATGGGTAGAATAATTCGAAAATATTACGCATACGTAACTACGCCGCGAAGTCGCTGAACTCAAGAAACCCCGCTGCTTCTAGCATTCGCACCGTGCACTGTCTCTCACAGGCTCAAGCAGTCACCCGTAGCTGAATCTCGCAAATGCCGAACACAACAAGGAGATTCTTCGCTCGAACCTTACCTCCTAAGAAAACACGAAAGGTGTTCCTAGGCGGCAATGTGCCGAGGACCATCGCAGTAAAGACAACAAAATATTACGACCGGCTGGGTCGGGTGCCCAGAGTTTTAAGTCTCTACGACTCCAGTTCTAAAGAAACTTCGCCTCAAGCAAAGACCCCAAACACGGGAAGCCAGTGGCCACAAACCGAGAGCACTTACGTGATATCGCGAATAGTCCAACCTAGCAACTACGAACTCCAAACAGAAGAAGGAAAAACCCGTCCACATTCTAGGAACGCTGAGCACCTCAGGCGATTCTATCAATAGACCCGGGACAGCTTTTAATAAGAAATTCGCGCTTTACTATAATAACATTCTTTGGAGTTCATTTTCACTCAGTAATATTCTTGCATCATAAAAACAAACATCGACAAGTAATACTTACCATTTCCAAAAGACTGTACTTTTATTTCAAATATCTCAGAAAATTACAATCAGTAAAGCCTTTCTCTACATCAACCCTTCTTTACATCCCAGAAGATCACGATCGGCCAACCCTAGTCAAGGCAGAAACCACAAGAAAGGGAAAGAGAAAATGAGGGATAAAGAGAAAATGAAGGAGAAGGAGAAAGAGAAAATGAATGAGAAGGAGAAAAGAGGGGGAGGAAAGGTATAATGGAGGAAGCGAGACTTAAAAATATTCCCTCTGAGCATACCGCCCCCTTCGAATATGTTCCCCGGCCTAGTTCCATCAATGGGTGACTAGGAACAACACAACCCTTACATAAGGGAGGAACTAGGGAAAAACACAACTCCTACAAACGGTAGAACATCGAAACCAAACGCCGGCCTGTGATCACTAATCGGACTCTGTGCAATGACAATTAAACCCTGAAGCTTCATCATGTATGAACTCCAACACTGTCGAAGAAAGGTAGAAGGTTCGGAGCAGAGTATGACATAGACCGTAGAAAAAAGGCAGTTATTTATAAAGAAACTTGGACACTTGGAAAGCCACGCAGTCTGTTCCGATATTCCATAGATTTGCATTAAAACCGTGCGCGCCTTCCCTTGGGGAGGAAGACGAAAGGGCCTTGTAGCTCAATTTCAAAATAGCCATATAGCTCCGCTTCAAAAAAAAGCCTTGCAGCTCAGTTTTGAAGGATCTACGTAGCTCAGGAGCCATGTAGCTCAATTTCAAAGAGGCCATACAACTCTACTTGGGAAGAATCCAGACACAACCCGTATGGGCAAGTAGCCACGAGCCATGTAACTCAGCTTCAAATGAGCCACGTAAATTTCACTTCAAAAGAGCCTTGGTAGCTCAGCCTTTGTACTTGTTTTCACGTAGCTCAGGAGCCATATAGCTCAATTTCAAAAGAGTCATGTAGCTCCGCTTCAAAAGAGCCTTACAAATTACACAAAGGAGCCAGACATAAATAAGGAGCCATGTAGCTCAGCCTCCAAACAGCCTTAAAACAACCCAAAGAGCCCCAGAGCTCCGCTCGAAAGGCCCTGTGAGTTCAATTTCAAAATGTGCCCATGTAGCCCGGCTCAAAGGAGCCTTGTAGCCCGGGCCTTTAAAGGAGTCATGAAGCCTGGCTAAACGAGCCTCATGTACCGATTCCAAAAGAGCATTGTAGCTCGCTTCAAAGGCCATGCGCAAATTTCGCCTAAGAACCTAATAGCCCAAAAGGCCTAGCAACCAAGGAGTCAAGTAGCTCGGTTTGATAGAAAGAACAATAGTTCAGCCAATCAAGGGCCGCATAGCTCAGTAATAACCCGAATTGGATGACCAGGAAACCTCTCAACACAGGTCAAAAAAAAAAAAAAAAAAAAACCGGAAAACCAAGAAGGTAGAAAGACGGATATCCATAGAACAACAAAACCGACATCAGCGTTATAAATGTTCAAGGCTTAACTCATGATAAACTGCATCGAGCAAAGATTTTATAAAGGGACTAGATGTCAGGGTAGAGCTATGAGCTCTCTCGTGGTGCGAACCTCCGCCGTGCGTGTCAAGGCAAAGCCCCAACAAAGTAGGGGGAAGTGCCACCGGCGTGAATCACAACTTCACTGAAAGGGAGAGGAACTCGAGCTGAGCATCGAGAACACCTCAAAGATCTACCTCGTCCCGAAATGCATTCTTCGCTCCTATTCCCATCAGAACTTGAAGATTGAAGTCCAACCCGAAAAAAAAAAAAACTTCGCGCCTGAAATGAGTTTAGCCATCCGAGGCCCATACAATGCAGGCCTCGTCCCTTAGCTCCGCAATTACTCCATCCCGTCGATCATGGCCTCCTCGCCTTTGAGAAATCTCACGTAACGCCGCTGTATCTCTGCCACGCCCACGGCTCGCCTCGTGAAGCCTCGACCTGCCCGATCCAACGTCGCCGCGGGTGCATAGCCTCCCCGGGCAGCTCATAACTCTTCCTTAACCATCCGCAGCTCATCCTCAACAAACCTTAGGCCCTCTATGGCCTCTCTTTCTCCGTCTCGCCCCGCCAAGGGCCGAGGTGCCTCAAATCATATTTATACCCCAAAACATTATCAATCAAGCTTTGTATCCGAGCTCGTAGCTCGGCCCTCTCGGAGGTCAAGGAGGCAACCTTAGTTTTGTATGCTCTCAAAGCCTTAGCAGAGCTCTCGGCCAAACTGGCCCTCCTCACCAGGTCTTTATATAAGTAGTCTTCTGCCAAGGAACAAGATGGGATTAGCAGATAACATTAACACAACAACAAGACGAATAAAAGAAGGCGCTCAGACATACAGAGACGGTCTCCAAAAGGGACATGGCCAGAGCCTCCTCAACGCACAGGGCTTCCACTTTCTTGAGATCAAAATCCCGAAGGATAGAGGAAACAGTCCCAGTGGCAAGCTCCGCATTGGTGAGTAGCGAGTCCTCACTCCCTCAGCTTCAAAGCGATAATCTCCCACATCTCCCCACATCGGAGGAGGAGGCGAGGCGTTTTGCACCGAAGGGCTCCAAACAAAGATAGGAAGGAGTTTCAGAGGAGGCTTGACAGCCTTTCTCGAAAAACCCTTGACTCTTGTAGCGGAGGACGAGCAACGTTGCGCACTCGCCACCTCAGACACCTCGGCTAAAGAGGACAACGCTTGCCCCCTCACCTGAACGCAAGCGGGGATCAAATACTCCCGCCGACCTACCCCGAGCCGGAGACTGGGTGTGTTCGAAGCCTTGCGCTTTACGCTCCTCTTCTTCGCTAGCAACTTAACACGGGCCCGAAGTTCTCCTCAAGTTGGCTTCACAACAAGAGGCTCCCTAGGAGAAGTTTCCATAGCAAGTGGGCAAGTGATATGTCGAATGCGGAAGTGTGCAAGGACCTACACCTCGAAGATCCGGGAATGTCCGACCTGATCAGATTGAATACGCCCGAGGGCGACACTTTCCCAACTGACGCTTTACTTCCCTGTCCTCGGAGTAAGGTCAGGACGGATACCTGAAAGCAACACAACCAAAGCAAAGTCAAGAACATGACATAACCTCTAAAAAAGTTGACCCCTACTAGCATAGACAGAAAACTCACGCAGGTTCTCAAGGGCAATCCATACTATCGGAATCCCCAACGTATCGTCTTGATCGGCAGGGTTGTATTCCCAATGTCGACCATCGACAAAGAAATAACGCTCTTTCCAATGTTTATGGGAAGATGGGAGGTCGGAAATGATATGTCTGGCAGTGGCCCGCTTCGAAATATACAAGAAGCCTTCCGAGGCCTTTTTCACGCTGAAGAAATCCAGCAACAGAGCTATACTAGGAACCCCGAGGCCCTTATCCCTGAAAAAAACTAGAAGGCCGACCAAGACGCCCCAAAAATTAGGAGAGAGCTGGACCGGCATACATTGGAAATGTTGCCTGACGTGAGGTAAGGGGAGTTTTGAGATCGCTCTCAAAGGCCGCCAAAGCAAGCGTACCAATTGGAACGGAACAACATAAGAAGTAAGTGAAGATCGGGACACTGCACTGACACCGTGAGAGGTCCATAACGGTAGCGAAAGTTTTAGCAAATGAAGGCTCAACCCGGTTAGGCCCACTAAGATTCGCTTACCTCACCTAAGCCCTCGTGATATCTCTGAGTCGCAGGATATCTTAATCTCGCTTAATCTTCTCCTCGCTCCCTCGCCCGCGAAGGAAGATGTGATGCCCCATTTCCCGGGGGTGTCTCGTTGACAACCCGTCAATCCCATTTAATAAATTCTGGGTCTCATATTATGAGACCTATACATGAGTAAAATGGCCACTGGGCCCATACATCAATACTCACCAAAAATACATCAACTATATAACAATAGTTCAAGAGCAATATATTATTCTAACCCAAACATATATCAAAAATTTAAAGTTTTAATACATGTTATACAGCAAAACAAGTCAAATCCATTAACCCGCTTTTCTTCTAAAACGCCTCTAGTGAGCGTTGTCCTCCCGTGCACTCCCTGTACCTGAAATAATGATCCCTCGATTGCAGGAGCAATGTGCCTAGTAGTGATACCTCTTACATGGGTTACTCCCCAATCTAAGTGCACATGTCATGGCAAACAATCAGCATCTCGAGCAAATACATGATCCTACTGAATGCCTTTACAGCTCCAATCCCATGTCCTCGAGTCCTCACCGACTCTCACACATGCCTAAGCCAATGCGAGTAAAAATACGCTTTCTAAAACAAAAGGTTTTTGTTCTCGAAAACTTACTACCGAAGTTTCTAGAAATATATCGACAATCCCCTCCGAGGTGAATTGTCGGGTAATTCTTCAAACAAAGCCATGGGTCCGCTCCGAGATTAACTCGTTGGACAACTCTCCAAGGCAATTCCTTCGAAAATCTTCTTTGAAATTCCAACCATTTTCACTTTTCTTTCATTTTCGTGTGTTACGCACTCACACCTATCGCTCTTGTGGTGCCTCTATGCATATGAAATGCATTATGCCAATTCCAAACAATTCATGCTAATATATTTTACATGCATATATTAACATAATTAATTCACATAATTCATGTTATTCAATTCACAACAATAACACCAAAATTAGCTCACATGAGTGTTAAATACATAAAAAACGCAAATATTTATATAGGATTTAATACCCCCACCATGTTTACTCTACTGTGTAGAATAGGTGCCTTTGATCGTTTCTAGTGTTTTTATGCGTATGCAGGTTTTTTCGAGTTCCGTGCACATTTTTGTAGGGGTTCGTGTCCAGAGAACAAATGTAGAACATCGCTGTTGATGGCAAAACGTCGAGAAGCCCGTAGTGCTACTCTGAAGAGGAGTAATCAGAGAGGCAAGGGTACTCTGCATTCACACTTACCGGTATCTGCATTCACATGTAGTGAGAAATGGTACCCTGCATCAAAATAAACCGGTACCGCATCCCAAGGCAAAGCGGGAGCACCAAGACACCTTCGTACCTGCACTCACACACTTATCGCACCGTACCAACATGCACCCTCATGGACTCGAGAGCGCACTCCAATCAGGCAAGGGTATGCCTGCCTTCACCACCACTTCAAGATCACTAAGGAGAATGGTATTTAAACCGATTGAAGGGCAGAGAAGAGCAGTTTTTGATTCTAGGGTTTGGTTTTAGACAGTTGGAGTATTTCTCTCATATTTTTGCTAGGGTTCATAGAGTAAGAGTACTTAGTTTTCTTCAGATTCTGAGTTTTCAATTACTTGTAATCTTTCGCTGTCTATAACTCAAGTATTTTCTTACTGATTCTCAGGCTTTTTGATATCTCAATCTTGCAATTGAAGTGTTATTTCTCAAGTCACATTTATGCATAGGTTCTTATCAAACATGAATCAATTTTCAGTTTCAATGGAGTTCTAAACCTCCATGACAAGGTTCTAATGGTGGAAACTCACCTCCAAGGTAACCCTCACCTCTTTGTTCTTCAACGTGGATTGCACGATGCAAGCACTTGTGGAAAATCTTATAAACCTTAGTTTGGCATCTTCTTGGCAACGTGAACGAGAGACCCTAAGACACGTTGTGCTTGATCGCAAATGCAGCTAAGAGTCCAAGCAAATCGTTTTGAAACAAGTGTTTGCTTATCGCTAATCGTTCTTTGTCTTAAAAGAGCCTTTAACGTTACATCTTCCGTCGAAGACCATTCATCAATGGCTCCTAGATGAGATTGTGAATAAGAGGTGGGTATTACTCCGATCGGCGTGAGTGGAAAACCTAAGAACCCTATCATTGGCCCTCTTTGTTTTAAAATAGTTAATTTAATCGGTTACTCAATCAATCAATCACAATCCCCAGATTTTACTTTTAAACACACATTCTTTGGAGAGTAATCTCTAAGGATCACCTAGGAAACCACTCCCTGTGGAAATGACCTATGGACTCCCATAGTAATATAATGCTTGATGACTTTAGTTCCTACGCTTGGGAATAATTTCAGCATACGAAATAGACGAAGCAATGGGCTAATTAACAAATCAAGCAATTCATTTTGAATCACCCAAAGCACACAAAAATCACACAACAAATCACGTGAACAATGAAACCCTAGGCTTGGCACTGTTCACGGTCACACAATGGGGATTTTCTCCACTCGGTTCAAAGATTTTGAGACCGATAACACGGCCATCCAGGCCTTAACAACTCCCCATCCATAAAAATGGCTCTTAGCCAAAGAATAAACCAAGTAGGAAAATATACCTACCTCTTGGAGTTGTCGGAACTCCACAAAATTGGTGTCCACGCGTAGCCCTTGCCACGTAGAACAACTTTGCTTCTTGCTCCGTCGAGAACCGACGGTCCGAACGGCGAGAAATCTAGAGATAAGTTACACTTTCTCTCTCTAAAAACTGGATCTCACCCTCACTGCACGATTTCTTCCAATTTGGAGAAGATGAAGACTATTTCTTTTTGTCTTATTCGTTTAATCTTTTCAAAATTTCCATCCTTGTCCATTCATTTTGATTTTTGACACATGACTTAATCTAAGTCATTCATCTCCATCACCTCACTAATCATGCAACATGTGTCACATGGGTACATGGGGTAGGTGACTTTGTCACATCACATGTCTTCTCACAGCCGCTTTTTACTAGCCGACACCCGATGCCTAAAACGTAAAATTCGACCGGCTCCCTCGACCGTCGAAATTCGATGTGGTGGCTAGATTTCCAGAGAGGATTCCAACAATTAAGTCCGTTTCATCATCCGAGATCTAGAAAAATTTTGGATTTTGACCGAAATTACCATTTTACCCTTTTCGTAAATTAATTTCCTGGTTTTACATTCTCCCTTTCTTAAAAGAATTTCATTCCGAAATTCCGTAGACAATCACAACAAATCATATGCATATGCAATGTGCACTATGCCATGCATGTAAACTAGTCATTTAAGTATTAAACGACTAAACCACGTACCTTCATCCCTAAACAAGAAGGGATAGGTGGCCCACATCGTGTCCTCGCGCTGCCACGTTGACTCCTCCACTCTACGATGCCGCCATAGAACCCTCACTAGCCTCACCTGGCCTTGCGCAAACCCGGTCCCTGGGCTTATCCATAATGCACATTGGTCCTCCCCGAAGGTCCCATCCGTCAACCTCAACCCTCCCCCAATCCACTACATAAGCCGGATCCGAGTGTACCTCCGCAGCATGGAGACGTGAATACCCCTACGGGCACCGACATGTCGGACGATAAAGCCAACCGGAGACGCTACAATGCCTACCCTCTCGAATACCGCAGGCCCACAAACTCCTACGATAATTTTCCCTCGCCATTAAACCCGACCAATTCTCCTTCTTAGCATCACCTTCAAGAAGACGTGATCACCAACCTCAAACTCTAAGGGGTCGACGTCGTACATCAGCATAGCTCTTTTGCCGGCTCTAAACCGTGAGAAGAGGTTGTCGTATCAAGGTCACCTTCTCGGAGGTGTCTCTAATCATATCAGGACCAGTGATGGAGCTCTCTCCCACATCGGTCTAACATATCGGTGATCTGCATGGCCTCCCATACAATGCCTCATATGGCGCCATCTGTATACTCGCCTCGATAACTCGCTGCTGTAGGCAACCCACTCAAGGGCAAGTGCTTTTCCCAGTCTACCCTCTTATGATCTCAGACGCATGCTCGCAAGATGTCCTCTAACACCGTATTTGGGTCCTCTCCGACTCGACCATCTATCTCATGGGGTGGAAAGTTGTACTCATTGTCACCAGCCTATAGCTTTTGAAAACTCTTCCAAAAGTGCAATCAGAACCCTTTGCCCTATCCAATACTATGGATACCGGGCGCTCCATGAGCCGAACTATCTCTAATGTACAACCCGGTAAAATCTCTCCAATGTGAAGTCATCCGCATTCGCCAGAAAATGTGCCGACTTCGTGAGCTCCATTCCACTATCACCCATATCAGAACAAAGTCCTTGCGGTGTCCGTGGCAAGTGGGTCATAAATCCATCGTGACGTGCTCCCATTCTTCACTCTCACCCACCCCACGTATCGGCAATTACCGGGCCTCTGCTCACTTTAACCCGCCGACACACGTGAGACATCGTCGAACAAAGTCCCCTACGTGTCTCTTCATCCCGCTCTAGTAGTACTGGCGACGAAGATCCTAGTACATCTTAGTGCCACCTGGATGCACGACAAATCGAGAGCAGTGAAACTCCTTGAGAATCTCATCTCTCAAATCTATCAACTGGGAACCACTCACCCGCCCTATACCAAGACTGCTTCATTTCGACGGCCCGGCCCCTCGCCATCACTTGTACTTGATTGTACCTGGTCCCTGATGGACACTATCTCCGTGTCCTGTCCCTAGGACTCGATCACTGCCAATAGAGACTCAGCCACTAAACTCCCAACGTACTTCCAAGCCTCGGCCGTTGTACTCAGAAATTTAAACTCTGCCCTACGCCTCGAGCATCCGCTACTCCCGAGAAGCCATACTCAGCAAATGCTCCCTCGTGGACTTCAACACCGAGTGCTCGCCACTACTTGCCTTACCAGATGGTAATGCAAAGTGAAGTTATAACTTTAGGAACTCCATCCATCTCTGCCTCATATTGAGGTCCCGCTACGTGAAAAATATACTTCGACTTGTGGTCCGACCGAACCGGCCGCATAAATAGTGGCGCCTAAACCTTCAAGGCGAAGACTACGCCGCCAAACCCCATGTCGTGTGTACTCCCGCTCATGATTCTTCAACCGACGTGAACCATAAGCTGGGCCAATCTCCCGGGATCGCACAAAACACATCCTGGGCCGCCCTCGAGGCATCACAATACACTGTGTACCCCTGCCCCCTGTCCGGGACTATCAAGATAGGAGCAGTAGTAAGCCTCATCTTCAACTCCTGGAATGCCTCCTCGCATCGGTCATCCCATTCAAACTTGACCCTTCAGTGGTCAATCTCACATAAAGCGCGAACTCCGGAGAAATCCTCAATGAATCTCATGTGGTACCCAAAATTAATCCCAAGAAACTTAGCGTATCTCGAAGCACCTACCCCGGCCTCTCCCAACTCATCATGGCCTCGACTGCGGTCCACCGACACGCGATGATGCCGACACCACGTGTCCCAAAAATTCACCTCAATAAGCCAAACTCGCACTTATCAACTTCGGGCAGATAGCCGATGATCTCTCAAAGAATCAGAAACGATCCGCAAGTGATCCTCATGCTCCCACTGACGAGAGGATCAAAATGTCATCCACGAAGACCAAGACAAATGATCCAAATTGGTGGTTGAAGGCACTCCTATGCATGAGGTCCAGGAATACTACCGGGCGTATTCACAATCCAGCGGCATCATTATAAACTCAAAGTGCCCATATCGCGTCCCTAAACGCTGTCTTAGGGATATCTGCCTCCCTAATCCTCACCGATGGTAACCGGGCATAAGGTCTATCTTGGAGTAGACTTGTGCTCCTCTCAACTGATCAAACAAATCATCAATCCTTGGCAATGGGAACCGATTCTTGACCGTAACCCTGTTTAACTGCCTGTAATCAATGCATAGTCGAAGGGTCTTGTCCTTCTTCTTCGCAAACAAGACCGGAGCTCCCCATGGTGAAGTGCTCGGTCAATGAACCCTTGTCCGCAACCCCGTAGCCGGGACTCGAGTTCCCGCAACTCAACTGGTGCCATCCGCGGAGTCATAGAGATGGCGAAGTACTCAGGTGTAACTCCGATACCGGGTCTACAAACCTCTCAAGGTTGCAACCTTGTGAGCTCATCCCAAAAACATCCTCATATTCGCAGACTACTTGAGGTAGACTAAGTCCTGTCTCATCTGCCCTCCAAGGTAAGGTCATACCCAACCCGCCAACCGTCTCGACACCTGGGACTCGTATGACCGTCTCGGGGGGCAAACCATCATCTTGTCCCCCTCTAAAATACAATACGAGTACCGGCCCCATGCAGGTGGGCGGTAACTCTCCTACGTCACAATCGGCGACGACTGTAAGCCGGGCCAACCAATCCATCCCAAGGATGACGCTAAACCCCATAACCCATGACCCTCAGTCCACCGTGAGCAATCCCGTAGGATCTCAGCTCGCAACCTCGATATATCATCCCTATCCTCGCCCTAATCCTCCCTGTGAGAACTAACATACAAAGGTCAATATCTTTATAAACATTTTTGACAATCACTGCAAAGAATGAATGAATGCAAGAACTGGGACCAACACTCTCGCCACAAAGTAGATAGCAAAACGCAGACTCGTATAACTAGGGCCGATCTCGTCGATCACGGTGTGATGGCATGTACACGCCCCCTCAACCCCGACGCCCGCCTCTCGTGGGCCTCGCCTCGTCTGCACCCCCATAATTTGGCCTCTCTGCATGCTCAGACGGTGAGTGCCCGTGGCAGCCTCGAGACCGAACCGGCTCCTCTAACCCATACTGGGGTGGTGCTGGAGGAATATATCGTATCTCTCCCGGTCCCATAGCCGACCGACTACACCGTCCCGAAACCTCAGATCCCCTGCCTCAGCAATCCTCCCTCATAGTCCAACCCGCCGGCAATGGTAGCACACCATCCGCCTTAGCCTCGACCGGGCAAACCCGACCGTCCCTCGGCTCACTATTTGACACGCCTATGCTATGGCGGCGAATGCAATCCCTACGGCCTCAGCAAAGGCCTACTGGTCAAATACCAGTGGTGTTTGACCAATACCTTGTGGACGACCTCTACGTCCTCTCTAGCGACTAGCCATCTACACATGTCAAATGACAAGTTAAGTTTTAACGCAGTATCTCTAAGGTGTAAACACAGCCCCGAGACACTATTCGTATACCGAAAAATTTTCCATACGCAATGTCAATGCATTCATAGGTAATGCAAGACAATAATTTCTAATATTAAATCATATGCAACAAAAAAATATTTTATTTTATTTTATTTCATTTTATTTTATTTATTTTATTTTTTATTTTAAACCTCGGAACAAAGGTTCACATTAATATCCAAACAAAGGACTCAATTACAGACCGAGTCAAAATGGGTCTAGTGCACAAGGCACACCCATGGCCTTGTGTCATGACAAGTCACAACAGATCGCGCCTAGTCCCATGTCGCGCGCCTTTGGTCGAAAGCACTAGCATCGCATCGGCATTGCCCACAGAGCATACAAGATCGGTCGATCACTTATGTCTCGCGTGCGCACGCTCGCCATGTCGCCGCTCCGATCACGGCAAAATTGTATCGCACCAAACCCCGTCACGCACGCATGACGCCGCCGCCACGCCGCACGCGTTCTCCCCGCGCCGACGCAGGCGCCGCGCCGCCGCATCGCGCCCCTCGGGAGCGCCGCGGTCACACGCCGCCTCCCCATGTCACGATAGAAATGATGGTCGCGGACACACCCCACCAGCCGTGCCACGCGCACGCCGCAGAGGTGTGCCTCGCGCTGGGCAGCGGCCGTGTCGTGGGCCCCAGCCGTGACTGGCCGTCTCAGATGCGCCGCTGGCCACGTGGCCCCGCTACACGCCCGTGCCCCGTGCCCGCTATGTCACGATACACCTGCTGTGGTCGCGGACCAAGACTGGGAAATACTGCGCACCCACCCAGCTACCCGCAACCCTTCCTTTTTCACTCATTTTTTTCTCATTTGTTCAATCATCAGAAGACCGCAATTTTTTTTTTTTTTTCATATCTTCGCAGAACCAAAAATATTATTTAAATTTGTTTTTTTCATGTTTTTACACATCAGAAACCTCAAAAAATTTCAACTATAATTTTTTCATAATTTAGACTAATTTCATTCCTAATTAAATTTTCATCTAATTCTGGACTATTTTGCCCAAAATTTCTCAAACCTCCTAAGGTTTTATTTTCTTCTATGCTACTCACCAAGCATACAAATCACACAATTCAATCACATCATGTTATACACCAAGCAATAATATAAAAACACAAATGTATGGGAAGGTCTTAATCCTCGGTCTCCGTGACTCCTAGGTAATCACATACCCAAACTCTAACATTGAGCTATACCAGTTGTAATGTTCTTACACCCAATGGACTATGGCCTAAGCTCAAGTCCTCAAACCCCAGGTATCAGATACCCATGCTCCGATACCAAACCGTGACGCCCTAAAATCCCCGGGGTGTCTCGCTTGACAACCCGTCAACTCGCACACCTGTGTCTCATATTAGCGAGACTCATATGCGAGTAAACGGTCACTCACCGACATCAATACTACCAAAATACATCAACTATATGTCAAATAGTTCAAGAGTTATTACATTACTTAACCCAAACATATATCAAAATTTAAAGTTTTAATACATGTTATAATAGAAAATGTCAAAAGCCATTAATCCCGCTTCTTTCTCAAACGCGCCCTGAGCGTCGTCCTCCCGTACACCTCAGACTAAATAGTGATCCCTCGACAGGGTGAGCAATGCCTAATAATGATAATTTCTTACATGGGTTACTCCACACCTAAGTGCACATGTCATGGAAAACAATCACATTCAAGCAAATACATGAACCTATTTAAATGTCTACATGCCCAATCCCATGTCTCGAGTCTCACCAATTTCACATGCCTAAGCCAATGCGAGCAAAATACGCTTTTCAAAACAAAAGGTTTTTGTTCTCAAACTAGACACCGAGTTTTTGTGAGATATATTAGACAACCCTCCGAGGTAAATTGTTGGGTAATTCTCCAAACAACTGGTTCACCCGAGATGAACTGTTGGACAACTCTCCAAGGCAATTCTTCGAAAAATCTTCCTTGAAATTCCTTTCACAACCATTTTCACTTTTCTTTCATTTTCGTGTCATGCACTCACACCTATCGTTCTAGGGTGCCCCGGTGCATATGGAATGCATTATGCCTAATTCCAAACACCATGCTAATATATTTTCTGATATATTAACATAATTAATTCACACCATATTCAATTCACAACAATAAGACCAAAACTAGCTCATGGGCTAATTAACAAATCATTGAATCATTTTGAATCACCCAAACCAAAATCACACAACAAATCACGTGAACAAGAAACCTCAGGCCTCAAGACCGTCACTGCCTACTGGGGGTGGGATTTCTCCACTTGTCATAAAGATTTGAGACCACATCAGTCCATCCAGGCCCCAACAACTCCCCATCCATAAATGCAGTCTTACTAAAGAATAAACCAAAGAGGTAAAAGATCCCTACCTCTGAGTTGTCAAAATCACCAAATCGTGCCCACGCGTAGCCCTTGCCGAACAACTTTAGCTTCGTCTGCCGAGAACCGCTCATCCGAACGCCCGGGGAAATCTAGAAATAAGTCACTCTTTCTCTCTCTAAAAACTGGATCTCACCCTCACTGCACGATTTCTTCCACTGAGTAAAGATGAAGACTACTTTTTGTCTTATTCATTTAATCTTTTCAAAATGCATCATTGTCCCTTCATTTGATTTTTGACACATGACTTAATCTAAGTCATTCATCTCCATTACCTCACTAATCATGCAACATGTGTCACATGGTACATATGTAGGTGACTTTTGTCACATCACATGCCTCATAAGTTATCTTACACACCCGACACTTGTGCTCTAAAACATGAAATTAATGCCTGAATTGACGAAATTCCACATAGAAAGGATTCATGAGATCGATTCCTTAACCCAAAGGCTTCATTTCATCATCCAAGATCTAGAAAATTTCGATTTTGGACCGAAATTACGATTTTACCCTTTTCAAAATTAGACTTCCCCATGCTTTGGCAAGATAACCCACCGAAAGGACCCTGTAAACCAACAAATAGGACCATCAAGCCTGGGCCACATGTTGTAGAATCACACCTCAGACCTCAGTCGGCCTCTCTATGCAGAGCCACTAACGAGAAGACCTAACATATGCGTTTGGACAAGCGATGGAGAGAAAGAACGAATAAACACGAGAGAGTAAGGGACCTCAACCAACCCGCCCTAAATTCAAACAAGGAAAGAAACGAATAAAAAGAAGAAAGGCGCACTAAACTAGCGAAAGCTGGGAAAACTCGCCTTGGGGAGATACGGCGATGAAAGCACCACAAGGCCTGAAAGGCCGATCAAAGACGCTCCAAACCCGCGGCATGAAAAGGGCTATGATGAAGGAATGTTTCTAAAGATAATAGAGAAGTAACAATAAACGATGTGAAACCGAAGAACGCCATCATTATCACAAGACGTTTGACGACGACAAAGCCCAAATCAAGCCATCCCCGGATAGCCGACGTGGAGCTGGGCAAATCATCCAAAACAAGCCGCCGCCAAGCTTGCTCATCCAAGGGCCGGGAGCCACTGATAAAAAATCAATAGGGACGGGCCCAGAGCTGCAGTGCTCAGAGTGCAAGCCTGCACTCTTATGAAGGGTTGGCACAGACCAACCAAGAAGTCAGCTCCACAAGGAGATTCACCTATGCCAAAATACATGGGCCAAAGGACAAAGTTGAAACCACCTCTGTGCAATCGCCGATATAGGCGGCTCAGAAACTCATGCAAGGGAAACACCCACTCCATGACTACAAAATAGACGGATCGGAATGAAGAATCTAACATGATCACGACTCCTCCATTATCCCTTAATAGTCGGTCCATGATAAAGAAAATGAAACTCCTACCGTATCCCTGTCTAACAAGGAAAGTAACCACAATTTCTCCTTATAAATACCGACCCATTCTACCACAAAAAGGTACGCAATCATAACTCCAAGATAGTTGAATTCTTCTCTTTCAATAAAGAAGTTATTTGACAAAGATCTGAGAGCCAAGAGGCGACTCCCCCACCGAACTATCCTTTCGTATAGCCAGTAAAGTTGTGACAACGATTCGGCTCAGCGACTGAGAAGATCCAACCCAAAAGCGTGAGAAAAGCACCATCAATACTAATCATATAATATAATACATAATAATTTTTAAACCCCATGCCTGAACCTGTAAAATCAATTGATTTCATTAATCACATTTCTTTCAGGCAGTGTTACCACGCTCCACTTTATATGTTAACTTTCTAATATAAGGAAAATATGTAAAAAATCTCCTAGTATTGTACCCAATATCCCACTTTACGCCGAAACTTTTCAATAAACTTTACACATCAGAAATTCAAATTAAATTTCCTACCCTGATTCAAATCGTTAAAGTGGTCAAACAATGTTAAAATAATCGCTAAATGCTAACGTGGCATCCACGTAGTACATGAGACTCACTCTCCTCTCTCTTCCATTTTCCTCTCGATTGTACACAAAACCTCACTCACCCAACCACAATAGCACTGTGCTCCCACCCAATTCTGCAAGCAGTTCTTACAAAGACCTCCCAAACCAACTTTTTTTGTTTTCCTTTTTTAACTCTTCATTTTTTATTAAACTTTATTTTAGTTTTTAAAATATAATAAATAAAAATTCAAATTTATTTTGCAAAATATAAATAAATTCTTTATTTAAATCTAATGTACTTTATTTTACTTTAAAATCTGTTAAATAAAAATTCAAACTTATCTTATTATTTCAAAATATTTTTAATTTATGTATAGTTATTTACCAAAATAGATTAGATTTTAATTAAAATATTTAATATCTTTTAATATAAATATATATTTTATAATAATTAATAATATATAATATAATAAATAAATATTAACATTTTATATCATAATTTGGATTTTTTTTAAACTTATTTATTGATATTTATCAAAATTTATTAACTTAATACTTTAAAATATGTTAGTTTTTAAATAAAAATATTAAATATTAAACTCATCTACTTAAAATAGATTAGTTTTTTAAATAAAATATTAAATATATAATATAAATATTAAACTCATCCATCTAAGTTCAATATTTAATATTAAAATATTATTCTAACTCATCCATTTGATTTTTCATTTAGCATATTTAAAAATAAAATGAATTTTGAAAATAATTTATTTAAAATTTAAGATAATAGAATAATTTATTTATATTTTAAAAAATAAATTTTTGAATTTTTATTCACAGATTTTAAAATTAAATAAAATTGATTTTATTATATTTAAAATAGAGAATAATTTATTTATAAAAAATAAAATTTGATTTTTTATTTTGTAGATTTTAAAAACTAAAATAAAATAAAATAAAAAGTTAAGAGTTTAAAAAAGAAAAAAAAGTAATAAAAAAGAAAAAAATAAAAAAATGCCGACCATATGACCACCGGATAAAGCGGCCGTGGGTGGAGGAGGCCGTAGGGGTTGGGCCTAAATCGGTTTGAGAGAGAGTTGGTAACAGCTAACTATCCATTCGAAGAATATTCAGTCAGGATTAAACGCTTGACTAACTGCCAATTTCTATTCGAAAGTTAGTTTCCAATCAAATTTCAACCTAAACATACGAGTTATAAAGCCAAAAAATGGCCAAAACCTTAAAAAAAAAAAAAAATGTTAAAAGATTAGAATTATAAATCTATCATTATTCAAATAAAAATATATAATAATAATTAATATATAAATTGATTTAGTCTAAACAATATAATAATAGTAAACAAATTTAAATAAATAAATAATGTTAGAACACTGTTATAACCAAAATACCAAACTAACTAACTAAATAGTACCAAAACAATAAATAAACAACTTAATAACATATATGAGAAAAACAACTCTAAAGTATCAAATAAAATCTCATGTCTCTAATCTTCATCCTCGTTCTCATTATATCCAATAATAACATGTGATTCCACATTATAAAGATGTATATCCTCGATGGTGGTTGAATTATCATTATCTATTAGTTAATTTAGAATGTGAACAACATGAATTTCATTTATGTTTGGAATAAAAAAATATTTTTTCCAAAATGCATCTCAACTGTATAATAATGAAATATCATATTTGTTTGAAAATATATCTTGCTAAAAGATATAATAGGAAGTAAATTAGTATATAATTTTTTTAAATTATTTTAAAAATAACATTATGTAAGACCTTATAAATTCCACTGAAAAGGACAAAATCGTAATTTCGGCTTTAAAATCCAAAATTTATTCTGCATTCATGAAGAACGACAGCACTGTTAGAATCGTCTTATCAAATTCAAATTTAACACGTCACAATTTACTTAATTCGGTGATAGTCGGAATTGGCATCACGCTTTTCGAGAACGCATTTCCGTGCCAGATAAAACAAAAATCCAATGTGACATGATGATGCCTGCCAACCTGAATCGCTGGAGCGTGGTTGGCCGTTGGCTCCACCAAGACCACGAGGACGTCATCGGGTAGGATGTCGCATCGTCGATCAACGCGCCTCGGATGCTGTGACTCGCAATAAGAACCGAATGGAAGAGGGGCCTACGAGGGCTGCCACCTGTGGTCGCCTGATGCCTGCTTCCGATCATTCTGAGAGAAGAGAGAGGATGCCTCGACATTTAGAATTACTGCATCTTTAGTGTTGGAACGGCCTTGGTATTTGTTAATTATTAATTCATCCACTCGACGATGATTGTGGGTTCTTCCTCGTGGGAGGATAGATTTCATGTAGTCGTACCTAGATTTAGCAATGGGATTAGTCAAAGGAGTTTATTTAGGAGTGCAACTCTTCCTTATCAGTAATCCGACCAACGACCTCTCATGCTTTTCCTTCCCTTTATAATAATAGGACTTGATTGGACGCACTGTGACGTCTTTTAGGGAATATTTCATCTTCATATTTGCAAAGATACATTGACCTGCCTGAATGGCCTCCCTATTTCCAAATCCATGTTTTTTGGGGCCTAATGAGCCGCCTGTTTCGCTCTCAAGTATGTAAGGACACGCTGGGTACGGTCCTCACCAGCCTCACGGCGAACGAAAAACGTTCGCCCATTTCCTCGTATCCCTATCACGCCCCTCGCCTCAGGTACCGAATCGCGTAAGGCGGTCATGGATTAATCCTACGACGCTGTTATTTCCTGTCCGCCGATGTGATTAACGAATCCACTCGCCACGTGGTGTGTTAATGATGGCTCTTCAGTTTCAAGCGCTGCTTGCTACTCCCTTCGCTTTCCCTTGTTTCTTTGCTTCCACCTTTCCAGCTTCCTCGACTTCCTTTCTTTGGCCTCATAATTCCCACTTTGCCTTTATATTTTTCAAGGTTCTATTTCTTCCGATTTTTCTCTGGTCATGAAGGCTAGTCCTTTCTCAAGGCTTTTTCCTCTCATTCCTGGCTCGCGCCCCCGTCCCGTCAGGTTTCCTTCGACATTGATACGACGAGGCTCTGTGGTCTTTAACATCCGGATTTCGCCATACCGTTTGCTTACGCCATGGGTCCAAATCGCTCTTCCTCTCGCTGCATCGATGACTTCCACACGCGGTCCCGGCAAAGTCGGGGCGTCTCGCTATCTGATACTGCTTGGCTCAACCCGCCCCCCCGAGCGCCTCCTTCCCTTGTGTAAAGGTAAAAGAAGATAAACTGGATCAATATCCTATGGGGCTGACTTCTCAGACTGTCCAACATGCCGCTAAGGTGGGCCTGAGGAAGTTGGTCCTTCATATGAATCTACTTTTCCGAAGGCACGCCTCTCCCCGTGTCCGAATATGGTCCCTTGACAGCCACCTTTACACCGCCCGCGCCAGATGGTCTGGCTGCCGTTTAATAACGGTTCTCGCTCTTGCATCCTTCATAAAGAGGTTCTTCAACACTTCAACATCTACTCTTCCCATTGCTCCAAATGGTCGGGTATTTTGCTCTGGCCATTGGTCTTTTTTAAGGATAGAGGGTTTGCGTCCCTAACGTGGCCTGCCTTCCATCTTTCGCATGATGGCTACTACAGAGGGTTTTATTTATTTCACCGTGATATTATGGGTCCCCTCGTGATCTTTGATCTTCTTCTCACACCACATGGAAAGGACCATATTCTTCGCGCATGTCTAATCGGGAGTATAGACTCGTGATTGTGGGTGATACCTTGGTGTGCCTGCAGACGTGAGCCCGATAACCTTCGTGAGGTTATATTACTTTTGGTTTGATTTATCTAAAGACGATCGAATACTTCTGACCTTAAGCTTTCCTTATGCTTCCCAGATGCTCGCTCGCCTCAAATGACTTCAAGATGTTGCTGCGGGCTCTAGCGCTGAGGAATGCTCGCCTGCCTTGCGTGTGGCTGATAAAGTCAAACATCTTAGTTCCCTCTAATTTGTTGCCCGCACGTTTCACTGCTTTTGAGGCCCCGCCTTTCTACCCGAGTTTTTCCGCGCCCACTACGCCACTCCTACCGTGGAGAGATTTTAGTTCATTCTGGGGCGACGCCCCGGAAGCCCCCGAAAGTGTGAAGAGAAAAAAGCCGGACTCTCGAAAGGACCGCCACCCGCCAAGGTTCGGGAATTAGTGCTCTTCTTCTCCCGCTCGAACAAAAGAGAGGCATCGCGCCCCGGCCGCCTCGTCACGGTGCGTCCCCCTTCACTCGCCCCAGGAGCCGAACGAAAGGCCGCCACCCCTCGGGTTTTGACCTTACCGCCTTCTCCTCCAAGCCTCGTCGTCAAGGCCAAGGGTCTTTCAAATTGCCGCCCGCCGCCATGGCTCCGCCTATAACCCGCATGGAGTCCCGCTGACACTACCAAGTCACCTCCTCGGGGGACGGCGGAGCCGAAAAAGAAATCGAAGCAAAAAGTTGGTGCAACCAGGGCTTCTCTGCTCTCTAGTGCCGAGCTTGCGGCAGGTGCCATCTCGTCTATTCTCCTGGAGTCTGACGTTGAGAGTTCGAAAGAGTTGCCGGGCCGATGAAGCTGCGTTGTCTTTCTGTGGGATTGCTTCTTGAAGTCTGTAATCAGGTTTATTTCCATGCTCGTTCTGGTGGCCAGAACACTATGTCTGTGGTTCGAGATGCAGTCGCCACCCATTTGAAAGGCCCGGGCCGACAAGGCCAAATCGACCGAGAAACATGTGAAGATCGCCCCGGATTTATAGCGGCGTGGCTTCTCTTACTGAGCTGGCCGAGCCAAGCAGGACGAAGGCCGTATGCAGACCGGGAAGACATAGGAGCGCTTTAAGTCCGATCTTAAGCACACTTCACTGGCCGTGGCTCTGGGCGTAAAATAGAGAGAACGAGACCCGGAGTAGTTTGACGAAGGCCGAGGGTGAGTTTCGGGAGGTTAGGGTGAGCCCATGCAGCTCGCGCAGGCGAGCCGACGAGACTCCGAGGCTTTGAGATCTGTCCAGAATGAGCTTCAAATGGTCAGGGAGGAGCTCATCACCTCCCGGGGCGTGCAGCGGGATCTTCAGGTGGAGCTGCGTGGGGTTACCGGTGATTTGAGCGCCAAAGAAAAACAACTCGAGATTGCTCGTCGCGAGGCTTCAGAGGGCAAAGTGTTGTTGTCGAGACTCCGCTTCACGTGAGTCTTCCAAGTCAGAAATTTATCAAGACGGCTGAAAGCGAAGGAATGCAAGTGGTTTGCGCGCGTATCTTCTCGCCAGTCAAGATGGTTGCTCAGCGGACGAGGTTATCAAACAATCATGGTGATCGCGTGCTCGTTGGCTCTCCTGATGGCCTCGCTTCAACAATATGCCGTCTCAGCGCATCAGATCTAGATTTCAACTCGACCCCCAAGTGACGAGGAGGCTGAGGGTCTTCCGATTCGACTTATTCCCAGAGCCTCACATCCATACCGAGATCCTTTCATTCTTCATCGTCCGATGCCCAATTCCTTTGACTCATTTATGTTTTCCTCGATACCACCTTCCCTCACGGGCCCGGCCCGACATCGTAAATTCAATAAATACCCATTTTTCAAACTCAGGTTCTAGCCAAATATCTTATTCTTTCCCGAACTCGTGTAACCCGATTTGAAGGTCCCCAAAGAATTTAGGATCAGACGCTGAAATTTCGTGATACCATCCTCGTTTGAACCGTCTCGGGGTTCCCCCCTCATATGGTCGGGAGTGGGTGGAGCCCATCTGACGGCATGGCCTCTGGCCATCCGACCGGCAGGTTGGCCCGGGTTTCTGTACCGAGGTCACAATGCTTGGAGGCGAGTGAATCCATCTGGGGTCATGGATGGAGGCCTGCTTAGGAGCGTGGTCGAGCAGAGCCGCCGGGAAGAGCTTGTCGATGTAACAGAGGGAAGGAGCCCGACCGCTGAGTCCAGCAAAGGGCCTCGCTCCATCTCGAGCCGAGGGCGGCTTCTCCCGCTAACATGAATTTGCACGAAGCAGAGCCCGCCTGCCCGGAGTGCCAAGGGCCTGCCAACGTGAAACGGCCGAGCCGCCATTCGGAAGCCGGTGGACGAGCCGGCCAATATGAATTGCACGATGGAACTCCGCCGGCCCGAGAGCACTTAAGGGCTCGCCATCAGGAATAGCAGAGGCTCTGCCGCTATGGAGTCGAGGGACGCAGCCTTGTGAGTATGCTTTGTAAGAAGGAGCCCGCCTGCCCCGCGCAGGTGTCAAGGGCTCGCCAACGCGAAATACTGGAGCTCGTCATTCGAAAGTCGGGACTGGCTTCCATGTGGAGTATGCTTTGTAGGTGAAGGGTTCTTCGCCCGGAGTGCAGCCGGGCGGGCCTCGCCAACGTGAATAGCTGAGCTCGCTATTCTGAAGCCGGGACGAGCCTGTGATACATGTTAGAGGGAAGGAGCCCGTCTCACCGGGAGTGCGCCGGCGGCTCACACGTGGAATAAGAAGGCTCGCCATTAAGTGAGCCGAGGGACGAGCCTTGGTTATGAATTGCAAGAATGAGCCCGCCTGCCTCGAGTGCAAATAAGGGCTCGCCAATGTGAATTGTACGTAAGGAGCCCGCCCGTCTCGAGGTGGCCAAGGGCCTATCAAAGTGAATAGTAGTGGCCTGGCCCACGGCGTGGAAGGATGAGCCTCGCCATTATGAATTGTAAGAATGAGCCCGCTCGTCTGAGGTACGGGCGGCTCAGCCGGGCGAATGTCAGCGGGGAGTTCGTCCGTCCTGGAGGTGTAGCGAAGGGCTCACAAAGTGAATAGTGCTGCCTCGTCCATTCCGAGTGGGCACGAGCCTCGCCATTATGAATTGTAAGAATGAGCCCATCTCTATTCGGGAGGCAGCCGAAGGGCCTCAATGTGGAATAGTAGTGGTCTCATTCCATTGAGGCGGAAGGATGAGCCTAGCTTGGCTATGAATATTAAGAATGAGCCTGGCTCCTGGTCTGAGGCAAATGGCTGGCTCACAATGAGCAACCGGGCTCCCGGCGCCGTGGCTCGTATGCCTGCCGAGCGGCGATGTAGCCGAGTGGCGATGTAGCCGTGTGGCGATGTGTACTCGAAATGGGTTCGGGACTCTCGAGGCGCTGCGGGCCTGTGCGTGAGCAGGAGCTCACAAAGTGAGCAACTGGCTCCTTGCTACCGTGGCTCTTGTATGCCTCGCCGAATGGCGACAGAATGAGCTGGTCTCGACTCGAGGCGCCGCGGGCCTATGCAGAGTGCAGGAGCTGTCGGGCAGCAACCGCCCCGGCGCCGTGGCTCGCGGCGTCAGTTCGACGCAGACAGAAATTCGAAATTCGGGTCCGACTCGAGGCAAGCCGCGGGCTCAGGCGGTGAGTGTATGAGCTCGCCAGCGAGCAACTCGGGTCTCGGCGCCGTGGCCTGTGGCGTTCGCTGCCGACGGCGATGTAGCCCGAAATGGTCCGAGCTGAGGCGCCGTGGCCTGTGCGTGAGTAGAGGAGCCGCCAAAGTGAGCAACTGGGCCTCAGCCACAGGCTCGTGGCATTCCTGCACGCGATGTAGCCTCGAAATGTCTCGACTTTGAGGCGCCGTGGCCTCGTGCAGCAGAGGAGCCTCGCCAAAGTGAGCCGACTCCGCACGCGTGGATTCTCGGGCAGCGAAAGACTTTGGTGAACCGAATCGCCGCATGATTTTTGGTATGTGAAGAGCTCGTGAACCCAAACGCCGCATGTCCTCAAAAGGGGCGAACCGCCATTAATGCCGATTTATGGAGAATCGAACGCTTATGAATTTTCGCGCTTCACTTCCTTATAAATGGTGGCTCACGCCTCAGATCTTATGTTTTCGAGATTCCGCTTTACAAAGGGTGGATGAAGCTCGCTCGGGATGGATGCTCGACGCTCACGCCTCGCCGAGTTCCTCTGACGCCTTGACGCCCTTCCCGGTCTTCATGTGTGGAGTTGTGTTTTTCCCTAGTCTCCCCTTTATGGAGTCGTGGTTATTCCCAGCTTTTTGCTAGGGAATGTCGGAGGGGGCTATGCATCCTCGCGCCGCACTGCTTTTCTTTATCTTCTTCCTCCTCCTTCTACCTCTTCCCTCTTTCTTTCTCCCTTCTTTTCTCTCGCTTTCTTGTCTCCATCTTTTCCCTCTTTTCCCTATCACACCCCTCTTTTTCTTATCTGGGCTTCTTTCCTCCTTGTCTCCTTTTTTTTTTTTTTTTTTTTTTTTTTGCAATTGCTTTTAATGAGTGTTTTTCGAGATGTAATCAAGGACACCACCGGGACAGAACCGAATATGATTCATTTGGAATAAAGGAGAGAGACTTTTATTTTATGAATTTTCTCATTATATGTTTCTGACCGTTTGAGATACTAAATTACCTGCGTGTGCTCGACTACATAAGAATTGATAAGGTTTTATTACAAATCTGTTTCACTGGAAGAAACGCCTGAAAAGCTCCGCTCCATGTATGTTGTAAGATTTTCCCTCCTCCGTTCGGGAGCTCATAATTGCCCGTCCGACGACTCCTGTTATTGCGTACCTGACCTTCCCGCCAGTGGCCCAGCCTCCCATGCGCCGACTTCTTCCTCGTCGGGCAGTGAGCTTTTAAGACCAACCTCCTGGGCATAACTCGGCTCGACCCTCCGGGTCAGTAGCATCTACCGCCTCCTTCGATACTCTCCTCTCGCTACCGCTGAACCCGCTACGCTTTTTCATCCAGATTCCAAGTTCGTGACGCCAGGCCTCTGCTTGGTTCTCCGACGCTTAACTCGACTCTGGGAGATTTTATTCCAACCTCCACAGGGGCTATCGCTTCAGGCCAAAGTGTCAGGCAAATGGGATTCCCGAGTTGTCGGGATTGTCAGTCCTCGTAGGCCCATAGTACTCCTGGGAGGTATTCTACCCTAACTTCCTTTAAGATCTTCTACCTTGGTCTTAAGTACTTTAAGGGTTCTTATGGTGACTTTAGTCTCTGTCCGCTTGATCATGCAAGGGCCGGGTGACTTATAATAATTTTTAATTCCGCCTGACAAAAACTCGACCTGTGTTGTCGAATTGTTTTCCATTATCCGATACTAGGCTCTGGATTCGAACCCGCATATGATGGTTCGCCACACAAAGGCGTGATCTTCCGCTTTGTAATCGTGGCTAAGGCTCCTAGCTTCACCACTTGGTGAAATAATCCACCGCGACGATTATAAATTTACATCGCCCTTGCCACGGGCAAAGGCCCCACACATGTCCAACCCCACTGGGCCGAAGCGGCCGGGTCGGTGATTGATGTTGTGGGCTCTGACGGAGGCTCGACATTTCGCGTGTTCTCGCGCATTCTCGCAGATCTTCGACCAGGCCTGGCCGCATCTTAAGCATCGTGAGGGCCAATAGTATCCCCGCTCAAAACTTTTCCCCGCTAACGCTCGAGTTCGACATATGATTTCCGTGATATGCCTTCGTGTACTTCCCTAGTACATACTCAGTGTCTTCTCCCGCTATGCATTTCAGGAAAGGTGTAAAGAATCCTCGCTTGTAAAGGCTACCCTTGTGATTGGTAAACCTGGAAGACCTTACTCTTATCTTAGCCGCTTCTTTCAGTCGTTCGTGTGGTTCCACATTAATATAATCCCAAATAGGTCCATCCACTCTAAGACGGATCCCACCGGGGCGACCACCATGTTGTAAGGGTCTAGCGCAGGTTCCGCTGCAGTATCCGACAGCGTAACCCTACGAGGTCTTCTGCAAGGCCGTGGGCTAGTTTCGCTAAGGCGTCGCCTGCATTCTGCCTCGGGGACGCATCGAATCCAACCAATACAAACTTTAGCAAATCACGAATCTTTGAGATATAGAACCATCGTCTCACTTTGGGCCTCGTATGTATCTTCTCGATCCGCCTCGACCACCCGCCGAGTCACCGTGGACCTCCCACCGGCCTGGGCCTCTAATGAGTGGGCGAGGTCAGGCCCGCCATGATACCTCATACCGCTTCGTTGTTGGAAGCATGGAACCCAAACCCGGAAAAGGTATTCACATCTATCCCTCTCGCAGGTGAGGATTGCTCGCTCCGCTCCCGTATACCAGGCTTCATCTACAAGAGAGCTCTTATACTGGAGTGTCGCCTCCACCCGTGTGGCTCAAGAAGCTCTATCTGAGCGAATTCCATGACGGCCTGGCCAGACTGCCTTATAGCGCTTTTCTACAGACCGATGTCGAACTCGCTTAGCTCTACGGCCCACTTCCATCAACCTCCGAGACTGGTCGTGCACACTGGCCTATCGGGTACTGTCGGGACTTCTACTGTGAGCCTGGAACAGGCAAGCCTCCGGCCGCACTACCTGCTGGGTGATCAACTTTTCCATCTCAGGTACCTCCTCCTCCGCTCCTCTCGTCGGGACCGGCAGCAGAACCGCGCCGGACTCGCCTTCACTCTCCGACGAGTACTCGCACCCGGCTGAGAAGTCTAATACGGCTAAGTACAAAGTGAGGAGTTCTCCTTCAACGGGACTTACTAGAATGGGAGGAGAGCTTAGGTATGTTTTTAATGCCATGAATACTTTTCACATTTCTCGTCTCCACTCGTAAATGCTTTCTTCGTAACTCGAAGAAAGGCTGCATTTATCACTCGCTCCGATACGAAAACTAGCCAGCCGCAATCCTTCCCGTTAACCGGCCGACTCCTTATTCCCCTCAAGGCTACGCGATGTCGAGCAATGATTTTATTTTGTCTGATTCGCCTAATCCCCCGTGGTTAACTATGAAACTCCGTGTAAATTTTCCTCGCCACACACGCCAAGGCACATTTTGGCCGGGTTCACCATGTTATAATTCCTCGATCCGAATGCCTCGTGAGAGACGGGTGATATGGAGATCTGATTAGCTGCGATTTTACCAAAGATGTCGCCTATGTATACCTCCATCGTTGTACCTATCCGCCTTGAACATCCGCCTCACTAGTCTCTGTGAGGGTCGCCTCCCGCATTCTCGATCCAAACCGCATTACCCGATAACGCAGTCTGTGGGGCCGTGATCTAATGAAGTCTTCTCTCGTCCCCGGTCCATAGCCGATCCGATTGTGAGTCGAAAAATGCATCCATAAAACCGAGTA
Source organism: Tetrastigma voinierianum (assembly GCA_016808115.1). Lineage (NCBI taxonomy): Eukaryota > Viridiplantae > Streptophyta > Magnoliopsida > Vitales > Vitaceae > Tetrastigma > Tetrastigma voinierianum. Next base: position 482,275 of record JAEQBH010002005.1, on the reverse strand, counting down.
GTTCTGCCCGCGTGGCCCACGTATGAGGTCGATTCCTCGGCAGAGGTCGTCCCTTCGGCATGCTTGTTTATGTCGTTGAAGTCGATGCAGAGTCGCCACTTGCCGTTCGCTTTTTTGACAAGTACAACGTTACTCTAGCCACTCAGTATTCCACCTCTTATCGCTCCCGGTTGATGAGCCGTCGACCTCCTCACACGACCTTGCCTCGGCGAAACTCCTGCGTTTTTGTTTAACCGGTTTGAAGGACTGCTGGTGTCTGGGCAGATGTGATTGGGCGGCAGGTCGCATTCCCTCCCATGTCCTGGCCCCAGTCCATGCAAAACGCCTCTATTCCGTCCCAAAACCGAAAGGAGGAGGCCTTTGAGACCTTTTGGTGGGTTTGGAGCCAATGTAGGCTAGATGTTCCGCTGTCATCCAACCGCACAGTTCTAGTTCCTGAGGGCCTTGCCTGGGCGAGCACCTCGTCACAAGATATCACTCGCTTCTGCCGCTCACTTAGGTCGACCGCTTCTCGCTTCATGGAGGCCGTAACACTCTCCGCCACCCGCTGATTTCCAGATCGCCCTGACCTACCCACCGGCTTCTGGACTGACATCACAGGATATGCTGAGAGGATGGCTTTTATCATACAGGAGGGTCTCGCTAGCAAAGATATTACATAGCCGACTCCGGGCATCCACTATAAGGAACCTCATTGCTGCCGCCGGCCAGCCAGGTTCTCCCAAGGTCAAGACCCGCTTGAATCGAGCCCAACGGTAGTACCTTCTCTCCTGAAAATCCCCGCAGATGTGTGCTGACGGGATCTAGCTTTTCTCTTCCAATACCCATCTTGTCGAAGGCCGACGCGAAGATGATGTCAGCCGAACTCCCATTATCGATTAAAACCTTGAACTCCGGTGGCCGCAACAATTGCGCTTGACCACCACGGCCGTCATGGGGGTGCCGGGGGCACCCTTCCGCATCTCGAGCCGAATGTGATGGTAGTGTCGATTCGCGGCAATTTTGATACTGCTTGTATTTCCACCATGTCTGCTGATCTTATGCTCCGTAGGTGGGCTTTCCGAGCCGAACTAGATTCTCCTCCTCCAACAAATCCTCCCGAGATCACATGGATTTCTCCCAAGGGCATGAGGCCGAACAAGCTGCCTGGCCGTGAGATGGCTACACAGCCTGGGCCGGATTATGGTTCCAGGCCTCACTTCAGGGTTTGATTCTGAGCTTGGTTCCCTGGAGATATGAAACGCCGAAGATACCCGCGCTGTATCAAATATTATATTTCTCTTCTTAGTTATATACAGTTGTCCGTGCAATGTCCATAGTCCCTGTGAAACTCACAATACTTGCGTTATCCCTGTCGCGGATCCGATTTCATCCGTGCCTGCCATCTCAGAATTTCGCTTTCGCACTTCACGTAGACCGTGGATACCGAGGCCGCTAGCAGTGAAGCGTCAGGCTCGCAATGTCGTCGCCCTTCGCTTAGGTGGGCCCAGACGGTCTCCTAGATTCCCGCCTTTAGGGACGCTTCCCGTCCCGTATCTCCCGGGATTTCCTTTGGTCGTTCACGCCGGCCCGCCGCCTCGCCACCGTCTGTCTGCCTTTTCATGCGAGGAGCTCTCCTTCTTGATAGCGAGGGCCTCCGCCGTTTATGTATTTCTTCTCGCTTGGCGAGGACCTCGGCCATGCTAGCTTGAGGGTTCTTCGAGATAGAGAACATCAGGTCCTTGATTGTACGCCCAACCTCGCGATGAAAGCCGCGGATGTAATTTTTCGCCTGCACGCTCATTCAGGACTCCAAGGCTGAATCTCCGTATATGATTTCCAAACTTTCCGCGATCCTGCTTTGGCGGTCGCGATGGTATCTCTGGCCAGACGCCCCAGTCTCGATGAAGCTGGAGCATTTTAACGCAACAAATCAGTTCCCGAACGACGAGATAGACGGCGGGGAATTTATCGAACCGTGCCAAAGTCGCCTTTCGGTTTAGCACAGCCTTGCAATTCCACGTGGTCCCGATACCCATGCGTACCCATCTGATTTTTGTAAGTATTAAGGTGATCAACGGGATCTTGACTCCATCGAATGTTTCACCGAGGCATTCGAACTTCTGGGCCTGGGGCGAGCGTGAAGACTTACCGCGGCGGAGATTCCCCGTTTACTGCACCAAGGTGTCCATGTGATCCTGGCTCCGCCTCCCTTACTCACTCTTCACGCGGGATGAGCTCTGTTGAAGGTTTCAACCTCCGTCCCACGACCGCTCCCTTGTTTCTAGTCGAGGGTGATTCGCGCCCGCTCACGAGCCGCCTCCGGGCATACTTCGCTTCCCCCCACACCGGGCCAACCCGCGGGTCCATGCCTCCGCTCGACCAGACTCGCCCGCCGATGCCTCGGGGAATGTCGCGCCCAAGTGGTTCTTCGCGGGGGAGGAGGTTATGGCCTTCCTGGGTTTGCCGTGTCTCCTCATTACGCCAGATCCGCCTCTGCAGTTCGCTCCACTCCTCGACCAAACGCCGGTCGACGAGGCGGCGCTTCCACTTCGCTTGTATCGCTTGCATCGCTTCCACCCGTCCCAAGGGTCCGTCGCTCACCCGGGTGGATTCCGTGTCCTCGATGGATTAGTGTTACTCCTGCTTGTGTTCCTTGTTGATACCATCAAGAACCGAGAACCGCTTATGTTTACGAAGGAATTGTCGCTCCTACGCATCGACGCCAACCGATGATGCCTTTCAATCTGAATCGGGCCGGAGCGTGTCGGGTCGCCGCTGGACTCAAGACCAGCCGAGGGATCGCTTGGGCTGGGGTAGGATTGCTGCAATGTCGATCAACAGCCTGATGCCGTGACTTTCCGCAATAAGAACCGTAATGAAGAGTGGCTCTACGAGGGCGTCATTCGGCCGCTCCGATGCCTAAGTCAAATTCCATTCGAGAGAAGATGAGGATGCCTCGATCGGGCTTAGAATTAGCGTACCTTTAGTGTTGAACGGCCTTGTATTTATAATGGACATTCATCCAATTTGACGATGATTAGGGGTTCTTCCTCGGGAGGATAGATTTCATGTAACAAATTTTTATATTTAGCAAATGGATTACCAAAGGAGTTTATTCGAGTAATCCTCCTTCCTTATCGGGGGCATCCGACTAACGACCTTCCGTTGTTTTCCTTCCTTTATATTAGGACTTGATTGACGACCAGACGTCTTGTAAATAACATTCTATCTTCCGTTATTTTGTAAAGATATGGTTTGACTGGCCGAGTACGGGCCTCCCTATTTTTCCAACCATGTTTCAGCTCCACGAGCGGCCTGCTGGCCGCTATGTAAGGACACGGGCGGTATGGTCCTCACCGCCCTTCAATGGGCGACGAAATGTCCGGCCCATTTCCTCAGATCCCTATCATGACAAAAGTCACAACAACATGTACTCATGTTACACAGTCAGATGAGGAGTGATGATCTAAATGGACGGCCGAGATCGTGCTGCGTCGAAATAGTGGAAAGAAGGACATAGATGTCATTGAAATTTTAAATGATAATAGGACAAAAGTCAATAGTGTTGTCTTCCAATTAGAAAAGAAGAGAAAACGTGGGGAAGCAGCAGAGCCTCGATTTTTGGCATTTTGCAGAGAAGACCTCCTTCTCTCTAGATTTCCTCGAGATTCGACAAATGAAATCCTTCCTAATTTAAGAAGAAAGCCGGCTTTACGTTGCAGAGACCTACGCGTGACTCGGTTTAGTGGAGTTTCACAAACTCCGAGAGGTAGGGATTTTATCCTACTTGGGTTTTACACTTTATTTAAGTGTTTTGTGATGTTCGAGTTGGTTGGAGGCCGTGAGGGGTTGGCTTGATCGGTCCCAAATCTTGGAACCGGAAGGTTGTAAATTTTTGAAACCAAAATGGATAGGTCGTGGGCAAGTGGGTGGACTGTTTGGGGCTGCTTATGGTGGGTTTTATGCAATAAATTGTGCTTTCAGGTGTATGAGGCCTAATGGGTTGGCGAAAATTCGATTCCACCAAGAGGAACCGATGTGTGAGGAGTGGGTCAGCTTCGTGGATAGCCCATTGCTCGCCGTGACTGTAAAAATAGTCCCAGTTTGTATGAAATGGACCATAAATGTCCATGTGTTTCTAAGATTGGAATTGTTTGATGGGAGTGGTTTCGAGTTGGTTGATCAAAGAAATTAATAGGTTAATGTTTGGGGTGTTAAAATGATGTCACAATTATATGGAATATAATTGTGGGTGTAGGCCATTGGAGATGATTGTGATTTGCTCAAGTGAGCTAATTTGGGTGATGGTTGATATTGTTGAATTACATGTGGTGTAATTGTAGAATTGAGAATATATGCATATTGGGTATATTGGTATAAATTGTGTTGAAATATGAATGGGCTTGACGTGGAAATGGATAAGTTAATGGCTTAGTCCTTGTATTAATATGATGTCACACTATATGGAATATAATTGCACAGATGTGCCATCGAGATTAAATGTGATTTGCCTAATTATATGGAATATAATTATGTGTACTGGTCATTAGAGATGAGATTGTATTTAGCTCAAGTGAGCTTAATTTGGGTGATGGTTGATATTGCTGAATTACATGTGGTGTAATTGTAAATTATGTAATATATGCATGATAACATATTTGGTACGTGTTGTATATATTGTGTGAAAATGACATAATGTATCCGACGTACTAGAAATAGGTGAAATTGAGAGGCAAACGCAAAAGGAATTTCACGTATGGCAGCTGGTTGTAAGATTCAATCCATCATTTCGTACGAGGACCATGACGTTTCTTAAGGCTCTTCTACCCATTATAGCTCACTTCTAGGTAGTCCCATATTTTTGACTCCATACTTTTGCAGTAGTTTAAAACAACAAGAATTGTTTTGAAAAAGATGCTTTTCTCATATTACTGGCTTAGCAGTGCGAGGAAATGGTGAGACAGACGGTTGGCTGTAGACTGGTTTTTAATTTGTTTCGGAATGTTATGTTTTTCTGTATATTGCATATGCACTTAGTGAGAGTACTATTTAGTGATTCCACTACTAGTATTTGCAGTTTCACTGCCGCGATATTTTCGCCACGTATTTAAGCATTTACTCATCTCTAGAGGTTTTTAGAAAGCCTTATGTATAAGAAAGATAAGCATTATTATATGAACTTTCTTAAGTTTGATATATGATGTATAAGGATAATTTTATTAATTCTTAAAACTATTGTATATAGTTGGGATTTATTTGGATGAGTATTGCCTTAGTGACGCCCAACCGGTATCCGCTTGACTACCAACTCAGGTAAACACTAGCACGTTCAGCACCCGACATCTCTCTGAAAACGCAAGCGCAGTCTCCTTTGTACCGGGAGCTCTACCCAAATACAAAACCTGTCCCAAACAATTCAATATGACATTTCCATGAGTAAAACGGCCACTTGGGCCCACAAACCAATACTCATCCAAATAAATCCCAACTATATACAATAATTTCAAGAGGTAATAAAATTATCCTTATACATCATATATCAACTTAGAGAGTTCTAATACATGTGTACATAACAAAACCAAAGCCACAACCCGACTTTCTTCTCAAACTTGGTCTCAAATGCCAGTTTTCTCGCCCCAGATTAAAATAAATAATATCCCCCGATTGTGGTGAGTTTATTGCCCAAGAGTGGAATCACCCCTAAATAGGTTACTCCTCACCTAAGTGCGTGCACGGTAATGCTCCAAAGTTAACACATTCAAGCAAATCTGGTGATCCTACTTGAATGTCTAAACGACCAACCCACGTCCCGAGTCTCACCGACTTCACACTCGCCAAGCCATGTATGAGAAAACATCTTTTCAAACAATTCGTTGTTTTCGAACTATACTAACAAGATCTGAAAAATATGACTACCTCCGAGGCGAATGTTGGAGAACCTTTCATCAGCCATGGTCTTCATCCGAAATGATCCGCTTGACCGCCTCCTAACCCCACTCTCCGGAATTCATCCCGTGACTTGCTTAAAAAACGCGCTGCTTTTCTTTCAATTTTTCATGTCATGCACTCACCTAATTTCTAGGCTACCCCGGTGCATATAAAAATGCATTATGCCTTTTCAATAATTTTTTTTTTACCAATATATCAAATATGCATATATTATCAAATTTAGAATCACACATGTAATTCAACAATATCAATCAACTCCCAAATTTGCTCACTTGAGTTAATCTATTCCATTTCCACGGTTTACACCCACAATTATATTTCATATAATTGTGACATCAAGCTTAACACATCGCTCTTACGATTAACCTATTAAAATCATCTCCAATGGCCTAAGCAAACACAATTATATTTTAGATAATTATGTCATTATGTTAACACATTAAAATCATGTATTAACCTATCTATTTTCACACAACTCAAGTCATTCATTTCAACAATTCGCTACACAAACACATTGACGATTTATCCAATTCACATAACTCGACTAATTTAAATAAATCTTAATCATTAGCAATGGGCCCATGGCGTTCCACTGGTCCAACTCCTGCTCCACTTTTGAAACCGACTCTATTGCCGCTTTCCCATCCCATACACACCACAATACAATTTAACGTATTAATTTCCAACACAAATGTCAATCATTTATGCAATCGTTACTGACAATCCATATGGGTCCCTAAATTTCACTCGCTCCAAGATTCGGGACTAATCAAACGGCCCTCACCCGCCTCAACCCAACACAAGATCACAAAACACTTAAACAAAGTGGTAAAACAAGAGATAAAACCTTCTATCTCGCTGAAATTATCGAACCCAAGAACCCTACTACCACGCGTCGCCTCACCCCATGTAACGCCTTCATCCGAAGAACCGACTGGGCCTGATTAGCTCGACCTGTATATAAGGAGGTCCTTCTCTCTCTAAAAACCTCAAAAATCCAGCTTTTCTGCCCCTTCCAGCCTACTGCCCGATTTGTCTCCAATTTGAGGAAGACAACACTATTCTTTATTTTGTCTTTTCCTTTAAACTTTCAATTAATGCCTTTTGTGTCCCTTTTTTCACTATTTCGACTTACATACCCTCATTGGTCCATTTCGATCATCACTCTACTACGCACATGGTCATGCATGAAAGATATTTGAGGTGCATGACTCATTACATCAAATGTTGCTTTTACTATTCGATACTTACATTAAAAACGTGCAAATTCCGACTATCTCGAAATTCAAGAAATTGACGTGGTAGCTAGATTTCGCAAGACGATTCCACCCAAGGAACTGCTTCATCATCCGAGATCCGATAATAAATTTCAGATTTGGCCAGAATTACGATTTTGCCCCTTTTTGAGAAAATTGATTTTTCTCGCCTACAGATTCATATCGTTTACCGCTTCACTCATATAAATGTTATATCAACTGCTTCGTGACAGTGCCAGATTCTCGCAGAGCTCAGACAGTGCGAGACTCGCCGACAAGAGACGCCGGTCACCCGAAATTCACGAAGATTCCGCGGCCGACGATACTGGTCCGACACCCGATTTGGGGCCATTATTTTGTTATTAACACTAGTTTAAGTAATAAAATTATTTAAAATATACTAATAATTTAGTTATTAAATTTAATTTAATTTATAAACTAAGATAACTTCATTTTTTTATAAAAAAAAAAACATTATACTTATTCCAATAATTTAAAGGGATAAATAAAAAAATGAAATTGTAAATATTTAAAATAGGATTAATGAGATAAATAAAAATATATTTAATATTAAAACTGTAATTTATTTAATTCTAAATTTTCATACAAAGTTTAATATATTAATCATATATTATAATTATTATTATTTTTAAAACCCAATGCTATAAAAGAGATAGCACAAATATCAAATTTTATAGATGAATCATTGAAAATCTCAATTACTAAGCTAGTTATTCAAAAAAGTTAAATAAAAAATTCGGGCTAATCAGGCTAACCTAGGCCAAATTGACCTGATTTTATTCTGGCCTTAAATTTTACAACCCAACCCTCCAAAAATTGAAGAATGTCATTTTATCGAATTCAAATTTCCATACTACTGTGCTCTAGGAGAGAGAGAGGAGCTTAATGGAGAAAATAAAGCGCAAGAGAGAGGAGAGTAAGAGTATAAGAGGGTTTAGATGAACAGTAGTCACACATGCCATATGGATACCACATTAACACTTAACGATCATTTTAATATCGTTTGACCACTTTAACGATTTGAGTTATAACAAAGGCTAATTTAGGTTATCGGGTTAAATTGCAAGGAGGGCTTTAGACCCAAAAAAAAATTTATGTGTAAATGAGATATCGGGTACAATACTAGAGATTTTTTGCACTTTTTCCTTTCTAATATATATTAAAATGCTCTTAAAAATATTAAAATATGATATTTAAAAATTATTTTCATATTTGGCCACCATACTAAACTTAAGGATAAAGTCATTTTACCATTTTAAACAGACGTAGTGCATAAAAAAGAGGTCTCAAATTTTAGTCTCAAATGAATAGGGATATACTGATTTTAAAATGTAATTGTTAGAGCTCAAATTGAATATTGGTCATGCTCATTTCTCTGCATGGCCAAATTCAATAGGCTTAGCCCAATTTCTAAGAAGCCAAATAATGGGCCCAATCAATTTTTTTTTTTTGTAAAATTAATTTTTTAAAGCCTAAGCCTATGAAATTAAGAGATGATGATTTCCTTAGAGACATAGTCAAACTATAATTAGATAGGTGTGAGGAGCAAATTTTTCTAGAAGTGCGGTTGAGCATAATGGATCCCATGAGTCATTATTCATAGGAGAATGTTATAAAAGGAGAGGAAGAGTGGAAGACACAGGAAGAAATAGGAACAATGAATCAATCAACAATCATGACTCATTTCTTAACATTTCAACAAATTTTAGCTTTCTTGTAATTTAGTCATTTTAGTAAAATTTTATTTTCATGTATCTTTTATTTCTCCAGCACTTTTATCATTTTAGTTTTCTTATTGAAATACATCAATTTCTATAGCAGTTACAACCTTTAATTTATTCCATTCAATTTACTTACTGTGGCATTTTAAACTTGGATCATGGGAAACTATCAATGAAACAAAGAAATCTAATTTTTATTCCATTAGAAATTTGATTTTCGATACAATATTAATTTAGAAACATCTTAATTTCCTAATACGCCTATCGCAGAGGCAAGGGTAATTTTAATTAGCATGTGGAATTAAAATTCACCAACATTAATAAACAAATTATTTTCATATTGCAATTATCTTTTAAAATATTATTTCTATAAAATTTATTTTTCTTAAATATCAAAATATATTCGGAATCTGCTTTGTATTTCCGTTATGACAAAAAAAACATCGTCCCAACAACTGTGAGATTCCACATCGGATGCTATGAAAATCTAATATCCTTTGTGGGTAATAATATTAATAGCAGAACAAAGTAGGGACCGGTGGATCAAGCTGGGAGTTTTAAACATAATACAAAAATTAAAAAATAAATCTAACAAAAGTATAGTTTATACCACTTAATTTTAGCACAGTTTTTCACATGCTTCATACCATAAGATAGATTAAAAAAAGTAAATATATCTTTCAAAAAAATAATTTCAATCTAAATTAAATTTTATAAAATTATTAAATAATTTTTCAAAAAACATTTCAATTTATATTCAAAAATTTTAAAACTTTAAAAGTATCTCTTTAAAAGTATTTCTTAATAAACTCTATAATAATTTATGAAACTTTAAAATTATTTCTTTAAAATATTTCTTAATTAAAATTCTATGCTTTAAAATTTTAGAATATTTTTCTTTTCCATGTGTGAAATTTTTATTTGTATTTGAGCTAAATGTCGAAAAATCCTTGATCAAGTTGAAGGTAAAAAAGAGAGCTTATTGAGCCACTAAAAGTGAGATGTGGGGTCCGTATAGCGTAATGGCACACGTCCAATGCTAGGGCCTGCGATTACATCAAGTCTTGACGTATGATTCTAGAAATATGTTGTCAGCAGACCCATGAGGAAACTGTCCCTACTTTTTAAAAACATAGTATTATATGAAGATTTTATGTCTTAAAATTTATAAATAGTAAAATTTTATTTGAGAAAATATAGATCTTAAAAAATAAAATTATAATTTAACAATATAAAATTCTTCTTATATAAAAACAAGCTTTTTATAGTTCAATCTTAAAAAATATATTTCATGACCCTTAAAAAGTGGGATGGACATTCTAGTAATATAACAAATAGATAGAAGACAAATATATCTTACATTAAGATCGTTATCCTTTCATACCTGCATCCCACTTTTTTATCATTTAAACCAAGATCTTAAAGGCCACAAAATATATTTTTTTAAACACTAAAATTAAATCTTTTTTTATTAAATGAAAACTTCAGAACTTATCTTTAAATGATTTTTATTATTTATTTATTTATTGTTTTATTTTATGTTTTGTATTTTGATGAGTTTGATTTATTTGATTTATAGTAAGTTTGAGACTAATCTAAGACTTTAGTTATTGCATTTGAGTTCTCCCTTTATTTTGATTGTTCTTTTGTATTAGGCTCTTGTACAAATTGATATGCTTTGCATAAGAAGATTTTAAGTATTTTATCTGGCATAACTATTTATAAATAGTTATTATGTGCGTTATTCTGTGCTTATGAATGGTTCAGAGGTGGGTCCTATCGTTCCTAAACGAGGCTTGCGTCAAGGTTGTCCACTTTCTCCATACTTATTTATCATTTGTGCAGAAGCATTGCCAAATTTTCGTCACAGCGTAGACTTCTAGATGATCAATGGCAAAGTAGTGATTTGTCGTGGCGCCCCCGAGCATATCCTAATCTTTTCTTTGCCAAGGATTCCTTCTTATTTTTAAGAGCACAGAGGAGGAAACTGCAGTGATTCACCCGATTCTCGAGCTATAAGGAGAGCTATTCAAAGGCAATTAATTCGTAAATCGGTATCATGTTCTCTTCTATGTCGAACCGATACAACGGTGTTATCGCTTATACCGTTACGAATGGTATTAAGACGTAGGTACTGGCTTACCGTTGATCGAAGACTAAAACGTGCTACCTTAATACATCAAAGACACAATTTGGAAGAGGATCCAAGGGTGGAGAAACAAGTCGCTTTCAAAGGTAAAGGTGTGTTAATTAAATCTATTGCCAGCTATACCAACATATAGTATGAGGTGTTTCCCTTTGCTCGCCTCTTGCTTCCGCGATGATCCGTAAAATGATGAATTCGCTTTGGTGGGGTTCGAGTTCGGGTGGAATGGGAAAGGGATTAGATGCAGTCATTAGGCTAAATTTCGCTAAGGAACTCGGGTGGCATGGGTTTCGTGGACCCACAGTGTTTAATTTTGCTTTATTGCAAGCAAGGATGGAATCTTCATTCATAACCCCACTTTGGTATCTCGCTTGTTCAAGGCCAAATATTTTTCTCATGGCTATCTCTCGGCTATCACCGGGAAGTAATCCGAATTATTCGCGCTAGTGTTTCGAGCGCGAAGAAGTTAAGTCAATAGTATCCATGGAGAGCAAGATGGTAACCATTTATGTATGGAGGGATGCCCGGGCTCCGTGATTTGCCCGGTTTTAGTGGCTCGCACTAATTCCTGCCTCCTCGGTCCGATAATTTAAAGACAGACCGCTGTTGGGATGCTATGAAGAGGGATTTATTACTTTAATCGGGTTCACTCTATTTTTGAGAATAATGTTTCCCTGGCTACTTGTTCAATTCCACTCTCAAAATCTCATATCTCTGATTCGTTGATGTGGCATTATTCAAACAATGGTTTATATATCGAAAATCATGCCATGTAATGTCGACGTAGCCTTCATGAAACCGAATCCGCAGTTATACGCTCTAGTCAAGAAGTCAGGAAATGGTTTTCCCCAAAATAATTTCCTTCATGGCGTTTGTGTAATAGCTGCATTCCTCGTGACGGCTAGACCATCGGATAAAGGTATGAACCTCACAACTTGTCGCGCGTTGTGTGGGCAGACGTAAGATCTATTGGCATCTATTCTACGATCGCCCGCGATTCGGCCCTCGTGGTCATCGCTAATGTTGATGTCGACACACCACCGATGAATTTCCTCGTTTGGTCAAGTAGTTGATCGATGTTCTCGATCCCGTTGTAATGTGTTCGAGCAGCAATGATTTTATGGTGTGTATGGAGGCAACTTAATCGTAGTTTTCGTGAGAAATTTCATCAGCGTTGAAGGCGGCTGGAGCCGGGTACGTAGTTTCTCCAGTGGCTGGCGCCGCCACCCGCGGCCGGGTGCATCTTCCTCACTCGGGCGCTTCATGGACCCTAACCCGGTCTCGCCCGCTAGAAGGCCGCTAGCGCAACTGGATGCGCCTATGTTTCGTAATTTATCGCCTATAGGTCTGCATGGTGATGCGAAGGAACGACGGTCGGCTACGCGACGCAAAGACGCCAGTTGCCCTTATCCCCGTAAAGGTCGTGTTAATGAAGCATTAGGCACTTCGTGAGGCTCTTCTTCGGGCTTTTCTTTGAAGTCGATTGATGCGAGTTTGAAACAGACTCTTTATTAGTTGTTACCATTATTTCTCACTTTTAGGATCAAGCCTCGAACTGGGTTTTTTAATTTTTGATTGTGTGTCTTAGGAGGTAAAGGTAATTACTCTATTCGGGTTTGTAAAGAGACAAAGAAACAAGCTCACAAGGGCCATGTTCCGCTTAAACATGCTTGTTTCAACGCCTCTGGCTCCTCACGAAGTCTTTTGGTCATCCCTCTGTTGGAGGAGGTGTGTATTTCTGACTTATTATCTACTTAATGAAGGTTCCTCATTGTTTATCAAAAAAAAAAAAAAAAAACCAGGATTATAAAATTAGAAAAAAAAATGAAAAATTAGTTGTCCAATTAACAACCTTTTTCTTGAGGCATCATCTTTTGGCTAAAATACCAATTACCAAAAATCTGATATAGTTTGAGGCTTGAGCTAACTGTGGGCCTCAAGGTAGCATCACATTTAATCTCATTCTCATGATTGTGGTCGTAAAATTTGGACACGATATGTGAATATTTATACTTAACTCTAACACGATTTTTGGCGAGTTTTTATGAGTATAATCATGTTTTTGTCATATTCGCTGAATTCCTCCTAACACGCTTTACAACGATCCATTTTCGTGTTGACATGTCTAACACGAATTTGATCTAAATTGATCCGTTTAATTATTATATTAATTAATTAACCTATTTAATAAGTTAGTTGTGTTAAATATGAATTATTAATTATAATTTCCATTAATTTAAATAATAAAATTAATAAATATGTTAAATTTAATAAGCTATTTGTGTTAAACATACATGAATGATTAATTATAATTCTTATTATTTTAAATAATCAAATTAAATTGATTATATTCGTATCGACCGCCTAACACGACACAAATGACCGTGATTTCCGTTAATAACATTAATATATTTATTATTCTGTGATCGACGAAGCTTAACTATCATTAACACTATCCATATATTAATACGACACGAATTACCACCCCTACACATCACTCATATACCTTCATCATGTCCTACCACCCTCCAGCCTACCAAGTCTTTTTTGTCACCTACATGTCACTTCATTTGTACTGACATGAATATTATTTTCCCTTGTCATAACTTGTCTCTCACATTTATGTTATCTCACATCTCATAAACTTCATTTTTTTTATCCCGAATAAGATTTTGTATAGTTGCTATGGGAAAACTTAAAAATAATAATAATAATAATTACCCATCACAAATTTATCACTTTCTCAACATTTCTTTTTCTTATGATTTCTCTTTAATCTACCTCATATTTTTTCCCATAAAGGTTAGGGGAGAGTTGATGCATAACCAAATAAGAGATATTTTGCCACAAAAGTAACAATAAACTTCAATATATTGAGATTTCTTAAAATTTACCATTTTGAGATTTCTTATAATAGTGTTGTAAGCTAACATTTGAATTATTAAAATGTATTTTTAATTAATCTAATAAATTAGTTCGTGTTATTTCTCTATGATTGAGCTTTGTTTTTTTTTTTTTTTTAGGGAATGAATGAGCTTTGTTTCTCACCTTCAATTTGTACATATTTATTTGAGAACAAAACGCTTTTTTTTTTCATGATCAATTAGTTAAAAAAAATATCTGAAATGAATTTTCAAAAATTTGAAAAAACAGTTTTTCCAGTCAAAAATCATTTCTCAAGGCATCCTCTTTAAGAAAAAATTGTGCATAATGGTGTGTGTAAACATCATGTCCTACCACTTCACATGTCTACAAATTCTTTGTTGAAACTCGAGTCGAAGTATTTCTCGAGAATCACGACATATCTCTTTATTATCTCATGTGATACCTTATATTTTTTATATTGGGTTGAGTTATAAAAAAATTGTTTTTATATAAGTTCGATTTTTATATTATTAGATAATGATTTTATTTTTTAAGATTTATATAAATTAAAATTTTGTATAAAAAAATACAAATCTTAAAAAATAAAATTACCATATAATAGTATAAAGCTCGTTCTAATATAAAAATGAATTTTTTATAATTGAACCCTTCCTATATATGTCATTTTAACATATGTTCCCCTATATGTCATTTTAATATCTGTTTTAATTATCGTCTTATACTTGAAAATATTAGCACCCATTACAAATTTTTGCCTTCTTAATACTTTGGAGTTGACTCACAGCCTAGAGTCACCTCACATAGAAAAGATATCTAGCCATAGAATGAGCGATAAACTTTTGAGAAATCTCGAAAACGCATTATTTTGCAAAGACAATTCCTACATGATAAAGAAAGAAACATAACAAAGGAAAAAGATACGCATGTCCATAATGATGACAATTCTCATGAGCTGGGTGGCGTCGTATATGCTTTTGCAACCACTCATGACTACGAAGAGGCGTGGCTGTATTATGTAAGATGCATTAAAATATTTTGTGATTTTTGTGGCCATTATTAAGGTTTTGTGATTTTTTTTCTTGATCATCGAAATATTTTCAATCTTATACTTTATTTTGGTAACAATGAAAAAGAATTGTACTCTATTTTCATAACATTGGAAAGATTCTTATGTGGGTATGATTAATATAATCATGTTAAAACCTCATATATTTTTATGTGAATTGCTTTATTTTTATGTTCTTAAATTAATATTATTATATATGCATAATGTTTTAAAAATCAAATCGATAACTAAACCGAAAAATTACTGGGCTATTGGGCTTATCATTGAACTCAACGATCAAACCATGATCGAACAAGTGACATCATAAATAGATAATTAATATACTTTTAAAAATAAAATAATTATAAATATATTTGATTGGTTCAATGGACGGTTCTATCAGTTCAACCGTCGATTCGACCGATTCAAAGAAAAACTGTCTTAACCTTTATACTAAACCAGTTTTATTGTCGATTCACGGTCGAATTGGCCGACCAGGTCTGATTTTTAAAACATTGATTATGCATGAAAGCTTATGTTATTTATGCAGGAAATCCACACGAGAATGGAAGACTTATCCACCAAAATATCGCCACCGAGATTTAGATACAGGATTCGTGTGGGGTCAATGTCGACAAGCCATGGCTCAACACGCAGATTATATACGCGAAACTAGAAGCATCTTATTCACCTCAATCCAATGGAATGGTTGAACGAAATAATTACACTGCAAAGGAACTAATGAATGCAATGTTGATAAGTTCTAGTTTACCAAAAAATATGTGAGGACAAACTATTTTGTCTGCTAATTATTGTTTGAATAAGGTACTTAAAAATAAAGCATATAAGACTCCATATGAGTTATGGAGAGGACGATAACTATCACTACTACAAAAAACAATTTATGGTGTCACTACTTTTGTTGTCATTTGTTAAAATAATTAGACGCCTAAATCTCGTGGGGTTCTGACTACCCGCCAACCTCATGGAACATCAAGAATTCGTCGGGGTGACCCGACATTAATGAAAACGGCAAGATTCTCCTCTTCAGACGGAGCTCTACCCAAATACATCACCCGTATATAACCTCGTCCTAATCAACATCACGACCACACGCGCCTCATATACAACTACATAGAAAAGAAAATGACCTCTTGGCCCCGCATTTATACCACAACCTATATTCCATCTATCCAATATAATCCGTAACATGAGTAAAACGGCCACAGCCCAGTATAAAACCATACTCATAAACATATCAACTATGTATCATAGTTACAAGAGTTAATTATTTACTTTTACACGATATATATTAAAATTCTAGAATTTTAATACATGTATACAAAACGATGCCAAAGTCACACCCCGGCTTTCTTCTAAAGCGGTCTCTAAGACGAGCCGCCTCCAGGCGCTCCCGCACTTGAAAATATGTTCCCTCGACAGGCGAGTTAATGCTCGCATGAATCACCCTGCTGCTCACTCTCCACCTAAGTGCATATGCACGCGTCTAAATAAACACATTCAAGCAAATGCATGATCCTAATACTTGAATGTCTAACTCACATCTCATATCCCGAGTCCTCCTCTCGACTCTCACACACCCGCCTAAGCCACGTATGAGAACCTTAGTTTTTATTTGCTCAGGGACAACCTCCGCGTATATATTAATCGGGCCGCCTCCGAAGGATTGATATTATGTATGGACTACTCCTCCGATGTATATCAATTCAAATGACTCGACGATTGATATTTTATTTGACTACCCCCGATATTCATTATTTTTAGACAACCCTCCGAACCATTCTCTCAAGAATTACCTCATGCACTCACTCCTTATCGTCCTAGTGGCGCTCACAGTATACTTTAATGCATGACGCCAATTCCATTTCGGGCCAATAACACATGCAAATATATAATCATGCATATATTCACATAATTTAAATCACACAAACATGTTATGTAATTTCACATTTCCATACATCAAAATTAGCTCACTTGGGCTAATCATCAAACACGAGCAAATCGATTTAAATTACTCAACCAAACACATTATTTCACAAAAATTATTTTTTTGTACATTCATTCTCGTGAATAATAAACCCCTGCTACTATTCCCTACAAATCACTAATCATAGGTTCACTTTAAGGAACCCGACTTCACTACCATTCCCACTTTTTCACATCATAAAGACACATTAACACACGATTGCATAACTAGCAACTACTATCATTCGTGGACAGCCACGACCGGGTCTACATGGGTTTCAAAACTAACACCTCGCCTAAGATTTGAACCGATCAAACTACCACAAATTTCATTCAACTCCAAACATTAACAAAGTAGTTAAATAAAGAATAAAAACCTTGCTAGGAGAAACCCCTACTCCTCACTCTGAGTTTGTCAAAACCTCAAATCCCATGCCCACGCCAGAGGTCTCTCCAAGGCAGCAACTTTCCTTCGCTCGACGACTCGACGACCGGATCTCCCGGTACTTTATCAGAGAGAAGTCTAACATTCTCACTCTAAAAACGCCATTTCCATCTTCTACACTTCTTCCTTCCTCAATTCAATGCTTTTTTGCCTTTTGATCAAAGGGAGACAAAACTATTGAGTGTTTTGTCTTTTCATTTAATCAATTTCAAAACGACCATTACGTCTCCTTTTCCCATTAATTCTGACTATCTCTACCAGTCCATTATCATTTCTTTACTCATGCCACTTACAAGACATGAAAGATTTTTCATATACGCGACTTTCGCCTCATCGAAAATCGCTTTACTAAGACCCGAACCGCGACGTCGAAAAACGTGCTAACTCCGACCGTCTCTCGACCGACGAAATTCGACGTGCTAGCTAGATTTCGCGAGACGATTCCAACGGTGAAATCCGTTTCATCATCCGAGATCTAGAGAATAAATTCCGATTTTTTTAACCGAAATTACAATTTTGTAACCAAAATTACGATTTTGGTCTTTTCCGCAATCAATTTCTGGCCTTACAATAATGACATCGTATGACCTAAAGTTTAAAAATGTGACAAGTCATATAAAAAATATTTAATTAAGAATGCTAGTTTTAGGTTTATGGTATCATTTTCTAAAAAGTGACACCATATGAAATTAAAAAAAAAAATTGTGTTGGATTAGTTAGATGGTCATAATTTTAGACTATGGTGTCATTTTTTGAAAAGTATTATTGTCACGCCTAGAGGCGCGAGAGACCTAATCGACTTTACTCGCTTTTATCAAACGCCGCAGATGTCCAAGTCTTATAACTCAGACAACATATATCGCATACAAAAATACAAAATAAAACTACCACCCTAGTGGTGTGTTTACAAAGGTCATATACATACAATTCCAGTCCCATTTTACATATACAAACTATACACATTTACACGATCAGAGCGCTGAATCCCATGCCGATGAACCCCTACCCAGGTCGGTCCAACAAAACGAGGTGCACTTCACTCAGCCTCCTTCTTTTCTACCTACACCCGATTGAAACTGCAAGCAAGCTTTACGCTTAGTGGGAAACATATGTAATATGCATATACACAATTATAGTAAGTGTATAACAATAATAGATATCAGAATTTGCATGCATTCATATAAGGAACTTATACAATTACTTATGCTTCTAATAGACTTATGCTTATTCGAATCTCCCATATGACTCATACTTGTATTTATAGCAACTTTATGCTTATTCAGATCTCCCGTAGGAGTTACAGAACTTATTCTTATTCAGAAGTACAGACCCGAACGATACACACTTGTTTACTCTTATTCATCATTCAGGTTATTATCATATAACTATGGGAATACCTAGACCAGTAATAATAAATGAGTGAGACACAACACCATGGCACCCGAAGATACCAGACAAGACTAAAGTGTCAGAGACAAAGCAGAGTGCCGGGCATCAACATGAGTGCCGTAGCACTCAATCAGAGTACCGGGCACTAAATCAAACGTGTCCGCCTAATGCAATGTAAATGTCAGGTCATTTATTACCTGGTCTTAGGCTTTCCTACAATTATATGTATTCAGAAACTTCCTATCTTATTATTGGGGCATGGACTTTGCCCCCATCGAACTTGCTTCGCCGAGGCGGCGAGGTACAATACATTTTTTTCACTTAATTTATTCCTTATATATATATTCCCGGTATGCGAATTATAACTTAACTATGCAAAAATAACAAAATCCTGGTTTCCGAACTAGTGGTACCTATGATTTACTATGTTTGCACGGCACAAACCTGTTTCTGGGAGAGTGGTACCTGCACCACCCCGTTAGTACGGCATTTCGTGTCACAAGCTTCTCGCCAGAAACGGCGTAATTCAAATTCTCTTTTCATTCACCTTTCTTCCATAATTCTCTTCTATTCCATCCTTCATCAAAAACTAACATGGAATCCCTCCAAACAACTCCACAAACACTTTTAATTAGCCAAAGAATCCAAGATCTGCATCAAAGTTCACCAAACTTACAAACCATACACTTAAGGAGGGATTCCATATCTAATTGATATCAATCAGGATTTCAACCCAACTTCCCATAAATCTAGAGTTAGGATGTATTCCTAACAAAACCCTAGAAAGGGAGCAAAACTAATCTCCAAAGAAAACCCTAGCAATCCATACCTAAGTAGTTTTTGTACAAAATCATACTAGAATCCATACTCAAATTCCATACCAAACTCCTAAGATCCATACAAAACTATAGAAGGTTCCATACCTTTGCTTTGCTCCTCTTTCTTCCTCTTCTTCCTCTTTCTCTTCCTCTTCCTCTTCTCAACCCGTATGAGCTCTTGTTTGGAGACAAAAATGAGTTATTTTTGTCTCCATCCCCTTTTTATAATTAAACTTTATGTTATTTGCCTTTTTGTCCTCCCTAATTCCATTAATTACACTACAATTCCTGCTATTTCCACTTTGGCCTCTAGTCTTATCCACTCATGACTTTTATGCCCCTTTTTGACATATTACAATTTTGTCCTTATGTCTTACACACTTCCTAAGTTTCTCTAATTTCTATGTTTCAGATTTAAATTACGAAAATTTAATTTATAAGTTTACAAAATACCCTAAACATGTTGAAAACGACTAGGTATATTTCATTACATAATTATCATATTATTTTTTTTATTTTAAATTAACAGTGTCATTTTATGAAAGTGACACAATATACAAAATTTTAAATTTTATAACTCAATAGTCATTTTATTATATACTAATTAGAAACATAATGTAAAAAGTTTATTATTTTTGCATATTACTTATATATAAAATTCTATTGCATAACCCAAATCATCACCTTCTTCCATATTTTCTTGCATCTATAAACCCAGGAGAGTTATTTCATAACGTATAATCACAACAAAATAATGTAAAAATGATTTGAGATTCCACAGAAATAATATACCAATAAATAAAAGTCATTATCTAAAATAGACATTCCTTAAATCCCGGTCCATTGACTACCCGGCCAACCCCGGACATTAGAAGGATGCTCGTTACCCGACACCACTCACTTAAAATTCCAGTGTTTCCTCAGACAGAGCCTTCCACCGATACATAACCTCGTCCCATCTCCAACATTAATGACCACACAGGGTCTCATATACAACTATACTGAGTAGAAATGACCTCTTGGGCCCCTGCATTTATACTCACAACATATATCCCAACTATCCAATATAATCCATGACATGAGTAAAACGACCACTTGGGCCCATAAACCAATACTCATAAACATACCAACTATATACAATAGTTTCAAGAGTTAAGAAGTTACTCTTATACAAACATATATTAAACTTATAGAGTTCTAATACATGTTTACATAACCAAACCAAAGCTACAACCCGACTTTTTTCTAAATCGGCCTCTAGGTTGAGCCGTCTCCTCGTGCGCTCCTTGTACTTGAAAATATGTTCCCTCGACAGCATGAGCCGACCGCCGCAGTGGAATCACCCTAAATGGGCTACTCTCCCACCTAAGCGCATATGCAATGCCCCAAATAAACACACATTCAAGCAAATGCATGATCATACTAATGTCTAATTGCATAACCTCATATCCCGAGTCCTCATCGACCCCCATACTTGCCTAAGCCTCGTATGAGAAAACATTGTTTTTACCAAAGATATTCTCGTATTATTTGTGGACTACCCGATATAAATAGTGGACTGTCTCCGATGTTATATTTAGTGGACTACCCTCCGATGTATATCAATTGGGCCGACTCCGACGATTGATATTTTATATATGGACTACCCTCCGATATTATAATGGACACACTCCGATAATTTTTATTTATTAGTCAACCCTCCGAAATCATTCTCTCAAGAATCCCCTCATGCACTCATTCCATCGTTCTAGATGCCCTAGCCAAGATACGAAAGTACGTATCAATTCCACATAATTCTATAACACATGCAAATATATAATCATGCATATATTCACATAATTTAAATCACACAAACATGTTATGTAATTCCACAATTCATTACACCAAAAAAATTAGCTCACTCGCTAATTATCAAACACTCCAGCACCCGACTAATTACTCAACCAAACACATTTTCACAAAAAATATTTTGTGAACACTATTCCTATGAACAATAAAACCCTCGGGTTAATTGCTCCCTAAGAAATCACTACCATCGGCTCACTTCACATAACCGAATTTCACGGCCATTTCCTACTTCATATAAACTAATATACGATTTATTCCATAAATTATCATACAAATACCCAAATCAGTCCCCAACACCCACAGACCGGCCAAAAATGTCCCAAAATTTAATAATTCGGGTCCCAAGTTTCGGGATTGCATCAAACTACTGCTCAAGGCCTCAAACCAACCAACATTATAAAACACTTAAATAAAGTGTAAAACTCAAGTAGGCGAAACTCCTTACCTCACTCTGAAATACCGAAAACTCGAAACCGGGCGGCCCATGCTTAGCCCCGGGCGTAGAGCAACCTTTCCTTCTCATTCCGACGACTGACGGCCGGACGCCCGCATTTTGCAGGTTTCGACGCTCTCCCATTCTAAAATGTCAAAGTCGGCTACTGCATCCCATCCTTTCTCTTTCCCACGTTTTTTTGCTTCATTTCATAAGGGAGAAGATGGTCACTGTTGACTAGCTTGTCCCATTATCATTTATTCTTTTATTCAATGTCATCTATGTCCCTTATTTCCCGCTACATTCTACTATCTCGGGCCATCCAAGCCCATCATTTCTCTACTCACGCCACTTACACATGAAAGACGTGTTACATGTGACTTTCTTTCAGATCAAACGCCGCTTTACTCAAGACCAAACGCGACGTTCCTCAAAAACGTGTCAAATTCGACCGTCTCCGACTCGACAAAATTCAGTCAAGCAATAGATTCATGGACGATTCCAATCTATGAAACTAAGCCACATCCGAGATCTAGTTAATAAATTTCTGGATTAATCGAAATTATTATTTTACCCTTTTCCAGAAATTGAAATTTCTCGCGTCTTACAAAAATAAAGTACAAATTTTTATGTATAATAAAATAATTTATATCTTAATCATTTGTATATAAGTAATTATAGAAAATAATGTTTTAATATATTTTGTTTAGATAATTTTGGAACAATGTGGTTATTATATATTTTTTCTTTAAATAATAATCCATTTTCTTTCTTCAATTGTTTAAGAAATAAATTTTAGGTTCTAATATTTATAAATAACTGAAAATTTCTAAAAACTCTTTCCAAATAAATTAGAGAAGATATTTTAATATATTTTATTTCGATAATTTGGAATATATATGAGAGATGAAAGGCATCTTAGAATATTTTGTGTGGTGGCTTAGAAGAATAGTGTTGAAGAAGGAGTGAGATGGAGTTAGTAGCGATGGAAAAAGAAGAGATGGAGTATTGATTTATATATCTTGATAGCACTTCTACTGGTTGAGAATACTTTGTTCCACACTTTTCTCCAAAGAATAGTATGAGCTGTTATTTTAGCGTATCTTAAACATACTTTATTGAAAATGATTTGTTGTTGTATTTTAGATAATATAGTTATCAAATCAACTTTTCAAGTGCAAAGAAATAAATATTATTATTAAACAAATCCTAATGTCTGACCCTGTGAGCTAATATGTTTTGATATGTAATTTGTTTCAACTATAGTCCTAGGTTCAATAAAATTTGAATCATCGATTCAATACAATTTGAATCCTCATTTGATTATTTGAAAGTCCATGATTCTATTTGGTTTGTTTGACTCACCATATGCGCACGTTTATTTAATGCGGAGTGTGCATGAGTTAAGGTTAAAAGACATAATATTCATATTAATTTAAAATATATATCACCAATTAAACTATTTTGATGTCACTTCTAAATATGTCACCCATTGGTACCCTTTATGGTGTTAGTCGATAGGATGACGCTATGTTGTAATAACATCTTTTATTTATGGTGACTTACAATAAAGGTCACCATATGCTTTTTTTTTTTTTTGTAGTGTATCTTATAAATAATTCTGAGTATGGTGATGTCTAGCTAAAGTGACAATTCCTCCACCTAAAAAGGTGAAAATAGGACCTAAAATTATTGATTGCATTTTCATTGGTTATTCATATAACAGTACTGTTTATCAATTTCTTGTTCATGAGTCGAATATCCCAAATATTCACAAAAACATGATAATGGAATTGAGGAATGCATCATTCTTTGAAGATGTATTTCCGTGTAGATCCAAAGAAGATTCAAGCTCATCGAAACAAGTGTTTGAGACTATTATTGGAAATATTTATGATCAAGATAAAGATAGTAAGGTAGAACCCAAACGTAGCAAAAGAGCAAGGGCAAAAAAAATCTTTTAGGGAACCTTAGACGTTCAAAGAGACAATAACTTTACAGAGGGTCTCATGTGGAAAGAGGTCATTAAAAATGAAATTAATTTCATATTGCATAACCATACTTTCAAACTAATGGATCTTCCACAAGTTGTAAACCTTTAAGTTCCAAGTGAGTTTCAAAAGGAAAAGGAAAGTAGATGGATTAATTGACAAGTACAAAGCAAGACTTGTGATCAAAGGCTACAAACAAACTGAAGGCCTTGATTATTTTGACACATATTCTCCTGTGACGAGAATAAATTCCATAAGGATGGTGCTTGCAATTACTACACTAAGAAATCTTGAAGTACATCAAATTGATGTAAAAACAATCTTTCTAAATGGAGATTTAGATGAAAAAATCTACATGGAGAAACCTAAGGGGTTTTCTGCTCCGGGATAAGAAAGGAAGGTGTGTAAATTGGTGAAATCATTGTATGAGTTGAAACAAGCACCAAAACAATGACATGAGAAATTTGATAATGTCATGATGTCACATGACTTCAAAATTAATGAATGTGATAAGTTTATGTATGTCAAAGATATAGAACATGGGTATGTTATTGTATGTCTGTACGTAAATGACATGCTTATTGTCGGTAGTGATGATTACATCTACTTATAACATATTGAATTCAAGGTGTGACATAAAAGACTTAGGACTTGTTGATGTTATATTAGGGATAAAAATCAAAAGAACATCATATGGACTCATTCTAAGTTAGTCACACTATGTTGACAATATTCTTGGAAAGTTTGATGAATAAATTCAGTCATAATAAACTGCGTTGATATATCCTCTCTAGATAAAATGAGGTTTCTAAATCAAGAAAATATCATAAGATAATAGATCTATTAATAGTATAAATAAGTTGCAGATTAAGTTATGCGCATAGGTTATAAATAGATCTGTCAATCTAATAATGTTGATCAGGAATTGTGAGAGTATTAAAATACTTATAGTTTATTTGTGATTATGGGCTGCATTATACAAGATATCTTATTGTACTTGAAGGATACAACGATTATAATTGGATATCTAATGTTAAAGACTCAAAATTCCATAGTGGTTATCTATTTATATTGGAAAGAACGGTATTCTCATGGAAGTCCTCAAAACAAAAAGTTATTGTCATATCCATGATGGAATCTAAGTTTATATCACTATATAAATGTAAGGAAGATACTGAATGACTACGTCACTTCCTAGAGGATGTTCTAAGATGACCAAAACATTTGTCTCCAATATGAATACATTGTGATAGTCAATTTTCCATTGGTAGAGTAAAAAACAATATGTATAATGGTAAGTCGAGACATATTCATTGTAGACACAACACCATTAGACAACCATTCTCAATTGCGGTTATCTCTATAGATTATGTAAAATCTAAAGATAACATTGTGAATCCGTTGACCAAAGGGTTAAACAGAAAGTTAGTTGAAAAATCATCGAAGGGGATTGGCTAAATCCTGTAGAAGAATAAGTCAATACAATCAATACCCAACTTAGCTGACTAGAGATCTCAAGATCTAGGTTTAAGGGGACAACTAAATTATAAAGACTTTGATCTAATCATTGTGGGGATCTTTTCTTTTCCATTCCTATGATGAAACAATGATGATTATAAAGAAAAGGTTAAGCAGTACTTTTAATGATCTCTTTGCGATGGGAAGGTTACACGAGAGTGACATGAGATACTCTTAGTTAGGAAATCACTTATGTAAAAGTGAAGTGGGGCCTCTTCAACGGGAATTGAAAGGGCGCAATTCTTATTAAGTTCTTGTAGAACAAGGTGTATGTTCATGGTCAAAACAAACATAAAAGTGAGAACTTAAAGATGTTAGGAAGATTCTTGTATGAGGTATGTCATTATCTACACAAATGACATAATGATTCAAGGATATTGTTTTTATTGTTTAGTTAGTAAAGTAAATGTACTTCCATAAGAGAATGTTCAAAGGGTAACACATATTTATCCTATACAGGTTTCAATCGTTATATTTTATCACTTAGGAGGTCTTGTATTTTTTGGTGTCAATTTCATTCATGTGGGATTTGTTGGAATTTCCATTTGAAAATGTGAATGAAATTAACTCTAGTTTTACATTGTAACTAATGGATCAATTTGGTTTTAATTCATTTTCCAAAACGTATCTGAAAATTTTTGGTGATTTGAATTCATTTTAAATTTTTGTTTAAACCTTTTTGTCGTTCAAGCCTATATATAAAGAGATAATCACCCTACGATATTTAAAAGATTGAATAAACAAACAAAGGAAGACAACCGTACATAATATTTTAAAAAATTGAATAAACAAACAAAGTAAGACGACAAATACTTCCTTAATTATTGCGATTCCTTTTTTGATTGAATGAAACATTCGAATTCTATATATTTTATAGTTGAATTTATGTATTTGATATTACTATTATGATTATAATACTTATAACTCTAATTTTATGTTATATTAATAATTATTGATTTAATTTTTTATCTTTAATCATATATATTTTACTTATCAAAATCAAACCAGCACAGGCGCAAACACAAATAAATGTTATATGGTAATAGGTAAAATCAAATGTCGTATTAAGACACATAACTATTCGTTTATCCAAGGCGATGATAGTAGCACATAAAAATGATGATGATCACATGTGCACAAGATGATGACCAAATCATAAAAAAAAAACAGATAAACTTATATTTATGTGTAATAAGTGTATAACTGTTAAAAGAAAAATATGAAAAGAGGTTAGATTATGTGGCTTTGCACAAAGATCAATGTAATTCTTCCACATTTAACATATAAAATTAAGAGAAAAAGAGACTATAATTTTACACAATCCTAAGATATGATTGCGATTTCCATTATAAAAAAAACAAGAAAAATGAGGCTAGGTTTTGCACAACCCTAATATATGATTGCGATTCCCATTAGAAAAAAGAAAATAAAGAGTGTAGAACCTTTGTAACAAAAAAGGAAGGAATTTAGATCTGTCCCTTTCAGCCTGATAATTTTGAGATATTGCTTTTTGTTTTTCCTTTTTACACACCGATGCATCCTTCCACACCCTAGTGTTGCCTAATTTCGTTATCCATTCCATTTTTTTGGCTTTTTCATTTTTGTATAATCATTGTTTTAAAATAAAAGAAAATGTGAAACGTGTCCTCTGGAAATAGTAAAACTCATCATTATGAGTGAACGAACGGTTTATTACAAAAGTAAGATGGATAGGATGCGATGATACTCAACGCTCAAAAAATAAACAAAACAAAATTATGTTTGTTTGACTTATTTTTTACAAACAGCCTTTTGAATAATTATTTTGCATATTATTGACAACCTTTTGCATATTATTTTGTGTCTTTATAAACAGCTTTCTCTGCCACTTCCGGTATTGGTGTGCGCTTCTGAAGCTACACAGCCATGGCTCCTTCTACTTCTTTGCTTCTCTCTTTCTTTATTCTCTTCTCTCACCTTTTCTCGGCTTCTTCCTCCGAAGAAATTGAAAACACACCACCTCTCACAATTACCCTCCCTCTAACCCCAACATTTACAAGCAAACCATCCATGGATCCCATATTGTTTCTCCAAGAACTTGCCTCTGCATCCAAGTCCAGAGCCCATCTCTTGAAATATGGTAAAACCAGCCCTCTCGTGAAAAGCCCTATTTATCCTATAGTTTATGGGGGTCACACCATCTCTCTCGGCTTCGGCACTCCCCCACAGAAACTCTCCTATCTGGTGGACACCGGAAGCCATGTAGTATGGGCCCCATGTACAACTCAAGTACTCATTATGATGCATCAACTTTCTCGACGTCTCGCTTTGAACTTAAACCCCAGATGTACCAGCGAGTGCCCCCGCTGCAAGGGAAA
This sequence comes from Tetrastigma voinierianum, assembly GCA_016808115.1. NCBI lineage: Eukaryota > Viridiplantae > Streptophyta > Magnoliopsida > Vitales > Vitaceae > Tetrastigma > Tetrastigma voinierianum. The sequence goes on along the minus strand of JAEQBH010002005.1, from coordinate 454,484 downwards.
TCCCAAAAATTGCCCCCAGATCTGCCCATTCCATGTTCAGTATGGCACTGGAGCTGAAGATGGATATTATCTATCAGAAGACCTCCACTTTCCCGAGAAAACATTTTATAATTTTCTTGTCGGGTGTGCAACAATCGGTTTTCGTGAAATTTCTACCTCTGCAATGGGGGGCTTCGGTCGGTCAATGTTCTCGTTGCCGGTACAGATGGGAGTGAAGAAGTTTGCTTATTGTCTCAAGTCCCATCATTTAATGAACTCAAACAGCAGCAATTTGATTTTCGACTACAGAGACGGAGACACTGAAGGACTTTCCTACACTCCCTTTCTCAAGAATCCTCCTGACTACCCGATTTACTATTACTTGGTTGTCAAAATTTGATGCTTAAAGGCCAAGATCTTCCCAGTATCAAGTAAGTATTCTAGCTCAGACCCAACCGCCTGTGGTTCTACGATAGATCTGCCTCGCATGATAATGGCAGGACCGGTTTTTAAGATAGTGACGAATGAGTTGAAAAAGCAGATGTACAAGTATAAGAGATCACGTGAGGTTGAAGAGTTGTCTGGTTTCACACCTTGTTATAATTTCACAGGTCGCAAAATAGAAATCCCAGACTTGATTTACCATTTTACAGGCGGCGCAACTATGGTGGTGCCAGGAAACAGGTATTTTAGGTTTATCCCTCAGATAGGCTTTGGTTGTTTTCCCGTTACCACTGACAATGCAGACTTTGAACTACCTATGGAATCTCTGGCTATTCTGGCACTATATGCAACAATCATTATATCGAATTCTGGACCTTAAAAATGATCGTCTTGGTTTCTGGATAACAAACTTTGTTGAATGTTAAGACTAAAAGTGCAACCTAAGTACAAAACATGTATGGTATGGTAATTATATATGTAAGAGTTATGGTGAGTTGGGAGAATAACACCTACCTTCAACAATGTGCGCTGTGTTTATGGTCTCATGTCTGAATATTAAATAAAAAATTTTCGACGGTTTTATGTTCATTTTCTTTGTATAACTAAAAATATAGATTTATTTTAACAAGATCATAACATAATTTTACCTGAGTCTGACTTCATCAATTAGAGGAATTTAAATATATTATTTAAAAAAAAATTTCTGAATTTAAAATGAAAACAAATTACATCATAAGTAATAACTCGTAACTCACTCTCGTCTTATTGATCTTTAATAAACTAATAAAATTAGTATACACAAAAATATTAAAAAATTATTGCAACTCAAAGACATATCATTGAGAAATCATTTTTTAAAAATCCTACTTATTATATAATAAATGAGAAAAATAGTTATTATTTTCCTTTTTTCTTGGAAACACAGGAAATAGAATAATACAATTTTTAAAAGCTATCAATTTCAAATCCTATGTTATTATTTGAAGAATTTGAAAATATCCTTACAAGTATGTTTAGGGGTCTAATTTAATTATTATCTTTTAACTTATTGTTTGAGGATGGTTCTTTAAAACTTGTAATGATTAAGGGACTCTATTAGAAAAAGAAAATAAGTGTTAACTTTCAGTCGTACTCTTCTGCTTCATAAATTTAGAAATATTGTTCTTTCATTTTCATTTTACACACTCTTCGGAAGCAAATAATAATTAATCATTTAAAGTGTAATTTATTTTGGCTAGAGAGACGGCATACTTTCATTAATTTAATATAGAAAATACATTTCATAATGGTATCAGTGATTTGAATTCTTTTTTCCATCAGTCAAACAATTCACTTTAACACAATTTCCCTTTTATTTAATAATAGAGACGACTCAAGGTAAAAAGACCTGGACGACGAAATCTTGCAACCTTCACCATTGTAGATAATTAGTCCACAGCTATAAGGAAGCAATACTGGAGTTTACGGTCAAAGTGGCCTTCCCCCAAAACAATTGTGGTGCGTTTCTTAAGATGCTATGACAAGTTATGATTAATTTTGGTGACTTAATTAAATCTAATCTCTAATGGACTAGACTCCATTAAATTTAATATTGTTATGTGTTTGGTACAATTCAGATGTGTCATGATTTTATCCTATATTTGGTACATACCGGACCGAGACTAAATATTTTTTGGGATAATATATATTCTAATTTATATATTGTTAAATTTATATTTATAATATATTATATCATATATAATATATTGCTTTATTTTTTTACTTCATGTATTTATTATTAATTATTTGATATATATAGTTAATAGATTTTTGCTTAAAATTTTAGTTACATTGTTTATTTTTGTAAAATCATAAAATATTTCCTATTAATTTATTCCTCCCAACAAAGAATGTGAAGAATTAGTAACAAATCACTATAAATCTGCATGTGCGTGCATGGATGTGTTATATGTAACATAAATTATTAGTCATACATTTTTCAATTGCTTCTAATGCGACAAATTGCTGAAGTCTACATACCCAAATATGGGGAAATGGTAAAAATTGAATCTGTTAAACTCAGATTTCTCAGTTCCAGCAGCAGGGGGTACATTCACAGCATGAGAAGAGCCGCTTGATCCCTACTTTAACTTGATATTCAACCAATTTGACTAACAATTAAAAGCAGCATTGTTCTGAGAATTGAGGTTTGTGATGGGAAACAGTAATCGACAGCAAAAATGAAAACAAACACCCATTTCACAACCAAATGAGTGTTTGACAACTAAGTCAAAATTAAACAATTATGGATGGAAAGATGGAGATGGGACCGTAGTGTCTCAACATTGCAATAAAAGGGTTATTCATTATTTTATATGCATAATAGGAAAGCAGCTTTGTTTGAAATGGGTCATCGAACTATTGCGAGTAAAAGGGAAGCAATGAATGACAAAACTGCTGCGAAAAATAAAACACGACGAGAAAAAAACTATCAGCGGTTTTCTTTTGAAAACACTAAAAAACGTGACTAATCTCAGTTTGTTGCAGTGGCGGCTGGTCATTTGGAAGTCATGGCGTGTCGATAGGAAATATCGGGGATGGCGATTATATATGTTTTTTGGTAGAAGTCTCCAAAAGCCCGGGACACTGGCTGGGTAGAGTCTTCATGAGTGCTTGGTACCATTTGGATGTGGTTCTTCTTTTAGAGTTAGCACTCTGCCGTTGCACTTCCTAATTCTTTCTACTTCTTCTGCAGAACAAGAGACAATCAATCAATTTCCCAAATAAAGCCCACAAAGAATGGGCCGAAGATAGCTTCCAACAACCTTTTATGATGGAAAAAATGCTGATTGGTTAATTTTGAATTTTCAAGAGACGGTTGGCTTGAGTTTGTTCAAGTTTGTTCAGCTTTTATATTGTTAGAGCAAGAAATGAATCATTTTATTAGAGCAATAAAATGAAGCATAGTTGAAATCAAATGATTCCTATGCTTTCAAAAACACTCTGAAGAAGAAAAGATGAAACCCAAAGGAGCCCATAAAGGAATCATAAAGCAAAAATGATAAAAACCAGAGAAAGAAACTATAAAGCGGCAGGTGGAGGATGGCGACCATCTTGATTTCCCCAGTCCTTTTTGTTTCCTTCTCGAGAATGGGGCTGACAGTCTCGGATCAACCAAAATCAAGTTTCAACCAGATTTCAATTCTTTCCAAATGTCAGAGCAGTAAAACTATAATCCGAGAAATTTGTTCTTTAAATAAATAATCAAGCATCACATTTATCCGAGATTCCATTGGCGAGAATCAAAACTAAGGGCTGGGCAAGAAATCAAGAACTAAGATATAACTTGGTTGACCCGAGATTGAATACATCACGGCGAAACTCAATCACCACCATGTCCTTACCAAATCCTACCAACATAAATTGTACATACTTGTTCAAATAAAAATAAGTAAATAATGCAGTTGCAAACCTGAAATTGTCTCATGACCACTTAGTGATAATAATTGCAAACATAATAGAAACCCGACATAACAAAGCATGCCAACTATTTAATTTTTAAATGATAATGCAAACTCTATTTTTTCATCATCAGTCTCAATTATCTTGAAAACCTCCACATTTGAAAGGTCCATCCTCATTGATTTGGATATGCTCAAGTTGTCATTAGTAGAAAACCCAAGTCTTTTAGCTCCGATTCTTTGAGTACTTAGGATAGTTATGCGCAGTGGAAGACTATGACCATTTTGCCATACGCGCATTTGCTTCCACTGAAAGCTTGTACATCTTCTTACTTCATCACTAAACCTATGAGTATATCAACTTTGTGATTTTTCCTTCCTCCCTACCTTTGATTGATTGGTAGAGTGTATGGTTTGAATTCAGCTCGTGGGAGAAGGTATATCTTCAATCCCAATTTCTTCATTTTCTTCATTTCCATCATCAATGCCTATCATTTACCATGTCTTCAGCAGTTTGTGCTCCTATACGAGTAGCACGATCTTTTCCAAAAATATTCAGCAGCCTATCATATAGTGGAAATGGTTTGCCTCATGACCTTTAGCTTGTTTATTATTCTAAGCAAATAAATCAAAAAATACATATAAAAATTAATATGAAATTGAGAATAATAAAATTATAATTTTTATAAAATTTGAGTTTAGAGTACCAAAACCTCAACATATGATTGCCAAACATCAAGACTATCAACCTCTACACACTTCATTTCTTCATTCCATCCAAAACCACTTTATTCAACATCATACACAATTGCATATTGTTTCTTCAGCTTCTTTAACTTTGATTCTATATGAGGTTAATTTTCAAACCAGAATTTGGACACTTCTCGGTAAAAAGCTCTCAATTATTGTCATTTGTTCCGGACTTGAAAGAGCAGGTGTCCTGACGTACCACGAGCAATAACGTCATCCAATATATCGACAATGATTCCTCACTATTTGATCCGCGTCTACTTCCATGTCTATTTTGAAGCCCTTCTGCCTCAATTTCCATTCCCTGTAAATAATAAATTTTCATTTATAACAATAATAAGCAGTCAATATAAATAGCAAAAAACTATTCATTACATATCCATCATAAATAATCCATCAAAATATTTCATTCCAATCATCAAACATAAAAATCACAGCTAATCATGCAAATTCATTACATATCCATCATAAACAATCCATCAAAAATATTTCATTTCAATCATCAAACATTAAAAGTACAAAAACTATTCAAACATCAAAATTAGTTTATGAACCTTAATTTCCTCTCCACTCATCAAACATTTGTTTAGCCAAATCATCTCTCCATGTAGTCCATTGACTTGAAGAAGCAATTGATGCAATAACATCTTCCTCTACAATATTTTCACTATTCGGTGACCGTCATATCTGATTTCATCGGGATCCAATGACATCTCTTAATAAGATTGTGTATAAAATGACATGCCATAATAGTCGATTTTGTATCTTAATCGGATAGAAAGATGGACTCCTTAAAATTGCCCAACACATTTTAAGAATTCCCAAGCAACGTTCTATGACATTTCGTGCAGATGCATGCTTCATATTGAAATGTTCCTCAGGAGTCACTGGGATAGAACCATCCCTCCATTATGAAAGGTGATATCTTGTTCCCCTATAGGGTGCAAGAAATCCTTGACCATTAGTATAACCAACATTCACAAGGTAATAGTAACCTAACATTAAGAAAATATCTAGTATTAGTTTAGTTCTAAATAAATCCATACATTTAATCTTTTTCATGTCCAACAATTACCACTAGGTACTCATAAACCATTAGGTCTATTTAGTGCATCACGTAGCACCCTTGAGTCCGAAGTTGAACCTTCCCATCCAGGTAGCACAAATATGAACTCCACCATTCATGAACAAACACAAAACATTGGTTGCAATCTCACCTTTCTTGTTCTATATCTTGCTTTATCCAACTCGGGTACACGCACTTTAATATAGGTTCCATCCAGTGCTCCTAAACAATTCTAAACAATCCATAAATTAATTTAACTCAAATTGTAGAAAATAACAAATAAATGACTAAACATGCATTGACATAAATATTAGAAAGATAAACTAATTCAATGACATACCTTAAACATTTTCCACCTATTATCAGTGCAATTCTCAAGAGCAGATCCGGCCTGGGTGATGCCAGTGCTGCGCACTTAACACCAAATTGAAGTATCTACTAATCGTCTCCCCTGACCTATAAAATCTACTAACAATAGTACGGTTCTTTGCATGGAGAGCAAGTATGTGCAAAAATATGCACACTTGCTCCTCTAATGTAACCAACCCGTCTTTCTTAATATTTTCATTATGGCGTAATAGTTCTGCATAGTATGTGTGTTCATCCTCCATCCTAAGTTGACTAATGCAAAAACATAAAAGCACCTAACAATCTATTTACGAATGATAAAGCATGTTTAGTGATTTGCAAGCGCAGTTCTTATTGACAATATTTCTCTCATAATGTACCTTCTGAACATATACATGAGGTGATCATCATCATACATATACAATAGTTTTCCATCTCTAATTCATTTGATATACATCACAATAAACTCGCCGATCCATACACAAATTTATGGAGATGCAAATGAAAAATATAAATTAGATAAGAAAGCATAACAAAAACGGAAGGAAAATACGAAGCAACTAATCTGAGGTGGCTGATGATGTTCTTGATAAAGCAGAAACAATTAGCGAAAAATTGCGAGAAAAATAAAACACGTGACCCGACCTGACTTCCTCGCGAGAAAATTGATTCCCACGGACAAAACAATTTTTTGACAAAACAAACACACATCACAAAGTTTGTAGATATTATACCTTTAGAGCTAGGCCACGCCTATGTGTTTAATTTATGAAAACATAATAACATAAATATCCCGGTTGACATGTGTGAAGTCGGTTCACGAAACCACACATTACACACATTTCTATTGATAATTATACCAACTAGCAGTAATTTAGTTTGAGATTTTGAGAATGCACATAGAAGAATAATATTTTTTTGGCTAACAGCAAAGCAACTAGTTTATAATAGGCCCCAATATCAACAATCTTGGGCACATTTTTTTGTAGCAAATGAAGTTGGGTACATGTGAAAGAGTATAATCAGGTGTTGTACATAGTTGAGAATATGTCATATGGACAAGTATCTGACATGCCAAAAAATGGCAATAAGCGCCTACATATCTGTGCTCCGTAAAAAAATAGAACTCTAAATTTCTTCACATACTAAACTAGAATATAAGAAAAATCAAAATTAAAGAGCTCAAAACTATCAGTGTGCAACAGCACACATTTCAATTGTTTAAAATTTCAAGTTCCAAAATAAAATGGACTATAATAGAGAGAGAGAGAGAGAGAGAGAGAGAGAACCAATACATCACAAGGATAACTTGCCACCGGCTGAAAAATTATCTCTGTAAGCTAAGAAAGTCAAACATATCTTTGATTTTTTTTCCTTCTAATTTAAAGGTTTAGATCATTTTACTGAGATATTCTATCTATAAACATAATGGCCAACAAAATTTGAAACAGAAGGGAAGAATAAAAAAGAAGGGAAAAGAATACAAAGACTTCTTATTTTTCTCTAAAAACTATGTTCTAGATAACTTAAATTTAACATAATAACTATTTCTAGCAAGCCCACAGAAAATAAATAAAGATAAAAAGATGAACATACCGTTGCCTAAGGCTTATGTGTTGTGGTGTAAGACCCGAGAAATTTCTAATTTTTGGAAAAAGGGCAAAATCGTAATTTCGATAAAAAAAATCCGAAATTTATTCTCTAAATCTCAGATGATGAAACGGATTTTACTGTTGGAATCGTCTCGTAAAATCTAGCTAGCACGTCGAATTTCGTCGAATTCCGAGACAGTCGGAATATGCACGTTTTTCGAGGGCATCAGTATGGTGCGTCAGCGACTTGTGATGTGAAAAAAAAGTCATCTATGTATGTACATGTTACACATGTTGCATGGGTAGAGAGATGATGTAAATGGACGGCCGAGATAGTGCCAAATGTCGAAAATCGAAGCTTAGGGACATAATTGGCATTATTGAAATTTTAAATGATAATAAGGACAAAATATTTACTGCCAGTATCGTCTCCACCACAATGAAAAGGAGCCAAAAGAAATGTGAGGGAAGTGCAGAGCGTGGGCTGGGGTTTTGATTTTCTAGAAGAGAGAGTCACTTCTCTAAATTCTGACGATCAAATAGTCGGGTCGTCGAGATAAGAAGGAAATTCGCTCTCGTGGTAGGGCTAACTCATGGGCTCTTTGGTTTTAGAGTTTCGACAAACTTAGTGGTGGGGATTTATCCTATTTGGTTTATTTTCGATTTAAGTGTTTTTGTTGATGATTCGGGTGAATTGAGGCCTTAAACGGCTGTTTGATTGATCCCAAAACTTGGGATCGAATTATTGAAAATTTTTGGGAGCCCATTAGACGATCCCAGGTAGTTGTAGAGGCCTTTGGGTGCTCAATGGTAAATTATGCCATAAATCATGTTTTGATGTGTATGAGGCCGGAAATGGCTAGGGAATTCGGGTTCACGAAGTGGAACCGATGTAGGGTAGTGGCCGTGAACAGTAACCCGAGGGTTTTACTGTTCATGTGAATAGTGTTCACGAAATAAATTTTGTGAGAAAAATGTGTTTGGTTGAGTAATTCAAATTGAATTGCTGAAGTAGTTTATTAATTAGCCGCGTGAGCTAATTTTCGATTGTAATGGATTGTGAAATTGCATAACATGTTTGTGTGATTAAATTACATATGTATATCATGTTATATATTTGCATGTGTTATATAAATTGTATTAGATTGGCATCATGCATTCCATATGCAACTGAGGCACCCTAAGACGATAAGGTGAGTGCATGAGATGGTTTCTTGAGAGAATTGTTTGGAGGGTTGACCTATGTGACAATTATCGGAGTGTGTCCCATTGCAATATCGGAGGGTAGTCCATATAAGATATCAATCGCCAATTCGGCCCCGATTATTATACATCGGAGGGTTGTCAACTAAATAGATTATCGGAGTGGTCACTGCCCCTTATCGGAGGGTTGTCCATAATTAAAAACAAATACCTTTGTTTTGAAAATAATGTTTCTCATACATGGCTTAGGCAAGTGTGAGGGAGTCAGTGAGGACTCGGGACATGGGTTGGTCATTTAGACATTCAAGTAGGATAACGTATTTGCTTGAATGTGTGTTTACATAGGATCATAGCATAAGCACTTAGGTGGGGAGTAACCCATTTAGGGTGATTCCACTACTGGGCATTAGCTCACTCTGTCGAGAGAATTATATTGGCTCAGTCGAAGGGGGCGCACGGGGAGACGGCTCATCTAGGGCCGATGTGAAGAAAGGCTGGGTTGTGGCTTTAGTGTTTTGATGTATTACATGTATTAGAATTCTAGAATTTTTAATATATGTTGTATAAGTAAATTTTAACTCTTGAAAACTATAGTTAATAGTTGATGTTTATTGGCGAGTATTGTCGTATGGAGCCCCGAAGTGATGGCGTTTTACTCATGCAATAGTCATGAATTGTTTGGGACGGGTTTTGTAATTGGGTAGAGCTCCGTTACAAGAGACTACGGGATTTTCTGAGTGGTGTCGGTTAACTTGAGCATCCGGCTGTGTGGGTTGATGGGTCGTCAACGGACCCCCGGGTTTTAGGGCGTCACAGCATGGTATCAGAGCTTACGTTAACGAATACCTAGGGAGCTCGGGTTTGGGTATCCATCACCACTTGGTGGTTCGTGTAAGTTTGGGTATAGGATTGCACTGGGAAGGCGCGAACGAAACTAGGACCTTTGCATGTGTGTTTTTGTGCATGATTTGATGGTGTTATTATTGAAAAATATGCATAACATGAATGATGTGTGATCATGTGTTGTGTTTGGTTTGTGTGCTTAGTAGGTAGCACATAAGTGTTAGAAAATTTTTGGGAGTTTTACAGTGTGTAAAACTGGAACAAAGGAAATAAATGAAATAAATTTGAATAAATTTATTTGGTTTAGTGGATAATAAAATAAAATTTTAATAAATTTTAGGTTGAACAGGTTTAGTGTTGGATCATGAGATTTTGAGAAATTTTGGACAAAATGTCAAAATTAAATGAAAAAAAAAAAAAAAAAAAAAAAAAAATATATATATATATATATATATATATATATATATATATATATATATATATATATATATATATATATATATATATATATATATATATATATATATATATATAAGTATATTTTTGTATTTTCCGATATTTGAAATTAATGTGTGAAAAAATTTAATTAAATAAAAATAAAATCGGAATAAAAATAAGACAAAATTTTGGAAAAATGAAATTTTGAAAATAAAATTTTGTTGACAAAAATAGTTTACTAACTAAGGCGGTTGTCTTCTGAGGACTTGGTATATACAGCGATTTACGTGTATGAATAGTGTCTCGGGTGGTGTTTATGCCTTAGAATCTTGCATTGTATTGCGCCATTTGACATGTGTAGATGGCCTAGTCGAGGACGGGGGCGTGGGGCGTCCTGAGTGCTGGTCGGGCACCACGGTGTTGTCGACGGGCCTTTGTAGAGGCTGTAGGTATTGCAGCTGCAGCTATAGCACAGGTTGGTATAGCAGGTAGTCAGGGAGGTACTAATAACCTCCAGAGGTTTAGGGCGCATCATCCTCCGACATTCACAGGGAGAGGAGATCCGATGGTGGCAAATCATTGGTTCATGCAAATAGAGAAGGTGTTAGAGGCTATGGAGATTACCTCTGACGCGACCAGGATCAGACTAGCTGCGTTCCAACTAGAGGGTGAGGCCCAAGTATGGTGGAAATGGGCAAGGACCTCTAGAGATCTAGAGCGATGGCTATGGGCAGGTTTGGAATTTGTTCATGGGTAAGTACTTTGGGATCTTTGCGAGGCATGAAAAAGGCTTAGGAGTTCTTGGAGCTGAAGCAAGGGACGATGACCGTGATGGAATATGTGGCTAGGTTCACAAAGCTAGCCTGATTTGCTGATGATTACGTGGCTAAGACATGGCCAAGGTTAGGAGATTTGAGAATAGGCTGAAGTTGTCCATTCGGGCCAGAATTGTGGGACTTTACCTACAGGATATGGACTCCATGGTTGGGACATCCTTGACCATAGAGAGAGAGATCGAGGATGCTCGTAGCACTCGGGATGCGGGTGTTAGTAGCAAGAGGAAGGAGAGCCAATCTTCTTCTAGTTCGGGAAAGAAGCATAGGGCTTCTAGTTCACGAGGGTTCCAAGACCACGACCATCGGGCGAGGGGCGGATCGAGAGTTGCCCGGTCGAATTTGGGCGGATGGTGTGCTACCATTGCCAGCTGGACACATGGAGGTCCCAGGTTTCGGGACAAGACACCCCGGGGCTAGTGGTAGGACAAGAGAGGATACAAGATATATCTCTGACAAAACAGACAAAAAGCTGTGAGGAGCCAGCCAGCTTCTGGGAGCATGACGCACCTCATTAGCAGCCGTAGAGGCCGTATATGGGCCGAGGTGTAGGACGAGGTCCGCAGTAGACTGTAGAGTTCAGGGCGTGTCTGCGCCATCACACTTCAAGGCCGAGCCACAGATCAACCCGCTATACAAGGTAATGCTTTTTATATCTCGGCTATGGGAAAGAGTGTTATTTGATCTCCTGATGTCAAAGAGATTCATTCATTTGGGTCAGACGCTTGTGATAGAGTCGGGCTTGTGAGGGCTGACACTTAGAGGAGCCTTTGTATGTGCAAGCCCCTGTGGATTGGGTGAGAATAGTGGATGATATAAATGTGGGTCATGAAGCTGAGACCCTTAGGACTCTACTCACAGCCGACCTCGTGATCATGGACATGTCGAGTTCGATGTCATCCCCGGGGATGGATTACCCAGAAACATAGGTCGCATCGATTGTGAGCGAGGGAGGGCCATCGCCACACGCAGGATGTACTCGTGTGGTATTTCAGGGGGACAAGCATGATATTTTGCCCCATACAAGATACTCTGTCCAAGTGTCGTGACGCTTAATGCTGGCTGGGGCGGAGCCTTACTCCTAGAGGACGAGGTGAGATCTGACTTCAGATCTACCTCCAATTGTTTAAGTAGCAATGGGTTTTTCTCAGGATGAGACACGGATTGGCTCCACAGAGGCGGCACTTCCCTGTGATCGAGTTACATCCTGGTATTTCCCCCATCTCTATGACTCCGCATAGATGGCACTAGTTGAGTTGGTAGAACTGAGTCCGGCCACAGGAGCTAATTGGACAAGGGGTTCAGACCAAGCACTTCACCCATGTGGGCATCCTGCTCTATTTGCTAAGAAGAAGGATAAGACCTCTTCTCGACCGTATCGACATCGACAATGAACAGAGCACGATCAAGAATCCATCTACCGCCGAGGATTGATGATTTGTTTGATCACTGAGAGGAGCTCAGGTCTGGCACCAAAATAGACCTTCTCGCAGACTGCCACATCACCGAGGGTTAGGAGACGTATATCCCCATGCACACGACATTTCAGATGCCGTTTACTATCGCATGGGCACTTCAGCTACTATGATTTCTTTTCGATCTACTAACGCATCAAAGAAGATTCATGATTCATGCATAGGGTATTCCAACCTCTATCTAGATTAGCCTGGTCGGTCTTCGTGATATTATTTTGATCTACTCCCGTAAATGCAGTGATACGAGCATTTATCGGACAGATCAGACACAATTGTCGAGAGCACCATCAATCAGACGCCAAGTTCACAAGAAGGCGTAGTTTGGGCCATCGAAGCAAATTCTCGACACGGTGTCAACATCAGGCATGTCGGGCGTGACTGGGGAAAAGGCCTGAGAGACTATGATGAGCTGAAGAGGCCGGGAGTCACTTCGAGATACGTAGTTTCCTCATCTGGGTCGGTAATAGTTAGAGATTCATCGAGACTTCCATACAAAGACTCCATGGCTAAGGTCAATCTCAAGAGGTCATGCTTTCTGATTGGGATGACCGATGCGAGGAAGCATTTCAGGAGTTGAAGAGGAGACTTACTTTAACTCCTTATTCTGATAGTCCCTGACAGGGACAGGGGTGGCACAAGAAATTATGGATGCCTCGGTTTTATGGGATCGGGATGTGTTTTGATGCACCGAGTGGTAGTAGCTTATGGTTCCACAAATTAAGAATCATGAGCACTACCCCACACACGACATGGAGTTGGCGGCGAGCCCGCTGGAAGAGCCCGCGCCACTACTTATACGCGAGGAGTTCGAGGCGCACTCGCACTATAAAAGTCTCCAAGATGTTCCTTCACAGAAGTGACCTCAATATGAGGCAACGCATGGATGGAGTTCCCAGAGACGATGACTCGCCTGCATTACCACCCGCAAGGTAAACGTGGTGGTCGATGCACCCGCCTCCCGGTCACGGAGTATCGACTAGTATAGCTTCCTTGTGATGATGGACGCCGAGACTGTACGCTGGGGTTGCGCATAACGAGTGTGCATGGCAGGCGCTGGGAGCTTAAGGGTTACACCCGCCTCGCTGAGCAGTGATCAAGTCCCAGTGGTAGGATCGAGAGATAATGTCCATCGTGGACTGGTACAATCGTGTAATACGGGGCGACGAGAGGGCTGGACCATCCATTACGTGACAGGTAGTCTTCTGCATGTAGGACTCGCAGCGGACCCCCATCTCACCTACTTTATAGAGGGAGATTCTCAAGGAGTTTCACCGTCTCTTCGATTTGAATGGTGCATCCAGTACGAAGATGTACCGTGATCTTAGTCACATCAGCCAGAGTTTGACGAAGAGACACCTTAGGGATTTCTGCAACGATATCCACGGGTCAGCAAAGTTAAGTAATTGAGCACTGCAAGGGCTTAAGCTACTTCACCAAGCCAAGGTGAGTTTACATGGAAGCTGGGAGCATCACACGCATGGGACTTGAGGACTATCACTGACAATCACAGATACATGCGGTATGTAGGCATAGTGGACCCGCCACAAGTCGGCACATTTTCTAGCCGTGCGGATGACTTTCACATTGGAGAGATTCTGCCGGTTGTATATCCGAGAGATAGTCCTGGCCACGGAGTACCAAAGATCCATAGTGCTCCGATAGAGACTGAGGTTTATAGCGCACTTTTGGAATAGTTTCCAAAAGGCTATGGCACACGGCTGACCATGAGTACAACTTTCCACCCACGGACAGATGGTCAGTCTGAGAGGACTATACAGATGTTAGAGGACATGCTGCGAAAGCATGCATCTGGATCATATGGTAGTCAGGGAAGAGCATCATTTTTAGTGGAATTCGCCTACAACAACAGTTATCAGGCGAGTATACAGATGGCACCATATGAGGTATTGTATGGGAGGCCATGTAGATCACTGTTATGTCGACCTGAGGTGGAGAGAGCCCATCACCGTCCTCGATCTCGACAGAGGCACTTCCTAAGAAGGCGAGTTGATACGACAAACGCTTCTCACGACTCAAAGCCTGCGAGGAAGAGCTATGCGCATGTACGACGCGACCTTAGAGTTCCGAGGTCGGGATCACGCCTTCAGCGACGCTTAAGAGGGAGTGCGGTCGTTCCTAAGTAAGCCGGAAATAACAAAAGATTTATCGGGCCTTCGAGATACCGAGAGGGTAGGCATCAAGGCGCACGGCTACGACGCCCAAAGATGTCGTCCACGAGGTATTTCACGTCTCCATGCTCCTAAGCACCCATATCCAAATTTCATGTGTGATCGGGGACAGATTGAGGTCACGCATCGATGGGACCTTCGAGGAGGGACCAAAGTAGTATTTTGGATAGTCGTGATTAGTTTTGCCACGCAAGACCGTGAGGCTAGCAGGGTGCTATGGCTGCATTTGGCGGAGCGGAGGAGTCAACGTGGGAGCGCGAAGACACGATGCGAGCCACCTATCCTTCGCTAGTGGGATGAAGGTACAAGTATTAAATGGCTTAATATTTAAATGACGAGTTTACATGCATGCCATATCAGGCACACATATTGGCGCCGTGAAGACCCGATAAATTTCCCAATTCTTGGAAAAAGCGGCAAAATCGTACTGATAAAAATCCCAAATTTATTCTCTAGATCCTCGGACGAGAAACATATTTCACCTGGCTGAATCGCTCGCAGGGGAATCTAGCTAAGATTGCCGATTGCCAAATTCCGAGACAATTTAATTTGCACGCTTCGAGACATCGAAGAGCCGGTGCCATAAAACGACTTGTGATGTAACAAAAGTCACCTATAACATGTACACATGTTGCATGGGTAGCGAGATGATGGAAATGGACGGCCGAAATAGTGCTAAATGTCGAAAATCCAAGTGTACGGACATAATTGGCATTATTGAAATTTTAAATGATAATAAGGACAAAATATTGCATAGTGTCGTCTCCTACAATGAAAAAGAGCCAAAAAGAAACGTGAAGGGGAGGAGATGCAGAACGTGAGCTGAGGTTGAGATTTTGATTTTCTGGAGAGAGAGAGCCACTTGCCCTCCCGAATTACGCGATCCGACCGTTTAATTCGTAGGACAAGAAGGAAAGTCGCTCTACGGAAGGAGGCCTACGCTGCGGGGTCTTGCTTTAAGAAGTTTCACAAAACTCCGTGAGGTAGGGATTTATCCTACTTGGTTTATTTTAGATTTAAGTGTTTGGTTTATGATTCGAGAATCGAGGCCTTAAACGGCCGCTGACTATCCAAAAACTCGGGACCGAATTATTTGAAAATTTTGGGAGTCCATTAGACAAACATGGATCGTAGGTTGTTTTGGGTGCCTAATGGTATAAATTATGCGCTAAATCATGTTTTGATGTGTATGAGGCCTAAATGGTTGGGGGAATTCGGGTTCACAAAGTGAACCCGATAGGAGGGTCGTGAACGCACCCGAAAGGTTTTAATTGCTCATCGTGAATAGTGTCTACGAAATAAATTTTGTGAGAAAATGTGTTTGGTTGAGTAATTCAAATCGAATTGCTCAGGTTGTTAATTACCCACGTGGAGTCAATTTTCTGTAAATGGATTGTGAAATTGCATAACATGTTCGGTGATTAAAATTATGTAAATGTATATCATGTTATATATATTTGCATGTGTTATATAAATTATATTGAATTGACATCATGCATTCCATATACCTGGGCACTCTAGAGCAATAGGAGTTGAGTGCATGAGATGGTTTCGAGAGAATTGTTTCGAGGGTCGACTAATAATGATAATTATCGTAAGGTGTCCATTACAATATCTGAGGGTAGTCCATGGCAAGATATCAATCGCCTAGTCGCCCAATTGGATATACACTCCGAGGGTTGTCCACTAAATAGATTATCGGAGTCGGTCCACTACTTATATCGAAGGGTTGTCCATAAAACAAATACCTTTGTTTTGAAAAATAATGTTTCTGCTGCAACAGTTTAGTAAGTGCAGAGAGTCTGGAGGACTCGGATATAAGAGTTGCGTCATTTAGACATTCAAGTAGGATAACGTATTTACTTGAATGTGAGTTTACATAGGATCATGGCATATGCACTTAGGTGGTGAGTACCATTTAAAGTGATTCCACCATCAAGCATTAGCGCTCACTCGTCGAGGAATTATATTATTTCAGGTATAGGAGTACGAGGAGACACTTTCATCCTAGAGCTGATATCAAGAAAGCCGGATTGTGGCTTTTGTGTTTTATTATGTATTACATGTATTAGAATTCTAGAATTTTTAATATATGTTGTATATGAGTAAATTTTTAACCTTGAAAACTATGGTGAATATGTTTATTGACGAGTGTTGCTCGTGATGTGGGCCCAAGTGGCCGTTTTTACTCATGCAATGGTCATATTGAATTGTTTGGGACAGGTTTTGTAATTGGGTAAAGCTCCCCGTACAAACGAGACTCTACCCGATTTTCCTGAGTGGTGTCGGTTAACCCGACATCCACTGTTGATTTCAGGTTGACGGTCGCCAACGGACCCCCGGGCTCAAAGGTCACATGTGGGAAGTTGAAACTCAGAAAAGAATGAAAAATTAGCAACTAATTATAACAGAAAACTACTTCAGCCACTTCAAAGATAATTTAACAAAGAAAAATAAAAGAAGAAACACAAAACTTTCCTATAATTTAAAAAAAACATTCACTCACTTCAGTGGGTAAAATATCTAAGGCGCCGTCTGGCTGTAGGAAGAAACTTTACCACTTTCCTCTAGCTGCAAGTGCCTCATTTTAAAAAATATGTTAAGAAGCTTAACCATCCTCAACAGAAAGTATTGAACCAGGGATAACAGAAATTTTAAGAGAATTGCAAATAATCATCATGGCCTGGCACAAAACAACAAAATTAACCTAATCACTAGATCGCCAATCCACCTAATGTTAGGGAAACCCGATCAAAACATTTATCTAGTAAAATAACTAAGACAGTAAATTGTGAGTCTACATTTTATTCCCGGAATAAACGCCATATTGATCTTCTTCTCCCATTTCACGCTCTATAAAGACTAAACGACACAAGAAGTCCCAAAGATAAACGCCATAGACCATAGTCCCAAAGATGAACCAAAATAAATACTATAGTACACAGTACCCAAAGGTAGCAATGTATACAACCGAAGAAGGAAAATATTTAATAAGAAGAGTTTGCTTACACGAGCCGCCATACAATGTAAACTATTCTCGTATTTCGTAATCCTCAAGACAAAGAAATCCGTGCACTGTAAAGACAAAGAAATCCAGAAATTCCAGAAATTTAGCACAAAGAATCCAGAATTCAACACAAAGAAATTCCATAACTCAACACGTGCAAAGATTCAACACAAAGAGATCCGCACTTCGCAATATCAAATTTTGACACAATACAATAACAGATGTATAAAACTTAATTTAATTCTCTCTTCAAACAGACAACCAAAGAAGCAATCATCCAGAAATTCCATAAATTCAGAAATGCAGAAACAATCTTAAGAATAGAAAATGAAAAACAAGAAATCAAGAAAACAAGAACACACAGATAACGCGGGTTCCACCAAGATCGGGTCTACATCCACTGCAAAAACTCACCAAGAGGTTTTACCGCCACACTAAGAAAAGGAATACAGTTACAAAGATTTCACCGGTAGGCTGTGCCGATAAGGACGGGAGACCTAAAATCCTCAGAATCGACCGACGATTCACGTGCTTCCATGAGCCGGACCAAACCCTGTTCCATTGGAACAGATGAGATTGATTCAGTCTTGCCGATTTGAGGCAGGCAACGAGATCTGAGCGAACGCGCGAGAGAGTCAGTCCAAAGCTCAGCGTTGATGAGAGGAGAGAGTCGAACACGCGAGATATCCGGGCGAGACCTGAAGAGATATCTAGGCGAGACCCACCACTCAAGTTAAAAAACCAAGACAAAAATAACCTCCACCTTCATTACTTTGTCCCCGCTTAGTCACCCCAAAGATCTACCAAACGCCTGCACTTCACTAATTTTTATCCAAAATTAGTCTAATCCCCATGTCCGCCCTACTCAAACACGCCTGATATGATTCGGGGCTAAAGCTCAGAAGCATATGTTCAATCTAGCTCCCATCCACTTTTTTCAGTTTACGGTCATATTAGCCTTTCACGTTTAAAAAATCACTAGCACAGAAATAATTTATGGTGTTACTATTTTAGGTGTCGTTTGTTAATATAATGACATCGTATAATTTAAAGTTCATAAATGTGACACATTATTTAAAAAATGCTAGTTTTAGATTTATGGTGTCATTTTTTGAAAAGTGACATCATATGAAATTAAAAAATTGTGTTGAAGTAGCTAGATTGTGATAATTTTAAATTATGGTGTCTTTTTTTTGGAAGTATCATCATATTGATTTTTTTTTTATATTTATGGTGTTATTTTCTAAAAGCGATACCATATTCAAAATTTTAAATGTTACAACTTGATGGTCATTTTATTATATATACTAATTAGGAATATAATGTAAAAAGTTTATTATTTTTGCATATTATTGATATATAAATTATTAGATAATCATAATCATCATCTTCTTCAATTTTTCTTACATCCATATAAACCCGTGAGATTTTTTTTATAAAGTATAATCACAAAAAATATAATAAAAAAATATTTATTTTTCCAATAAATAAATTTAATATATTCAATAAATAAGTTCGTTTTTATCTAAAAAATAAAGTATGAATTTTTATGTATAATAAAATAATTTATATCGGAGTTGATAGGGTTTGAAAAATGGGCTCGCAGGCCCACTCGCTAAACCCCAATCCGCTAGGCATGCCCATTTGAACATCTCGCCTTTGACACCAACCTGTATCGAAGGCCCAATCCGCCGATCCAGCGTCGATTATGGTGGTCATGAAGCCCACAGCGCCTCCCGTAGAACCGCTTTCAACCCATCCATCGACGCTTAATTCGCAAAGCCCGCCGACTTCTTCTTTATTGTTTTGCAGAGGAGTGCCACCGGCTTGAGCCTCGTATCAAAGATCGCAAAGAATCCAATCTTCAACTCCCGACGATTCAGAGCTCGCTTACCAAATTTCGCTAGCAACAACGCCTAACGACCCCAATACGCTTCACCACCCGTGAAAAAGAATCATTAGTCGGCGTCGCCCAGGGGAACGATAGTCTTTGATAAATAAAGACTGATTTCGCCATCGTGGCGGGTATCAACCCATAACAAGTAAGAGCCGGTCGCCAACCGCCGGCGATGGTGGATCCGGCCAGTGACGCTGACAGCGCACTATCAGCACGTTAGAAGCGCCATGGCCAACACGAACGAGGCAGGCGCCCGCCTCACCAACCAACTCCCGATAGAGAGTTGTAGAGCAACTCACCGTGCAGATACAACGCCCACTGAGACAACGGTGCTAATGAAGGTCACAACTCTCCTCCCTGGGCGAAGTGGCAACACAATCTCAACATTCCTCGAGGTGTCAAAATGTAAGGGTAGGGCCCAGTCGAGCCCGAGCACCCGACCACAATCGTCCCCCGGAGAGGCAGGTCAACGGCAACACTGGAGGGCAGCTGTCGGAACGAAGAACTACGCCACCCTCAAAGAAGGAGCAGAGAGCAATCATGGGAGCAGAGGTTCAAGAGCCTCAAGCAAGAGCTCAACCGTGTGAAGGAAGTGGCAGGACGCCAAGCCCCGACATCATTTGACAATTGGTACAATAAACTCGAGTTACCCTTCATTACCGAGTTTCACTTCCTCTTCCATCAAAATTCGTGGATGCCGCAAGTGGAAGCATTCATGGTGTCGTGATCCAAGGTCGATCATCCAACACTTACAAACCAAATGGAGCCGCATGGGTATCAAGACCAGGCGATGCAGCTTTCGCTATCACTTTAAAAGGCCTAGCTCGCCCGCTTAATGTGCTTCCGCCGTCATCAATCTCCTCAATCGAGACATCCATTGCGTTCGTCTCTCACTTCATCGGGGCCGTGACGATGTAAAGCCAAGTTATCATTTGTCACCACAAGGTAGTCGCAAGAAAGCCCGAGGTCTTATGTCCAGAGATTCAATGCCGAAATCTCTAAAAGTAGATATACCGACGAGGAAGTTCGCGACACGCATTCATTACCGATTAGGGATTCAAATAAAGACTTGATGTTTTCCATCTCCAAAAATCCCTAAGCAAGCATGGCTGAGGTGCTCACAAAAGCGGAAAAGTACATTAATGACGAAGAAGCTCTCATATCCAAGAAAGAGAACTCTTCCACCCATAAAGAAAATGGATGTGGCCAAGACGAGGATCGAGTCTCAAAAGGCAAAACGACTGAGAAAGTGTCCCAAAGATGGAGAACGTCACCGAAAAGGTGGCGTGGGAACCTCGGGAGATCGCCCGGGCACACATCGCAGCTGAAGGAGACGATGTTATTAGCCTTAGCGCTCACCCCTTTAACAGCTCCCGCATCGTGTCTTCAGGCGCGGCGTACCGAAACGATCAGCCTCGAGAGGTGGCCAACTCAACAGAAGCCGACCGCCACAAGAGACAACACCAGATATTGTGAGTTCCACAGGATTACGGCAAATCGCACTGATAGATCGTGACACAACATGGTTTGAAACAGAGATTGACATGTTCTCTCGTATTCCAGACGACATTCATAGCCTTTGAAAATCAACCTCAGACCGGGTTCTGATCCAAGTTCTAGCCAACAGCCCACCACCACCACCTCGACAGCAACAATCTCAAAGACTAATAGCCTTTGGGGAGAAATCCATCGATAATGCATGGATTCGCATGAGGTCCAAATTTCACCAGAAGCGCCCATCCGCGCAACATCAAATGCCAGAGGTATCCAAAGTACTGTTGTCCAAACTACCTGGCCGACATCCATAACTTTCTCGACTGTACTTGAGGTGGATGCCAAGACTCTACGACGACTGTACTGAAGGGGCCAGGGCTGTAAATGTAAAGGTCCATCGCAAACTTAGCTGACAACTAAGTTCAGCTGACATCATCTTCGCTCTACCTTCAATAAGATGGGCATTGGTGAGAGAATGGAACCTGTCAAGACTCCATCCGCTTATGTGATTCTCCTGAGGAAAGGTATTATCTCTGAAGTCACAATACAATTAGTACTCACCTGGGAGATCCCCATGTCGCTTACAACGCATGTAGCCGAGATTCCTCGTTGTGTGACGCCCATCTCGCTATAATATGTTATTAAAGTGCACTTCATGCACAGTTTCTATTCCCTTCCGCTACTGACATGATGATCAAGTTTCATCAGAAGCGAATAAGTGAGTGGTCGAGGAGACTAACGAGTGGCTGGGGAATGCTACCAAGATCCATATGAAGCAAAATGATTGATAATGCATATCCCCGGATGAGCTCGAAATGCACATTTAAATATTTACCCGCTAATTGAAAGCCCTAAGAGCCGGAGCTCCAGACATTGATGACGACCAACACTCCGCCTACATCGACTGCAAATAGCTTGAAGATCTCAAAGACCCTCTCACCCAATTTCAAGGAGACAAAACAAAGGTGTCTTCAAGGAAGCAAAGATGGGAGGAATTGACTCTACTGCACACCTACGTCGAACGTCGATCCGTTTTCAAACCAAAGAAAACAAAAGTGAGGAGCTTCGCTCCCGGCGCAAAAAGCGATCAACGAGGAGACGGCAAACTCCTCCGAGCAGAGCAACGAGAGGTGGAATATCCTAATGGTTAGCCAACGCCGCACTGCCAAAAAAGAAAATGCAAGTGGCAACTCTAATATCGACGCCCTCGATGAGCGCCAAAACACTCATATTATACCCGCCGGTTTTTCATTTTCACGCGTATTTTATAGTACTTTACAGTTTTTTGTAAGGCAAGACTCTCAATTGGTGTTTGGTGTGGATACAGTATCGAGCAAAGGCAAATGGGATGAAGCAATTCGGTTACAAGGAGGCTACGATGAAGAGGTCCGAACGCCGCTGATTCAACGCTCACGACGTTCTATCGCCGTGACGCCCCCAACGCCGCCATATCAATAATCACTAAGCAAGTCAACAAGCCCAACGTCGAATGCCGGTAGTTATGCTTTCTCAAAGATTAAAAGCAAAATGGAGGCGCAGATTAGTATCTGGAGGCGCACGGACGAGAGCACTAACGCAAAGAAGGACACCGACTTCGAAGAAGTGCCTGATCTCGTATTGCTTCCATTTTTGGATACTAGAATGATGTTTTTGAGATTAAACATTTTCATATTTCTATTCAAGATAGTTCCAGATCCTCGTATCTGGGTGGTGTCAACCTCGGTCACATGACTATGGATTAAAGTTCAGTCTTTTTATGCTATTATTCATCGTTTATAAAATTGTTGCTTCGCTTTATATCTATAATTAATTTATATGATGATGTCTCGGCCAACATTAGCATAACTATACCGGAACCGAGATTCGGGAGAGATGAGGATATCTTAGGATTCTAGCAGAGCAATTCTTCGCTGATTTGGGAAATGTAGATATTCGATCCTCGAAGGTGGCACGAACACTCAAGCATTTCGTAATACTGAGCTGATAGAGACATACTAAACTTTGTCTATTAGATAGAAGTGATATACCTCGAGAGAGGATATCTCAGAATTAAGCATCACCTTCATATCAACAATAAGATATAAATACATTGAATAATACAATAATCTTTAGAAATAACTGATTGAGTTGACAGGGGGAGATACAACCTAGTCTCCAATACGTAATTCATTAGAATCAATAGCTTACCAAATTAACATACTCAATTCTTCTTAAAATAAGCTTATTCAGATATCTAAGAAGCAAACCAGAGTCAACGCACCAGTCTCCCGTGGATCGATATCCGCATCAAGGTACACTATATTACTGGGGCGACGCTATGGTACTGCGCACATAGGCGCATACCATACACCCCCGCTTGTACTCTATCAAGTTTTGGTGCTGTTGTCGGGACAGTTTAGATTGATATAGAATAAAGGCAATCGATACTGGTACTTTGTTGCTGTTACTTACAAGTACGTAATTTGGTATTGTTGTTTCATGTGATCGCGCTTTTAAGCCAGTGAGTACATGCGACGCCGAGATCAAGCACTTGTTTCGACCCCGGGAGCCAGAAAGAACTTTACATTAATACGCTGAGAATGTGAGAATCGAACAGACGAATAAATTTAGCAAACACGGGTGATAATGAAGATGTGATCTCAGTATTATAAAATCAGCCCAGAGAGGCCGAAATGGTAATCATGGAAGGAATCAAGCACCGTGCCGCGATATGCTCGCATGATCCATACATGTTAAGATTTGCACTCCCGCCACAAAGAAACGTATTAACATCGATTTAATTCACCCATTCAGTAAACAACTCGAATCGGTCAGAACATTACGTATGCTTTGTAATATATTGTTTCATGATCACCCCATGAGAACCCGAATATGCATCCGACCAACTTCCTTGAAGTCCGCGATACGATCAAGAACAACGGAAAGCCATCAAGAGGCACTGTGTCGAGGCTTTTTCCACTTACCAGTGATCGAAAGCCAAGCATCATAACAAGGAGCCACTGATCATCACTCGTGAGCGACTTAGTGCAAAATTTCACCAAGTTCTTCCCACCTTCTCGAAAAATCTACAACTGTAAGAGATCAATACTTTTTGGGCAACTGGGGAGGAGAACTCGGCGCAGGCATGGGACGATTTACGACTACTAAGAAAGTGCCCGCATCACTACCAACTGTATGGATGCAAGTCCATATTTTCTATAATGGCCGAGGAACGCTAATAGAACAAAGGTTGATTGATGCCTCACTGGAGGAAGCACTAATGAAGAAAACCACACTGGGGGTCATGAGATCTCAGCATACGCAACCAACACAAAACCAGCCGGCTCGAGAGAAAATCCACACCAAAGGAAAGCTGCCGGTGGCATGCATAATAAGGTTCTCACACCGTTAATCATGTTGCACAACTTCCGACCAAGCAGCTTGACTAGACAAGAAGGTAATAAAGAATTCGGCACAGATCAACCCATGGAGTCAGGTGAATTCTCGAGGACGCGACAATAGCACCGAATGTCGGGCCAAAGAAATCAAACTCAGAGCGTGCCCAAAGATGTGTCGAGGTTCAACTTAATCAATCACGTAAGGCAGATGTTATGGGGAAACAATTATCGAGTCAAAATCAAGGCTAAGTGGCCGGGCATAATAACCGCACCTAACAAATAATAGTCAAGGGCATGGGGACGTGAGGAATAACTAGGAATATGCCATCAACTTATTGTTAACCAATTCTCCCAGAAAAAGGTGGACTTAGAACAAGCTCTTCGCACAGATGTTAACCCACTCGCTTTCATGAATGAGACCAAAGCGATGATAATAGTGCAACTCACAACAATCAAGACAACCAGAAATTGAGGTACAAATGGGTCAAATGGCAAACTTATTAACCGAAAGGCAGCCGGGTTCATTACTAAGCAATTCATAAGTAAACCCAAGAAGAGATGGGAATGAACATGTTAAAGCAAACTATGTCGAGAAGCTGAAGGAATCGAACTACGCCACAAACCCCCAAATAGAGAACGCTAGAGATCGAGAAGCGTCATCCAAATGTAATTGCACGATGATGCGTATAAAGATCAACCTAATGAGAAGCAGCCATAGACAACTCTACTTAGGCAAAGTGGCCAAACCCACAAATTCCATATCCACACACTAAAGAAGCATAAGTCGGATAAGGTCAATAAATTTATGGAAGTGTTAAAAGTTACACATCAATATCCCATTTGCCGATGTTCTAGAGCGCATGCCCGCTATAAAATTTATGAAAGACATCCCGTCGGAAGAGAAGATTAGTGATTTGAAGCGATTAACCTTACTAAGGAATGCGGAGTGCCATACTTCGAGAAAGGCTGCTTGCCAAAGCTCAAAGACCCCGGGCGGTTTCACTATCCCTTGCACCATTGGAATGCTATCTTGAGAGAGAGCACATGTGATTTGGTGCGACGCAATCTCATGCCCTTATCAGGTTTAAGCAGGGTTGGGTGAGGCTCCGTCCAACTACGATCACACTTAAACTGCAGACGGATCTTTGAAACATCAGAGGAGTAATAGAAGATGTCCTCGTGAGAGGTTGATAAGTTTTATCTTCGGCCAAATTTCATTGTATGCTAGATATGGAAGAAGATAAAAATACCCGTAATCTTGGTGAAATAGTTTCTATGCCGTGAGCAATTGATGTTCGAGAGGAGAACTAAAATTGAAGTGCGGGACGACGAAGTCAAGTTCAGCGTGTTTGAGCGGTGAGACATGGCTGAAGTGATGCCTTCATGGCGAAATAGTAGAGGCTATAGTGTCTAGTAGAAGTGGTCTCCACTTGACCCTTTGGAGACTAGCCCTGAGTGGAGAATGAGTCCCACGAGGAGCACGGGCGAAGCGGGAAGATATGTTAAATGGATGGACTCTTTCGGACATAATAGAAGGAAATACTTTGAATTTCTAGGTTAAGGAGCTAAAATGCCGGTCCCATCGGTTGAGCAACCACCAAAGATGGAACAAAAACCTCTGCACAGCCATTTTGAAGTATCGTACCTTGAGGTAGAATCTACGGCGCAGTGATTATCTCGGCATCTTTAAGCACTAGGAAGAGAGAAGTGTGGGGTCCTTCGAGATCCACCAAGCATGCTCGGATGGTCTCTGGGCGGATTTAAAGGGATTCGCCCTTCTATGTGCATGCATCGAATTTGCTAGAAGATGGACGCAAACCTTCGGGTGGAGACGCGAGGAGGTTCATCAAGCCAAATAGAAAGAGTGATCGGAAGAGGTTTTAAAATGGCTGAACAGCGGGATTTGTTCGAACCGATTAATAGGTAAGCCAGGTTAGGTGATCATAGAAGAAGGAACAGCGTCATTAGGACTGAAAACTTGACATCTTACTGCCTTCTCGAACAGTTACCGGGTGGAGGATTTGTATTGACTATCGAAAACTGAACAAAGCCACCCGAAAAGATCATTTCCCATTGCCATTTCTAGATCAGATGTTGGATCGATTAGTCGGTCATGTATACTATTGCTTTTTGGATGGATACTCCGGCTACAACCAAATCGCCATAGCCCCTGAAGATCAGGAGAAGACGACATTCACATGTCCACATAATGCGTTCGCATTAGCGGATGCCCTTTGGGCTTGTGTAATGCAGGGCACTTTTCAACAATGTATGATGGCCATATTCTCTGCGACATGGTTGAAAGACAATTGAGATCTTCATGGAGCTGATTTCTCGATAATGGGAAATTCATTTGACAAATTATTTAGAAAACTTAAAACTATCTTGTGAGATGTGAACCCGACTTAGTATCAATTGGAAAAGTGCCATTTTTATGGTACGGTATTGTCCTTGGACATCAGTTTGACCGCAAGAGGGATAGAGGTAGATAGAAGTGAAGATTGAAGCAAGGTGAAGTTGCCTCCACCCTCATCGGTAAAGGATTCGAAGTTTTCACAAGCCCGCAGGATTAAATGAGCGATTCATCGAAGTTTTTCGCGATTGCAAAGCAGTTGTCTAACCTCCTAGTCGAGGGATCCCATTTGAATTTGATTCACAATGTTTGCAGCCATTCTCGGTGTTGAAGGATAGAGATTGGTTTGGCTCCTATTGTTGTAGCTCGGTTAAATTATTTCCATTTGAACTTATGTGTGGCAGCTAAAATGACTTAGCGATTGGGGGCGTCTTGGGCGAGAAGCGAGAGAAAATCTTTCGGGTAATCTACTATACTAGTAGAACCACTGAATGATGCTCATTGGATATGCCACTACGGAGAAGAACTATTGGCCATTGTCTTTGCTTTAAACAAATTCGAGGCCATATTTGATTGTGACAAGGTCGTGGTGCTGCTAGTCATTCTGCCATTAAATTACTTGATGACTAAGAAAGATGCAAAACCCCGGAATTAATTCCCGGTGGGTCTATTCTTTGCGAGTCGGCGTAGAGATTAAAGACAGAAGGCCTGAAAACCTAGTGGCAAATCATCTTTCACGATTGGAAGGGGCTAGAGATGATGTTCAGTGAATGGCCAATTTCGGATGAAACTCTTAGCTATTGAGAATGAGAGGGCAGCTGTGGTTCGCGAATTATGTGAATTATTTGGTGGCTAAAGTAATCCCTCCGGAATTTAACTATCGACAGGAAAAAGGGTTTTGCACACTTGAAACACTACTATTGGGAGGAGCCAATTCTTTATAGACTCTTCTTGTCGGGTGATAAGGAGATGTGTGCGAAGATGGAAATACCTGATATTCTGAACCATTGTCACACTCTACCATGTGGTGAGACACTTTGGTGGCAGAACGTGACAGTACTTAATCAGGGGTTTTCTTGGCCTACCTTATTTAAAGATGCTCGTCAATTAGTTTCATGCGTGAATGTCAACGAATGAGGAACATCTCTAGAAAGGGCGAGCCACCGCCATCCATTTTGGGTGAATTGTTTGATTTATGGGGAATAGATTCTTAGGCCCATTCCCGCAGTAAATATAGCAACTTATACATCTTGTTGCGGTGGAGCGTATGTCTCAAAGTGGGTGGAAGCGATCCCTACACGCTGTGATGCCAAAGGTAGTGGCTTTCGATTTACTGCGACCACATATTCTCACGTTTGGAACCCCTCGAGCATTGATCCACGGATAATGGGTACCCGTTTATCTGATAGAGTAATTGACAAGGTTTTGAAAAAGTATGGGATTACGTCGCCGATACATCTCTTGCATACCACCCTCGGTCGAGCGGACAAGCGGAGGTATCAAATCGAAATCAAGTCCATTCGAGAAGACGGAGTTAACGGCTCCGGGAAAGTTGGTCTAAAAAGATTGAAGATGCACTGCAGGCGTACCCGCCTGTTTGCATTTAAAACTCGCTTTGGGTATGTCACCGTTAGTCGTTTATGGTAAGCGTGTCATCTTCCGGTAGAATTTGACGCTCGAGCCTCTTGGGCCACTTTCGTGATTAAACATGGATAGTACATTGGCGAGGCGAGAAGCGGCGCCGACTCGGTGAACTAGGCGAATTCGAGAGCGAGAAGCTTATGAAAATGCCCGTATCTGAGGAAAGACAAAGCGGCATGACAAACACATCACCGGAGAGTTCACGGCGGGGCCGGCGAGTTCTATTGTTCAATTCGCTAAAACTCTTCCGGGAAAATTGGAAATCTAGATAGTCCGGTCCGCTTTCCCGCGATTTACCAAAAGTCTTTTCACATGGTAGGCGGGGTCACACATCACGAGAAAACGCATTCCACGATCACCACCAGCGGTTGAAGCCGTATTTTGGAGGCGAGTTCCATGAGAAAAAGCAGACCATTCAGCTGACTGCTCGGACCGAAATCGTGGCGGTCATACAAGCTCGGGTCCCGAGCACATTGACGACCAGTCGTCGAGCTAAGCGACATTAAACATGGCGCTTCTTGGGAGCAACCAGTGTTTCTTAAACTTTTTCCCTTTTAAGGTGCCATATTTTGATTTAGTTGTTTATTTTTAGTGATATTCGTTTGCTGGCTTTCTCGTGTCCGGTGTTTCTTTTGGTCATTTCTTGTCGGGTTTCATGAGCGAGAAGGCGGGGGATCCGTTTATGCTGTGCATTACAAGTCCAGAGAGTCACCTTTACAAGTGGGGATAGTTTCTTGGACATGGGATTCTCAGTGTGCACATATTTTTAGAAACCTTCTCTGTAACGTCGCGACGTTGCAATCCAACGTCGCAAAGTGAATTTCACCCTTCTCTGGAACGTCGCGACATGGATATCCAACGTCGGCGTCAGTTTCTTTCCCTTCTGCGGAGCGTCGCGGCGTTGGATGTCTGGGCGTCGCGGCGTGGATATCGACGATGCGGCGTCCGATTTACCCTTCTGCGGGCGTCGGCGGCGTAGATATCAAAGTCGCGGCGTCGATTTTGCGTGTCTGGAAACGTGCGGCGTGGATACCCAGCGTCGCCCAGCGTCGATTATTAGCGGTCCTGCGTCGCGTCGCGGCGTTGATGCAACGTCGCGGCGTTGTTTAGTAACGCCTCTCGATAGCGTCGCTGACGTTACTCCGGCAATCGCGGCGTTAGCGCAATCCTTCTACGTAGCGTCGTGACGTTGCGAGCGTCAGCGACTTTGCCTGTTTAAAGCGAAATAGTTCATTTGCTCTTCACCTCGCACACACCCTTTGCTGAACCTAACTCATCAGCCCATACTGTTCGCGGCCCAGGAGCTCCCTCTCACGCCGGTCGGGAGGCTCTACATTGCCCTCAGGCCTTCTGCAATACAACTCATCACACACTAGTTTTCTTGTCAGTGGCATTCCACCACAGCATGCCTAGGTTCGGCCTAGTGTAGGTCTTCTAGAGGTTACCATTGCATTCACCGGATTGGTCTGGGGTCTTTTTAGGTTCAAGTTTAGGAGTGTAGTAGGTCACATTTTAGGGTTTTGAGTCACCTTTAAGGTCGTCCGTACACTTAGTAGTTTTGGTGCACACTAGGTGTTTGTTTTGTGGTCTAGGTCAGTGGTGACCAATTTGGTGCCACCACCACGTGAATTTTAGGGTCTAATGTGCGGTAAAGCGGCGCCTACGAGCGAATCGGTCGAGGCGAGGCCGACCCCACTTCACGATGTCACGTTGTTTGTGAATGAAGTCTTGCCGTCTGACCGGCACCATACGCAAACCCGTCGTTCATCAAGGAGAAGGGTTTTCACCACCATGATGACTTTTTCCGCAAGACCATTGCGGCTAAGGGATGGCGAGCCTTGTGCCAACCACCTCATCCAGCCGCGATGAGTGTGGTGCGAGTTCTACGCTTGACCTGCGCCTCCCGTCTGAAAAAGTCGGGTGCGGGGCGTATTGAGTCGACCGGTCTTGGTCGATCAATAGTTATTCTGATCTAGACATGTCCCTTAGGAGCCGTTCGATCGGCTCCACGAGCTCGGACTACGAGGTATCACAGTGTTGACCAATGTAAGTAGGAATTGGTGGAAGTCGATATTAGTGCGGTGAAATGCGGTCAGCGAGGTAAGCATTTGGCCTTCATACCTAGATGCAGCATCACTTCATCACGTCGCGTCTTATTAAACTGACGAGCGTGTGAAGTGGTATAAGCGATACCATGCTCAACTATGCCATCTTACAGGGATATACCCTTTGATGTTGGGCGGGTTACCAGAGGATGCCATCCTCCGTAGCAGGAGACGCAGATGAATTTAGAACTTTGCTATTATCTTTGGCATGCGAAGCAATAGGGGTGCCCTCGACGACAGTGAAGGGCTGCTCCACCCCATAAAAACCATATCTGTCGGCGGGATACAAGATGTCCCGACTGAGGTATGATTCGTGCGATCTCGGGCGCGATATCAGCGTTGCTCTGGCGATCCGCGAGAGTGATCTAAATCACCACCTGTCATCTGGCGCCAGCAACCTCCTCCGATCCCTTCCCCGTCCACGAGGGCCGGTGCTCTCCTTGCGGCGATGCATGCTGGGGGCGAGACCGGGAACGCCGTCCTCGTCACACGAGTTATAAGAGGCTCTCGTGGCGATATCGCGTCTTTATCTTGTGTCCAGGCCATCATTCTTCAGCGGCCGGCGATCGCACTTGCGAGCCGGATACATGCGACTCTAACTTCCATCGGCCACCACCACCACCACCACCGCGGTGATCACGGGGAGTCACTACCTCTTGTTTGTTTGTGCCGGTGGGGATGCTTGGATATTTTGTTTGGGGTGGGTGTGATCAGTTTTGTTTAGTTGTTTTGATTTTCGTATTTGTGTAGTATTTTTGTTTCATTCAACATATTAGTTGTGTTTCCGGTTAGTTTCAGTTTATGTGTTAGTTTTGCTTGCGTGTGTGTTCGGTCATTCTTATATGTAGTAGTTGCATGTGGAGGTAGTTGAGTATTTGTGCCATGTTGAAAGTCGAGGATCACTTTTGGGTGAATTCAGCGATGACATGGAAGATTGGATACATACAATGTTTGATACTTTCGGTAATTAGGTTGAATGGGTATTAGGGTCGAATAGGCGGAGGCCAGGCGAACCAATTCCCGGTATTCAAGAAACCATTTCTCAAGAACCCTATCACACTTAAACACTAATGACCCTTCGTGGCATGCACAAAAGCCGAGACCAAAGACTTACTAAAGTTCGACAAACTCGCTGATAAGTGATGGGACACCAAATAAAAGAGGACTGCCATCGAGCCCCAACAAAGAAAAAATTAAAATAAAAATAAAAATACAAACAATAGGAAAAGAAAAGATAAAAAGCAAAAGAAAAGAAAAATGTCAAAATGTAGATGATATGAATAAGCTGGATCATCCAACCTAATCCCGGCACAACCGAGGGGCTTTCAAAGCCTAATGCCTCGGGTGCCAACCGGTCGGAGTCATTGACTTCACCCGCCCACACATGGGACACAAGATGGATCATTCACTTAACCCAGCCTTGAAGCCTGTCGGGAGTGTTCGAGGTGAAGTTTGAAGGAATTTAATTTGCCCGGTGCCCCTAACCAATCGGTGGGGAGTCCCAATGGATCCCTACGTGAACACCTCATCTAAAACTCTCGAACTAGGTATTCTTTCAATTTTGCCCAGTACTTAGAAAGGGAAATTCTTTGTATGTTGGGTATGAATAAAAGTGGTGCGTTCTCAGACTTCTTCTCGTTAGCTTCTTCCAAATAGTGAGTCGAGTTCAAGCTCAGTGCCTAACCTAGGTATACACTCCATAGAGGTCATTCATCTCGACGCACATGTGGTCCTTGAAAGGTTATCAATACCGTGGAATTCCGAGGCACCAGCCACTTTTACCTATTTCAACCGAGTTTTCCGAAAGTCAAACATCTCGGTATGCATCTTGTGACTCGAAAGCAAAACAAAGAAGAAAGGTGAGCCTGGCATTCCAAATGATCCCCTATTTCAAGATGTGCAACACTGCCTTAGTGTTAGTTTCGCATGCTCCGTAAAAGTCCGTTTAGAGGTCCATTCTCATTGGGGGACAAGCAAGAAACTAGCTTCAGTGTGATGAGTGCTTAAACACTCATATTATACCCGCGCTTGCCATTCATCGCTGTTTTATAGCACTTTATAACTTTCAGTGGCGCGCATCCCAACCAGTGTTTCACCAGGCAGACGAATTTATCAGAGAAAGCCGCGCGCCCACGCATGGCTGGTTCTGGTCTTACACCGGCGAGTGTTGATCGATGAAGAGGTCTGAACGCCACGACAGCCCATCGCCGTGACGCCTTAACGCCGCGACTCAATAATCACTAAGCAAGTCAACAAGCTCAACGTCAAGGACGTCATATGAGTTATGCTTTCTTCTCAAGATTAAAAGCAAATGGAGGCAGATTAGCATCTAGGAGGCGCACTCCATCTATTCAATTCAATCTGTGAGCGCTAGCGGACAATCGACTCAAGAAGTGCCCTGCATCCTAGATTGCTTCCGATTGGATACTAGAATGATGTTTCTTTAGATTAAACATTTTCATATTTCTATTCAAAGATGTTCCTGTGATCTCGTATCTAGGGTGCAAGCTGAACCCCCGCTTCACATGACTATGGGATTAAAGTTCAACTTTATGTTATTCATTGGTTTATAAAATCAAGGTTTCCGCTTATATCTATAATTAAATTATATGATGATGTCCGCCAACATTAGCATAACTATACCGGAACCGAGATCTCGAGAGATGAGGAGAGCACCGATCTCGAGGTAGAGCGCCTTCGCCGATTCGGAAATAGAGATATTCCGATCCCGAAGGTAAGCACCCCAGTTAACACTCAAGCATTTCGTAATAATCGAGTCGGGATGTAGATATACTCAACTCTATTCACGAGATAGGTGGATATACCTCAGAGAGGATATCTCGTAATTAAGATCACTCCTCGCCATCAACAATATATATAAATACATTGAATAATAACACCTTTAGAAATAATCCATTGAAAAGTGATTGTGGGGAGACATAACCCTAGTCTCCAATACCGCACCATTAGAATCAATAGCTTAGTCGAAATTAACATACCCACTCCTTCTTAAAAATAAGTTTATTCGCATATTATCTAAGAAGCAAAACCTTGTAGTCAACGTGACCGTCCCCTCGTGGACGATATCCGCACCGCTGGTACACACTATATTACTGGGCAACGCGCACTTGGCGCATAGCGCACGCCATACTACACCGCTGCTTTTAGCCTATCAACTTCACCGATATCAACAAAGCGTGCCCAAAGACGCCCTCTCGCGCTGACCGGACCTCATCGCGGATGCCACTCGCTGCCATGAACTCTCGCTTTACGGATGCCTTCTCCGCCAATCAAATCGCCATGGACCTAGATGATCAAGAAAAGACCTCACTGGCCGCGTGGAACCTACTGCTATCGTGCGATGCCTTAACTCAAGAACGTAGAGCTACCTACAAGAGGTCGGGTAAACCTGATGTTCCGTAAGGCATAGGAAACAACCATGGAGGTACATAGATGACATGCTAGTAAAATCCACCACCGCCTAAGCTCCACTTACCATCCGGTCCCGAGCATGCTCCGCATCCCGAGGAAGCACGACATGAACTCCGAGTCCAGCCAAGTGCCTTCGAGTATCACCCTAAAGTTCCTAGTTTTCATAGTCAACCACCGAGGAATCGGAGGCAAATCCGCACAAAATAAAGGTCGGTGGCTCGACATGCTCGGTCGCCTCAGCATAAAGGAGGTCCAATCGTCCGGACGCCAGAAGGATCGGGCCGCTAAGCCGATTCGTATCCGTGGCTAGTGATAAATGTCAACCTCTTCCAAGTTTCAAGAAGGCCTTCAATGGGATACGAAGTGTGCAAAGAAGCGTTTCGCCGCTGAGTGCGATATTTAAGTGCCCCCCATTCCTCGTAAGCCCCATCGAGGGGAGCTCCTCACACTCTATACTGAGCTGATCGCATTTCGATCATTGCCCCGTCAGAGATGTAGACCGAGTGCAAGACCCACTTACTATCGCAGCTATGCTCGGTAGAGGAGCTAAGAGAGGTACCCAAGGATGGAGAAATTAATCTAGCACTAGTAATCGCAAATGGGTCTCCTTACTTCCAGCTCATACCATAAGTCCCAATGTAATATCCGATGGCAAGTGCTACATAAACCGTAGACCTCGTGAAGGTCGGCGAAGTGGGCCATGGGAGCCGAGCGAAATGACATCGATATAAGCCAAAATCGCAATAAAGGTGTCCAGCGCATTTCATGGAATTCACCCCGCCAGAGCTTCACACCAGAACAACCGAAAGCACCTAATCGACTCCATCGATCCGGGAAACCCTAGACGGCCACAAACTCACAAGTGAAGAGGAGCCGGCTTCATCCCTCGACCTCCTGCATGAATAATAGACATTGAATATGCACTCAGATTCGGATTCCAAGCCTCCAACAACGAGGCCGAATATGAGGCCGTCATAGCAGGCCTCAACCTCGCCCATTCTATAGAAGCTGGACCAAATTCGAGGTCTCGCAGCGACCCCAAATCGGTAAGAAGACAAACAACAGAGGATACCCACGAGGCCAAAAGCTTTAAGAATGATCCTATACCTAAAAAAAGGTACGAGATTTATCAAAAGTTCGTGGCCGGGTCCAGGTCAAACATATCCCCGCAGCGCGTAGAACTCCCGGAGCCGATGCTCGCAAAATCCAACATGCTCTCGCCAGAAGACCTCAGCTCAACACCCGTCGAATACCTTACAAAGTCTTCTATGTGACATCTCGCTTACGAGGGAAGTTGGCCCAAATCGATCCAGCCGACCGACGGAAATCCCCACTGGGATTACATAATGTATGCACGCCTACTTGACAACCCGAAAGAAGTAGCCAAAATCAGGACGAGGTCAGCCATGTTCACTAATCATAAAAGAAGCTTGTACAAGCGAGGTTTCTTCACACCCATCCTTAAATGCATTACGGGAAAAGACACTGAATACGTGCTAAGGGAAGTACATGAAGGTATGGCGTGAAATCATACTCCGGAAAGCTGTGGCACAGCGTGAGCGTCCCAAGATGTGGATTACCACGCCCACAATATTCGTGGTAGACGCACCGACCTCGTCGTGAAAACGTGAAGATCCGCCAAAGAGCATGCCAAGATATCACGCTCCCATCGTGAGCCCTCGCCATCAATTACAAGCCCCTCGCCTTCCAACAAGGTTTGACATACTGACCTGCTTTCGCCTTCCCACCTTCCAACTGCAGGTTTAGACATACCGGACCTTTCGCCCCTGGGGAAGGGCTAATGCAAATCTTCACCATCGCCGCAAAGAGAGATTACTTCACTGCTCTGCCGGTAGGCCGAACCTTCGCCACACCATGCAACGTAAGATACGTAATTTTGTGTGGCGAGCCATCATATGCAGGTTTGGTATCCCAAGAGCCCTAGTATCAGACAATGGAAAGCAATTTGACAACGCCAAGTTCAGGGATTTTTGCACCGAGCTCGGAATTAAGAATTATTACTCGTCCCCAGCACATCCGCGGTCTAATGGTCAGGCCGAAGTTACCATTAGGACCCTTAAGGCCGCACTAAAGATCAAATTGGAAGATCTTAAAGGCAAATGGGTAGAATACCTCCCCGAGGTGCTATAGGCCTACAGGACTATGCAGAAGTTAGAAACCCGGGAAACCCCATTCGCCTCAAATTGCATCAAGTAATACTCGTCGAGGTCGGCTAAAACCTCAAGGATCGAGTTAGCGACGCGGAACACAATGACGAGGTTTCCGTTAAATTTGGATCTCCTGCATGAAAAAACGTGAGTAGGTTCTGGGGTGCACTGAGGATTACCGTGAGGAAGATCTGGCGAGGTATTACAACTTCAAAAGGTCAAACCTAGGAGCTACATGCCGTGTGACCTAGGTTCAAGAAGCTCTTCACAAGAAGGAAGAATCCAAATAAGACAAAATTAGGCCCCAACCTGAGGGGCCCCTACATCGCATTCCGCTTCATCGTATTTAAAGTAACCGCGAGCCCGCATTTAGGAGGGAAAATTTACATCATGCTCGAATGCGAAACACCTTAAACGCTTTTATCAAGAAACCCTGCTTGTAATCTTAAATAAAGCATTATCAATTTTCGCATGATGAGTCAGCGCGCATCGGGTTATTTGTTAGGACATCTCGCATGTAATTTCGCATATAATGCTCGTAAAAATTACATGCAAATGTAATGAGAAAGTTCATAGCCATAAAAGAAAAAAGTCTTCTATTCCAATCAGATTACATTCAATTGCTAATCAGTAAGGTCATCCCTTACACTGGGCTGGAAACAGATACAAGCAGCTCTAAAAAAAAAAAAAGTCCCTGTGGAAGAAAAGAGGAAAAGGAAAACTAGATGGAAATAAGAAGAAAAAGGATGGAAAGAGTTCAGGCGAAGGAAAGAAGAAAAAGGAAGAAAGGAAAGTGAAGAGAGAATGAAGGAGTAAAGGAGAAAGAGAAGAAAGGAGAGGAAGAGAAAGAAAAATAGAAAATAGAGAAAGCCAATATGTTGTAAAATGTACCGCCTTCTCTCGACACACATCTCTAGCACGGTTGTGGAAAACATGACTCCCATAAAGGGACTAGGGAAAAACACAACCCTACGCCAAAGGTCCAACAAAACTAAAACCAGAAACTTCAAAGTGATCCCCATGGCACGATCAAGCTTCTCGACGCCCATCTCGCGCTATCTCGCTATGCAACTGTAAGGTAAAGCATCCAAAGTATAAACTCCATAGAAAATGAAGCCACCATTTATAAGAGTTTCAAAGCACTCTGAATTACAATCGCTTCAAATTCTCCATAAACCCAGATTAAAGACGTCGCGACCTTCCAAGAAAATCAAGTCGAATGGCACACGCACTCCATCCACTTCGACGTATTTGTCTACTCACAGCTCATGCAACCCAAGAGTCGATCGCCCAGTTATATCGCCACTCAAGGCCTCAAATACCGGAGCCCAAGAGGCTCACTCTTTCGACGAGTTCATCGACTGCGACAGTCATGCAACCTAAGAGTCGACGCCGCCTATATCGCCTACCCAAGGCCTCACTACCAGCCCAAGAGCTCTACTCAATGAGTTCAATACCAGACAGCCACGCAGCCCCAAGTGTCGATCGCCCAGTGCCAGATCGCCACCAAGGCCCCGCCGCCCTGAGCCCGCAGCTCACTTGACGTAGTTCAACCACTCCCCGCACAGCCACGAGCCCAAGAGTCATATCGCCTCAAGCCATATCGCCACCAAGGCCCGCCTCGAGCCCGCGAGCTCACTTCGACGACCGCCTACCTGGCACAGGTCATGCAACCTAAGAGCCGCGACGCCAGCTATATCGCCACCAAGGCCCTCAAATACTGAGCCCAAGAGGGCTCACACTTCGACGTAGTTCGACTACTCCGCACAGCCACACCCAAGAGTCGATCAGCTCAAAGATCGCCACTAAGGTCTTCGCCTCCCGGAGCCCGTGAGTCACTTTCGACGAGTTCACTACTTCCGCATTTCGTGCCACGCAGCCCCAAGAGTAAGACTACCAAAGCAGATCGCCAATTAAGGTCTTCAAATGATCGGAGCCCGCAGCTCACTTCGACGAAGGTTCGACTACTCCTCGCACAGCCACGCAGCCCTGAAGAGTCGCATCGCTCGCTATATCGCCACCAAGGCCCCAACGCCCGAGCCTGAGGCCACTCGACGAGCTCGCCTACTCGCACGCGTCATACAACCTAAGAGTCGATAAGCTCGCTATATCGCCACCAAGGCCCGTAACCCGTCATGCACCACTCACGAGTTCGCCACTCGCACGTGTCATGCAACTCAAGAGTCGACACCAGCTATATCGCTACCTAAGGCCTTCGTCCGAAGCTCCAAGAAATTTCGTTTCACGAGTTCGCCTTACTCGCATTGTGTCATGCAATCTTAAGAGTCGATCACCAAAGAAGATAGGCCAATAAGGCCTCGCAGCCGAGCCTAGTAGCTCATTTTAACGAAGTTCGCTCTACTCGCATTACTGTGTCATGCGTACCTAAGAGGTCGGGATCAGCTCGCTATATCACCACTGGCACCAATGCCTGAACCTACAGTTTCACTTCGACGAAGTCTGCCTTACTCTACGCCGCTGAAAACCTTAAGAGTCGATCACCGTGCTATATCGCCCACCATGGCCTCGCAGCCCGAGCCTGGGGCAGCGCTCCACTTGATGTGAGTCTCGACCACTCGCACAAAGTAACGCAGCCCTGCAGAGCTGAGATCACCAGCTAGATCACACAAGTGCCCTCGTCGCCCCGGAGCCTAGTGGGCTCACTCGACGAGCTCCCCGTCTACTCCGCACGGTGCTCATGCAACCTAAGAGTCGGGACACTGTGCCTATATCGCCACCAAGGCCTCCCACTACCCTTGAGCCCCAAGAACTTCACTTCACCAGCCCGCTCTACCAGACAGTCACGCACCCAAGAGTCGATCACCAGCCAGATCGCCACGCGTTCAATGGTCAGCCTGGGTGAGCTCACTTTGACAAGCCTGGTTTACCTGCACAGTCATGCAATCTAAGAGTCGATCACCAAAGAGATCGCCACTAAGGCCTCGGGCTACCGGAGCCCGCAGGGCTCACTTTGACTAGTTCGTCTACTCTGCACAGGTCATGCATCCTAAGAGTCAGATCGGCTCATACTATTTAGCCCGTGAGGCTCAACAGCCAGAGCCCAATGGCCGCTTTGACGACTCCGCCCACTACTTAGGGCCATGCAAATTTAACAAATTGCTCAGCCTAAGCATAAGAATTTATGAAGCCTCAACGCATCAGCTTTCAGCGAGCTCATAACCGCTTCAACTCAACATGAGTTGCTCAACTCAGACGATATAGCCAAGAAATCACATAATTCATGTAGAACAACAGAATGGCAAAAGTATAGACAAAAGTGTAAAAAGATCGAATTAAGGCACATATATGTCCAGTGGTCCCAGCCCAAAGAAAAAATAATAAGTAAAACAAAATCTGGGCCGACTAATACGTCGGGCGATCAAGCCGAAGGAGAGCGCAGGTTAAGAAGGAGCACCCCGCCAGGTGCCCGTCTCCGTAATAATCACAGAGGGATCATCCTCGCCGCCTGGCTAACAAAGTTGAAATTCAGCCTAATAGGCATTAACAAACTTCTTCGAAAGGCAAGCCACCCGTAAAACCCATCGGTACAAGCCTCATCAAGATTCCTATAACCTCATCCTACCGAAAGCAAATCGCAGTTACTTGTCAGTGGAGGTCCCCACGCAGCCCGCGACATCTCGCCAGCGTCTACCGAGCTTTCTGTAACCCTGAGGCCTCGTGATGAGCCCCGTCTGGGTGAAGGCCGTTTTATCACGCAGTCGCCTGACGTCAGCTTCCACTTCGCACCTCGCCTCGGGATGTGAGAAGCTCATCCCTAACTATCTGTCTATATCGGGCGTGATCAAGCACTCATTCCCACTCAGTAAAGCTTATGTCAGTCATCTAACCCTAATCGCTTAGCACGCTTATTTCTAGTCATCTGCACTCAGAGCAGATCATCACGTGGAAGATCAGCTGATTTGAGCTTCACCCATTCCCACACACGTTGCACCCAACCCTCACACCGCTCATGCGAGGAAGCCACCACCTTGTAAGCCCGAAAGGCTTGGGTATACTTTCGCTTAGTTCGCCTGCCAAACCTTCAAATGAGTAGCCACCGCGACACCCAACATAGAATCAACATCCAACGAAGTTCAACACTAACTCAAAATGGAATCGTATTACCGACAAGGTATGGGAACTACTGAGGCTAATTCTCAGAGGGATAAGGCCAAAGCTCTATATCACCGGCAAAACAAGGCTCGACCTCGAGATTAGAATCCTTAAGAATGGACTTAGATCATACCGGGCCGCGAGTTCGGCATTGAGAAGCAAAGAGTCCCCATCTCCGCCAATTTCGGATTCTGGATCTTTCCTCCTCAATTCTTCCGCCCTTGGAGAAGGTGTCCTAACACTCTTCATTGGCGGATTCCAGACAGTAATGGGCATAACCGCCAACTACCGGGTCAACTACTCCACCTGCTGA
This sequence comes from Tetrastigma voinierianum, assembly GCA_016808115.1. Classification (NCBI taxonomy): domain Eukaryota; kingdom Viridiplantae; phylum Streptophyta; class Magnoliopsida; order Vitales; family Vitaceae; genus Tetrastigma; species Tetrastigma voinierianum. Next base: position 413,984 of record JAEQBH010002005.1, on the reverse strand, counting down.
CCTTTTGCTCGTAGCGCACCCGCACCCGGCCGCGAACTCAAGACTATAGGAGCCTCAAATTGAGGCGATAAATACCGTCCCAGCTTTCTGATACGAGTAGACTCCGGAGAAGATGAAGACACCCCCACTCTCAAAAATTCACCAAAGCCGCCGATCTTTCTCAACGGAGTCCGTGGTTTTTCTTTCACGCCCGGCTTCCAAGACATTCCTAATCGAGCCAAGAGTCTCCCTGGGTTTAGCAAATGAGGGCCCAATGGGAGAAACTTTATGGTGGAAGGAGGCATAAGGCCTCAGCAATGAGAGGCCACTCGAGCTCAAGGGCCTGGAACTGACTTCATCACCAGATAGGGGCCGAGAACACTCCAGCCAACGCCGCTTATGACGTGATCTTCGCTACCGAGATCGATTCGAAAGCACCCGAGAAGTATGTTAACAATGCGCACTAGGAAATACCAAATAACCCTATAAAGGTTATACCAAAAACAAATCGAACACTTACGAAGATTCTCGGGGGTGGTCCATGCAACCTGAACGCCCAGCCTGTCGTCCTTATCAAGAGGGTCATATTCCCACCTGCGATCACGACGAAGAAATAGCCCTTCCAAAGCCTCGCGGGAAGAGAGAAGACTAAAATCACTGAGGAGCGCCGCAGCGCCGAGAAAAATAGAAGCCCTGCAGGTTCCCTCTCATGCTTTAAAAGATAAAGAAACAAAGCTATACTGGGAACACTAAGCCCCCTGTCCCGCAAGAAAACCAATAAAGCCAACCAAAATACCCTACCTATCGGGCGAGCTCGAGAAGGACAGACATTGAAATGCTGCAAAACCCCTTTCATGAAAGGATGCAAAGGAAAGCGAAGACCATTATCGAAGGCCACTTCAAAGAAGCACAACATCTTAGGCATGGAAACCACATAGGAGGTCAAAACGCCGTGGACCACTCGAACGCCAAAAGGAGGTTCGATAACGCCCAAGAAAGGTGGCCCCGCATGGTGGACCGACCTTGCTAGGCCTCACGCAAAGACGGGCCGAATCTGGATTTCGTATTCGAATTCCTCCGTGATATTCACCAGTCTATTTTCTCCTTACCTCATTCAAGGGAAAAGGGGGCGCCCGCATCTCGGTTCAACCCCACGAATCCACGAGGCGCCCACCAAATCGCCAGACCCACAAATGAAGAGTCACCTCTAATACGCAGAGAAGAAGAGCGACCCAGACCCATGATGAAAGCAAATAATGAAAACAAACTCGCTAACCTAATCCTAGCGCCTCACATATTACTTAAAAGACCAAAGGGATAAGGACACGGACGGTCCCAGGAATAAAACGAAAAGAAACTATCTCAGAAAAACGCCAAGAAAAGTTAAAAGCAAAGAAGAGGTTTCAAGATCATAAGCACACAAGATGCAGGGGAGGCTCAATACGAAAAGAAACAGAAAAGAAACCTAAAGAGCGGAAAGATGAGCGAAAACCAAAGAGTCATCATTATCGCAGAAGACGATGATGGCAATCAAGCCTTAACTAACCCAGCCAGAAAGGCACGTGAAATCGTGATCCGGAGACGAGAAACGCATGTACTCTTACCCATGCATGTCGCATATATACTAGGGCAACCGATAGTGGTTTGAAAATGGCCCGCAGCCCACTCGCTAAACCCCAATCCGCTAGGCATGCCCATTGAAGCATTCGCCTTTTGACACCAACCCAGAATGAAGGCCCAATCCGCTCGATCCAAAGGTCGATTATGGGTAGTCAAGAAAGCCCATGTTCTGCAAATCAAGCCAAATCCCATAGATAAGGGAAATAGAATAATCTCCAATAATATATTATCCTGCAAATCCAACTAAATCTCACCAATAAGGAAATAAGATAATACACGATATAACAGCTTATCCTGCGGATCAAGCCGGATCCCATCAACGAGAAAGAAGGATAATTCTAAAATCCTAATCACCATCTAACTGGGAAAACAAATACTATAAATACCAAACCAACCCATCAGTGAGAGGTACGCAAACATACGCAACACATTCGCCCTCTAAACAATTTCTCTTTTCTCTCAGAAAGAAACTAACTTAGGTATCGGAGCGGCCACGGGCGAAGCCCTCGCCTACCCCCCTTCTTTATTGTTTTTGCAGAGGAGTGCCACGCCCAGCCTCGTAGACCAAGATTTGTGAACTAACTTCAAATTTCGACGATCCAGAGTCATGACCAAATTTCGCTGGAAGAAATTCCTACAAGATTCCACTAACTAATCTCAATACGTCCAAATTCATCCATTAAAAAGCATCACTGGGTAGTCATTTCTATATAATTATAGAGAATAATATTTTAATATATTTTGTTTGAATAATTTTGGAATAAAATGATTTATTACTTTTTTTCTTTAAATAATAATCCTATTTCTTCTTTAATTGTTCAATTGTTTAAGAAATAAATTTTTTAGGTTGTAATATTTATAAATACTTGAAAAATTCTAAGAATTATTTCCAAATAAATTATAGAATAATATTTTAAGATATTTTGTTTCGATAATTTTGGAATAAATTGATTTATTAATATTTTTAAATAATAATCTTATAATTAATTTTTATATAAGTAATTATAGAGAAGCATATTTTAATATATTTTGTTTAGATAATTTTTGAATAAAGTGATTTACTCTATTTTTTAAAATAATATTATTATTTCTTGTTTAATGGGTCAATTTTGTTAGAAATAAATTTTTTATGTTGTAAAATTTATAAATACTTGAAAATTTCTAAAAAAAAAAAAAACTATTTCCAAATAAATTATAAAGAAGAATTTTTTTAATATATATTTTTAGATAATTTTAGAATATGTGACATCCCAAATCTCGGAAGTCATTTTATATATATATACAACACTTATAATATTTCACAAGAGTTTGATGTACAACTCTATTACACTTTTATATACCAAAATATATAGAAACTAGATTGTTTCAATATATTTTTACAAAAATACTTCTTAATGCCTCAACCCTACTTCGCACTCACGTACCCCTCAAGGAGCGTCATTCTCTCATGTACTCGAAAGTAGGGACAGAATCGAGTCAGCTACTTCAAGGAGCCGTCACTGCTCGGCCGTTAGAAGCCCGTCGAACTCCTGCTGAGCTGCCAAACGAGCCGCCCGAACATCACTGAGGCTCAGGAAAGCAAACGAGCCGAGCCCGAGCACCCCCAAACTTGGCTCGTCAACTCGTAAACAGGCTCGTGAATAGGCTCGTGAGCAAGCTCGTTAACTAGGCTCGTGAACCAAGCTCGTGAACAGGCTCGTGAACATGGAGAAGACTTGATGCACAACAAATTTTTCCTTCAAATGAACATGATGAATATTTTAATTCTTGAACTTCAATCAAGTTAATTGAACTTTTATTGTCTTATCTTTTTAATTTAGTTGTATGTTGGCTATTTTAGTATCGTGAATCGACGAACTACTGAAGAAGTCGCTTCATTGCCTCGCCGCTAAAAGCTCGTCAAGTCGCTATTAAGCAACGAGCCGAGCCCGAACATCATTTCAGGCTCAGAAGTTAAATGAGCCGAGCCCGAGTACCTCTCAATCTCGCTTGTCAGCCTCGTAAACAAAGCTCGTGAATAGTCTCCGAGTCTACTTCCTTTAAAATCGAAATGAAATGAAACGCTTAATACTCGCCGACTCCTACCGATTCGCCTGATTACACCCCCACCGGTGAAGTCCCACGACAAGGTGAGCAAAGCCTAGTAGTGAATAACTCCTACAAAGACTACTCCCCACCTAAAATGAACACAAACAAGATTATCAACAACAACCACATCTTTGATACAACCCACAACACAGAATCTCGTCATCTATGCTCACAACCCGAGTCCCAACCGACTCCCACACCTCGCACCGCCAAGTGTGGAAACCAGCCTTTGGTATTTAACCCAATGAGTTAAACCATTGGACATCCCTCCAATTTTAATTTATCAAATCATGATTTTCTTTTCTTTTGTTGGCCACAAATTTTCAGGTTTTCACCGCTGAACGCCGCACGTCTTTCCAACATTTTTGCGAACTTACATCGCCGAGATTCATGTCTAACCGTGAACATTCGGGGTCTTTCACCCCTGGGAGGGGGAAGATACCCCAATCCTGCTCGCCCAAAACATGTAATATATCATTTTGATCATTTTACACTCTCGTGAGTCTCTACCTTGGATTTTGTCCCATTTGTCGAGCTCACGACCCATTCACCAACACTGGTGAATAAACAATACCCTGCACCCACACTTGACCTGACACAATGTGACCGTGTACATGAAATGCATGATGCCAATGCATTTTCCTTCATGTTCCATGTATATATGAGTGCTACATTAAACATTTACATACCATGGATAATTATAATTTTTACATATAATTTACATCCATGCAATCCATGTTAATACATCAATTAGCATGCATCAACATAATTCTCACACACTGCATGTCATTCATAAAAGCCATAACACACAACAAGGTCACAATCTTGGACCCATCCAACAGGGTACCTCACGATCCCTTCACAAACCTGAACCAGTTTGGTTCCACACATCCATACAATCATTATATCACAAAAACAAGCAACCCAACCCGAGATCGATCTCGGTTAAAAACCCCAACTCCACAATGGGCCAGATCATGAAACCTGGCCATAAACCTCAACCATCCAAATCCCACCCTTGAACTAAATTACTTGGCCTCTCATGGCCTCCATAAACAACCCATACCATTATACAACCTTTTGGCTAAAAGTAAACCCAGTAGGAGAATCTCCAACCCAATACAATAGCCTACAACATGCCATGCAATGGTCATGTCATATCCCTAGCTATCACTCTGACGTAACCATGCACCCGACAGCTGGTAAAAAACAGATTTCAGAAAGCTTATGGTCACCCACTATCCTCCTCCACAGAACACATGGCTGAAATCTTGACTCAATGAGTCATAGAGTCTAAACACCCAAAACTAAGTTCCTGACTAAGAAGTTATGATCAACTAAGTCGAGGTCACACATATGTCTCGGCTAGCCTAACCACTCGCTCGACCGACCAGCCTTTCCAGCCAGCCCGCACCTACCACCTCCACAAGCACATGGCTAGAATTTGGACTCAATGGGCTTTCCATATAGTCCAAGAACACCCGAAACGGAGTTCGAACGAAGAAGTTATGACCTTCTGAAGTTGGTGGTCTAGCATGAGTAGCTAGACCTACTCGGCCAGCTTACCTGACCTACCCTGACCGACCTGCTCTTTCTGGCCAGATCTAGTACCCACTACCCTCCATAAGCACATGGCTGGAATCTTGACTCAATGGGCTTTCCATAGAGTCTAAGAACACCCGAAACGGAGTTCAGACGAAGAAGTTATGACCTTCCGAAGTTGGAGGTCACATAGGGGTAGTCAAACCCAACCGAGCTGACTTGACCTGGCCTAGATGACCTGACCTTGCCGAGATGACCTGACCTGGCCGAGCTGACCTGATCTGGGCTGCTGACCCACCTCGCTGAGAGCTGAGTCGGTACCGACCCAGCTGCCGACCGACCTACCAAATTGACCGGCCGATTAGACTATTCAGGATAAAAGGACCATAACTTGGATTATAGAGAACCGACCAGAAATCAGTGCCTAACATCAAGTTCACTGATGTGGCTACAATTTACCTGAAGGACTCATTGCCAAATTTCCTTTATTTCCCACCCAAAAACCAGTTCTAAATTCTGGTTAATATGTACTACCACAATATGGCAGCTTCCCATGGTTCAAAATACAACCAAACATTCCCTTAAAAGACAACTAACATCGCTATTCATTTTAACTATAACACATAAAATGGCAACACAGGACAATTACTTAGTCCAAATGTCAGCCTCCCTGACTGTCCAAAAACAAATTCTAGAATCTCCTGGTGACACTGTCTCTAAAGTCTGACTCGGCTCACACTCGCCAATTCCTACCACACAACCCATGCCATTTGAATGACCCTTAGACAAGGATTAAACCAAGTAGGAGAAAAACCCTTACCTCTCGGAGTTTGTCGAAATTCCCTAACCCGGTCTCTATGCGAAGCCCCTTGTCTCAGGATGAACTCTTCCCCGTCGCTTGAAACCGCCTACCGATCACCGGAAATCCTGTAGAGAAGTGAGGGCTTCTCACTCTAAAATATCTCCTCTTTTCTCTCTCTTTTCTTGGTTTGCTCTCCTCTCTCACTCTCCTTCTCTTCTACCCACCAATTTGGTCAAGATGAGTAAAGAGAATTTGTCCCCTCACTTGCCACATGTCACATTCTAAGTAGCCACCTTGGATTACACTTTATCCCTTATCCATTTACCATAGATTCCCACCCAATCATATGTTGCCACATATCTCTCATGGATCCCACTTGAGCTCATGTTTGACTAGCTCTCCGCTTGACACATGTCTCATCTTGAGCCACTCAAATTGCGCCAAGTGTCCCGCACCACCTTCCATGCCTCGAAAAACGTGAAATTCCGACTATCTCGGAATCTAACGAAATTCAACGTAGTAGCTAGATTTCACGAGAAGATTTCAACGGTGAAATCCGTGTTGTCATCCGAGATCTAGAAAAACTCCTGATTTCAACCGAAATTACCATTTTACCCTTTTCTCAGAGGATTTGGATTTTCCGGTGTTTCATATAATATATGATTTATTATTATAGTTTTAGATAATTTATTGTTTAATCAACCATATCTTTCACAAGTGTTAAAAGAAATGATATTCATATTAAATCAAAATCTTACAAACTTCAACTCAGAGTAAGGTTAAAAATATCTGCCGACTTCCGATATATCTAAGTATTTGATTTTACTATATATTGGATATATCGGTGGATATTTTTACATGAATATCGATATATCGGAAATTAACAAAAATACTTTGAAATTCATGGAAATCCTTTATAAAAATGTAAAAATGACATTAATAATGAAATATACACATTGATATTACATTGCTATGGTATTTCAAAACAAAAATGAAGATTGATGTGTCAAAATTTATACAGACTTCCTGTTTATAATATGACGATAATTGTTCTCTTTTTTTTTTTTAACATTTACTTACTTGGCATTATAACGTTACAGTATTTTATTCTTATCGAGATTCGAACTTAGTTTTCTTTTCGTTTCATCAAACACCAATTATCGACTTAAGCCTCAAATATATTCATGATAAAATGAAAAGCATTACTCATGGATTTTTTTAAATGAGGTAATCAAGATTGATGTGTAATGCCATTAATGACAAAGATGAAAAGAGATAATCTAATTTTTAATTGATAAAAAAAATGAAATAGTTAAAGTTTGACCAAAAATAAAATAAAAATCAATATATAACTAACTATACGCACAAGAAGTTAAGGAAGGCACACTGACCAGTTTAGGCAAACTTTCCAGGCAAATAAAATAAAAATGAAGGCACACTGAGCTGAAAGGGAAGTTAAAGCCCTCTTGGTTTTGGTCGATATATCGGCCGATATATCGGTCGTTTTGTCTCAAAACTGGGTTTTATTTCACATGCTGCATTTTTTGTCTATTTTTTCACATGGAAATGTCGGATATATCAGTCATTTACCAATATATCGGCTATATATTTCCGATATTGGGTGATTTTTTCCGATTTTTCCCTCAAACGACTTTTGTTTACAAAAATCGTGTCGAGAAGGCCCGACACCCGAAATATCAACGATATATCGAGACATTTCTGTCCTTGCTTGTAGGTGAGTTGGTAGTTTAACATGGTACTAAAGCTTGATTTGGTATGAGGTCCTCAGTTCAATACCTTCCCTTGTAATTTGAATCCCTATTTGATTGTTTGAAAGTCCATGAAGGACTCTTGGTATGGGGCCACACTTTTTGGGAGGGTGTTAAAAATATTTTCTTTCAAATGTATCACCAATTAATATATTTTGGTGTCACTTCCAAACGAGTCACCGATTGGTACCCTCTATAGTGTCAGTGCATAGGGTGACGTTGTGTTGTAGTGATACCTTCTATTTATGATGACTTATTATAAACATCACCATATGCGTTTTTTCTTGTAGTGGATAGCCAAAATGGGGAGTTTTGTCCCAAACTTATTTACCTGTTCAAAATCTAACTTTAGATATTCCCCTAGAGAAAAGTTTGATGCACACCTAGAGTCTCCTAAAAAAGAAAACATTTCTAACCACAAAAAAATAGCAAACTAATATTATTTGCAGTTGTTACCCCTCACACAGCCCATGATATTTAAAATGGAAAATTATGATATGATGTATTACTTTAGTTCTATTTAAAAAATGTTTATAATGAATAAGAAATCAATGGCAAGTTAACTAGGAAAATTACTGTAAATATCCTGAACTTTTAAAATTGTTGTTTTTATATCCTGAACTAAAAAACTTGCTTTTTAAATATACAAACTTCCATATTTGTTGAAGTTCTAGCCTCGGACAATCCGAGCATAGACCCTTGCCTACATGGAAACCAAAAAAGACATTGTTTTGTATAATGGGATAAACTTATCCATGTCATACAAACTAGATATCGCACTTACTGAAATTCCAACAACACCAATGAAATTATATTGCGTTTAAACCTTGGGAAGACTGACAAACGGGCCATAGAGCCTAGTGAGTTTGACATCGATACAAGACGAGGACGGTCAGTGGCAAAGCCATGCATTTCATAGCGGAATTCACTTCAAATGCCCCAGAGCAACCTACCGAAACTACTCAATTGGTGCTCGACCTACCCATCTAGAGGTTGTCCGTAGATGGGGCCTAATTCCCGTGGAAGCTGGGTATAGTCTCGATTCTAACCTCCCCGACTCGGATCGACATGGAATACGCACTCAAATTGGATTTCAAGCCCAATAACGAGGCCAAGTGCATGGTTATCATAGCTCCGTTTAATCTCATTTCATATGGAAGCCGATCAACTCGGAGATTTTCATGATTCCCAATTGCGGTGAAACAACAGAGGACTCCTAATGGCTGTGGGTGAAAAATGATCCTTACCTCAAAAGGTACGAGAATCAACAAAAGTTTATACGGTTCAAGTCGCATGTCCTGGCAGAGAATACTTCGAGCAAATGCTCGGCAAAGCTAGCACAAGACCACAGAGGATCTAGACATACCGGTACCTGGCCGAAAGCACCTCCCGTAACCTCGCGAACATCAACACGAAGAAGTGTCCCCCGTAATGTCCGAGCCGAAATGACGTGGACCCCGTCCCGGGACTACTATGGACTAACATCACGAACGATCCAAAGGAAGCCTCCAAGCTTAGGACGAGGTCGGCTAGGTTCACCATTCATCGAGGGACCCTTTATAAAAGAGGCTTCTCTACACCCATCCTTAAATGCGTAGGAAAGGAAGACGCTAACTATGTGCTTAGAGAGGTGCATGAAGGCATATGTGGCAACCATATTTGAGCGTGACTCGCGCTAAGACCCCGAGACGGTGCACGCCCAAAGACGCCACGGAGCTGGTTAAAAAATGTAAGACCTGTCAAGAGCATGCCCGCATCTCTCACTTCCTTCCGACCCACGACCTCAATCACAAGCCCTCGCCTTTTCATCAGCCACTGATTCGGGGGCCCCTACCCATCGGGAAGGGCCACAAAAGCTTATTATCAGGAGTGGATTACTTCACCAAGTGGGCCGAGGCTGAGCCATTAGCTATGATCACCGAGCAAAAGATATGTAACTTTGTTTGGCATTCCATAATTCGCAAGTTCTAATCCCTGTGAGCCTTGGTATCCATAATGTCAGCCCGACAATCCCAAGTTCAGAGATTTATGTGTCGAGCTCGATATCAAGAATTACTACTCATCCCCAACTCATTCGCAGTCCAACGGACAAGCAAAAGTCACTATAAGGACTCTCAAGGCAGCGTTGAAGACTAAACTAGAAAATCTAAAGGGAAAATGGGTAGAATACCTCCCCGAAGTATTATGGGCATACAAAACTACGCACAAGTCAGCAACTCAAGAAACCCCGTTTGCTCTAGCATTCTCGTCGCCAAAGGAAGGGCTCTGCCGAGGCTCCGTTAAAGCTCAAGAGTTGAATTCATAAATGCCGAACACAACGAGGAGATTCTTCATCAAACTCGACTCAAAAGAAAACATGAGTAGGTTCTAAGGCGCGCCGAGGACTATCGTAGAAAGACAGCAGAATATTACGACTGAAGGGTCAGGCCCAGGAGTTTTAAGCCCGACGACCTGGTTCTAAAGAAACTCCTGCCCGTAAAGAAAGACCCCACACATGGGAAGCTAGGGCCAAACTGGGAAGGACCCTATGTGATATAGCGAATAGTTCGACCTGGAAACTACGAACTCCAAACAGAAGATGGAAAAACCCTACCACATTCTAGGAGCGTTGAGCACCTTAAGCGATTCTATCAACAGACCTCGGATTATAGCTTTTAATAAAAAATTCACAGTTTTACTATAATAACATTCTTTGAGTTCATTTTCAGCCTGAGTAATATTCTTGCAGATCGTAAAAAAAAAAAACATCAAACAAGTACACACGCTTCCAAAAGACTGTACTTTTATTTCAAATATCTCAGAAAATTACAATCAGCAAAGCCTTTCTCTACATCAACCCTTCTCTACATCCCAGAAGATCACGATCAGCCAACCCTAGTCAAGGCAAAAACCACAAGAAAGGGAAAGAGAAAAGGAGGGATAAAGAGAAAATGAAGGAGAAGGAGAAAGAGAAAAGGAATGAGAAGGAGAAAAGAGGGGAAGAAAGGTATAATGGAGGAAGCGGGACTTAAAAATATTCCATCTGAGCATACCGCCCCCTTCGAATATGTTCCCTGCGAAGTTCCACTTCACCGAAGGTGACTAGCGATCAACACAACTCCCATAAGGGATAACTAGTGGAAAACACAACCCTACAAATGGCGCAACATCAAAACCAAACACCGACCGCGATCACCACTTGACTGCGGCAAAGGACAATTAAACCCCGCTTCATCATGTACGAACTCCGACACCGCCGAAGAAAGGTATAAGGTTCGAGCAGAAAGTATGACATTATGTAATCGGGTCAAGAAAGGCGCTATTTATAAAGAAATCCGACACTTGGAAAGCTACTAAAGATATTCCGATATTCCATAGATCTGCATTAAAACCGCGCGCGCCTTCCCTAGGGGAGGAAGATTAAAGGTCCCTGTAGCTTAATTTCAAAATAGCCATGTTGCTCCGCTTCAAAAAAGCCATGCAGCTCAATTTCGAAGGATCCACGAGCCTCAGAGCCAGCTCACCCCGGGAAAAGGGCCTATAACTTAGTTCAAAAGAGCCATGCACCCGCTCAAGGCCATACAACTCCTGGCCTAAAGGAACTACACCCGTAAGGCAAGTAGCTAAGGAGCCATAGCTCGCCTAAAAGAGCCATGTAGCTCCGTCAAAAGAGCCTTACAGCTCAGCCAAATGAGCCACGTGAGTTTAGGAGCCATGTAGCCTGGCCAGTGCAAGAGCCATGCGTCCGTTTCCAAAGAGCTCTCAAGTAGCCTTAGTGTCAAAAGCGGAGCCACGTAAACAAAGGAGCCATGTAGCTAAGCTCCAAATGAGCCTTGTAGCTCAGTCCCAAAAGAGCCCTGTAGCTCAGTTTCGAAAGGGCCCTGTAGTTAAGTTTCAAAAGAGCCATGTAGCCCCACTTCAAAGGAGCCTTGTAACTCAGTTTTGAAGGAACCACATAGCTCAGTTTCAAACAAGCCTTGCAGCTCGATTCCAAAAGATCCTTGTAGCTCAGTTTCAAATGGGTCATGCAGCTCAGTTCTTAAGAACCTAACAGCCCAAAAGGCCTAGCAACCAAGGAGCCAAGTAGCTCGGTTTGATAGAAAGAACATTAGTTCAGCCAATCAAGGGCCGTATACTTCGCAGAACCTGGGATTGATGACCAGAAACCTCAACACAGGTCAAAAAAAAAAAAGGGAAAACCAAGAAGGTAGAAAGACGGATATCCATAGAACAACAAAACCGACGTTAACGTTATAGATGTTCAAGGTTTAGAACTCGAAGATAACCAGAATTAGCAAAGATTTTACAAAGGGGACTATATATGTCGGGGGGGTGTGAGCTACGAGTAGCTCCCATGCAAAGGAACCTGCCGTGCGTGTCGAAGGCAAAGCCCCAACAGCGAAGAGGCCACTAGAATCTCACTTTCACCAGAGAGAACCAGCCGGGAGCATTAGAGAACACCTTCAGATCTCGCCGGCCCTCGAAATGATTCTTCCGCCTCTCTTCATCAGAACTCAGATCAAGTCCAAACCTTAAAAAGCTCGCACTATACTAAAGCTAGCCATCCGAAGGCCAATATCAGGCATGCCTCGTCCCTACCTCTCGCACACTCCATCCTTTACGGATCATAGCCTCCCGCCCCAGAGGTCCCCACGTGAACTGTCAGACTCTCAAACAAGCGCCCACTCCGAGCTCACCAGGCCCCTACGGCCCGATCCAACGCCGCTTTGGTGCATAGTTCTTCCTTGGCAACCTGTAACTCTTCCTTAACCGCCCGCAACTCATCCTCGACAAACCTTAGGCCCTCTATGGCCTTCTTTTCTCTGTCTTCAGCTCTCGCCTTTGAGGTCGAGGTGTGCTTCAGATCATATTGATACCCCAAAACATTATCAATCAAGCTTTGTATCGGAGCTCGCAGCTCGACCCTCTCGGAGGTCAAGGAGGCGACCTTAACTTTGTATGCTCTCGCCGCCTTAACAGAGTTTCGCCAACCGTCTCCTCGCCAGTCCTTTTTATATAAGTAAATGGCTCGCTAAGGAACAAGATGAGGTTATGCATAACATTAACACAACAACAAGATGAATAAAAGAAGGCGCTCAGACATATAGAGACGATCCCCTGGAGGGACATGGCCAGAGCCTCCTCAACGCACAAGGCTTCTACTTTCTTGAGATTAGAGTCCCGAAGGATAGAGGAACAGCCCTGGCGAGCGCCCGCATCGTGAGTGCTGAGTCCCCCACCCTCAAACAAAGACAATCTCCCACATTTCCCCACACTCCAGGAGAGGCGAGGCTGCCAGACCGGCGGGCTCCGCACAAAGATAGGAAAGACTTCTCAGAGAGGCTCGCAGCCTTCGAAAAACCTCGGACTCAGAGCAGTGACGATCGACGCCACACCCGCCACCTCGACACCTCAACCGAAGAGGACAACGCCGCACCCTCACCGAATCAGCGCAAGCGATCAAATACCCTTCGACCTTACCGATCCGGAGAGATTGCCTTCAGGAGGCTCCCGAGCTCGCGCTTTACGCCTCCTTTCTCGCCAACAACTCGACATGCCCAAGTCTCTCATGAGTTTGGTTTCACACAAACAAGAGGCCCCCCAAGAGAAGTTTCCATAGCAAGGGGTGAAGGATATGTCGAACAAGGGGAGCAAGAAGGACTCACACCTGAAGATCCGGGAATGTCCGACCTGATCAGATTGGAATACGCCCGAGGGCGACACTTGCCCAACTGACGCTTTACTTCCCTGTCCTTAGGAGTAAGGTCAGGATGGATACCTGAAAACAACGCAATCAAAGAAAAGTCAAGAACATGACATGGCCTCTAAAAAAGTTAACCCCTACTAGCATAGATAGAAAACTCACGCAGGTTCTCAAGGGCAATCCATACCGGGTCTCGAATCCCTCAACCACGCCTTGATCTGCAGGCGTCAGATTCCCAACGTCGACCGACAAAGAAATAAAGGCTTCCAATGCTTACGGGAAGATGAGGCCTGGAATGATAGTCTAAAGCAGCGGGCCCGTCAAATATACAAGAAGCTCTCTTCTTCGAGGCCTTTTCATCGCCGAAGAAATCCAAAGAAGAGAGCCATACTAGGACCCCGAGGCCCTTATCCTTGAAAAAAACTAGAAGGCCGACCAAGACGCCCCAAAAATTGGGAGAGAGCTAGGACGGGCATACATTGAAATGTTGTAGGACGTTTTTTATGAAAGGGTGTGTGGGAAGCAAAGGTCGTTTCTCAAGTATCGCCTCAAAGAAGGCATCATCTTAGAACAGGAACAACATAAGAAGTAAGAAGATTAGGACACTAGACTCGGACACCGGGAGGAGGTCCATAACGGGTAGCGAAAGTTTTAGCAAATTAAGGCTCAACCCGGCTAGGGCCCACGACATCCGCTTACCTCACATGTACTCTCGATATTCGAGCCACAAGGATACCTAACTCGATAATCTTCTCTCGTCTCTTGCCTCGGAGAAGGAAGATAACCCACCAACCCAAGAACCACAAATGTAAGAATTACCGAGCCCGCCACTGTCAGCGCCGACGGAGTCCAAAATGGGCCTTCCTTTACGCTTCAAGTCACTAACAAGAAGACCTTAAGAAGCAATTTAGCTGATTAAGTTTGATGCAGAGAAGAACGAATAAAATTAACAGAGAGGCGATCCTCAACCAACCCGCCCCAACAAACAAGGAAAGAAAAACGAGCCAAGAAGAAGTGAAAGGCGCACCAAACTAAGAAGCGAAAGCGGAAAACGCCCCAGGGAGACAGGCACAGCACCACAAGCAGCTTCGAAGGCCGGGACAAAGAGCACTTCCAAACCCGCAGAAGAAGTGGAAAAGGGCGATTCAAGGAATGTTTCTAAAGATATGAGAAGCAACAAATAAACCGACGAGGGTCCGGGAAGAACGCCATCATTACCGCCAAAACGCTTACCATTACACCAAATCAAGCCATCCCCGGATAGCCACGTGGAAGCCATAACCGATCCAAGAAACAAGTCAGCCCTCACCTAAGCTTGCTTCAGCCAAGGGCTAGGGAGCCACTGATGGGGTAAAAAGCAATAGGTGCACGGGCCCAGAGCGCAGGCTCAGAGTGCAAGCCTAAATTCTCCTTATGAAGTGGAGTCAGCAACACCCAACCAAGAAGCTCGCCCACAAAGGAGATCCTACCCATGACACATGCCCAAGCCCAAAGTGGAAACCACCTCGCTAGGTAATCAAGCGATATAGGCGGCCTAGAAACTAATGCAAAAGGGAAAACACCCATTTCCAGCGATTCGCGCCCACTGATGCGAAGTGTTAATCTTACATGATCACGACTCCTCCATTATCCCTAATGGGGCCATTCATGATAAGGAAAATGAAACTCCTCACCCAATGGGAGAGATACCGTATCCCTATCTAACAAGGAAAGTAACCACAATTTCTCCTTATAAATACCGACCCATTCTACCACAAAAGGTACGCAATCATAACGCCATCGATAGTTGAATTCTTCCCTTTCAATAAGAAAGAAATCGACTTGCATCTGAGAGAGTCAGCGCACCCCGGGTCGACCACATCATTTTCGCGGCAAAGGTGTTGTACAACGATTCAGCCCAAGAGGACATACCCAGCCGACCGAGAAGATCCAAATCGTAATCGCGAGAAAAGCACCATCAATATTAATCATATATTATAATAATAATAATAATTTTTAAACCCCCATGCTCAACTCAAAACTCAATCGACGCCAATCACATTTCTTTTCCGGGTAGTGTTGTCGTCGCTCTCCACTCGCTTAACTTCTAATATATGTTATGTACAAAAAAACCCTTTAGTGTTGTACCCAATATCCCACTTACACTTGAACTTTTTTTCAGTCTAAAAAGGCTCCTACAGTTTACTCTCGTAGCTCAAATTAGCCCTTACCCTAACTCAAATCGTTAAAATGGTCAAACAATATTAAAATAATCACTAAATGCTAACGTTGTATCCACGTAGTACACGAGACTCACTCTCCTCTCTCTTCTATTTTCCTCTCGATTATACAAAACCTACCTACCCTAACTAACCAAGACTCACCCACCCACCCTGTACCCTCAAAGACTTCTCCTTAAAACTAATCTCTTTTTTGTTTTCCTTTTTAACTCTTATTTTTTATTAATCTTATTTTAGTTTTAAAATATAATAATGAAATTCAAATTTATTTTGTAAAATATAAATAAATTCTTCTTTATTTTAAATCTACTAAAATTTTTATTTTAATTTTTAAAATCTATTAAATAAAAATTCAAAGTATTCATTATTTTAAAAATATTTTTAATTTTATGTATAGTTATTTTACTAAAATAGATTAGATTTTAATTAAAATATTTAATATCTTTAATATAAATATATATTTTTATAATAATTAATAATATAATAATATAATAAATAAATATTAACATTTTATATCATAAATTTGATTTTTTTTTTAAACTCATTCATTGAGATTTATCAAAAATTTATTAACTTAATACTTTAAAATATATTAGTTTTTAAATAAAAATATTAAATATACAATATAAATATTAAAACTCATCCATTTGAAACAATATTTAATATTAAAATATTATTTTTAACTCATCCATTTGGTTTTTCATTTAGCATATTTAAAAATAAAATGAATTTTGAAAATAATTTATTTAAAATTTAAGATAATCGAATAATTTATTTATATTTTTAAAAATAAATTTTGAATTTTTATTCAATAGATTTTAAAAATTAAATAAAATTTATTTTTTATTATATTTAAAATAATAAATAATTTATTTATATTTTTAAAAATAAATTTTGATTTTTTATTTAGTAGATTTTAAAAACTAAAATAATATAAAATAAAAAGTTAAGAGTTTAAAAAAGAAAAAAAAAAAGTACAAAAATAAAAAATAAAAAGGCTGACGGTAGGCTATCAGCGGTGGTCACATGGGAGGAGGGGCTGTGAGGTCGGGTCAACCATTTGGGAGAGAGTAGAGTTGGTAAATAGGCCAATCCATCTTATTTCGAGTTAGCCCATTCGAGTTGCGGATTAAAACAGGTTGAGCTAATCTGGCCCATTTATATTCGAGTTAGTTTTCGATCAACCTAACCTAGCCCATACGGGTTGAGGGCCAAAAATGGCCAAAACTTTAAAAAATGCTAAAAAAAATTAATTTTACAAATTTATCATTATTCAAATAAAAATATATAATAATAATTAATATATAAAATGATTTAGTCTAAACAATATAATAATAGTAAACAAATTTAAATAAATAAATAATGCTAGAACACTGTTATAACCAAAATACTAAACTAACTAGTTAAATAGTACCAAAACAATAAATAAACAACTTAATAACATACAGAAAACACCTAAAGTATAAAATAAAATCATGTCTCTAATCTTCATCCTCGTCACAGATCTCGATTATGCTTTTTAATCGGGAACTGGCCGACCGTGGGCCGAATCGCTGGCCTGGCCCGTTGACTGCACCCGGCCCCTCCGTAAAACAAGAAACAAGATCAGCCAGCTCGCCTGCCTCTCCGACGCTAAGTCGGGCTCTTTTCGCAAGAGTAAGATCAACCGCTTAGGGAGTAAATTTTTGCTGATGCTCGTGATCTTTCACCGATAAGCCTGCATTATAATGGATGATCATGATAACTTTCCTAGTAGGATAATGACACAGAATAGTATCTTTCCTCGTTGGAGGATGACACGATATTCCTCCCATTGGGTGAGAGATTTTCTTTCCTTATCGTAAACCGATTAATAATGGATAATTGATGGGCAATAATTAGGAAATATCCTACTTCCTCAACACGGAGATTGGGTGTTTTCCTCTTAATACGATTCCTCGCCACTACCTTTTGCAGTGAAGTGTACGAGTTGGGCCCTCGCTGCCCCAGATTCGTGGATACCATTAAGAGCCCAACACCGGTAATCGAGCCCGCGACTCCGACATTCGGGGCTTGCATCCCTGCCCGTTACTTATTATTTCAAACCCCATCGCCTCAAATTTAATTGTGCGAGCATGTGCAAAGGTCAGATCGCTTCTAGATAAGATGTGACTCCACGTGGCTACCTGTGGTGGGCTTCGATTAATTTTATCGCTTTCTTTATTGCCCACAATTTGAGCAAATTGGTTTCTAGCTGCTTCGCGTTTTCCCGAATCGAGCTACTGGGTTCCCGCTATTCTCTACCTGGCTACCGAGCTCGAAAACTCGAGCCGCTTTGGCTCCTCGTCATTGCGCCTTCCGAATCGAAGCATTGCCCCGGGCTATTCCCCGTCCAGCTGTTTATGCTCTCAACCAAGCTATTCGCTTCTGAAATTGAGTCAAAGCTCTTTGAAACCGAGTCGCAAGGCTCTCTCGAACCTGAGCTACATGGCACCTTGAAACCGAGTTACATGGTTCCGGCTACTCGTCTCCCTTAAGATGTCGTACTCGTAATCCGAGCCACAGCTCGAGCTACATGACTCCGTGGCAATCTCTGGCCTCTAAGCTATTCGCCTGAGCAATTGAGCTCAACCGAGCCGCTGTGGCTCGAGCCACATGGCTCGTGGCTACTTGGCCTTGAGCAGCTACGCCTACGAACCCGAACTCGGCCCCGCGCCGAGGCCTTCTCGAGCCGCGCCGCCGGGCTCGGGCTCAAGGCCTTCCCGAGCCGCAGCCTCTACAAACCGAGCCGCCTCGCTAAGGCCTTCCCCGAAGCGTGCCAAGCCTCGCAACCGAGCTATCGGGCCTCGGCGCCGAGGCCTTCGAGCCGTTTCGCAAACTGAAGCACCGGGCTCCCGACGCCGAGGCCTTTCCCCGAAATCTGGCCGAGGGTCTTGAAACCGAAATAGCCGAGGCCTGCGGACTAATCGCTTGAGTCAACCCGCCCGCGCCGAGCCACTGGGCTCCCGGGCTATTCTACCTGGGCTACGAGCTCTGAAAATTGAGCTGCTTGTCTCCGGGCCAGCTTTTGAACCGGAGCTACTGCCCCGGTCGTTTCTACTTTGGGGCGCCGAGCTCAAAACCGAGCCGCTGCCTCCCGTCGCTGCGCTTTTTGAACCGAAAAGCCACTTGGTTCTTAGGCTATTCTCGCTCCGAGCTGTTTATGCTCTTGAACTCGGGTTATTCTACCTCGAAATCAGCTACATGGCCTCGTTACATGGCTCCTTCGCTACTGGGCCTCCAAGGCCAGGCTCGTAATCCGAAGCATCGGGCTCGAGCTACATGGCCCCGCGGGCTACTTGGCCTCTAGGCTATTTTGTCTCTTTGAAAGCAATTGCTCTAAAAACACGCCAGTTCTCGAGCCACATGGCCTGCGGGCTACTTGTCCTTCCGAGGCTTATGCTCAGATCCGAGCTTCGGTTCCTCGAAGCATGCCTACGTATACTCGGGCCTTTGAAATAAGATCAAGGACCCAGTCACGAGTTTTGGGCACTAAGGCCTTCTTGAAATAAGTAAGCCTCAGAACCGAAGCATCGGGCGCTAAGGCCTTCCTGCCGCAAGCTCTACAACCGAGCTATCGGGCCTTGAAGCCGAGGCCTTCCCCGAAGGTCAAGTCTTGAAATCGAGTTGCCGAGGCTCGCGCCACTCAGCTCGAGCCGAACCGGCTCCGCGGCCGGCGGGCCTTTAGTCAGCCTGAAACCGAAATGCTTAAGGTTTTCAGGTTAATATGCCCGAAATGAACCGCTCTCGGCTAAGCCTTGGGCTGAAAGCAAATGAAGTTCTTCGAAACCGAAGGCTAAGGCTTCGTGGGCTAATGTGCCTGAGCTGAACTGGCTTCGCGGCTATATGGCCTTTTTGTCGAAAGCAAATGAACCCAAAATTGAGCCAGCCGAGGCTCCTAGGTACAAAGCCCGAGTCAATCGCCGCGTGGCATGGGCCTTTCTCGAAAGCAAATGAGCTCTTGAAACCGAATCAGCCGAGGCTTCGTAATATCCGTCGAGCCGAACCCAGGCCTCTAGGCTAAGGCCTTAGCCGAAGCGCTTGAGCTCTTCGGAACCGAGAGTGGCCGGTGGCCCGCGGCTAATGTGCCTCGAGCCGACCGCCTGCCCGCCATAGCCTTTGGCTGAAAGTAGCCGAAGGCTCAAATCGAAGCCGGCCGAGGTTCCAGGGGCTACCGTGCTCGCGCTGAATCGGGTTATGGGTTATATGGCCTTTTCTCGAGCAATCAGCTCTTGAAAATCAGCCGCTGAGGCTCGGCACCCACTCGAAATAACCGGCCTTAAGCAGCAAGGCCTGAAGCCGAGCGCTTAAGTTTTTCAAATCGAGCTGATAAGGCCTGTGGGCTAATGTGTTCGAGTCGAATCGACTACGGCTTACGGCTCGCTGGTGCGCGAGCCTTGAAACTGAAGCCGCTGAGGACTGCGGCTAATTCGCCACCAACCGGCTTCCCGCTACAAGGCCTTAGCCGAAAGCAGCTGAGTTTTTCAAAATCGGAAGGGCTGAGGCCTGCGGGCTAATGCCCGAAATGAACCGCCCGCATTATACGGGCTCTTGTCGAGCGCCATCTGAAAACCGAGCCGAGGCCCGTGGCTAATTTGCCCGAACAATCGCCCGCACTATATGCCTTTGTCGGCGCAACAGCTCAAAACTAAGCGCTGAAGCCCGTGGCTAATGTGCCTGTCGAACCGGGGTTTCGCGGATATATGGCCTTTTCTGAGCAGTTGAGCTCTTGAAAACTAAGCTACTGAAAACTGAGTTGCTGAGGCTCCGTGGGCTAATCTGCCTGAGCTGAACCGACTCCTGGGCTACAAGGCCTTTTGTCTTCCCTCCCTTGGAAAGGCGCATGTAGTTTTAATGACAATTTATGGTCCTTGTGGAACTCACAGTATTTGGTGTTGTCTCTTCTAACGGCTGACTTCATATGGGATGGCCACCTCAAGAACCTTTCATGTCAGACTTCGCGCAGATCGACACCGAGGCCGTTAGGAGGGGTGTATCACGGTGAATACCGCCGCAGCCTTAGGCCGAGGCGTCCCATCCCCTCGACGCTCCCCGCCTCGCTTCGGGGACCACCGCTTACTCTCTCGGGATCCGCCCCTCCGCGGCCTCGGGGGCTTCGCTTCTTTTTCGTCGCCCCCGCTCTTTCTTCAGCAAGAGCTTTGCTTAGAGAGGAGGGCTTCTTCGCCGTTGATATACTTCTCTATTTTGGCAAGGACCTCAACCATGCTGGCCTGAGGGTTCTTTGAGATGGAGAACATTAGATCTTTTGACTGCACCCCCAGCCCTGCAATGAAAGCAGTAACGGCGAACTTCTCGTCGAGGATATCCACCTTCAGCGATTCCATGTTAAACCTTTGAACATATGACCTTAGGCTTTCCTTAAAGCTCTATTTTATGGTCAGAAGATGATAACTCGGCTTTCTATACGTCCTTGCTCCGATAAAGTGGGAGACGAATGCGATGGAGAGTTCCGTGAACGATGAGACGGAAGACGGCGGGAGCCTGTTAAACCAAAGGCCACGCCGGGCCCCAGGTGATAGCGAAGGCTCCGCACGCACGGGGGGTCCCGATATCCGCATAGCTCCATCCGATTTTGTAAATGTATCGAGGTGGCTCCATGGGTCTTTGCTCCGCCGAACGCCCCGGTCCGGTAAGATTCGGGATCCTCACGAAGGAAGTGTAGCACCCTGGGCCTAAGTGAATTGAAGATCTGGCTTTGTCGTACTGCATGGCCCATGGAGACTGAGCCCTGCCCTTTACCGCCTTCATGTGGCTAATTTCTTACCGGATGTCCTCAACCTCCGCCTCCCACGACCTCCTCGCTACGATCCTCTCCGGGGGCCAAGGATCATGCTCCCAAGGTGGCTATCTCTCCTTCTCTGGTCTCGCTCTCAACGAGGGTCAGGTGTCGCTCTCTGTGGGTACAGGGCCAGTCCTTTCTGGGCCCGCCTACACCGGGGCATCATATTTGCTTGGTGAGCCGGCCTCCACCCTTTCTAAGCAAGTGTCAAGCAGACGCTGAGCGCCCACCCGTCCGTGTCGGGCCCGCACCGGGGCCCCAACACGCCCGGGAGGTCTGGTCCACGCCGCCCGGCCTCTGGCCTCCCTGCGATCCCCAGGATTACGCATTTACTGTGGTTCCAAGTTGATACCATTAGTCGTTGAGATGTCACTTATTTGTAAAGAATTATCGCCTCATTACCTGCCAAACCAATGATGTTCTTTAACCCGAATCACCGGCCGATTGGAATTGCCGGGCCTAATCACCGACTGATGTCGGGCCTCCGTAAAACAAGAAACAAAAAGGATCAACTGGGCTCGCCATTGCCTCTCCTCGATGCCTAAGCCGCTCTTCCTGCGGAAGAGAAGATCAACCGCCAGTGGAGGAATTTTTATGCGTATGCTCACAGACCTTCACCGCATGGGGTGGCCATTATTTATAATGATCATCACGATAACTTTCTACGTGACGACGACAAAGGAATAGCATCTTTCCTTTTCGAGGATGACACGATATTCCTCCCATCATGGTAGATTTTCTTTCCTTATCAGAATCGATTAATATGATAATGATGGGTAATAATTAGGAAATATCCTACTTTCCTGATTGATGGAGATTGGGTGTTTTCTTCTAATACTCGATTCCTCGACTACTACCTTAGCAAAACACCCCTGCTTCGGCCTCAGATTTGGGAGATACCATTATGGCCTAACGCCAAGATCGAGCCCGCTTTTTATTCTAAAATTCGGCTTCATGTCCGGGCCCGTAGCGCTCTATTATTTCAAACCCCATCAATATCCAATAATAACATGTGATTCCACATTATAAATATGTATAGCCTCGATGGTGATTGAATTATCATTATCTATTAATTAATTTAGAATGTTAACAATATGAATTTCATTTATGTTTGGAATAAGAAAATATTTTTTCCAAAAATGCATCTCAACTGTATAATAATGAAATATCATATTTGTTTGAAAATCCATCTTGCTAAAAGATATAATAGGAAATAAATTAGTATATAATTTTTTTTAATTATTTTAAAAATAACATTATTTTGTTATTAACACTAGTTTAAGTAATAAAATTATTTAAAATATACTAATAATTTAGTTATTAAATTTAATTTAATTTATAACCAAGATAACTTCATTTTTATAAAAACATATATGATTTATAAAATTTAAAGGATAAATAAAAAAATGAAATTGTAAATATTTAAAATAGGATTAATGAGATAAATAAAAAAAATATTTAATATTAAAATATTAATTTATTTAATTCTAAATTTTCATACAAGATTTTTTAAATATTAAATTATCATATAAATTATATTAAAAATATACATTTAGAGATTGAAAAATAAAATAGTTAAAACAACAAAGTTTAATATATTAATCATATATTATAATAATTATTATTTTTAAAACCCTATGCTATAAAAGAGATAACAAAAATATCAAATTTTATAGATGAATCATTGAAAATCTTAATTACTAAGCTAGTTATTTTAAAAAATTAAATAAAAAACTAACCCGGGCCAAATTGACCTGATTTTATTCAGGCCTTAAATTTTACAACCCAACCCTCCAAAAATTCGGGTTAAAGTAAGTTGGTCCATCGGGCTCAGCCCATATTGCCAGCTCTAGGAGAGAGAGGAGAGCGAAGGGAGAAAATAGAAGCGGGAAGAGAGAGGAGAGAAGAGAGAAGAGGGAAAAGGGATGAAATAGGGTCACACATGCCATATGGATACCACGTTAACACTTAACAATCATTTTAATATCGTTTAACCACATTAACTATTTGAGTTACAACAAAGGCTAATTTAGGTTATCAGGTTAAATTGCAGGGAGGGCTTTAGACCCAAAAAAATTTTTATGTGTAAATGAGATATCGGGTACAATACTAGAGATTTTTTGCACTTTTTCCTTTCTAATATATAATAAAATGCTCTTGAAAATATTAAAATATGATATTTAAAAATTATTTTCATATTTGGCCACCATACCTAACTTAAGTGATAGAGCGTTTACCATTTTGAATAGACGTAATGTATAAAGAGAGGGTCTCAAATTCGAGTCTCAAAATGAATAGTTTAGTACTTAGATTTTAAAGTGTAATTGTTAGAGCTCAAATTGAATTGTGGCCATGCTCATTTCTCTGCATGGCCAAATTCAATAGGCTTAGCCCAATTTCTAAGAAGTCAAATAATGGGCCCAATCAATTTTTTTTTTTTTTTTAAATTAATTTTTTAAAACCTAAGCCTATGAAATTAAGAGATGATGATTTCCTTGGAGACATAGTCAAACTATAATTGGATAAGTGTGAGGAGCAAATTTTTCTATAAGTGCGGTTGAGCATAAATGGAGCATGTACTTGGGCAGTAAGAGAAAGTGGAAAGTGGATAGATGGAGAAAATTTGAATCCCCATGAGTCATTATTCATAGGAGAATGTTATAAAAGGAGAGGAAGAGTGGAAGACACAGGAAGAAAGAGGAACAATGAATCATTCAGCAATCATGACTCATTTCTTAACATTTCAACAAATTTTAGCTTTCTAGTAATTTAGTCATTTTAGTAAAATTTTATTTTCATGTATCTTTTATTTCTCCAGCACTTTATCATTTTAGTTTTCTTATTGAAATCCATCAATTTCTATGGCAGTTACAACCTTTAATTTATTACATTCAATTTATTTATTATGGCATTTTAAACTTGAATTATGGAAAACTATCAATGGAACAAAGGAATCTAATTTTTATTCCATTAGAAGTTTGATTTTCGATGCAGCATTAATTTAGAAACACCTTAATTTCCTAACATGCCCACACGCATGCTATAATTTTAATTAGTATGTTGAATTAAAATTCACCAACATTATTAATAAACAAATTATTTTCATATTGCAATTATCTTTTAAAAATATCATTTCTATAAAAAAAAAAAATTTCTAAAAATGATTCAAAATATATTCGAATTGCTTTGTATTTCCGTTATGAAAAAAACATCGTCCTAAACAATCAGGAGCTTCCACATCGGATGCTATGAAAATTCCAATATCCTTTGTGGGGTAATAATATTAATAGCAGAACAAAGTAGGGACAGGTGATCAAGTTGGGAGTTTTAAAAAATAATACAAAAATTAAAAATAAATCTAACAAAAGTATAGTTTAAAAATAATTCTAATTTTAGTACAGTTTTTTCACATATGCTTTATACCGTAAGATAAAGATTAAAAAAAGTAAATATATATTTTCAAAAAACAATTTCAATCTAAATTTAAAATTTATAAAATTATTAAAATAATTTTTTCAAAAAACATTTTCAATTTATATTCAAAATTTTTAAAACTTTAAAAAGTATCTCTTTAAAAACATTTTTAATTTAAATTCATAATTTATGAAACATTAAAAATTATCTCTTTAAAAACATTTTTAATTAAAATTTTAGGAATATTTTTCTAACCTTTTCCATGTGTGAAATTTTTTTTTTGTATTTGAACTAAATGTCGAAAAATCCTTGATCAAGTTGAAGGTAAAAATGAGGAGCTTATGGAGCCAATGACTAGCGTAATGGCACACGTCCACTGCTAGGGCCTGCGATTACATCAAGTCTGGACGTATGATTCTGAAGGGGGAAGTATGTATCGGGATGTTTATTTTAAAATAAAAGGGATATAGGTATAAAGAATTCTAAATACACCGCTAAGACATTTGAAAAAATATTTGTCTGGTAAAACAAAAGAATGGGGAGTGCAGACAAAATTCCTAAAATACCCATCTAAGTAATCCAACCACTATTCCAGCTGGAATAAAAAAAATTAGAAATTCTTAAATGTCTGTCAAAATATATTGAAATCCCCTTCCTTTTGACGAAAGTGCGTAGGTACTAGTATAATATAATGTAAGTACTACCTTAATGTACTGTAGGTCTTTATAAGCATCAGGTACTACCTTAATAGAAATGCCCTAAACCCCTATTTACCATAAATTTTTTGCCCCTCTCAGTAATCCAACAACTATTCTAGCTGGAATAAAAAAAAAACAAGAAAACATCAAAGGTACTAGTATAATATAATGTTTATGTCAAAATATATTGAAACCCCATTCTCTTTGACGAAAGTGCGTAGGTACTAGTCTAATATAATGCAAGTACTACCTTAATGTATATCAGAGGTACTACTTATAAGGATCAAAGATTACCTTGATAGAAAGCGCCCTAAATCCTTACTACCACTCTCATTGTCAACACTCGCCATCCCATATATATTCCATGAAATGGTGAATTATAGTAGACTTCTCAATGCAAAACCAAATTAGGACATATGTGAAATGTTTAGCATTCTTACTTCATTTGAGCATGAGGTCCATACGTGGGGAAAGAAGTGGTAATCCAGTTATCCCTAGTAATTTTTATGTCAAAATATACTCAAACCACCTTCCCCTTTGACCAAAGTGCGTAGGTATTAGTCCAATATAATGCAAGTATTACCTTAATGTAATGCAAGTACTAGGTACTACCTTAATAGAACGGCCCTAAGCCCCTAGTTACCACATTTTGCTTGTCAAATACTCAGTTCCCATCCCATTTATATTCCATGAATTGTCTTGAAATCAGACAAGGGTGTGAAACCCCTTAAAAATTCAATGTGTGAAGCTCCTGAAAATTCATCAGAAACCCTAAAAATTCAATGGTAATTTCAATGTAACTGAATTTTTCTATATCTCGGATGACGAAACGAATGTCACCGTTTGAATCGTTTCACCAATCTAAATTTACCACATCGACTTCGTCGACTCTCGGTATTAGCCACTGCACGCTTTTCGATAAGAACGAGCGAAGGGGACACTTCAAGGTGATTTTGAGTGGCCCACGCAGCTACATGTCGTGCTGAATTAGTCAACTTGAGCTCAAGTGTGGGACCCACATGGACATGTGGCAACACATGATTGGAGGGAAATCCAAGGTACATGGATAAGGTGATAAGTAAGGGTGTAAACGAGCCAAGCCGAGCCGAGCTTTGAACACTGAGCCCGGGCTGCTTGGCTTTGCGAGCTCGAGCCCGAGCCCCGCCTCCGCCGCTTTTTAGCCTGCTTGTCAGCTCTGCCCGGCCCGAGCCCGAGCTTATGCGAGCTTGATCAAATAATATTTTGGGTCGACCTTTTTTTAACTTACCAAGCATAAAAATCGAGATGATAATCTCACTATTATGTAACCATTAAAATCGGGATAAGCGTATATAACCGAGAAATTCACCCTTCTTGAGGAAAATAGGCTACAAGAGAAAATGAGAGAAAAAGGAGAGAAGGGTGGCTATCGTGAGGTGTTTGACTTAGGTATCCCATAGACCTTTCATGTAAGATAAAAATCAAGCATGACTTTTAGTGAAAATATTCGCAATCTAATTAATTGTTGAAATGTTTTCGATAATAGGATCCCATAGGATTTTTCCCATATAAAATGAAAATCTGTTTCCACATGCTTCATTTGAGAATTCATAATGGGATCAGGTGGCAAGAATGCTCCTCCAAAGTTGCCACACCCCAACTAGTAGAGAACTTAATCCTAATATCCTAACACTTTCAATAATCTAACTACATAAGTTGAGTTAATGCTAGAGCAATGTGATATTCTTATTGTGCTTGATCGGAAAAAAGTCTTTTATTTGCCTGCATTCCATGCAATTGAGATTTAGGCCAATAAATACAGGATGACCACTTATTGACTTTCAACCATCTATATCTCTTACGGTCTTACCCAACTTGCATTTGTGGTAAGTAACAAGTAGTACAATAAAAACACATCCTAAAGTAGTGCGCTGATGAATTGTACCCTTAAAATGCAAACGAATACAGTTCAACCCTACTGGTACCCAGTTATAGGATTGTGCATGAATTGACGAGCTTATGATGGCTAATGTGATCTCTAAAAGTCAAAGCATTGTAAGCAAGGCTGAAATTTTGGCTCATGGGTGTAGCCCCTGGTGGGAGGAATTAACCTCATAATCGGGCACCATGGAGCACCACCGAATCAACATGTTCTAAACTCCGCCAGAACCCGTAAGTTGTGGCACAAAGGGGCGATAGACCAACCGGGATTAAACGACACCCAAAAGGGCTCCCTCAGCCACCTTCCGTAGATATCCTCACCACCAGTGTGGTGTCTTAATGTAACGGGACGCCCACCCTCTTCCTAGCTAAAAATATGATAGGGTGTGGCTTTGTTGCTCACAATGAAGTGGGCAATATTATTGCAGCAAGAATCGGAGGATTACAAGGCCCTGGCGACCAGATTGATTTAATCTGAAGGCCGCAGAAAGGCCCTACAATGGTCAGTTGGAAAATTTTCAGGAAGAGAGGGAAAAAGGAAAAATTAAAGCTAGCAAGTGTGGACTCTTGAACCCAATGGAGAACTTTGTTACATTAATAAAGCAAAGCAGCAATCGCTGTTTAAACCGAGAACTTTTGTTGCATTAATAAAGCAAAGGCAATTGTTGTTTAAACTTTCAATTCCACCCATGCCATGGTACCATGTGCAGCAGTCTCTGGTGAGTCCTTTATTGTTGGCTCACAAATATGTACCTATTGATCAATTGTAAATTTTAAATTTAGTATTTTCTCACAAACACTATAATTCTCGATTATGAAGTACAGCCTGTGATAATATTTTTACGCTGTAATCACTGCAAGATTATGCTTATAATATTACTGCAATAATATCGTAATAAGATTATGCATCAACTGGTCTGGTAATGGCCGTAGGCCATTCGTGATTAAGTGGGTCATCTAATTTCTAAGTGCTGTTTATTTATCAGATAACTCAACAAACTAAAATCGTGTGAAAAACATCTAGCTACTCAACCAGCACGTCCTCTAACCTATTTAATAATTAAACTGAGTTCAATTATATATATTCATTTTATAACTAAAATTATTGGGCATGAGATGTCATGGGGGACCACAAAATATAGTTTGGAGGGATATTCTAGTACAATTCTTAGGTAATATGTATTTTGTTTTCAACCTTATTAGCAATTTATTTCCCAAATTTCCAGGGTGCTAAATGCCCTAAGTACAAAGTAGATCCTACACTGGTGAGAGGTGCTTAGGTTTGATTTTGAGTTTACTTAAGCAATGGTTACCAATTTGAGTATTTTAGGGTCACTGAATCTTTAACTTATATATATATAGTATATATATATATATATATATATATATATATATATATATATATATATATATATATATACATGACTCACTAATCTCACATTTAAAAGTAAATAATTTAAAACATATATAATCATAACTCATGTTATGTAAAATTTAATCAAATTATCTATTTATTAATAGATTATGTAAGTCAATAAATTTTGCATGCAAAACTCAAATTCATTCATTCACTCAACCTAAAAGAACTTTCCAAACTTTGCAAATTCTAATTAAAAGGACAATAGCCGAATTTGAAAGAAATTTAGGATTTTGACCATCAAGAACCACTAAAGCTAAAATAATTACTTATTAAGTCGTCACATCATAATCAAAACATATTATTTTTTCAAACTTGAAATTCCAAATTGTAATTTTTTAAAGCCCTTAAGGCCTGATTGAAGCGTGAAAGGGGTGGAAAGGGATTATTGGAGATCTCATACAAGAATCCTTATAAGAACATAGTACAACATCATAATATGTAAAGTGAATAGAAGTAAAAAAAAATCATTTTCTTAAATAAAAATAATATCATAAATTGAGTAGTAAAATACGTGTAGACAAAATCATAATAATAATAAAAAGCAAATCTTGTAATACAATTATTTCCACTTATGTTTCTCTATTAGTCATAAGATATGCATTTTAATAAACATTAATGGTTCTTTCAAAAAGAAAAAAGTCCCAATGGGACAATGTTGGTAGTAATATGGCCTATGAAACCCCAAATTTCCACCTACTCTAATTTCATTTCATCACACTATAGGCAGTAGGTCGTCGCCTAGGGCCCCACTTTATAATGTGGGCTCCTTGAAAATAATTAAAATATTATATATATTTATAATTTATAATTAATTAAATATAATAAAAATTCCGTTGTTACCGCCTCTCAAAAAACTCACGTTAAACGCAATAAAGCTCTCAAAAGACTCTCACTTTAAATACAATAAAGGAAGTCCTTACATAATACACTTCATTTAAATTGATATGTCTTTTTGCAAACTCCTTCAAATCACGACACGATGCGATGTATTTTTTTTATTTTTGTTAAAAAAGTTAAAACACTCTTCAACATCCGAAGCTTCCGTCCAAAAAATATTAGGTTTCTTCGAAAATTAGAGTTCCTCCTTTTTTTGCTGATAAAAAAACAAACAGACAAAAATCTTCAGTAATCTGATCATAGGTATGAAATAATTTATTATTTATTTTTTAACGTATTTTTATTTGATTATTTTATATTTTTATCAAATAATAATTTTGTTAGTTTTATATTTTATTATGCAACTTCAATCTAAAGAAAGAAGACATATTCATTTGATCAAATTTATCAAGATTCTCTATCAGTTCTATCATTATTGATCTAATTTAAAGTTTGATCTTTGAATTGATATCAATTTGAAAGTATTATGCCTAATGGTGGGAAAGATTTAGTCTGATATGAAAAAGAAAGAAGAAAAGAAAATCAAGAGTTTTTACAATCTCAAGTGGGAGCTACGGACAAATTTCTTAGTAATACAAGCACGTTGATATGAAATATATGAGAAGGTTCAAGATGAAAAATATATTAAACGGTTATGGCACTTTAGTAAATAAAGAAGATTTGGATGATTGTGAACAAGAAATTTTGAAGAATGTGGAAAATAGAATGAGCAAAGATGATAATTGAGGAAGTAGAATATGAAAATGAACAATAAGATATGATTTAGATAGACACATGTTGTTCCTTTGCCTTTAGACATTACAGATCCAGGAAATTGGAAAATTATTGATCAAAATTTAATAGACATGTTGGTGAAAAGAGGTCCTTCTAAAGTAAAAGTGGATAATTTTCTAAAGACTCGTAATAGTATTTTCTTCTACATTACACTCGTTATTTATCAAATGCAGGAGAAGACTATCTGTAAATGGTCGGTTTACTCAATTTACATTGATGTGCCATTTTGCTTTTGTTGTGTTAGCTTAAGCAAGAGGAAAATACTTTCAATTAGCTAATGAAGGAACTAATGATTGAAAAATATTAGCTTATAGCTCAAAAGTCATGAACTAGTAATGAGCACATGCAGAATATGAGAAGATGATTTGAACTAGAAAGGAGATTGCTAAAAGAATTTGACAATTGATAAAGCATTACAAGATCAAACTGAACAAAGATAGAGAACATTAGACAAGTTTGTGAGAATAGTTTCGTTGTTAGCTTTCTTTGCAAGAATAATGGCATTTCACGGAGTACCGAGAAAATTTACAGAAGAAAGTAATGGAAATTTCGTATAATTGGAAATGATTGCCGAGTTTGATCCAATAATGAAAGAACACCTCCTAGCGGATTCAGAAAAGGAAATTCATTATCATTACCACTCACAAAATTAAAACAGAATTTCGTACTTATGTCAAGCAGTGAATAAAGGACTGGTATTATTAAAAAGTTGGGAGAAGCAAAATATTTTCAGCTTATACTTGATTGCACACCGTATATAAGTCATAATGAGTTAAACACTCTACAATACGATATGGATGTCTCCGCAAGTCCAATAGGTAGAAGAGTTCTTTGTGGATTTCTCGAAAATGGAGGATACCTGTAGACAAGGATTATTTGATGAATTAATAAATGCTTTAAGAACACTTGGATCCTGATCAGTGATTTAAGAGGTCAAGGTTATGATAACGGTTCGAATATGAAAGGAAAGCATAAAGGTGTACAAAAAAAAGTATTAGAAGTAAATCCAAGAGCTTTCTACACACCATGTAAGAATATGTTTTGACCCAGACTTCAGGATATGGAAAATTTGGTTTCAAAGACTAAATCTTTTTCAGAATCAGACAATGCATATATATATTGTTTTCATTCTACAAAGCGATGGAAAATTTTTGGCAAGATAATAAAGGTTTGACCCTTAAGCCGCTATCAAGTTGAATGTGTTAAGGCACAGATTTAACCTAAATTAAAGTCGCTTAACTCACTCGTGGAAACAAGTGACATCCTAAGACATTCGTGGATGCTAAAAGTTTATTGTCGATATCATGATTTTGAATTCTTATTTGCATGGTTATTGGTACAATATTTTGACCGCTTATTATTAGAGAGTGAGTAAAATGTTGCAAAGTAAAGACATAGTTATTGATGTCGAAGTATTAGTCATTCGAAAGCACTTATTTCTTTCTTTGAGACCTATAGAGAAATCAATTTGAACTGATAAGATTATTATAAAGAAATTGTCATTATATGAAAATTGAACCTACATTTTGTGAAAGTATATTATTTTACATAAAGAAGCAGCTTTTGATGAAAATGCTATGTAGATACACATTCAAATTTAAGAATCTTTTATGTAGTTGATTATTTCTTATATATAATGAGACGGGTTTATTTCTTCACTAATAAGATTTAATAATCAAAAAATTGAAGATATTTTTGATTTTATTCGATGATACAAGTTACATATTACGATGATATTGTTTGAAGTCTTGTTTGTGATAAGCTTGGAAAATTTTTTGAGACATAACATGGACTCGAGAATATGGGGATGAGTTATTTTCCAGCTAAAGATTGTGAGAAAGTGGCATCAAAGGAGACTAAAGAGCAATTGGCGTTAAACTATTTGAAACGATGGATTCTTATTTTCCAAATGTATGGATTGCTTACGTAATACTATTGACTATACCAGCTACGCTTGCCTCTCGCAGAAAAGAAGTTTCTCAAAGTCAAGTTAATCAACCATACCTTCATCAACAATGTCACAAGAAAGATTGAATGGATTAAGCATACTATCTATTGAAAACATAATGCTGTAACAAATCGATTTTAATACTTAATTATCGATTTTTTATCTAAAAATGTTTGTAGAATAAACTTACAAAGAAATTTTTATGTAATGTCAATATATTTGTTCAATAAAATTTTATTTTTAACTTATATATATATATATATATATATATATATATATATAGGCAGTTATATATATATATATATATATATATATATATATATATTTATAATAGTCTAAAAAAAAATAAATTTGTGGCCCTATAAAGTAAGGGTTTGGCCCTACTTCACCCCCACAAGTCTCAGAATCATTTTCTTGATTACTTGCTAATTAAGACTTTCCAACAATTTAAATTCAAAGATTACAAAACACTTGAACTTCCTTCCAACTGAGTATTTGAAGATTCAAAACCGCATGTGGGAAGGATCCACTGGTCCCGCTCCGGGGCCCATGACTCTTCTTTGGAAACCCATGTGTATGGTCTAGTTTCTGCATTAATAAAGTTAAGTTTTCCGCTCACATTTCTTAATCCAATGTTGATGAACTTCAAGGTCGAGGCCAACAAGGACAAGAATTCAACCCAATAGAGAGGCTTGTCTACATCATTTTCTCCGTTCCAAGATCTCGGCCACGTGTAAATCGTTTCTTTCTTTAGCCCATAGCACAAAGTGTAGGCTTGAACATTTAGGCACACAAGCATGTGCCGCAACGAACATAATTAACCATTGAGCTATGATCGAGTCTGTAGAAAGATTTAAGAAAACATCATTTATGTATATATATATATATATATATATATATATATATATATATATATATATATATATATATATATATATATATATATATATATAAGAGATATGACACACACACATTATTACATATATATGGTGTATTTTTCCAATGGAAATGACTTCCTAGTAATGTCAGAGGATTACGTGAGATGATTGTTCCAATGGGTCAACATGGACACTAGAACTCCACCCTTTTTCTTCATTGCCCACCCATTGAAGCTCACACATAGCCCACTCATAGTGCCTCCCTGTTCATCCAAATATGTATAAAATTTGGGAACTCATAGATATCACCCTAGAGAAGCAAATTAGAGATGGAGATGGAGATGGAGGTTGAAAGGGGAAGTCGAATTTACCATTAGAGAGTAGAGAACAATGTCATGAAGCCTCAAATTAGGCCGCCCAAGATCAAACCTTATGATTTGAAGGAGCTCCACAATCATAGTCGAAACACACCACTATACGAATGGCACATATGAGATCGGAGTGTGGAAATCACCCAAAGCTGTAATCAGATAGCATCAGCTTGGAAAAAATTATAGAAACTAAAACAAATTACAAAAGTTAGACATATTCTCATCATCACATGGCTGCCCAAGTACATGCAAGACAACATCAGATAAAACGAAGACAACCGCAAGAGATATAAGCAACCAATGATCTTTTCATTGAAGATGGCTTCATAGCTTTAATGATTTTACAGGGCGCCAGGTAAAAGGCCCATCATAATGAAGACCAACCACACATAAAAGAGTGCCCACTATCTTGACTTGGCTGTACATACAAGATAAGTTAACTTTCTCTAGCCTGCATAAGAAATTGCAAATTTTGTTATGCCATTATGGATATAAAATGCTACCAATGTGAAAAGAACAAAAGAATTAGAGACAAACCGACTGGTCTCAATGTCTCGGCTAGTGTTTCTTATTGCCATGGAGTCTAGATGGACCGAAAGTTAAATAAATTCCATACCCAAAGTGCAAGCAATGACGAAAATATCCAGAGGCAAGGTCATATGGCCGAAGGAATCAAGGAGCGAGGTCTCTCGATTCCCATTAAGAAGAGGTACTGAAACAGTCACCCCGAATTCAAAACCATATTTTCGGGTTTGAAGGAAGAATTGAATATATTTTACAACTATTTCAATAATAGTTGCATGTAATATACACCATTACAAGTTCTCGTCTAATAAGTCAAGTAGACAAGCAATTTAAGGCATATGATATATAGTCAAGGAACATGTTCCGTTTCTAAGGCTCACTTTAAGCACATTCACATTTTCTTTTTACTGTTTCCTTGCATTTTCCCACAAAGAAAACAAGCTTCGTCTCATCCGTCCACTGTGAAGAAGAGGATAGAAGGTATAGAAACTTTGAGATTTGGGGCACCAGGATGTGGATAAGGACCCATATTCCGGAAAAATAACCAGGAAAGCACATTTATGAAATCATACAGAAAGCACATCGACTCATTGTTGAGATTTTCAGAAAATATTTGATAGATCCTCTGGGAGTGGGGTTTCTTTTTCTCATTTTGCTGAACTTTTTGTTTCAAACACGGAGCTGTACCTTCACTTCTCCAACTTAAGTTTCAAGTAACATAAGGCAATTTTAAGGACAAGAAAATACGTAAATAATAATCGAACCAATCTCCTCATTGGGTAGCCACGCTGGGTGTGGAAGTCAAAATTTATAGATTCCCTGAAATTTATAGTTGAGAGGTCCAAGAGGGTTTTCTTTTTTCCCCAGAAAATATTGGGAAAAAATCCCAAAGTATCCACCAAAATGCAAGAAAATGTAGAGAATCCCATACCCGCCGAAGGAAATCAAAACTAGCTTGAATCCATAACTCGCCGACTCGGCCATTTACTCCCGGGCAGGAAGCGGAAGATGGAAATATTCAATTAATCCCAAATTCCCCCTCAAAGAAAAGGGAAAGAAAGAGAAAGAGGAGGAGAATACGAGGTAATTAATCTTTCGAAAGGAAGGAGAGGAGCGAGGACAAGGGAAGGTGGGAAATTGCATTAGATGGTCAAGGATAGGGATTAAGGCCAGCAATGGATACATAGAAAATCGAGAACCACAAACATGGTTTGCGCATAAACAAACTGCACCCCAACCAATCCCCCAATAAGGACAAAATCCTCAACCACCTCCCTCTTCGGAAACCTCATCATTCCTCTCTCTTTCTCTCTCTATCTACCCTGCTCTTTCTCTTTGCATGCATGCAATACTCTCTCCTTCTTCCTCCTCCTTTTTCCTCTTCCTCCTCTTCTTTTTGGGTTTGCAGAGGAAATGGTGGTGGTGGAGGTGGGCCAAATTTCAAAACCCAACTGCCCGTCTCAATTTGGAAGTAAGAGCTAATATTCACATGTGCACCCTTCCCCTCTCTACGCCTTCTCCCCGCCCTTCTTTTCCAAGGATGTCATTTATAATAACTTTGGTTTCTAACTTTCTTACCACCTCTCTCTCTCTCTCTCTCTCTCTCTCTCTCTCTCTCTCTCTCTCTCTCTCAAAAAAAAAAAAAAAAAAAACCTTTCTTTTCACCTCTTCCCATTTATTTCTTTCCCCTAAGTCCTATCTTTGACTTCTCTTATTTATTTTTCACCCCCAAGGCCAAAATCAACACCATGACATCTCCATTTATGCTTACATCTTGTAGACTCACCGAATCACGCAATAATATTATTACAAAGAGCTACTCATAATCACCGTAAGAGTACCAGAGCAGGAACACTCTACCAACTGATCACAAACACTCCTTCCAAACATACATCATTAAAAACTTAATTTTATTCAATGAGTGTATTAAAACCCAAAAGAATAAACAATTGTCTAAGCCGGGCCATACAAGAAATCAAGAATATTGTCTGTCGGTTGACAAGAAGCAAAACAACTGCCTAAGTCAATTGATGTTACAAAATAAATCAAAACTAAGAAGTTAGGGTTTGCTTTTGTAATTCTTCAAGTCATATATCCTTTAGTATAAATTAACAATGCCAACTCAGAATTAAATAATAAGCAAAAAATAGTTAATACAAAAAAAAAAAAAAAAAGTAAACTAACTAATATGAAAATATTAAACCCAATAATGAACACTTACACTTTGCAACTATACAACCCAAATTAAGTGTCCATCTCTAACCTTCTTGCATAAACTCATTCTCAACCTTTAAATAAAACAAGAAGCAAGATCAAGCTTCATGTAAAAACAAGAAATACTAAACTATATATATATAAACATATATTAAAGTCAATAAAGTACTTTACATCGATGCCAACTCAACCCTAAAATTCTCGTCATCCAATCTCCTGATACAACCAAAGCTCAAGCAGCCAGTTCTTTAAAGAACTCGATATTGGTCAAGTACTCTACCTCCAAAGACTAAAGGCAGACTTCAAGCAACTGTAGTGGGTAGAATGGATAATATGTCTCAGAGCCATCTTTGGAGTAAGTGTCGAATTTTTAGGACTATTAGTTTCACCTAATTCAAAGCATCAAAATCCTCATATTCTCATTACCGTGCTTATAAACTCCTTCATCTAAATATACATGTCTATCTCACTCTTGTCTCCTGTGAACGATATCGTAATTAGTTATAACCCACTCATCAAAATCATCTCGTCTTTGTTTTTGGGCTTTAGAGGGGTTAGAATCATAAGTGGCACTCTTCATGCTAATATTTATTTGGCTATCTACGATAGATATTCTTGTAAAGAAATTGTAAGGACTCACGAACATCATCTATATGCCTCTCAAATCATCCGCCGATATTAAATTTGGAAAAGAGTGTAGAATGAGTTTCATTTTATACCGAGGGATCCAAGATGTTCCCAATTGCCATCACCAAATTACATTCTCTCCCCAATACTTGTCAAACTTTTCCTTCATCTTTAGAGTCATACGCTTCACAAAATCTCTATTATCAGTAGACATGTCATTCAACATCTTCCCATTTCCATATTCGAGATCAAGAAACAAATTCAAGTGTGATACTTTTCGTCCCGAGAACACCTTTGTAATACTCATTAATAACCTCCAAAATTTAGAAACCCTCAGCAGCCCTTTCCAACTCTCATCGAATGGCAACCATTAATAGTTGTAGTCCCTTTCTCCTTAAAATCGTGAAAAACTAACTTGTTCTCAAGTGCACACTCTAGCATGGCATATGTTGAGTTCCACCGTGTAGGCACATCAAGAATCAAGCGCTTAGAGGTAGATAGCTTTAGGCTTTTGTCAATTTCATTGAACTTATAAAGTCTTGAAGGAGACAACTTCAAATACTTAACACTTTCGAATATTCTCAATCACATCTCGCATTGCTAACTCCATCTTGGACCATCAAGTATAGAATATGAACAATAACATCTAGACATGAAATATTTTGGTCACTAAAGTGAAGCTTTTCGTCTCAAAATTTTCTTTCAATACTCTGCGCATAAATCATTTGAAGAAGCATTATCGAGTGTACGGTGGAAATTTTATTCTCAATTCCCAATCAATTCAAACACTCACCGATACTATCGCAATTGCAAGCCCAAGCAGGAGGAGGTTCCAAGGGACAAAAATTCGTGGATTCTTTCTCAGAACTTCCATTCCTAATCTTAAAATGTCCCGGTGGAGGTGTCACATATACCCTATGGACTGATTTAGTCCATAAATCAGGTTGTTTATTTACAATGCTCACAATGTCAACTTCAAATTTCCTCTGGGGGATATATACATCTTCATGCAACTGCTTCTAAAGTTTCATTTTGACTGCCTATACTGGGTTAAGACTTCTACAAAATTTAGTGAAGAACTCATGCTCTTACTATCCCAAAAGGATATTCGGACAACAACATTCTTATGTCTTCTACTTTTCCTTATCATACTTAAAGATTTGATATATTTCATCACCTTCAAGTGAATATCAAAGACAATAAACTTTGCTTGACCCTTATCCTTGCCAACCAAAGTAGCTTTACGAGGTGTGCAAAGTTTTAGATGCCTTTTAAGATGAGTTGTTTGCACCCCTTATAGGCAAGACAAAAGCTGCAAAGGATTACATCTTGCTTTCATGTCGCCATTGTTTGTTATGATTTCAAATTCCTTCCTAAAACTACTGATCTTCTTCTTCCCGTCATTCTCGTGTTCACCCTTCGTGACGGACCAAAATACCTATACAAATTTATACAAGCATACCAAGCGACTATTATCTAATCCCTAAAGAATAATGCCATGGTAAAACTTGTTTGTTGTGTTCCTTATCTATCAGACCGATTAAAGCGCTTCCTTAAGAGTAAATCATTTTCTCCGTTTTCGATCCGTGACGCCGCAAGTGTACAGCTCGAACAAGTAGTAAATCGGATTTAAGTCCGTATATCATTCCCACAGATCTCAAGAATTCTCAATCAACTACCTCGACTAATTAACTCTATACTATTTGGACTTTTGATAGGCAATTGAAATATTCTTAGCAAACCAAAATAATAAAAAACCAAGAAAAGTGATTTAATAAAAAAATGAATTAAAATTGAAAATCTAAAACAAATTCAGACTCTGACGCTTATCTTTTAAAGGGCATTGAAAATATCGCTATTGTGAAAATCAATTCCCCGCAGATCACTCGTAACTTTGCTTCATGAACCACAGATTAAAACTCCGTCTCAAGGAATATGGTAGTGCAAATTAATCTCCTTACGATCGCTCATCATCTAATCTTCCATGATTCTTTCAAGACAGTAGGGATTAGATAACTACTTTATCCGGGGTTGCCTGCTCTAGATATTTTCTTCAATACTTACACTCGAACATGACCAGAAACCTTAGCTCCTAAGACATAGGTATAGTAATGGGTTTACACTTTATCGGGTTTTCTTCCTCAAAATTGGAACATTTCATCCTTTCCTTGATTAGATCCTTGCTAAATAGCGGATTGAACTGTATCGTCAATCGAGGTGAACTCTCGCTTTTTTAAATTGATGTCATTCAACTCAATCTCATTTCATGAAGACGATGATTTCACTTACATTCACAGAGCTCATTGTATCTCCATTATCGTTCGCATACCTTTGAGAAATTGTTCACTACTCTCAAGAATGCATTCTCTGCGGTCACTCGAGGGCCTCTGAAATCGGGAGCATGAAACAACTTATTGTGTGCATAGGACACCGATATTGGGATCAGACATGAATATTTAGGAACCAGCAGTAGATTTATGGGAACCGGTTCAAGAAATTTTCCGAGCAATTTCACTGAAAGATAAATTCTAACAATGTAGTCTATTCCACTGGAAGCCGGGTTTCTAAATTACTATTACACCCTACAATGGCTTTCGATCAAGAGGAACCAGTACTATAGATCGGATGACTGAACCGAATTCCAAAATTTTGTCCTGGAATCTCGTATCGATCCAGCAAGAATTTGAAAGAAATAGAATTTTGTGATTCAAATCTCTCTACTTTAACAGCCTAACGTCCGAATCCAAAATTTGAAAGAAATAACAATCTAAATCAATCTAAAATAACAACAAAACAAAGAAAAGAAAATTAAAATGTTACTGAGCCCCAAAGCGCTCTTAGATCTCGCTCTGAGTTCTCCAAGAGCCGCTTCCGCAGTACCGCGATTGATAGGTTCAAGTCGGGCCCTAACTTTGATGCGCCTCCTGTGGATTTCGATTAACCGCCCATTTACGTTAATGTCGCGACTTCGATTCTTTGTCGCGACATCGCTTGTTCAAGCATTTGTCGCAGAATCCTTTATTCGTCACGACTAGCTTCTTTAGCATCCCTTTCGCTCTTCCTATGTCACGACTGATTCTTTGTCACACTCTCGCTTGCTCAAGATACGTCGATAAGCTTTTATTTGGTCGCGACACGCTTGTCTAATCACTCATCCATTCTTCCCAAAGAAGTTGTTCATCTCTGTCACACTCTAAAATGACGCCATGAATCTCACTCCCTTGCACTATTCTCCTCGAGTACTCCACTCTATGAAACAATTCCTCTCGATTCGTTGTTGATGTCGCTGCATCTTCTTCAAATGTCGCGACTTCGATGTTCGGCCTCTGAAAATCTTCAGGTCGTGGACTTCTGTCTACCGCCGGTTTTCACCCCGCTTCGCGACCTTAAACGGTGTCGCTGGATCATGTCTTGTTTTTCATTAATTTACGGTTGCCCGACTGGGCGCTTATGTCATGACCGCTTCGCTCGCCAATTGCCCTTTATATCGCGATCGAGTTTTCAGGGTTGCGACCTTATGATTCTTTCATTACTCAAGGCGCCGTAATATCAGGTCCTTTCTTCGCCGTGTAAATCTCCCGTTGCGAATATCATTTAGCCGCCATGTCATTCCTTCGCCGCCCACTTTTGCTCCTTCTACTGCAATATCCTCTTTCTCTTGAATTTCCTGATGTATAGCAATTTGGTGAGTTATTCCACATTCAGATAGTAAACTCACTCCTTTAGATAGAAATCAATCGTAAAATGGACTCGAAAATGGATAACTTTTAAGCTCATCAAACTCCCCAAACTAAATTTTGCTTGTCCCCGAGCAAAGAAAAGAAAGATTTGTTCGTCTCAAACAAAAGGACATTTTTCTGCTTTGTTTTGCAGCCATGTTCAATTTAAGACTAGGAATTAAAATTTTTCTCTCGTATATCTAGCTTCAAGTCCGTATGAAGGTTAGTCTCTACTCAATCCTGTACAAAACTTAAATTGTTGAATTTGTTTTATAAACAAGATAGTCATTGATCCTCAGCTGAAAAGTAAAGCTGGTCTTCTTCCTCTTTTTCTTAGTGAGTCGCTTAACTTCCTAGGTCTCTTCACATGATCCTTTCAAGATTTTCCAATTCCATATATGCTCGTTGTTCATATTGATCTCCACTAATGTAGGAAAATTCCAACCTTCAAGATCAATCTGCCTTAGGTTTGTATCGTCGCTCGGGTCTTCGTGGGATGGATGGAACTTTTAGGTTAAGATTACCGTAATCTTTCTCCTTCTTACTTAACCGTCGCCTTTCTTTCCTGTACTTTAATTGATTCCCCAAACTTCATCTTCGGGGTATCTTCTTGATTTCTCGCTTAAAATTGTTCATTCCCATTTCATTTTTTTACTTCACAATCGCTGGAACTTTTCTCTCGCCACCTTCTCGTGAATAGTGCAAATGCTCCCCGTCTTTTAGGCTTTCTAACACTCTTAGCGAACTTCAGTTAGTAGCTCCCCATACCAGTTGGTATTAGGGTACTAGGTGTTGAAACAATTTAATAACTTAATCATTCAAGAGTTAAGCCACAAGACAAAACTCTTCCCTTTAAGCCTTTCTGTCAGATCTTCCCGTTTAGGATCTTTCTCTCTTTCTTCACCCCTTTCGTATTTTCTCCTTTAGTTCTAAAAAAATACAGGCCTCCCCAAACTTCATCTCTTCCTCCTTCTTTGAATTTTGGGTAATCAGAGGTTCTTTTACCGGAGTGAATAATTATCTAGGATGGCTCTCGGGATTTCCAATGGCTTCGCTTTTGAAGATAAGGGATTGTTTCGCTCAAATTCGTGAACTAAGGTGTATGCGTACATATAAATAAGGGTGGCTAGAATGGCTCAAACCGCTAAGGATGGCCTCGTATCATTTCTTGTTGGGGTCAGATCACCTAGGATTTCTCGATCAATAATCTAACAAGTTCTAGAATTCTATTGATTAACTGTGATCAACCCTAAGGATGTCCTCGACTACACTACAGCCACGAGGAGTTACATGATTTGCTGTTCACTAGTTCTTCGCTTACTGGCTTATACGCAAACTCAAAAAATATATTTGGTTCTTTCAATCACGACTTTCCTTTATCTCGGGACTCACGCCTAAATTCAAGTCAATTATGCAATTTGTGTTTCAATTCAATTATATGTCATTCCCGCCTTATTCGTGAATTATCTGTGGTTTCCATTTATCTTCTAGTCAAACTACTTCAACTAGTTCGCATTATGATATGTCAAGATTTTCACTTTCGAACTAAATCCTAATGTTATTCTCCTAACAATTCAAGCAAAAAGTAACAATACAATCTAATCGCATGCAACATCAAACATTTCTTTTTTTAAACAAATTTTTCTTATTTTATTCATGATATGATGCAAAGTTTGAGAATAATGTTCTAAGAGAGAAAGAAGGATAACCAACGGAAGATTTATTTTTCTTTTTGGGGGAGGAACAAAGATGTCGAGGATCCAGATCAAGGGTAGCCAAATTAGAGAGAATTTGGAAATCCTATTTCTTCTTCTTATCATTCTCCCTCTCATCGCTTTTCAAGGATCAATCTGGCTGGTGAGATCAACCTTTTGTCAGACTTCATCTTCGTCTTTTCCCCAATGTGTTCATCAGGTTCTCCATTTCGCTCATGACTTCTAAAAATTCGAAAGATTATTGTCGATCAATCCAAATTTCAAGCCGTACTTTCTTCCGAAGGCATCTTTGTCATCAAGCCTTTTATCTATTTCCTTCCATCCCTCTCTAAGTCCTCGAACATCGATACGTAGAGGAATTCAACCCTGACCGCTCCATAGTTTTGGCTTCCCCGACCGAGTCCTTTTCTTTATGATTGTTAGAGTCAGAATCACGATCATAATGATTGTTGTAAAATGACTCATATCGCCAACTTCTTTCAGCATCGTGATCTCTTCCTCCATTTCCTTCAATTTTTCCTCTCGATGCTCCAGATCTCCTTCATCCGCTCTTCTTTCTCGTTTCATTTCTTCTTCCCATTGCCGATCTCTTCTTTCTAATTCCGATTCATACACTTCCTCTCTCAATTTTGTCGATTTCCATTCCCTTTCCCTTTCCATTCTTCGAACGGAACTGAAAGCATCTCCCATTATTTGATTATCTCCGAGCTCCCTGTAGCTTTCACCGGGTTCTCTAAATCTGCTCCCGATAAGGGAGAGAGATGGCATAGGTTGAGAAATTTATAGGGCTTCCATCATGGTTCTCTCATTCCTCGTAAAACATAAAGGTGTTCTCTTCTGATGTGCTTCGATCTTCTTCTTCGACCGCAACCGCAGGGGTGTCCTCTTCGCCTTGCATTCTCATTTTCTTCTTGAATCTCGCTTCATTATAATCCCCTTTTCTTTGATTCCTAGGCCCTTGTTTACCTCGTTAGATAATGGTGAAACTCAAGATTCTTCTTCTTCTTCCTAAGTTCCTCTACACCAAATTTCAAACATAACCTCGTGATGGGCCACTGGGTGAGGGATCAAACCCTTTATTCCCTTCATGGTATCTCATTATCGAAGCTTTCAATATTCATTCTACATTAATCTTTGTACCCCTTCAAAGATAGTGCATAAAGACTCACGCTTGTTCTGCACTGCGCGTACATGCTTCGGCCTAATCCATAACAAAAGCCGTGAAGAAACCATACTTTGGGCTTCTTCGTTAAATCTCCTGCTTATGGTCTTTGCTCTCCTTTTCCTTACTCCCAATTTCCTTTACCGTCTGTCAACTTTCTTGCACCTTCACTTTGGGGTCACTTATCATCTTCTTGAATTTTGTCCATGCTTCGCCCTTCCATTCCTCACAGACATTTCATCATGATTTCTCGCCTATACTAAGACCCAAACTCCTCCGACATAAACAAAGAGTTATCCTTCCTCCCCGCGCTTAGGTTGAGTAGAATTTTCAACTACTTCACTGCAGATTCGGACTTTTGATGTTTCAGAGAAGTTTCCCAACCTCTTTGTTCTATTAGTTCCTAAAGTGGATATGAGGTCCCGTCAGTTTCCTTTCTCCGACAAACCCCTTACCGACATAGTACTTCTTCCAGATGTGGAGAGCTCCCTCGACACGACCATCTTCCTCTTCTTAATGCTTCTTTCCCCTTTTCTCTAAGTGTTTGAACCGGTTGAACTTCGATGGTTCCGACGCAGGTTCTCCCTCGTCAGTTCCCGACGAACTCTTCTGGGCCGAGCATATTCTTCCATGATCCTCGCTTAGATTCGGGACAAGGGTCAGACGGTCCTACTAATTGAGAAATAGGAATGTTTTAGGAAGAATTTTGGATCTAGGGTTTGCAAGAATCAAAACCAAAGAGAGTAGGCGAAGATGAAGAGCTGTATTTTCAAGGAATGAAATAAATAAAGAGGCGAGCTTTCTCAACATTTGCAATCTACCATTATTGTGGACTCTTTATTACTTCATTTAGTTGCGCTTTGTCGCGACTTAAATTTCCCTGTGCCGCAATTGTGTCTGTCATTAAATAAAGGGCAGATTTAAAAGTTGCCTGGCAGTTCCACTTTTTCTCTTATGTCGCGACTTATTATTGCTCACGCGACATAAGTAAGCCAGGAGGATTAATATATCATCAAAGGCGAAGACCGCATTTCTAATTCCCCTGTCAACAGTACTTCATGA
The DNA here is from genome assembly GCA_016808115.1 of Tetrastigma voinierianum. Taxonomy (NCBI): domain Eukaryota; kingdom Viridiplantae; phylum Streptophyta; class Magnoliopsida; order Vitales; family Vitaceae; genus Tetrastigma; species Tetrastigma voinierianum. Next base: position 369,120 of record JAEQBH010002005.1, on the reverse strand, counting down.
CATAGTTGAATTGTCACGAATCTTCACTATTCTTTGAAGGAATATTCTGTCAAGCACCCAAATGTTCCGTCGCGACTAACAGTTCTGTCGCACATAACTTTTATGTCGCGAATTGTATATTATTATTCTCCTCAAGATTTCTACTAAGTTGCAAACTAATTTAACTAGTCTGTATTTCTGTTCTAAATTTGATAATCGTATTAAATTTTGCACTCCTTATTAATTTTGCAAATTCTTAACATCCAATAAAGTACTTAAACAACAATTCAAACATGCACTTATTTATTTTCCACAATTTGTTTAGGGAGAAAAATACTCCCTTTTTCAAGTCGCCCTATCCTGTGAAGTGCTGGAGCCGTCCTAGAGTTGGTTCTTTCTCACCTGATCCCTGCAATTCTGCGTAGGCACACTAACAATTTCAAAAAGGGTTTAATTGATCAAATACTAACTTAGCAAGTCCTATCAAATCATTACAAGAATAAAAAAAATCAAAACGAGTAATTAAAAAAATCAAAATCTATATAAAGAAGCAAAAATCTATATGGGTTGCCTCCTATGGGTCGCTCGTTTGAGTCCTTAGTCGACTAGTCTTTAAGCCTTCTCTCTCTCAATTCACCACCGGAGTTCTTCCTTTTTCTTTCTCCCCGAGATATCATTTCGCCTTTAACCATTAACCTTGAATTCTTCCCCCCAAAGACGTCCCGAAAGTGTTACTGCTCTAAAGGTAGTACTTGACACCACTCGTATATGGTCCACTCCATTTTGATTTCAAATCTAGAAATAATCCTAACTGAGTTAAATAGCGTAACCCGATCCTCGTCTCCAACTCTTTCCTCGTAACTGATCATGCTACTTTTGTCTCTGTCTCAGATATTCTAGCATTATCATAGGCTTGCTTTCTCGCTCTTCTAGTTCATTCAATTGAGCAAATTTCTTCCTTTTACAATTTTAAGAAATTGAAGTTCAGCTTCGATGGCCCATGGCTTCAGATTCCAGCCTCAAGAGGGAGGTTGATATACGGCTCGCCAAAGACCACTGTATCAGGACATCCCAACGGAGTTTCACGCCGCCCCTCAGGCCCAAAGTGCACCATCAAGCCTCGGGAAGACCAATCTTTTCACAACTTACAAATTTTTCCCAGGATCCTTTTAATCTCCCTATCGAAATTTCATTCGTCCATTAGTCCTGGGGTGATAAGCTAGGCTCATTATATGCTCGATCTCATACCGCTTCATGATCTTTGCAAATATTTTGTTTCAGTAAAGTGGCTTCCCGCCACCGATGATAGTCCTGTGTGTTTCGGACCAAGCCAAATGTTCCTTTGCAAGAAACTCACTACCGTGTTACGCCATTCCTCGACAAGCTATTGCTTCCACCCACTCTCGACACATAATCCACCGCCAGCCAGCATGCATAAGTTTCTAATGATTGCAGAAGGGTCCTATAAAATCTATTCCCCATACATAAAATTTTGCACCACCAATATGCCTTGTAGGGGCATTTCTGTCGCCGCCGATATTTCCAATCTTTTGGCATCTATCACATAATTCCACCCATTCAAAGACAATTTCTAAAGATAGCTGGGCCAATAAATCCGATTTAGTATCTTAAGGAAATAAGCCCTAAAATGTTCCCTATATGGTGATGTATGACATTCATTCGCACTGCATTGTTCACTCTCGCACACATCAATCATGTCAAAGACTCTTTAATAGCAAACGGGTCATCCCGCATGTAATACTGGCCGCCGCCTTGAAGCTTTCTTTCTCGTAGCCGACCGAGGTACTACTCCACAAGCCAAGTAACTATGATCAAGATACCATGGGAGTCAGAATGACAATTTAAACGCTTCTGCTCATCCGGAAAGTTCTCTGTTAATTCGCCTTCTACTTTGTTTTTCATCGACAAGTGATCACCATCACATTACAACCCTTCTTATCTTTAATTTCCGTGATCAAACTCTCAGTAACAACACCCACCTTATCGCCTTCCATTTGGCTTCCTTTTTCGACATCGATATTTGATCGTTTAATGGTCAAGGTGAACGATAATATGGGATCCCAAAATGTAATGGCCCGACTTCAAGCAAAACTATGGCTAGCATCTCCTTTCAAGAGAGTTGAATAGTTTTCTGGCTTATCAGTGGTTTTGCTAGCATAGTATATGGCTCGAATATCTTCTTTCTTTGCCCCAATACTCTCCGATTGCGAAATCACTGCATCACACATTTTTCGAATCCTCGATCCCATTCCTCGCTAAATGGCGATAGTTTCGAACTAATCTGACCTTGATTTCTTCTAAAGGCCGCCTCGCAAGAGTCATCAAATTAAACCTGCGGTCCTTTCCAATAATCGCATAATGGTCTTGCTATTTTGAGAAGTCTGATGAATCTCCATGTAATCCAAAGATGTCCCAAGAAACTCCTTATCCCTTTTAACGTTGTGGGTCAGGCAAGAGTCTTGATAATCGAAACCTTGATCGGTCTACTTAAATTCCGTGAGCATAAATTTTATGACCAAGAACAATACCTTCAAGCACTCAAGGAAATGACACTTTCCCATTTTAATGCTAGCTGCTTGGTCCTGCATCTTTGAAGACCGTTTCGTGTTGTTTAGACAATGCTCAAAACTGATCCATATAATCGTGAAGTCATCCATAAAATCTCCATGACCTCCCAACCAAATCCGCCCGAGAACATGGACATCATACACCTCCGAAAGTAGCAGAGCATTAGTAATAATACAAATGGCATCCTTCAAGGCAAGGTGCCATAAGGGCATGAACGTGGTTTTCCCGGGTCCTCGTGTGCAATGGCAACTGCTATAAATGGAATATCCATCTAGGAAACAAAAATCAGGGTGTCCTCCGCTAACCCGTCCAACATCCGATCAACGAAGGCAACGTGGAAATGATCCTTCCCGTTGCCGTGTTCGGGGCTCTCCTGACCGAGTACATACTTCCATCCCGTCACCGTCTGTCACGCTAACTCATTTTTTTCATTTCGGATCACAGTGAACCCACCTTTCTTGGGAACCACATGTACTAGGCTAACCCAAGGACTGTCTGAGATTGCATATATAAAACCAAAGATTCAACCATTCGGCACTTCCTTTCGACTACTTTCATGACCTGGTTCAGCCTTCTGATGTCAACATATGGTTTCAGATTTTCCTCCGTGAGTATTTCTCGCGGCATGCATATTGACTTAATCGACACCTTTAATTCATCTTATGGACCAAGCAATCGACTCCTGATAATTCTTCAAAATTTCAACACTTCGTTCTTCAAAGATCACCAGTTCAGCGTAGATAATCACCGGTTTACTTTTCTGGGTAGCCCCAAGATACTTCGGGATGACTTGGCAACTCTTTTAAACTAGCCCTTCGTGACCGGTCTCGATGAAATTCCTTCTTCATTATTGTTCCATCAGTCTAATGCTCTTTGTTTAAGACTCAACACCTTTTCGGTAGAGTGCAAACTGATGTGCGGAAAATCGTAATTAACACCTTCAAGATACCGGAAATTCATCTCCATTTTCATTGATGTGAAGTCGAGCATTACAATCATAATAACAATCAGAGTCATGGAGATAGACATCATCTACCAACTTGTAATCTTCCCCTATCTCGTGTCTAAATTCTTCAAACTTTGGAGCGATTGGTCACCGCTCTCTCCAACCCCGAGAGTGAGAACTCTTTCAGACATATCTATTAAAGAAATCAGCTAAGGTAATGGCCTTCCTATAAAGAAAGGACTTGTGAATCTTCTTCAATGTCCAAGATGATAGTCGACAGGAAAACAAATTTCCCTAATCTTAACAAGCACATCTTCAATGACTCCTGTGCTCGCTATGCTCTATCTCGCCATTCGAGAGTAACAGAGCGGGTTAGCTTCCCCAAATTTAATTCCTCAAGAATGATAATGGCATTGTTAATACTTGCACCAGAGTCACAGCAGCTCAATTCTTCAAATCCAATGGTGCAAGGAATGGTGAAACTTCCCCGGGTCTTTCATCTTCTCTCGTAAATTCTTTATCATCGCATCGCAAGTAGCGCCGATTCACTACTCCTTCCTCTCGCAAATCTTCTTCTTCGCTTAAAATTTCTTTCAAGAATTCGCATAAAGTGGCATTTGAGTTACCACTTCGTGAATGGCATGCTTATCTCCAACTTCTATGGAAAGTTTTCAAAATCCTCGCGAACCGCTCTCTATCCTCACTCTTTCGTAGCCTCTCATGGGAATGGAACCGCAGCATGTAGTTCGGGGTTTTTTTTTTTTTTTTGCTTCTTTCTTCTTCTTTGTCGCCGCTCTTTCTTCCTTTCTTTCCCCAAAGGACTGCATTTTCCAGATCCCTTCTCCCTCGCGCTTCATCTTTCTCCTCCGACTTTTCCCTTCTCTAATCTCTTTCCACTTCTAAGCCGCATTTACCTACGTAGCTCTTCGGATTTTTCTTCGTGTCACTCGGGAAAGCATTCTTAATTTGATTCCGCAGGTTAGCCGCTACTCCCATTTTGGCGCTTCCGTGTTCTCAGAGAGGCATCAGGTTGTCCTAGCACTCCGAGAATTGGTTTTGAAGCTTCCACTCGCAACCTTTGTTCATGGAAGTTAAACAGCTTTTTATTTTCCCCCATGAACTGCAGCATCTGGTCTTCAAAGGTCTATCCTTGACTCGAGCATTCATTTCTCGCCTCTCCCTCGTTGTCGGTGCCGAACCTTGGTGGAGCATACCACAAAGTTTCACCATGTTGGGACGGTTTGTACCCTCCACCATAAGAGAAATTCTCACGGTTCCCACGTCGGGGGTATAATCGGGTCGGGTAAGTCAGTTAGGTCGAAATGATATGCTCCGTGCTCGCTCAAATAGTTAGCCTCTCCATCGTGAGATAGGAATCCTCTTCGCGCTCCGAAGATTATTTACTCTTCCTTCTCTTTCATCAAGCCCTATCTCATTTGCAGAGTGCATTCTTTTATCCAACCGACGCATCAATGCATCCACCTTGGCCTCCATGGCAAACATCTTGTTCAGCTCAATCATTCCATTTCCCTTACCGGCTTGTCGCTCCCGAGGATCTCCGATGAGGTCCCATGTCGCACCTAGCAAGATCCCCGATCACCGCTCGCTTCCGCTCTTCTTCTTCTTTCTCCGAATGCTCCACGTAAGTCGCATCTATTATACCTGGAGGTAAGACCACGGAGGTAGAAGATGTCCATTTGTGTCTTCGTCTATCCCGTGCATGGGACATCCTTTTCAAGAAATTTCAGACTTCCAAGAAAGGTACGACTCATCTTCCCCTCGTTTCTCAGTAGTAATTCTCCCTCTCTCGCCTGCATGAAAAATGGAGGAAAGAACTGCCGTGTGCTTCCACGCCTTCCCATGTATTATCGCATCCATACGGGTAGTGAGTCAAACCATGATGCGCCTATATCTCTTAGAGAATGGAAACAACCGCAACTTTAATAACTTCGGTCTAACACCATTCAATTTAACTATATCGCCATTCTCTTTAAACCGGCTCCCAAGTGTTCGCGATCTTCGTGAGGTGACTCGTGAATCAAGTTCTCGTTAAACCATGGTGATTGGCACGTTTCGAGCTCAAAATTGTTAGCATCTATTGCCGGGCCGCTCCCATCACAGTATTCATCTTGGATAACTGGTCTCCAGAAGTCCTCCATAGTGTCTCGCTCTTGAGGTACTTCTGCTGCGAATTCCTGGTTGACTGCCCCGGTCAATCTTTCGTCTGCCATCTCTGCTATTTCTGCACTCTTAACCTTTCTTAGCCCTCTAAGTGTTCTTTCGATCTCAGTGTCTAGTGGCAACAATTCAGCTCCCTGCTTCCTGTGCATGAATTAACTCCTGAAATTATAATATACTGAGATCAAATGGAGTCAGTGATACCAAAATTAGATTTAACATGAAAAGCTCTACAAAATTTCAGCAGCTTGCTAAACTATCAAGAATCATATTTTTGCAAATTTTCTATTTTATTTTATAAATTCATGTCCAAACTAGTATTTCGCTGTCCGGTCATTGATTCACCAAATTTTTTCGATCCCTAAGAACGACGCCTCAAAAACTTGTTCACCTCTTTCAGTGATGGACCAAAATACCTATACAAATTTGTATTGCTATTACCCAAGGACTATTATCTAATCCTCAAAGAATAATGCCATGAAACTTGTTTGTTGTGTTCCTTATCTATCAGATCGATTAAAGCGGTTTCTAAGAGTAAATCATTCTTTCCCGTTTTGATCCGTGATGCCGCAAGTGTACAAAGTTTAACAAGTAGTAAATTGGATTTAAGTCCGTATATCGTTCCCACGTGAGATCTCAAGAATTCTCAATCAACTACCCCGACCACTCGAACTCTATACTATTCGACTTTGATAGGCAATTTAAATATTCTTATGAACTAAAATAATAAAACTAAGAAAAGCATTTAATAACAAAATGAATTAAATCAAAATCTAAATAACAAATCTCAGATCGATCACTATCTTAGCGAGCATTGAAAATACCGGCTTATCAGGAAAATCAATTCCCGTGTACTCACTGTAACTTTGCTTCATGAACCATATTTAAAAACTCCGTCCAAGGAATAGGTAGTGTAGTTGACTTTCCTCATTTCAAGACTATTCATCATCTAATCTTCCCTGATTCTTTCGAAATGTAGGATTGATAATTTACTTTAACTGGCTGCTCTGTTTCCTGATGGCTTTTCTTTTCAATACTTCATACCGAACATGGATCGTAAACCTTAGCTCCTAAGACATGTATATGATGGGTTTACACTCCTTTACCGGTTTCTCTTCCTCAAAAATTGGAACAGCTTCATCCTTTTAGATCCTTTGCTAACGAGTTGAACTACTTTGTTCCGAATCGAGGTGAACTCTCTGCTTTTTTAAATTGATAAGTCATTCAACTCAATCTCGATTTCAAGTGAAAAGACGATTTATCGACTTACATTCACAGAGCTCATTAGATCTCCATTATCAGGTTCGCATACCTTTGAGAAATTGTTCACTACTCTCAGGAATGCCTTCTACGTGTCACTCGAGGGCCTCCTGGAAATCGAGAGCATGAAGCGATCCTGTGCGGGTATGGGACAACGATGTTGGGATCGAATCTGAGAATATTTAGAACCAGCAAGTAGATTTATAAACTGAAGTTCAGTAGCCTCTGATAAATTTCTGCAGGAAAGATAATTTCTAACAACAGAGTCTATTCAATGGAAGCTGGGTTTCTAAATCACTAGATTACACCCTATAATGGCTGCGATCAGAGAACCCACTTTGTAGATCGGACACTTGGAAATCAGAATTCCAAATTTATCACGGAATTCGAACTGATCGACGGTAATTTGAAAAGAAATAAGTGCGCATTCGACTTCTACTTTAACATTAACGTCAAATCAAATTTGAAAGAAATAACAATCTAATCTAATCTAAAATAACAACAAACAAAGAAAAAGAAAATTAAATACACGGGCCTTAGATTTTGCGGATCTTGTGCGATAGCAGCGGCGCTTTCCTTCGATGCTTGTTGCTTATTTATAGAGATTACGAGTTGGTCCCCTAACTTTGATGCGCCTCCTTGTGGATTCAGTTAAGCGCGTTTGGTTGTTAATGTCGCGACCTCGATTCTTTGTCGCGACATCAGTTGTCTAAGCATTTGTCGCAGAATCTTTTATTTGGTCGCGACTTGCATTTAGCATCCCTTGGCTCTTCCTATGTCGCGACCTCGATTCTTTGTTGCAACCTCAGTTACTCAGCATACGTCGTAGAAGCTTTTATTTGGTCGCGACATCAGTTGTCTAATCACTCATCCATTCTTCCCAAAGAAGGTTCATCTTGCAGTCGACCTCCCCAAGCTGGCGTCGCGACCTTAATTTCACTTACCAAGTTGTCTCACGATACCCACTCTAGGAACAATTCTTGATTCAACGTTGATGTCGAGACCTCTTCTAAATGTCGCGACTTCGATGTTCAGTCTCTTGAAAATCTTGTGTCGTGACTTCTATGTCTACTGCTCGGCCTTCAATTCTGTCGCGACCTTGAAATGGTGTCGCGGCATCATGTCTTGTTCTTCATTAATTTATGGTTGCCTGACTTGGAGTTTCTATTGCGACCTACCGTTCGCCTTCAATTGCCCTTATACTCCTTGGCTGGAGTTTGTGGTTGACCTTGATGTGATTCTTCATTCTTGTCAAGGCGTCGCGACACTCGGAGTCCTTTCTTCCTCGTGCACCTCTCCTGTTGCGCTTGTCATTCGACGGTCGTGTCATTCTACTTTCGGCCACTTTTTGCTCCTTCTACGCAATATCCTCTTTCTCTTGAATTTCTCTTTGTATAGCAGTTTGGTGAGTTATTCCACATTTCTGCATATAAATCAGTCCTTTTTTAGATAGAAATCAATCAGAAAAATGGACTGAAAATGGATGACTTTTAAGCTCATCACTTGGCTTCCGTTGCATCTATACCCATTTCATCCATTTCGTCGTCTTTATCCACATCTTCCATATCGATCAAAATATTAGCTTTTGTTAGTCTAGACATTTCTGATAAAAAAATAATCCACATAAACTATTTACAAATGCGAAGCAATTACAAATTACATATACATAAGAAGTAATCTCATTAAATCATTTAGACAAATATTCATCTCTTTCGAAATTAAAGATTCACATAGTTGAAATTGAAGATTTTATGGTTTCTGTTATTGAAGATTTTCTCATTAACCAAGAGGATCTTGTTGACTTGTGATTGAAAATTTCTACCTTTTTTGATGTTTCCGGTTCCTTTTTGCGGTTTCGGATCATCATACAGAGGTTCTTGAATCTTCCCCTCAATTTCCATTTTATTCCTTGCTTTTAATTATCGTGGTGGATCGATAGTGAAATTGATATCAAACGATTGATTCATACCCGGATAAAATCAATTCCTTGATTTGGTACAAACCAGGATGGAAATAAATTTGTTAAAAAAATCCATAATGTCCAGTAACAAACATTTCTAACTTTACTTAGTGTTTCTAAACACCATATGAGGCTTTCTTTAGGAGAGAAAGGTTCTTGAACCCAATACGCCTGATTCAAGCTCACTTCCATGAAATTTCCCTGTTGATAACGAAACCCTCGGTTTTAATCGAAGCGGACTTATACAGGGTATGGAATGACGTCAGCCTCTCAATGCCCGAATTTACGGTATCCGCAGTTCGACATTTCCTTTGCTTAAGCTTCTTGTTAAAAAACTAGCCCGAATCGAGATTGAATTCGAGGAGTATTATTGGGCTATGATTAAATGGTCATCGGAGAGAATACCTTGAATGATTGTATTTGTAAGCGGAGATTAATGAAAATGGGTAGAAAATCGTGATGGCGCGATCGGCATCGTAGCATTAGGGAGAAAGAGTTGAGATGCGGTCGGCGATCAACTACTTTGTCGGGAGAAGCGAATCGATTTGGGTCGATCTGTAGTCGACGGCGTCGCCGTGTCGGGGAGAGTGGAAGTTGGGGGGCGGCGGGGGTTGATAAGCGAGGCGCGAGTCCGGTCGAGAGTTTGGTAGTGCGGGACGACGATGGGAGAGTGAATTAATTGAGGTGGTGGCGACTTTGTGGTTTAGAGTTTTTCCATATTGCCGGTGCAAAGCGGCGTCGTTTTGCACTAATAATTATAAAAAAATGCTAGACGACGTCGTTCACGATAGGCTCGTTTGGGGCTCGGTTGGGCTCGGGCTCGGGCTCGGCTCGTTAAGAAACAAGCCTAATTTTAGGCTCAAGCATGGCTTGTTAGGCTTACGAGCCAAGCTCGTGAGAGCTTTCAAGCCAGGAGCCCGGCAGGAGCCGGCTCGGGGCTCAGTGACCTAGTGAGTAAGGGTGTCCCGAGGAGCCACTTGATTGGACAGGAAGTGGCAAGTGAGGACATCCTCCTTGACTTCTATCTTCTCCGAACTGGTTGGGAGAGAGGGGGAGAGAAAGGCAAACCAAATTTGAGAAAGAGAGAGTTTTAGAGAGAGACTCACCTTCTCTCTAAATTTCTCGCTTAATCAGGAGCCAGAAGCTTGACAGGAGCAAGAGGAAGAGTTAAATCCTCACGGCCAAGGGCTTCCGCGTAGAGGCCCAGGAATCGAAAGGGAGTTTCGACAAACTCCAAGAGGTGAGTCTTCTCCTACTGGTTACTTTCTACCTTAAGGGTTGTGTAGTGATTGTTTTGCCCTAAGGGAATGTTTGGTTGTATTTTGAACCAGGAGAAGCTGCCACATTAGGGTAGTACACATCAATTGGACTTTAGAACTGGTTTTTAGGTAGGAAAGAAAGGGAATTTGGCAGTGTTCCCTTCTGGTAAATTGTAGCCACATCAGTTAACTTGATGTTAGCCTTTAGAATTTCTCAATTAGGACCTCTATAGACCAAGTTATGGTCTTTTTACTCTGAACAGTCTAATAAGCGAGAGGTCAGCCTGTAGAGGTCAGCCTGTAGAGGTCAGGCTGTAGAGGTCAGCTTGTAGAGATCAGGCTGTAGAGGTCAGCCTGTAGAGGTCAGCAGCTAGAGGTCAGCTAAGCCAGAAGAGCTTAGCAAGGTCAGCTCAGCTCAGACAGGTTAGGACACCTCGGACAAGTCAGGTCAGCTCGGTTGGGTTGGACTACGTATGACCTCCAACTTCAGAAGGTCATAACTCCTTCGTCCGAACTCCGTTTCGGGTGTTCTTGGACTCTATGGAAAGACCATTGAGTCAAGATTCTAGTCATGTTCCTGTATAGGACATTAGATGAGCTCAGAAAGGTCATCTCAGCTCGGACATGTCAGGACACCCCGGCCAGTTCAGGTCAACTCGGCTGAGTGTGACTATGAGCCTCGACTTGAAGGTCGCGCTCAGCCGTCGAACTCCGTTTCAGATGTTCTTGGACTCTATGGAAATATCATTGAGTCAAGAATCCACTCATATGCCTATGGAGGATAGTGGTTGTCAGACCAAAACTCAGCCAAATCCCAGCCCGGCTCAGCGATTCACGGTCGCTCAATGCAGGTTTGATTACGTATGACCTCCAACTTCGGAAGGTCATAACTCCTTCGTCCGAAATCCGTTTTGGATGTTCTTGTACTCTATGAAAATCCCATTGAGTCAAGAATCCATTCATATGACTGAGTAGGATATTAGGTGTCAGACCGAGGTGTTAGACCAAGCTCGGCTAGGTCAGGTCAACTCGGCCAGTACAGGATTTGACTACATATGACCTCAACCCCGGAGACCATGCTTCTTCCGATCGAACTTCAGTTTGGCGGGTGTTCTTGGACTCTATGGAAATCCCATTGAGTCAAGAATCCATTCATATGTCTTTGGAGTATAGAAGGTGTCAGACCAAGGTGTTAGACCAAGCTCGGCCAGGTCAGGTTAGCTCGGCCAGTTCAGGATTTGACTACGTATGCCTCCAACTTCGGAAGGTCATAAATTCTTCGTCCGAACTCCGTTTCAGGTGTTCTTGGACTCTATGGAAAGCCCATTGAGTCAAGATTCCATTTGTATGCCTGTGAAGGACAGTGGGTGTCAGGCCAAGATCGGCCAGTTCAGGACAGCTCGGCCAGGTCAGTTCAGCTCGGCTGGGTCTAACTACGAGTGACCTCCAATTTCGGTAGGTCATAACTTCTTCGTCCGAACTCCGTTTCGGGTGTTCTTGGACTATATGGAAAGCCCATTGAGTCAAGAATCCATCCAAGGTCCTTTGGGGGACAGTGGTTGACCACAACGTTCTGAATTCTATGTTTTGTAACAAGCATTCAGTTTGCTTAGTTGTGTCGATATGGATAGCCGGGATATAACATAACCATTGCATGGCATGTTGTAGGATACTGTATTGGGTATGGTAGGGTTGTCTATGGGAGGCCATGAGAGGCCATATGGTTTAGTTCCAAAAACTTGGGACTGAAGGATAGAGGATTTCTATAACCGGTTTCACACAGTCCCGAAATTGTGGTGGGTTGGGGTTTGAGCCCAGAACTAAGTTTCTAGGTTTTCTGGTTATTGAGGTTGTATGGATGATTGGAACCAAAATGGTTCATGTTTGTGAAGGGGCCGTGAGGTACCTGGTTGGATGGGTCAAGATGGTGACCTTGTTGTGTGCATCGTGGCTTGTTTGAGTAACATGAAAATTGTGTGTTGTTGGTGTGATGCGTTGGGCAGTTCCAAGATGGACTGTCGGTTTGTGCATTAGCCCATGTGAGCTAATTTATGTTATTGCTATGTGTTAATGAATAACATGTTGATTGTGTATAAACTCCGTTAATATATGCATGCATAATATATTAACATGAATTATGGTGAAATGGCATATTGCATTTCATATGCCTTGAAAGGAACCTAGAGTATTAATAGGTGTGAGTGCATGAGCATGAAAGAAAATGGAAAAAGTTGTGAAAGGAATTCAAGGAAGATTTTCAGAGGTGTGTTAGGAGATTGTCAGCAGTTCATTTCGGATGAGGACCCGATGGCTGTTTCGGAGAAATTTATGAAACGTATTCGTATCGGAGGTAGTCAAATATATTTCTTAGAGATCTACGTAGAAGGTTTTACGAGAACAAAAGCTTTTTTTAAAACGATGTTTTGCTCACATTTGTCTTAGGCATGCGTGAGGGAGTCAGTGAGGGCTCGAGACATGGGAATGGGTGGGTCACTTTCTCATCCATGACATATAGACATTGAGTACGAACTTGCATGTTTTACTTAAATGTGTGGTGCGACCATTGCATGTGCACTTAGGTGGGGAGTAACCCGCGTAGGAAATTATCACTATTAGGCTTTGCTCACCCCGTCGTGGGACCCCCCTTTCAGGTACATGAGAAGACGGCGCTCCTTCGAGATCGTGAGTACGAAGAAGGCCGGGTTGTGGCCTTGAGAATTATTTTTGTAAAATATATTAAAACAATCTAGTTTTAATATAATTTGGCATATAAAGTGTAAAAGAGTTGTACATCAAACTCTTGTAAAATATGATTACAAATTTGTTATTTGTAAGAAAATTATATAGCAATGGGTCTCCACATACGAGATAATAAGGTGTGATATCGGGCACCCAGATATTCACATATTCACATTTAGTTGGCGGTTTGTCAGCAGGCTCGGGATTGGGGCGTCACACAATGGTATCAGAGCCTGGGTTTATAAATACCTAGAGCTAGATGTTAGGTATACGATTTACCTAAGACTTAATGGGAAACGGGTTAGATCATGCATCCATTGTGCATTTTGATGATATTGTGATTTGTGATTGAATTGAGTGATTTGTATGCTTGGAGAGTAGCATAGGAGAAAATGTTGAACTCTAGGGTTAGAAAACATAACCTTAGGGGTTCAGTAAGACAAACGAGCATGATAGTTCAAAAATTGAATTGTGTTAGTGGTTGGAAATTAGCACCATTGAGAAAAAGGGATGAACGGGTTAGTTCATGATAACTAAATCAATTAGTGATTGCCATGTGCACCACAAGTTAGACTGAGATAGAGTTTGGGCTTAGAGGTTGAGGCCTTTAGAGAAGCCATGTGTGGATGTTCTTCCCTAGGATGTAGGGTGAGAGTTGACCTGATAGATCGGGATTGTGAGTTAGAGATCTCCGAGATTTTGCTCATAGTGGACCCTAGAGGGATCTTATCAAGTCGAGTGTAGGTGCACAGTGATATCGCATCGAGTCAGGAGTGACTCGAGATTTGGATACCCATTGGAATTTGCATTGGGTGTTGGTGAGCTGGCAAGGGCTCGATATATGGATGTCATTCATGACATGGATTAGGTTAACGGCCCATTGGATTGTCAGTGATTGTGACCTTGGAAAGGTCAGCGTTTGCACACCAAGCAAGGATTGTGTAGGGTTACATATGCATGTGATTGATGCGTACGTGTGTGAAATTTCGGGACGAAATTCTTTCAAGGGGGGGAGAATGTGAAACCCTAGAAAATTCAATGTGAAGCCCTGGAAAATTCGAATTTTCGAGAAAGGGTAAAATGGTAATTTTGGTCAAAATTCAGAATTTTTCTAGATCTCGGATGACGAAACGAACGTCACCGTTGGAATTGTCTCGCGAAATCTAGCTACCACGTTGAATTTCGTCGAATTCGAGACAGTTGGAATTTGCATGTTTTTCGAGGCAACGAGCGTAGTGGGAGACACTTGACGTATTTTGAGTGGCTCACAGTGTGCCATGTGTCAGGTGCTGAATCAGTCAACTTGAGCTCAAGTGTGGGACCCACATGGATATGTAGCAACACATGATTGGAGGGAAATCCAAGGTAGATGGATAAGGTGATAAGGGTAAAAACGAGGGCTGCCCAGAGATTGAGCAAGTGGCAGAGTGAGGAGGACATCTCATGACTTCTATCTCCCGACCGGTTGGGAGAGAGGAGGAAAAGGCAAACCAAATTTGAAAGAGAGAGTTTTAGAGAGAGAGACTCCACCTTCTCTCTAAATTTCTCGACAATCGGACCGACGGTTTCAAGCGGAGTAAGAGGAAGAGTTCATCCTCACGGCAAGGGCTTCGCATAGAGACCGGAATCGGGGAGTTTCGACAAACTCCAAGAGGTAGGTCTTCTCCTACTTTGGTTACTTTCTACCCTAAGGGTTGTGTGGTGGTTGTTTTGCCCTAAGGGGAATGTTTGGTTGTATTTTGAACCATGAGAAGCTACCACATTGGGGTAGTACACATCAACCAGACTTTAGAACTGGTTTAGGGGAAAGAAGGAGATTTGGCGGTATCTTACGGTAGTGTATCCCACATCGATGAACTTGAGTGTTAAGTTTTGAATTTCTCAATTAGGACCTCTTTATAGACAGAGTTATGGTCTTTTTTACTCTGAAACAGTCTAATGGGCGAGGGTGGTGTAATTCGACTGTAAAGGTCAGTTTGTGGTCGGCCTATAGGGTCAGGTTTGCTAGAGGTCAGCGGCTAGAGGTCAACTCATCGAGAAAGAGCTCCAGCGAATTATTTCATTTCCCGGACGGTCGGGACACCTCGAACAAGTAGGTTGACTCGGTAGGTTTGACTACGTATGACTCAACCGGAAGGTCTCTTTCAGCCGTCGAACTTCCGTTTCGGGTGTTCTTAGACTATATGGAAAGCCCATTGAGTCAAGATTCTATTCATGTGCCTGTGGAGGGCAGTAGATGAGCTCAGCAAAATCATCTCAGCTCGGAAAGGTTAGGACACCCCAACCAGTTCAGGTCAGCTCGGCTGAGTGTGACTACGTATGACCTCCAACTTCGGAAGGTCATAACTCCTTCGTCCGAACTTCGTTTTGTATGTTCTTGGACTCTATGGAAAGCCCATTAGTCAAGAATTCACTCATATGCCTATGGAGGATAGTGGGTGTCGAGGCGGAGGTGTCGGACCGAGGCTTCGGTAGGTCGGCTCGGCTCGACCGGGTTCGGTCGGCTCGTGCGAGGTTTGATTACGTATGGCCATCCCGACTTAGGAAGGTCATAACTCCCGCCGATCAGAACCGTTTCTGGTGTTCTTGGACTCTGTCGAAGCCCATTGAGTCAAATCATTCATATTTCTGAGAGGATATTAGGTGTCGGACCGAGGTGTTAGCCAAGCTCGGCTCGGTCGGGGTCATTTCGGCCCGGTTCGAGTTTGACTCGTGTGACCTCGAAAATTCGGAAGGTCATAAATTCTTCGTCCGAACTCCATTTCGAGTGTTCTTAGACTCTATAGAAATCCCATTGAGTCAAGAGTCAGTCTCATATGTCTGTGGGCATGGCAGGTGTCGGGCCAGGGTGTTTAGACCAAGCTCGGCCCGGTCGGGTCGGCTCGGCGAGTTTAGATTTGACTCACATTATGACCTCGACTTCGGAGGTCATAACTTCGTCCAGCTCCGTTTCGGGTGTTCTTGAACTCTATGGAAATCCAATTGAGTCAAGATTCCATTTGTATGCCTGTGAAGGACAGTGGGTGTCAGGCCAATCTCGTCCGGTCGGGACGACTCGGTGGTGATTCGGCTCATTTGAGTCTGCTTCTGATGAGCCTCCAATTTCGGTAGGTCATAACTTCTTCGTCCGAACTCCGTTTCGGGTGTTCTTGGACTCTATGGAAATCCCATTGAGTCAAGATTCCAGCCATGTTCCTGTGGGGGACAGTGGGTGATCACAACGTTCTGAATTCTATTTTTTGTACCAAGCGTTCAGTTTTCTTAGTTGTGTCGATGTGTGTAGCCGGGATATAACATGACCATTGCATGGCATGTTGTAGGATACTGTATTGGGTATGGTAGGGCTGCCTATGGGAGGCCATGAGAGGCCATATGGTTTAGTTCCAAAAACTTGGGACTAAAGGATAGAGGATTTCTATAACCGGTTTCACACAGTCCAAGATTGTGGTGGGTTGGGGTTTGAACTGGGAACTAAAATTTTCTAGGTTTTCTGGTTATTGAGGTGTTATGGATGATTGGAACCAAAATAGTTCATGTTTGTGAAGGGGCCGTGAGGTACCTGGTTGAATGGGTCAAGATGGTGACCTTGTTGTGTGCATTGTGGCTTGTTTGAGTAACATGAAAATTGTGTGTTGTTGGTGTGATGCGTTGGGCAGTTTCAAGATGGACTGTCGGTTTGTGCATTAGCCCATGTGAGCTAATTTATGTTATTGCTATGTGTTAATGAATAACATGTTGATTGTGTATAAACTCCGTTAATATATGCATGCATAATATATTAACATGAATTATGGTGAAATGACATATTGCATTTCATATGCACTGAGGAACCTAGAGTAATAGGTGTGAGTGCATGACATGAAAGAAAATGGAAAAGGATTATGAAAGGAATTCAAGGGAAGATTTTCCGGAGAATTGTGTTGGGAGATTGTCCAACAGTTCATTTCGGGTGAGGACCAATGACTGTTTCGGAAGGCTATCCAACATATTCGCCTCGGAGGGTAGTCGATATATTTCACCAGAATCTACGTAAGGTTTGAGGAACAAAAAGCTTTTGTTTGAAAGCTTGATGTTTTCTTCACATTTGTCTTAGGCATGCGTGGGGGAGTCGATGAGGAGCTCGAGACATGTAGAATGGGTGGGTCCTTTTCTCATCCATGACATATAGACGTGATCTGAACTTGCATTTCTTAAATGTGTGGTGGCCATTGCGTAATGCGCTTAGGTGGGGAGTAACTGCGTAGGAGATTATCACTGCGGCCTTTGCTCACATCTGGGACCTTCCGGTACGAGAAGACGGCGCTCCTTGAGGCCCTTGAGTCTGAAAGAAAGTAGGGGTTGGCCTTGAAATTATTTTTGTAAAATATATTAGCAATCTAGTTTTAATATAATTTTGGCATATAAAGTGTAAAGAGTTGCATCAAACTCTTGTAAAATATTATTACAAGTGGTTATTTGTAAAGAAAATTATATAGCAATGGGTCTCCACATACGAGACAAATGAGTGTGATATCGGGCACCGATATTCGCATGTATTAAATGAGTTGACGGGTTGTCAGGACCCCGGGATGAGGGCGTCCTGAGGAAGACTTAAAGAACGGCAATACACTTTGGCTTGGTTTGCATCGCGAAATAGAAGATTGTATTGCAATATTCTATTAGCCTCTCTTCATTCAACTATATTGCGATACAATTCCTTGTATTGCGATATAACTCCTCTGCAGCTCAGTGAATTATATTGCGATATAATAAAATTATATCGCGATATAATAAAATTATATCGCGACATACTTTTTCTCAGCTCTAGTGGTTTATATTGCGATCTGAATGGTGTATCATGATATAGGTCTCTTGACTCGGTGATCTTCACTTGGCTTGTATTCCGATCACGGTAGGTGTATTGGGACATTATGCTTGCTTTCCTCTATCAATTGTATTGCGTTATAAGAATATTGTATCGCGATGCCAGGCTCCCTTGCTGACTCGGTGGGTGTATTGCTATATAATAGAATTATATTGCGATACACTTTCTCTTCAGCTCCAATGGTTTATATTGCGATACAATTATTTGTATCGTGATACACTTCTTCTTCGATGCTTGTGATCTTCACTTGGCTTGTATCGCGGTATAGAATATTGTATCGCGATATAACTTCTCCTTCAGCTGAGTGACTTATGTTGCGTCCCGAGTTCATTTGCATTACGATATAACTCTACTCATTTCCGAGGTGAATTATATTGCGATATAATAAAATTATATTGCGATATAACTTCTCCTTCAACTCCATTGGCTTGTATTGCAATACACCTTCTTGTATTACGATATAACTCCTTTTCAAATTTAGTGACTTGTATTGCGATACAGTAGAATTGTATCGCGATATTCTTTCTTCTCCTCCTACATTAGTTATCCCACGACACTCATTGTATTACCGTATTTTATCTATTCATGAGATGGTTTATATCGATACAAGAGGTTAATGTTGTACAAAAGTCTTTAGTTGCATCCATTATATTACGATGTAGTAAACTATATTGTAATACAGTGCTTTTGCCAATTGCCTTCATTATATTGTGATATACTAAACTGTATCGCGATACAACTCACTGTGATATTTTGATCATTTTTGCTGCTTTTCTTTGCCTTTTATTTCTTTTTCCTCTAGAACCTACAAAACACAACTTTGCTAAATATTCCATCTTTCCAATTCAAAATCAATCAAATGTATCTCAAAATTGCTAGAAAAATGGACCGAAAATTAGATTGATTTTGTGCACTTTTTTCCCCAAATAAGGACACCGATCTCATGTGGGCAATGCCTAAACATTTCACATATGTACCTAATTTGGTTTTGCATTGAGAGTCTAATAATTCACCAATTTCATGGAATATATATGGGATGAAGCGAGTATTTGGCAAGCAAAATATGGTAAGGGTTTAGGACCTTTCTATCAAGGTAGTACCTGATCCTTGTAAGGTGGTACCTACAATATATTAAGGTAGTACTTACATTATATTAGACTAGTACCTACGTACTTTCGTCAAAGGGAAGGGGGTTTCAATATATTTTGACATAAACATTATATTAGACTAGTACCTTTGATGTTTTCTTGTTTTTTTTATTCCAGCTAGAATAGTAGTTGGATTACTAAGAGGGGCAAGAAAATTGTGGTAAACAGGGGTTTAGGGCATTTCTATTAAGGTAGTACCTGATGCTTATAAGGTAGTACCTACAACACATTAAGGTAGTACTTGCATTATATTAGACTAGTACCTACATACTTTTGTCAAAGGGAAGGGGGTTTCAATATATTTTGATAGACATTTGAGAATTTCTTATTTTTTTTATTCCAACTGGAATAGTGATTGGATTACTAAGAGGGGCATTTTAGAAATTTTGTACATACTCATTACTTTTGTTCCTCAAAGACAATTTTTTTCTTCAAATGTACTAACTGATGTATTTAGAATTCTTTGTACCTATATCCCTTTTATTTTAAAATAAACAACCTGATACATACTTCTCCCTTCTAGAAATATGTTGTCGGCAGACCCATGAGGGAACTGCCCCTACTTTTTAAAAACATAGTATTATATGATGATTTTATGTCTTAAAATTTATAAATAATAAAATTTTATCTGAGAAAATATAAATCTTAAAAAATAAAATTGTAATTTAACGATATAAAATTCTTCTTGATGATGCCTTTTTCAACCGGAACTGGGCTGGAGCGCGGTCGGTCGTTGGGTTGAGCGAGCAATTTTGTGGGAGCCCAACCAGATGAATGGCCCAGTTGTTTGAAATTTGGGAGAGGTAGATACTACAATGCTAGTCACTTGAATTCCAGAGTGCGACTCGTTCTGAGGAGGAAAACAAAAGGAAGAGGGGCCGGCGAGGGCTTGGCCCGGGACCGCTCAGATGCCTAAGTCAGATCTCGTCTGAGAGAAGGGAGAAAGAGTCCTCTTTGCTTAGTTTTTTGGCATACCTTTTAGTGTTGGAGCGACCTTGTATTTGTAATGTGGAGTCTCTTTATCCAATTTGGGCGATGATTCGGGGTCCTTCCCTTTGGAGGATTGGTTTCCTCACGTAGTCTTCCTTAGATTTAGCAATGGATTAGTCGAAAGGTTTATTTGGAATAATCCTCCTTCCTTATTGGGAGATATTCAGCCTTCACTTGTTCTTCTTGTTTCTCCTTCCCTTTATAATAGGACTTGATAGGACGTCTCTTAAGGAATATTCCATCGTTTGTTATTGGCAGAAATCTAGTTTGACTGGCTGAGTCTGGGCCTCCCTATCTTTCCAAATCCATGTTGGGCCTAATGAGCCGGACCTCTGTTTGGGGCTGTTATGGAAGGATACGGGCGGGGCTCGGCCCCCATTGCTCTATCGGTGTAGTGGGATGCAGTCGGTGCATGCCCGTGGGTTGCCACACGTGCGTAATACGGACTGCGTGGGCGGGGGGTATGGTGTTCTGCGTCGGTGCCATTTCCACGTGTCTATTCGGATTAGCCCTGGTCGCCGCCATTAGTTGGTTATTAATAATGACCTTTGGGTTTCGCGCTGTATATTACGTTTGGCGGCCTCTTTGGTTTCGCGTTATATACGAACTTAACGCCCATTTGTTTAGGCGTTTTTGTGCTTCGTTCTGGATTTTTCTCATCCCCATTCGATCTTTGGGTCCCTTTACGGTGTTTCTTTACATTCACAGGCGCGGTACCAGCCACATCGCATTTCTTCGATTGTCTGAGGCCACTGAGGCTCGATCGTCACGGATTCGTTTTGGTTACATCATGGGTCCCAAACATTCCTCCTCTTTGCGTATCAACGAAGATTCTCTGTTGATCTTGGTCGGCATTTGAGGGCCTTTAAAGCTTGTTTGGCGGTCGTTCGGCCTCAGCAGCTCACAGGCACCTCCCTTCCCTTAGGTAGGAAAAGGAAGATAAATCACGATAAAATACCGCAGAAGTCGGACCATCTTAGGGCCAAGCGATTCGACACTCTGTGAAGGTGGGTCCCAGTAGTGTTGGCCCTTTATATGAATCTACTTTTGTCGAGCGATACCGGCCTCTTCCTGGTGTTCGTATATGGTCTCCTGATTTTTTGACTCGTTATGTTACCTCCGTGCCCGGAATGATATGTTTTTTCGAGGTCGCCTTTGATAACGGTCTCCGCTTTTCCACGCACCCCTTTCATCAAACAAGTTCTTCAAGACTTTCAGATCTCGCTCTTCCTAACCGCCCTAATGGTTAGCATTTTAGTGGGTTTGGTCGGTCTTTTTTAGAGACAGGGACTCGCGTCCCTAATGTGGCTTCGCTTCCGCATCTTTTTATCCGGACGGCTACCGCAGCCGAGGGGTTTATTGCTTCCTAGACGTCCCGGAGCCCCTTAGTGATTTCCTGATCTTCCTTCTTCTCATGTGACATGGAAAATCTCGACATTTCTTTGTCGGCCTATTCCAACCTGAGTACAACTCTTAGATAGGAAGACACTCAAGGCGCACCTGCACGTGAGCTCGATAACCCCGTGAGTATCATCCTTACCTTTGGTTTCATTCATCTAAAGTTGGTTGAATACTCCCGACTTGAAGTTTCTTTATATTTTTCGTATGCCTGCCTCAGCTTACTGATGAAGATACCGCCGTCGCCCAAGGTTGACTGAATGCTCCGCTCGGTCCTGCAACTATTAAGGCCCATGTCCCCTACCATCTCTTGTCCTCAAGTCCGCCTAACTCTTCCGCTTTAGGGCCTTCGCTTCTTCACTCCTCAGCCGCCCGTCGCGCCGCTCCTACCCGAGGAGATCTTAGCCTATCCGAAGTGATATCTCAAAACCCTGAGCAAAGAGGAGGAGAACAGATTCTCCCAAGAGGATCACCAAACAAGAACAAAGTCTCGCAGATTAGAAATACCTTCTCGAATTCCTCATCCAAAGGCCCGAGCTGGCCCTCACCCCCGCCGGGCCGACTCTCGGTCTCTTGTTCGGGCCCCCTCTTCCGAGCCCATCGCAGAGGTAGGGAATCCCATACACGCGGTAATGGCCCACTTCGCTGGCAATTTTGCCTATAATCGGTATGGAATACTCCTTCGCACTTCGCAAGTCATCTCCTCGGGAAGGTGTCCGAAGCCGAGGAGAAAGAAAGCGAAATCGAAGGTTAATCTAAGTCAAAGATTCTCTCGCTATCTACGTCGAATCTTCATGGGCGGATGCCGCTTCATCCATCCTATCGATTCGATATCGAAATCAAAGGAGTTGCGGCCGAGGAGGCTTTGGGCCTTGTCTTTCTTTTCAGGGATTTGCTTCTAGTTTATAATTGTGTTAACTCCGTCTGCTCTCGTAGTTTGTGCCCTAATTCGTGTTTGTCTCAAGTAGCCGCCACTCATTTGAAGGGCTCGCGGCAAGCCAAACCGAATGAGAAACATGTAAGGATCGCTCGAATTTATAAGGCGAAAAGGGACTACTTGACTTCGAAATGACGAGCCGCAAGGACGAGCGCAGCAGCTTGATTCAAGAAATAGAGCGATTTAAGTCCGAACTTAGGCATACTTCCACTGCCCGTGCTCAAGCGTAGAATAGAGAGAACGAGGGCCCTAGCGCTGACGTGGCTGGCCGAGGGCGAGCTCCGGAGGTTCCGAGTGAACTTCGTGCTGCACTAAATGATTTGGTTGGTAATTTTGTGATGTAATGGGTCCGCCCGTGATGAGCCCTAACAGTTAGGAGGAACTCGTCATCTCTCGAGGTGAGCAACGAGATCTTCGAATGGAGCTTCGCGCGGTTACTGGTGGCTTGAACGCCAAAGAAAAACAACTCGAAATTGCTTTGTCGGAGGTTTCGTGAGGGCGCTTATTGATACCGCTTCATCGTGGAGTCTTCCGGTCGTAAATTTATCAAGACGGGCCGAGCGTATGAATGCAATGGCTCATGAAGCGCATCTTCATCAAAGAAGTCGCATGGCTGCTCGTGAGGGGACGAGGTTATCAAACAATCATGAGATCAAGGTGTGCCCGGGCTTCCGGGTGGCCTGCCAACGTATCGCTGCTCGCATACCTGCATCTAGATTTCACTTCGACCTCCCTAGCGACGCAGGAGGCTGAGGGGTCTTCCGATATGTAATTATTCCCGTGGAGCCCGCTTACCCCTACCGAGATCTCTTCACTTCGCCGCCCGACGAACTTTCGGATTCACTGGCGGTTTTTTTTTTTTTTTTTTTTTTTTTTTTTTTTATCGGGCCCGGGGCCCGATGTCTGTGTAGCCCCCTTTCAACAAATGCTTATTTTGAAATTCTCAGGTTCGGGCCGAGCCATTCTTTATTCTTTCCCCGAGCCGTATAACCCGAGTTATCGATCCTAGTAATTCCAACCGCATCGTTGAAATTTCAGATACTCATTCCGCTTTATCCCGGCTCTGGTTCCCCAATTATGTGGCCGGGGTGGAGCTGCTTAATGAGTGAGGGCCGTCGTGTCACGACCGATGGAAGAGCTTGCTGACTAAACAAGAATCTGAATCCGCTCGCCCGGGAGGGGTGTGGAGGAACTTTCGTCTCGAGGAACACGGGAGCTCGTCCGCCCGTGTTAAAGGGAGAGCTCACATCGAGGGAGGAGCCCGGCTAAGCACAAAGTGAAGGGCTCGGGCCCTAATAAATAGAGGGAGCCCACCGGGCTCGTGGCAGCTGGGAGAGCTCACACGAGGGAGGAGCCCGTCCACATGCAATGCAGGAGGGCTCTGCCTGATAACAGAGGGAGCCTGGGCTCGCCCGTGCTGGCGGAGAGCTCACACGAGAGGAGCCCGGGGTCTCGTTGATGTACAGAGGAGGGCCTGCCTATTAGTCAGAGGGAGCTCGTCTCGTCGTGGCCAAGGGAGAGCCTGGCCAATGAGATTTAGGAGGAGCCCGGGTCTGTTTGGAAGTACGCTGGAGGGCCTGCCCCGATAAATAGTGGGAGCTCGTCTCGCACGTGTCAAGGGAGAGCTCACAATGAGGAGGAGCCCGCTTGTCAAGCACAAAGCAGCGGCCTGCCCGATGCAACAGAGGGAGCCTGGGCTCCGCCCGTGTTGAAGGGAGAGCTCGTCAATGAGGGAGGAGCCCGTCTGTTGATGTACAGAGGAGGGCTCGTCTTGATAAATGTGAGGGAGCCTCACCGCCCGTGTTGAAGGAGAGGTCACAATGAGATTTGTAGGAGGAGCCCGTCCTGCTTAAAGTACAAAGGAGGGCCTGCCCCGATAAATAAAGTGGGAGCCTGGGCTCCGCATGTGTCAAGGGAGTCTGCCAACGAGGGAGGAGCCCGCTTGTTGAAGTACAAAAGAAGGGCTCGCCCGACAAATAGAGGAGCTCGCCCGTCGTGTTGAAGTGGGTGAGTTCTGTCAATGAGGGGGAGCCCGTCCGTTGACAGGCCAGAGGGCCTGCCTTGATAAATGTAGGAGCCTGTCCGCTCTGTGTCAAGGGAGCTCGCAACAGATTCAGGAGGAGCCCGTCTCGCTTGAAGCACAAAGGAGGCCTGGTCCCGATAAATAGTGGGAGCCTGTCTCGCCTCGTGTTTAGAAGGGAGAGCTCGTCAATGAGGGAGGAGCCCGCCTGTTGATGTACATAGAAGGCCTGCCTTGATGAATGTATGAGCCTGGGCCCTCGCCCGTGTCAAGGGAGAGCTCACATCGAGGAGGAGCCCGTCTGGCAAGTACGTAGAAGGGCCTGCCCCGATAAATGTGAGGGAGCCTGTCATCGTGTTGAAGGAGAGCTCATTAATGAGGGAGGAGCCCGTCTGCTGATGCAATGTAGGAGGGCCTGCCTTGATAACAGAGGGAGCCTGCCTCGGGCCGTTGAAGGGAGAGCCTGCCAATGAGATTTGCAAAGGAGCCCGTCCTGCTTCAAGTACGCTGGAGGCCTGGCCCCGAGCACAAGTGGGAGCTCGTCTGCCTGTGTTGAAGGGAGAGCTCGCCAATGGGGGAGGAGCCCGTCTGTTGAAGTACGTAGAAGGGCCTGCCCATAATGTAGGGAGCCTGCCCGCTCGTGGTTATTGAGAGCTGGCTTATCGAGGGAGGAGCCCGTCACGATGTACAGAGGAGGGCTCGCCCGGAGAATAGAGGAGCCTTTGCCCGCCTGCGGTTACGTGGGAGAGCTCACATGAGAGAGGAGCCCGTCCGTTGATGTACGCAGGAGGGCCTGCCTTGATAATGGCGGAGCCTGGGCTCCACTCGTAGAAGGGAGAGCTCGCCAATGAGATTTGTAGGAGGAGCCCGTCCCGCTTGAAGTACAAAAGGGAAGGCCTGCCCCGAGAACAGAAGTGGGAGCCTGGGCTCGCCCGTGCTGAAGGGAGAGCTCATTATCGAGGGAGGAGCCTGGCCCGTTGAAGCGAAGGCCTGCCTTGATAAATGAGGAGCCTCGCCCGCTCTGTAGAAGGCGGGAGAGTCTGGCCACGGATTTGTAGGAGGAGCCCGTCTGCTTGAAGTACAAAGGGAGGGCCTGGGTCCCGGGATAAACAGCTGGGAGCTCGGGTCCGCCAGGTAGAAGGGAGAGCCTGGCCACGAGGGAGGAGCCCGTCCGCAGCGACAGAAGGCCTGCCTGATGAATAGAGGAGCTCGCCCGCCCGTGTCGGTGGGAGAGCCTTCGCCAAGGTGAGCTGCAGGGAGGAGCCCGCCCGCTTGAAGTACAAAGGGAAGGCCTGGTCCCGCAATAAAGGAGCTCGCCCGGCTCGTGTCAAGGAAGAGCTCACAATGAGGGAGGAGCCCGTCTGCTGAAGTAATGAGAAGGGCTCGCCCCGAGCAATGTAGGGAGCTCGTCCGCCTGCTAAGGAGCTCGTCATCGAGGGAGGAGCCCACCGCAATGCGGCGTAGGGGGCCTGCCTCATAAACAGAGGAGCCTGGGCTCCGCCCGTGTTGAAGGGAGAGCTCACACGAGAGAGGAGCCCGTCCGTTGAAGTACGCAGAAGGGCTCAGCCCCGATAAATGCAGGGAGCCTGGTCCGCCCGTGCTGGGAAGGGAGAGCCTGGCCATCGAGGGAGGAGCCCATCTCACATGTACGAGGAGGGCCTGCCTGATAAATGAGGGAGCCTGGGCCCGCCTGTCAAGGGAGAGCTCAAGCCACGAGAGGAGCCCGCTCACATGTACGTAGGAGGGCCTGCCTTGATAACAGAGGGAGCCTGGTGATGCCCGTGCAGAAGGGAGAGCTCGCCACGGAGTTGTGTGAGGAGCCCGTCTGCTTCAAGTACAAAGGGAAGGCCTGGCCCCGATAACAGTGGAGCTCGCCCCGCCTTGTTGAAGGGAGAGCCTGCCAATGAGATTTGTGGAGGAGCCCGGTCTCGTTTGAAGTACAAAGTGGGAAGGCCTGTCCCGAAATAGGGAGCTCTGGCCCGGGCCCGTGCTGAAGGGAGAGCCTGGGTTGTGAGGGAGGAGCCCGTCTCGTTGAAGTACGCAGAAGGGCCTCGCTCGCACAGTGAGCCTCCGCCTCGTGTAGAAGGGAGAGCTCACAATGAGTTTATAGGGAGGGAGCCCGTCTGCTTCAAGTACAAGAGGGCCTGCCTTTGATAAATAGTGGGAGCTCGCCGGCGAGCAACTGTGCTCATGGCGCCGTGGTCTCTGTCGGGCACTGCTTCGTGAGAATTCCCCCTTGTGGGGGAGACGTCAGATGAAAAGGCGCTTTATGAGAGGAGCCGTTTCGTGTGTCCTTCGACAAAAAGGGCAACCGCTTTAATGTTGATCCGATGGGGAATTTGGAACCCATGGTTCGTGGCCTTCGCTTTCTATAAATAGGGTTCTGCGGTTTCCCGTGACTTTACGCTAAGATTCGTCTTCCATATCGGGCGGATGAAGTTTCAGAGAAGATGGATGCTCGATGTTCTATCGCTCTTCGCTGTCTCTTCCTCTCAAGCCTCCGGACCTGGCCTTTTCTCGACTTTATCTGTGTGGGAGTTATGTTTTTCCCAGTTTCCCCTTTATGGGAGTACACACTCCCTAGCTCTCGCTAGGAATGAGTCCTAAGGGCGGTTGGAAAGGTCCTTGCCCTCACTCCCTCGTTCTCTTTTCTTCATTCCTCTCTCCCCGCTATACCTCCTCTTTTCTTTCTTTCTTCTTTCTATCTCCATGCCTTCTCATCCGCTTCTTCTTCTTTCTCTCCTCCGTCCCCACTTTCTCTCCTTCTCCTCCTTCTCAGTTTTCTTTTCATTATGTCTTCCTTTGTCTCCTTCCCTTTTGCCTTTTTTTTTTTTTTTTTTTTGAGGGTACCGCTTGTACTGAGTATCACGAGGGAGTTGCTTGTACTGTATGCTTTTCAAGACACCACTGATTGTAATTGAATATGATTCATTTGGAATAAAGAGGGACTTTTATTTTCATGAATTTTCTCGTTGTGTATGTTTCTTTACATATTCGGACTGTTTGAGATACTAAATTGCCAGCGTGTGCTTGACTCCGGGCTACATGATACTCCTGGCCTAGTTTTTGTTACGAATCGATGCCTATTGATAGAATCGCCGTGCTCCGCCCATGTATGTTGTAGGATTTTCCTCCTCCTCGTTTGGGAGCTCATACTTGCCCGGGTCCGACGACTCCTGCCATGGTGTAAGGACCTCCCTGACCTAGTTTCCATGCGTTGATTCTTCCTTGCCGGGGCAGCTTTTAAGACCAAACCCGCATGTAACTTCGGGGGGTTGGACTCTCGTTGTAGTACCGGGCTGTCTTCCTTTGGTACCCTTCTATGCGCTGTTGAACATGTTCGCGTTTTTCATCCAAGAGTTCCAAATTCAGAAGCAGGGCCTCGTCATTTTGTTCCTCCGATGCTAACTCGACTCTAGGAGATTTTATTCCAACCTCAACTGGGCTAATGTCGCTCCAGCGCGGGGCAATGGGGCCCCGAAAGGTTTTACTTCGGTCATTCCGTAGGCCCATAAGACTGGGAGGTATTCGACCCAACTTCCTCGATCCTTCTACCTCGTTTTCAAGGCGCTCGAGGGTCTCCGATGGTGACTTCGGGCCCGTCCATTTGATTGTGGGTGAGCTGGTACCTAATAGTAATTTTAATCCCGAGCCTCGGCACAAAATCCCCGAATTTCTCAAGTATCAAACCGCTCTTCCATTATCCGAGACCAAGGCCTCTGATGCCAAATCTATGCTGATCGCTTCGCCATATGGGGTTGCGCATCTTCTCGCTTCCTTCCCGCGGATTGTACAAGGGCTCGCCAGCCACTTGGTGAAATAATCTACCGCGAAGATTATAAATTTACATCGCTCTCGCCAATGGGCAAATCCCACTATGTCCAACCCCCACTACTCGGGAAGTGGCCAAAATGCATTTGATGTCGAGGCCTCACGGGAGGCGTGATATTTTAGCGTGTTCCTGGCAGATTCTGCATCTTTTGACCAGGTTGGTAGCATCTTTGAGCATTGTAATAATAATATCCCGCCTCAAAACTTTCCCTACTAATGTTCAGCCCGATATGGTTCTACATATGCCTCGTGGCACTTCTCTTAAAGACGTATTCGTGTCTTCCGATGCATTTTAGGAAGGGTGTGAAGAATCCGCCAGAGGCTTCCCTTGTGATTGGTAAATCCAAGCGATCTCACTCTTATCTTTGCCGCTCCTTCGGGTCAGTTCCCTGTAAAGTTCGTTATTAATGAATCCCAACAGGGTCCATCCAGCTTGGTACTCTGACTTACCGGGCTTAATTACTATGCCGTAAGGGTCAACGGAGGCCTCCGCGAGGCATTCGACGGGGGCAGCCGATCCCCACTGTCTTCCCCGCAAGGTCGTAGCTTCGCCTTGCCAAAGCCGTCATGACGGCATTCCGCTCGGGACATACTTGATCCGAACCGACATAAACTTTTTTAATAAGTCACTTGACTTTCATGAGATATAGGATCATCTTTCTCCTTTCGGGGCCTCGTATGTGTCTTCGACCACCTCGACCACCCGCCTGGGAATCGCTATGGATTTCTAGCTGATCGACCTCTAACGAATTAGCGAGATTGAGGCTCGCTATTACTCGCCCCTCGCATTCGGCCCCGTTTGTCAAGAGGCGTGAACCCAAACCCGAAAAGGCACCAATGTCTATATCCTCCGTGAGGTCAGATTAAGCCCGCCCGCTTCCTGCGCATTCAGCTCCATCCACGTAAAGCTTCCACATGTGAAGGTCGTTCGATCAAGGCCCGACAAGCCCCACCGGCGACCCCATGATGAACCCATTAGGATCCGTCTTTATGGTCAAGGCCTCAGACGGATGTCGACCATTCGCCTATAGCCCATTTCATCAACCTCCCAGACCTCTCGGGTTTATGCAACACCCGCTTCATGGGGCATTCGGCTCCGACTTCTGCATGGTGTGAGCCCGAAATAAGGACGGCTCCGAGTCGCGGTCACCAGAGCTAGTATTAATTTTTCCATTTTCTGGATACCTCCCCGCCTCCCCTCGTGGCTCACCGCAAAGAGTGTGCCTGGGTGTCAGATCCGCTCTTGTCTCTCGACGAGCACCGCTAGTTGAAAATCCGACACGCTAAATACAATGTGAGGAGTTCCCTCTTCTATCGAGCCTTCACTTTCAGAATGGGTGGCGAGCCTGGCATGTTTTCAAGGTTACAAACGCTTCACATTTCTCATCCTATCAAAGGCTTCTTCAAAACTGAAGAGCGTTGGCATTGGCCACTTGCCCCGACACACGAATCGACTAGAGCCGCGATCCTCCCTGGCACTCGCTACTTCCTTTATCCCGATGGTGATGGCATGTCAAGCAATGCTTTTATTTTATCCGATGGCTTCACTCCCTGCGGGTTGACTATGAAGCCCGTGAATTTTCCCACGACACGCCGAAGGCGCATTTCGCCAAAGATTCACTTACGTTATACCTCGATCCGGAACGCCGGAGGTGAGCGATGTGGATACTCTACTGCGGGCGACTTTACCAGTTATGTCGCCTATGTATACCTCCATCGCACCTATCCGCTTCAAACATCCTGCCAACCTTTCGGGTAGTTACCGCATTCTCGAGCCCAAATGGTACAATCGAGCAACAAGAGGTCCCCCGCGGCAAAGGACGCACGACGCCTTCTCCGGTCACCTGGGTCCATGCTTATCCGGGTTATAACGAGAAGGCGTCCATGAAGCTAAGAAGCCGCGGGCTCGCCGTGGCATCTACGTATAAGGTCGATCCGGTAGGGGGAAGTCAGTCCTTTCTGGGGCATGCTTTGTTTGTCGGTGAACTGGACTACAGAGGCGCCCATTTACATTTCGCTTTCTCGACGAGCACAACATCGCCAACCACTGGGCATTCTACCTCCCCGATCGCCCCGCCGTGGGAGTGAGCTTCCCGACTTCTTCTGATGGCCTGTCTCTCTCGTGCGAACTTCGCTTCTCGCTTTAACCGGCTTGAAAGACGGGTCAGCGCTTAGTTTATGAGCGATGACCGCGGGTCGACACCACATGTCACCGTCTACGAAGATGTCCCCGTTTCCGCTCTTAAGAACTGGTGAGGAGGCCTTTGAGGCCTTCGCTAATTTGAGCCGGAGAGTAGGCAAGATGCTCTGGGTCGTCATCCAATGTTACTGGTTCCAGCTCTTCTGAGGGCTCGGGCCGAGTGAACACTTCATCACGCATATCAAGCTCACCCATGCTTACATTGTCGACCGTTTTTTGTTTCATAGAGGCGGTGTAGCATTCTCGTGCCACTACGACTTCCTCGAATCAGTCCCTACACCGCTTATCGGTTTGGAATTTGATTACCAGGATATGTCGAGGGGATGGCTTTTATCATACGAGAGGGCCTCGCCAAAGAACATGTTACAGCCTGACGGCTGCCCACTTATGATAATCCCACGCCGCAGCTAGCCAGGGGCTCCCCATGTTAGCATCAATATTTGATCCCACTGTAACATCTTTCTCCCAAACCACTGAGATTGTGTTTGATGTGTCTCAGCTTTTCTCCAATTCATTTTGTCAGAGTCTGATAAAAAATGATCGTCAGCTCTGTTGTTCATTGAGGTCCTGATGGACCGCTGTGGTTTACACACTGTACTTATTACTCGGCATAATCTAATAAGTACCACATCTTCCAAGTCCTGGAATTTGAGAATGTGATAGAGTACCACTCGCGATTTTGATAATCACTGACTTCCCCACACCCCGCTGATCTTATGTCATGTCTTCTATCAACTAGATTCTCCTCCAATCCCTAGATCACGCGATCCGTGTCAGCTGATGTCATCGTCGTTCACAGGCGTGTGGCTTCCGGAGTCACCCGTTCCATCTCCTGATCTGCCTGAGGATTACCCTTGCGATAAAACGTCAGATATCCGCCAGATCGATAATTTATCTCTCTCCT
Organism: Tetrastigma voinierianum; assembly: GCA_016808115.1. Classification (NCBI taxonomy): domain Eukaryota; kingdom Viridiplantae; phylum Streptophyta; class Magnoliopsida; order Vitales; family Vitaceae; genus Tetrastigma; species Tetrastigma voinierianum. Next base: position 337,918 of record JAEQBH010002005.1, on the reverse strand, counting down.
CAATTGAATACAGTTATCCGTGCGATGTCCATAGTCCCTGTGGAACTCGCAATACTTGGTGTTATCTCCGGGTATGGATTTGACTTCGTCACGCCGCCATCTTAGAACCGCCATTCCGCACTCATGTAGAACTTGCGACACCGAGGTCAAGTATGAGTGAAGCGCCGCGCGAGTAGCCAGCTGCCTCTCTGGCTGATTCGCCTGTGCCATTCCTAAGGTTCCTTTATGGTCTTTAGGATCGTTCGTCTCGCCTCTCTCGAGATTCTCCGTCGCCTCGCTTCGGGCCCGCCCCGCCGTCCGTCAGCTCTTTGTCTCGCAATGCAAGAGCCTTCTTGACAGAGGCCTCCGTTTATGCATTTTTTCTCGCTTAGCGAGAACCCTGGCCATGCTAGCCTGAGGGTTCTTTTGAGATAGAAAACATCAGCCTTTGACCGCACCCCAACTCGCAATGAAGGCCGTGGGACAATAACTTTTCATCAAGTACATCTATCTTCGTGGACTTCTAAGATTAAACCGTTGTACGTATGACTTCAAATTTTCCTGTGTTCCTTGTTTGATGGTTAACAGATGGTACCTCGGCTCCCTGTATGTCCTAGCCCCGATGAAGTGGGAGACGAACGCGATTGATAACTCTCTGAATGAAGAAATCGCAGTTAGGGGATTCTGGCTGAACTGTGCCATAGCCTGCCTTAAGGTGGTGGCGAACGCCCTGCACCGGACAGGGTCTGGATACCCATGCAACTCCATCTGATTCTTATAGGTATTGAGATGATCTACCGGATCCTTGCCGCCATCGAATGCTTCTAAATGAGGCATCCCGACTTGGCCTGAGCCAGATACTTCAAGACACCTCAGTGAAAGGTGATTCGCTTGTCGCACTGGGTATCCATACTGGCCCGGTGCGCCCCTTAACTACTTCCCTCACATGGCTAAGCTCCTGTTGGAGGTCCCTAAACTTTGCTCCCATGTTCTGTTCTTCTTGTGGACGGGGAGGATGTTGTGGTTCCGTGTCTCGCCCTCGGGTCCCTCCTCAGACCGTCGATCCTCTTCCCTACAAGGGGCTAGTCAGGCCCCGCCCGGCTTGACTAGATTCCGCCTCCGCTTGGGTATTTCTGGATTACCATAGCCGTGGTTGGGCCCTCGTGGTGGAGGAACATTGTGATCTTTCCCGAACTGGCCATTTTCCTGGGGTGTTGTGTATTTGTCCGGTGAGTTGTTTTATTTCTCTATCAAGCGCTGTCGACGAAAGCGAGTGCTTCCACCTCGCTTCATGCGTTGGCTCGATCGCTTCGCCGTCCCGTGGCCTCCGTCTGCATCTCCCCGCGTCCGCATCCTTGTAGGATTAGTGTTGCTCCCGCCAGGTTCCGTGGTCGATACCATTCGCAATCGGAAATCGCTTATATTTATGAAGGAACCGCCGTTCATTGCATCGCACTAACCGATGATGCCTTTTTCAACCGGAATCGGCTAGAGCCGGCCTACCGCCGGCCGGAGCCAAGATTACCGTGGGGCCAAACCGATGGACGCCGGACGTTTGGCCGAGAGGAATATCAGAATGCTAACCCACTCAGTCCGAGCGGCCTGCTCCTCGGGAGAAAACAAAAGGAAGAGGGGTCGCGAGGGCTTCGCCGGACCGTCCATGCTCTAAGTCGATCTCACCGAGAAGGGAGAAAGAGAGTCCTCTTGCTGGGCTTTGGCGTACCTTGGGCAGCCGGAGCGACTCGTATTTGTAATGGGTCTTTATCCACTCACGATGATTCGGTCCTTCCTTTGAGGATCGGGTTTCCTCACGTAGTCTTCCTTAGATTTAGCAATGGATTAGTCAAAGGAGTTTATTTGGAATAATCCTCCTTCCTTATTGGGAGATATTCAACTAACTGTTCTTTACTGTTTCTCCTTCCCTTTATAATAGGAATTGATAGGACGTCTCTTAAGGAATATTCTATCGTCTGTTATTGGTAGAAATCTAGTTTGACTGGCTGAGTATGGGCCTCCCTATCTTTCCAAATCCATGTCAGCCTAATGAGCCTGACCGTTTCGGGGGTCAAGATGGAAGGATACTGATGGCTCTGCCATTGCTCTACTGGCCGGGCGAAAGGGATACTTGGCCCACTCTATACCCCCATCACTTCTTATATAAGAACAAGCTTTTTATAGCTTAATCTTAAAAAATATATTTTATGACCCTTAAAAAGTGGGATGGACATTCTAGTAATATAACAAATAAATAAAAGACAAATATATATTACATTAAGATCTTTATCCTTTCATACCTGCATCCCACTTTTTTATCATTCAAAACAAGATCTTAAAGGCCACAAAATATATTTTTTAAAACACTAATATTAAATCTTTTTTTTATTAAATGAAAACTTCAGAACTTATCTTTAAATGATTTTTATTATTTATTTATTTTATGTTTTGTATTTTGATGAGTTTGATTTATTTGATTTATAGTACGTTTGAGACTAATCTAAGACTTTAGTTATTGCATTTGAGTTCTCCCTTTATTTTGATTGTTCTTTTGTATCCTTTTTAGGCTCTTGTACAAATTGATAGGCTTTGCATAAGAAGATTTTAAGTATTTTATTTGGCATAACTAGGATTATGAAATTAGAAAAAAAAAATTGAAAAATTAGTTGTCCAATTAATAACCTTTTTCTTGAGGCATCATCTCTTGGCTAAAATACCAATTACCAAAAATCTCATATAGTTTGAGGCTTGAGCTAACTGTGTGGGGCCTTACAAGGTATAATTGGGCATTGAATCTTGTCCTCGTGATTAGGGTTGATAAAATTTGATATGATGCGTGAATACGATATGAATCCAACACGATTTGTATAAGTTTTGGTTAAGTATAATCGTGTTTTAGTCATATTCGTGTTGAATAAATAAGTCATATTCGTGTTGACATGTCTAACACGAATTTGATCTAAATTTACCCATTTAATTATTATATTAATTAATTAACTTATTTAATAAGTTATTTGTGTTAAATATGAATTATTAATTATAATTTCTATTAATTTAAATAATAAATTTAATAAATATATTAAATTTAATATGTTATTTGTGTTAAATATATATGGATGATTAATTATAACTCTTATTATTTTAACTAATCAAATTAAATGAATTATATTTATGCTGATCTATTCGACACGAATAATAAATAAATTAAGTTTAAGTTAATAAATATTGATATATTTATTATTCATTGACACGACACGAATTACCATTCGTACTCATCACTCATATACTCAGCATCACACATGGCACTCTTAAAATTCCACTTTTCAAAGCAGAAAATCGTACTCAAAAAAAATCCTAAATTTTAGATCCTGATGATGAAACCGATTTCACCATTTGAACTGCCTCGCGAAATCTAGCTAATACGTCGATTGCCGAATTTCGAGACAATCTGACTCAGACGTTCGAGAGGCAACGAGCGAGTAGGGACACTCACAAGATTTTGAGTTTCGCTTCACAAACAGGCCACGTGTCGTACCGAATCAACACCCTGAGCTCAAGTGGGACTCCACATGGACACGCAAGAACACACGACGTAAGGAACTAAGGTGATGGATGGGCGTGATAAAGAGTAACCAGCGAATCCACTTAGAATCGAATGCTCGCAAAGCTGTTAACATCTCACTTGATTCTATCTTCTCCCAACCACTGGGAGAGAGGAGATGAAAAGTGCAAACCAGATTTGAAAAGAGAGTTTGCAGAGAGACTCCACCTTCTCTCAATTTCCTACTGATCGGACGGCGGTTCTGCTGAGCAAGATGAAGAGTTCCATCCTCACGTAAGGGCTCTCGCATAGAGACCAAGTCGAGAGTTTCAACAACTTCCTCAGAAGTAGGTCTTTCCTACTTTGCTACTTTCTACCCTAAGGGTTGTGTGGTGGTCAGATTGCCCTAAGGGAATGTTTGGTTGCGTTTTTTGAACCATAGAAGCCGCTATATTGTGATAGTACGCATTAACCCGACCTTCGAACTGGTTTTTGGGTAAGAAAGAAAATTCTATGTTGTGCCCTTCGTAAATTTAGCCACATCAAAGGACTTTGATGTTGTGTATTTGAATTTTTCTCTAATCTCGTAATTCCTCAGAGATCAAGTTACTATTTTACTCGAATGAATGGACGAGGTCACCGAGAAAGGTCACCAGAGGTCGGGCCAGAGGTCAGTCGTAGAGGCTAGGCGTGAGGTCAGCCAGTAAAGGTCAGCCGCTGTAGTCACCGCTAGGAGGTCGCCCTCGGCCAGCCAAACACTATGCACTACGTATGAACTCCAACTTCGGAAGGTCATAACTCCTTCGTCTCAACTCAAGCCGGATGCTCTCGACTCTATAAAGCCCATTGAGAATCCATTCATATGCCTCGAGGTGGATAGTGTGTCAGACCATAGGTCGATCGAGCTCAGCCAGTCAGCGCCTTCAGCTCACCCACTCTAGTCGCCCATCCGAGCTTGACTACGTGATGCACTTCCAACTTTGGAAGGTCATAACTCCTTCGTCCGAACTCCGTTTCGGATGTTCTTGGACTCTATGGAAAGCCCATTGAGTCAAGATTCCAGCCATGTTCCTGTGGGGGACATTGGGTGATCACAACGTTTCTGAATTCTATGTTTCGTACCAAGCGTTCAATTTGCTTAGTTGTGTCAATGTGTATAGCCGGGATATAACATGACCATTGCATGGCATGTTGTAGGATATTGTATTGTGTATGGTAGGGCTGTCTATGGGAGGCTATGAGAGGCCATATGGTTTAGTTCCAAAAACTTGGAACTGAAGGATATAGGATTTCTATAACCGGTTTCACATAGTCCAAGACTATGGTGGGTTCGGGTTTGATCTGGAAACTAAAAGTTTCTAGGTTTTATGGTTGTTTGATGTCGTATACGATTGGAAACTTTAAACTCGATTCATGATCGCGGAAGAAAGCGCCATGGTGTACTCGCTGATAGTCAGTGACGGGTGACCTTTATTGTGTGTGTGGCTTGTTTCAATAACATGAAATTGTGTGTTGTCGTGTGATGCGCCGGGTTGTTCCAAGATGGATCAGTTGGTTTGTGTATTAGCCTATGCGAGCTAATTTACGCATAAGCATGTTACCGAATAACATGTTGATTGTGTATAAACTCCGTTAATATATGCATGTATAATATATTAACATGAATTATGGTGAAATGACATATTGCATTTCATATGCACTGGGGAACCTAGAGTAATAGGTGTGAGTGCATGACACGAGTTTTCTGAAAAACGAACATGGTTGCGAAAGGAATTTCAAGGTGATGAATTTCCGGAGAATGGGGTTGAGACTCGGCCCAACAAATCATTTTGATGAGGACTATGACTGCTTTCGGAAGGTTCTCCAACACATTCGCCCCTGAGGGTACCCCATATTTTTTTATCGACACTGCAGAGCGATTTTCAAGAACAATAGGTTTTGTTTTGAAAATGATTATTTTTCTATACATACTTTTGCATACGTGAGTCGCTGAGGGCTCGAGACATGAATCGTGGTCACTTTTCACCCATGACATATAGACATTTGAGAAACTTGCATGTTTTACTTGAATGTGCGGTGCGAAGATTGCACGCGCACCTTGCTTTAAGTAACCTAGCGTAGGAGATTATCACTACTTCAGCTTTGCTCACCTCGTCATGACCCCCTTTCAGTACACGAGAAGACAACACCCTTCGAGACCGCAGAGTGACAAGGCCTAAGTCAGGCTCCTTAAGCACTATTTTCAGAAATATATTAACAATTCCGCGAATATAATGCAGTTATAAAGTGGGTAAAAGAGTTGTACATCAAACTCTTTAAATGTTATTACAAATCAAGTTATTTGTAAGAAAATTTATATAGCAATGGGTTCCACATATGAGACAAATGAGCGCGAGCATCGTGTTGAACAATATTCACGTATTCCTTGCGCTGATAGCTGTCAATGCGACTTCTCGATAAAGGCCACATCACGCCCCACCACCCTCCACCCTACTGCCTTTTCATTACCTCATGTCACTTCATTTGTACTGACATGAATATTATTTTTCCTTGTCATAACTTGTCTCTCACATTTATGTTATCTCACATCTCATAAACTTCTTTTTTTTTTAATCCCGAATAAGGTTTTGTATAGTTGCTATAGGAAAACTTAATAATAATAATAATAATAATTACCCATCACAAATTTATTACTTTCTCAACATTTCTTTTTCTTATGATTTCTTTAATCTAATTCTTATATTTTTTCCCTTAAAGGTTAGGGGAGAGTTGATGCATAACCAAATAAGAGATATTTTGCCACAAAAGTAACAATAAACTTAATTATATTGAGATTTCTTAAAATTGCATTACTTTGAGATTTCTTATAATAGTGTTGTAAGCTATAACATTTTGAATTGATAAAAATGTATTTTTAATTAATCTAATAAATTAGTTCGTGTTATTTCTTTATGATTGAACTTTGTTTTTTTTTTTTTAGGGAATGAACGAGCTTTGTTTCTCACCTTCAATTTGTACATATTTATTTGAGAACAAAACTCTTTTTTTTTCATGAATTTTCAAAAATTTGAAAAAATAGTTTTTCCAGTCAAAAATCATTTCTCAAGGCATCCTGTTTAAGAAAAGAAAAATCAAGTACAAAAAATGTCACGTGTTTTTTTCTTTCTTTTTTTTTTCTTTTTTGGGAGCTACACCACTAGTGTGTGACCTTACTTTTGAATAATTGTGCATAACATACTGTGGTGTGCGTGAACATCATGTCCTACCACTTCACATGTCTACAAATTCTTTGTTGAAACTCGAGTCGAAGTATTTCTCGAGAATCACGACATATCTCTTTATTATCTCAAGGTGATAATTATATTTTTATATTAGGTTGAGTTATAAAAATCGTTCTTATATAAAGTTCGATTTTTATATTATTAGATAATTATTTTATTTTTTAAGATTTATATAAATTAAAATTTTGTATAAAAAAATACAGATCTCAAAAAATAAAATTATCATATAACAATATAAAGTTCGTTCTCATATAAGAACGAGTTTTTTATAACTGAACCCTCCTTATAATGTCATTTTAACATATGTTCCCCTATATGTCATCTTAATATCTGTTTAAATTATCGTCTTATACTTGAAAATATATTAGCACCCATTACAAATTTTTGCCTTCTTAATACCTTGGAGTTGACTCACAGCCTAGAGTCACCTCACATAGAAAAGATATCTAGCCATAGAAGGAGCGATATACTTTTGAGAAATCTCGAAAACGCATTATTTTGCAAAGACGATTCCTACATGATAAAGAAAGAAACATAACAAAGGAAAAAGATACACATGTCCATAATGATGACAATTCTCATGAGCTGGGTGGCGTCGTATATGCTTTTGCAACCACTCATGACTGCGAAGAGGCGTGGCTGTATTATGTAAGTTGCATTAAAATATTTTGTGATTTTTGTGGCCATTATTAAGGTTTTGTGATTTTTTTTCTTGATCATCGAAATATTTTCGATCTTATACTTTATTTTTGTAACAATGAAAAAAAATTGTACTCTATTTTCATAACATTTGAAAGATTCTTATGTGGGTATGATTAATATAATCATGTTAAAACCTCATATATTTTTATGTGAATTGCTTTATTTTTATGTTCTTAAATTAATATTATTATATATGCATAATGTTTTAAAAATCAAATCGATAACTAAACCGAAAAAGTTACTAGTTTATGATTTACTGGTTGAACCAACGATCAAACCATGATCAAACAAGTGACATCATAAATTATAATTAATATATTTTTAAAAATAAAATAATTATAAATAGATTTAATTGGTTCAACGGACGGTTCTATCGGTTCAACCGTCGATTCAACCGATTCAAAGAAAAATTGTCTTAACCTTTATACTAAACCAGTTTTATTGTCGATTCACGGTCGAACTAGCCGACCAGATCCGGTTTTTAAAACTTGATTATGCATGAAAGCTTATGTTATTTATGCAAGAAATCCACATGAGAATGGAAGACTTATCCGGGGGGGGGGTTGGTGTTAATGTTTGTGTTCAACATAAGATTATACATGAAACCAGAATAACTTATTCGCCTCAATCCAATGGAATGATTGAACGAAATAATCACACTGCAAAGGAACTAATGAATGCAATGTTGATAAGTTCTAGTTTACCACAAAATATGTGAGGACAAACCATTTTGTCTGCTAATTATTGTTTGAATAAAGTACTTAAAAATAAAGTAGAGAAAACTCCATATGAGTTATGGAGAGGACGATAACTATCACTACTACAAAAAACAATTTATGGTGTCACTACTTTTGTTATATTAGGGATAAAAATCAAAAGAACATCATATGGACTCATTCTAAGTTAGTCACACTATGTTGACAATATTCTTGGAAAGTTTGATAAAGATAATTTCCAAGATAGCCAGTAACAATCGATAAAATGTAACTATAAATCTCTAAGAATGGAAGGTAAAGTGTTTGGCAAAATACTCAGTAATAGGCAAGCCTTAGCGACTTAATGAGTTATACAAGATCAAACATAGCTTATGTAGTTAACAAACTGAACATATACACGAGTAATCCTAGAGCCAAGTATTGGTAAGGAATTGTGAGAGTATTAAAATACTTACGGTTTACTTGTGATTATGGGCTACACTATACAAGATATCTTATTGTACTTGAAGGATACAACGATTATAATTGGATATCTAATGTTAAAGACTCAAAATCCCAGAGTGGTTATCTATTTTTTATATCGAAAGAGCAAAGAGGTCCATTCAGTTCTCAAAACAAAAAGTTATTGTCATATCCATGATAGAATCTAAGTTTATAGCACTATATAAATGTAAGGAAGAGACTGAATGGCTACGTCACTTCCTAGAGGATGTTCTAAGATGACCAAAACATGTGTCTTCAATATGAATACATTGTGATAGTCAATTTGCCATTGGTAGAGTACAAAACAATATGTATAATGGTAAGTCGAGACATATCTTATCAGAGACAACATCATTGGGACAACCATTTCAATCCGTTATCTCTATAGATTATGTGAAAATCTAAAGATAACATGCGAATCCGCTGACCAAAGTATAAACAGAAAGAAGCAATAAAAATCATCGAAGGGGATGGACTAAATCCCATAGAAGAATAAGTCAATACAATGAATACCCAACTTAGCTGACTAGAGATCTCAAGATCTAGGTTCAAGGGGACAGCTAAATTATAAAGACTTTGATCTAATAATTGTAGGGATCTTTCCTTTTCCATTCCTATGATGAAACAATGATGATTATACAAAAGTTACAAAGATTTCCTTTTATGATCTTCATGTATGGAAGGTCACACGAGAGTGATATGAGATACTCTTAGTTAGGAAATCACCTATGTAAAAGTGAAGTGGGGCCTCTTCAAAGGGAATTGAAAGGGCATAATTCTTATTAAGTTCTTATAGAACAAGGTGTATGTTCATGGTCAAAACAAACATAAAAGTGAGAACTTAAAGATGTTAGGAAGATTCATGTATGAGGTATGTCATTATCTACACAAATGACATAACGATTCAAGGATATTGTTTTTATTGTTTAGTTAGTAAAGTAAATGTACTTCCATAAGGGAATGTTCAAAGGGTAAAACATATCTATCCTATATAGGTTTCAATCGTTATATTTTATCACTCGGGAGGTCTTGTATTTTTGGGTGTCAATTTCATTCATGTGAGATTTGTTGGAATTTCCATGTGAAAATGTGAATGAAATTAACTCTGGTTTTACGTTGTAACGAATGGATCAATTTGGTTTTAATTCATTTTCAAAAACGTATCTGAAAAATTTTGGTGGTTTGAATTCACTTTAAATTTTTCTTTAAACCTTTTTGTCATTCGAGCCTATATATAAAGAGAGAATCCAACTCTCCTTGGAAGTGGAGATTTAAAGAGCAATACCCTAAAATCCTCTAAGATTATGTTTGATCTTGTTCCTATTCCGAATGAAGATTAATGTAACATCGCTTCAGCTTTGCTCTGGAGAGACTTTGGGATAAGTGTTGTCACCGTCCCTCTCATGGACTGCTTATCTTAGGAAATAGACGCCACCCAAATTCAAAACACCCACCACAGAGAGCAAATATGCTAAAGGAGATTGTGCAATAATTCCTTCCTCTCAGATTGCTTTCTTCTCTTTCTTTTTTTAATTATTTTTCCCCTTCCTCTCCTTCAAGTTGTATAGTTGTTTTGCACTATATTACTAACATCTAGTCATGGTTAAGACATAAGACAAGCAACCTAGAAGGACATTGTATGGAATGGTAATTATGTATGAGTGATTGTGAGTTGTGAGAATACCCCTTACCCTAAATCGCGAACATGCATATGTTGCTAGACTGCTGTCAAGGCTTTTGTTTATGGTCTCCTGTTTGAATAAAAGAAGCTTATTGAGTAAAATTTTTATTTTTTTTTAATGTTCTTTTTCTTTCTATAACTAAAAAATATACATTAATTTTTTTGGAATTATGTTCATAACATAATTTTTACTCTTAACTTTCCTAAATTTAGTAGAAAATTTTAAAATATATTGTTTAAAAAATTATACTCGGAATTTTGAAAAATTTAAAAAGGGAATTATACTCATATAAGTCATAACTCACTGCATTGTGTCATATTGATCTTGAATAAACTAATAAAATTAGCATCTTGTATTTAAATATTTAAAAAATATTGCAACTTAAAGACAAATCATTTAAAAATGTAGTTATTATATAATAAATAAGAAAGAAGAGTTATTATTTTCCTTTTATCTTGGAAAATAGGAAATAAATAATAATAATTTGTTCTAAAGTTTATTGGTTTCCAAGCAATTTTGGTAAATTTCATGAAATACAAAGCCCTTAATTTTTTAAAGGAGAATAATTTTATTGATTCAAACTAGCAAGACATTCAATAGAAGCATAAAATCAAATTAAATAAAAACTCTAAAGGGTGACGTAACATCTAGATTAATAGTACAATAAATTGATTCAAAGCTCACATATTTGATAATTTTATTATGACTACAATGCATACATATGGCTTCAATTCTATAGCATATTAACAACCATGATTTGATTTGATATATCTCCTTTATTGAATCTATTTTACCATTCAAATCACCCACAAACAAGAAAGCGTTTCAACAAAACGATGAAACCCAATATGTCATATTAGGACAACACAAATCACACATCGTACAAAACAACGACAAAACACACCGTACATGACACGACAAAAACACGAAAAAATAAATTAAAAATCCAGATTTTTGTAGAAGAACTACTTTATTGAAAAAGAAAATGGTAGAAAGAGATGTAATAGGATGATTTTAGGCAAAAAATGATAAAAAAAATATCATCTCTTCTTACTTAAGGGAAGGGACTAGAAAGAACAAAATGAAAGAAATGGGAAAATACTTTGCCAAGGCCTCAATAATTAGTAAAATGTTCCTCATGTTATTTAGAGAAGATATTTTCTCCAACATTTTTAAATTAGAGAAATTTTACAAATATAATTTTCACTTAAAATCCTCTTTTCTTGAGTCGTTTACTTAAAAAGAAATATAAACTACCAAAATATCAAGATTTGATTTGTTTGTTTCGCAAAACTCGAGCACACTGCATCTGGGGAGTAATGAGTAAATGTAAAAACACAAATCTCAAGGAATATAAGGTTAGGGAGATTAAAATAAATTTTATTGGATACTGTCACTCTATGGATTTTTTAACTATTACATGACTTTTGGCCTATAATAATCCAAACCTAAATAAAATCAAAACTTTGACAAAATAAAATTTTCATAAACTTAAACACCTAAATATTCAAATACTCAAATCTGGAACTAAATATTACAACTAAAATAAAATATTCTTTAAGGTGATCTTGAAAACTAATATAATTCAAATAGTTTCCAAATCAAGTTTACTTTACCACATATTTTGGGGTAGTACTTGCTATTACCCTATCACTTCCCTTCTTCTCATACTTTATCATTTAAACATTTGTCGTCATCCAATATTAGAGTGTTTGTTAATGAATCTCGTACCACTAAAAAAAATTGACTATCAGTTTTGATTTATTATTTATATAAATAAAAAACTTATCCATGATCATAATTGATCAAATCGGTTAACCATACATCGTAGTTAACCAAAAATATTGATATATTATATACTTTATTTATTATATATATATATTATATATATATATATATATATATATATTGTATTTACTATAATATATGATATAAATAATATTATATATTATTATAATATTATACTAATATTATATATTATATACATAATATTTTATAATTTTAATATAATATTAGAGTTATTTATTTATTTTTTTGTCAAATAACAGAAACCACGAATTTTATATTTTACAAACATGAAATCAAAACAAAACCAATGATTCAGTTAACCTATCCAATATGACGTACACTCCTTTTATCTTTCTATCATCTTTTTTAATTTAAATCCAATAAATTTTCATAAAAGGATAATTAAAAATAACTTAAACCGTATAAAAATAATCCATTACTTTTATCATAATATTTATATTTGATTTATTCTTCTTGTAAGCCTTTTTAAAAAAAAATCCAACTTTAGATATTTTCCCCTCTTTTAGAGAGAAGTTAGACACACACCCTCATTCTCCTCAAAAAAAAAACATTTCTAGTCACACAAAGAACAACAAACTCACATTATTTGCAGCTGTGACCCCCCCACCTGTACATGATATTTTGGTGACGAACAAACAAATAAAGGAAGACAAATCCAGATGATGATTTGCAATTTTAATAAATGCAAAGAAAGGAAGACGACAAATATTTCTAATATTATATAGATTCTTTTGATGGAACTGTTATTCTAAATTCTATATATTTTTTAAGTAATTGAATTATGTGATTGAGACACAATATTATAATACTTATAATTTTAATTTTATATCATATTAATAATTATTAATTTAATTTTTTATATTTGATCATATATACTTTGTTTATCGAAATCGTTTAAACACAAAACTCAAACACAAATAAATATTATATCATAACGATAAAAACCAAGCAGTCGTATTAAGACACATAACTATCCATCGTACTAAGACGATGATAATCACACTTATAAAAGTGACGATAATCACATGCACAAGACGATGACCAAATCATAAAAAAAAAACAAATAAACGTATATTTATGTGTAATAACCATGTTATTAAAAAAGAAAAATATAAAAAATATGTATAGATGATCATGTGGTTTTATGCTAAAAATGATCAAATGTAATTTCTCCTAGGACTAACAGATAAAAAGTTAAGAGAAAAAGATACTATAATTTTACACAATCCTAAGATATGATTGCGATTTCCATTAGAAAAAAAAAAAAGGGAAATGAGGCTAGGTTTTGCACAACCCTTATATATGATTGTGATTTCCATTAGAAAAAAAGAAAAGAAAAATGAGGCTAGGTTTTGCACAACCCTAATATATGATTGCGATTCCCATTAGAAAAAAGAAAATAAGGAGTTTAGAACCTTTGTAAAAAAAAAGGGAAGCGTGGGACCTTTAGCTTCAACTCTTTTTCGCCCATAATTTTGAGATATTGCTTTTTCTTTTTCTTTTTCCTTTTTACACACCGATGCATCCTTCCGCAACTAGTGTTGCCTAATTTCGTTATCCATTCCATTTTTTTGGCTTTTCATTTTTGTATAATCATAGTTTTTAAAATAAAAGAAAATGTGAAACGTGTCCTCTGGAAATAGTAAAACTCATCATTACGAGTGAACGAACGGTTTATTTACATGTGCTAGCAGATGGATAGGATGCGATGATACTCAACGCTCAAAAAATAAACAAAACAAAATTATGTTTGTTTGACTTATTTTTTACAAACAGCCTTTTGAATAATTATTTGAGAGATTCTATTTACACCCCATCCATTTCTCTATACACCTTATATATATTACATATCAATTTTTTCTTAAATACAAAATAGGGTGTATAAAGAGATTGATGGGGTGTAAATAGAATTTCTGTAATTATTTTGCATATTGTTGACAACCTTTTGCATATTATTTTGTGTCTTTATAAACAGCTTTCTCTGCCACTTCCGGTATTGGTGTGCGCTTCTGAAGCTACACAGCCATGGCTCCTTCTACTTCTTTGCTTCTCTCTTTCTTTATTCTCTTCTCTCCCCTTTTCTCGGCGTCTTCCTCCGAAGAAATTGAAAACCCACCTCTCACAATTACCCTCCCTCTAACCCCAACATTTACAAGCAAACCATCCATGGATCCCATGCTGTTTCTCCAAGAACTTGCCTCTGAATCCAAGTCCAGAGCCCATCTCTTGAAATATGGTAAAACCAGCCCTCTCGTGAAAAGCCCTCTTTATCCTATAGTTTATGGGGGTCACACCATCTCTCTCGGCTTAGGCACTCCCCCACAGAAACTCTCCTATCTGGTGGACACCGGAAGCCATGTAGTATGGGCCCCATGTACAACTCACTACAGATGCATCAACTTTCGACGTCTCTCAAGACTTTGAACTGCAAAAACCCCAGATGTACCAGCGAGTGCCCCCGCTGCAAGGGAAATCCCAAAATTGCTCCCTAGATCTTCCATTCCATGTTCAGTATGGCACTGGAGCTGAAGATGGATATTATCTATCAGAAGACCTCCACTTTCCCGAGAAAACATTTTATAATTTTCTTGTCGGGTGTGCAACAATCGGTTTTCGTGAAATTTCTACCTTCGCAATGGGGGGCTTCGGTCGGTCAATGTTCTCGTTGCCGGTACAGATGGGAGTGAAGAAGTTTGCTTATTGTCTCAAGTCCCACTATTTCGATGGCACCCGAAACAGCAGCAATTTGATTTTCGACTACAGAGACGGAGACACTGAAGGACTTTCCTACACTCCCTTTCTCAAGAATCCTCCTGACTACCCGATTTACTATTACTTGGTTGTCAAAAATTTGATGCTTGGCAACAAGATCCTCCCCATATCAAGCAAGTATCTAGCTCCAGGATCCAACGGCTCCGGTGGTCTCATGATAGATTCCGGTTTCGCGTACGGATACATGGCAGGACCGGTTTTTAAGATAGTGACGAATGAGTTGAAAAAGCAGATGTACAAGTATAAGAGATCACGTGAGGTTGAAGAGTTGTCTGGTTTCACACCTTGTTATAATTTCACAGGTCGCAAAAATAGAAATCCCAGACTTGATTTACCATTTTACAGGCGTGGCAACTATGGTAAAAGCAGGAAACAGGCATTTAGGTTTATCCTCAGATAGGCTTTGGTTGTTTCCTGTTACCACTGATGCAGCCAAGACTTTGGAATTTACTCCAGACCTTCGGCTATTCTGGGTACTATATGCAAGTCAATCATTATATCGAATATGACCTTAAAAATGATCGTCTTGGCTTCCGACAACAAACTTGCTAGTCGTGGTTAAGACTAAAGGCAAGCAACCCCGAAGGACAATGTATGGTATGGTAATTATAAATGTAAGAGTTATGGTGAGTTGGGAGAATAACACCTACCTTCGATAGCTAGCAAGGCTGTGTTTATGGTCTCATGTCTGAATATTAAATAAAAATTTTAGAAGGTTTTTTCATGTTCATTTTCTTTGTATAACTAAAAAATATACATTTATTTTTTGGAACTTTCCTCAATTTAATTAGTAGGAAAATTTAAATATATTATTTTAAAAAATTTATTCTCTCAATTTGGAAAATTTTAAAAATGGGAAATTACATCATAAGTCATAATTCATAACTCACTCGTGTCTTATTGATCTTTAATAAACTAATAAAATTAGTATACACAAATATTAAAAAATTATTGCAACTCAAAGACATATCATTGAGAAATCAATTTTTTTTTAAATCCTACTTATTATATAATATATGAGCAAAATAGTTATTATTTTCCTTTTTTCTTGGAAAAACAGGAAATAGAATAATAATAATTTTTTCTAAAAGTTTATTTGGACTTCGTAATCCTGATGCTATTACTTGAAGAATTAATTATGAAGACCTAGGTAAAATGAAATGATAGATTATCACATAAGATAAGCCTAAGCCCATGAGTTTTACTGTGATCTCAAATAACGACACTGACCACACCGTTGAGTTCGCTTCATACCAACAGACAATCACCACGCCAAATTCCGCGAAAGTCGAAATTTCACATTTTTCGAGACAAATTGGTGACACATGACATAGGGACACGTGCCATATGGCACTAAACAAGTGGACACTTAGCACATGGAAAGCCAAGTGTCATATACATGTCATACTCCACCATGGGATGGAAGTGGCATGGGAGACACATTGCATGATGATTGCCATGTGTCACAATGATCGAGAAAGGTGTCCTACACCTAGATCAAAGTAAGTTTGTGGGAATGAGAAGGGAAATAGAAACGATAGAAAGAGTTTAAAGGAAAGCGAGTATGGTTCCGCTCTCTACTTGCTTTTATAAATAGCTCGAACAAACGAGAGTTCGACGATCAAGAAGTGAGCTGGACTGCGCTCCAAGAGGTAGGGGTTATCTTCTACTCTAGTTAGTCCTTGTCTAAGGATCATTCGATGGTCATGAGGTGTAGCCCTAACAGTGGGGTTGGTTCAAGAATAGTTGTGATCAAACTATTGGTGAATTACGTATCAGTTTTAAACCCTATGTTCTCAAAATTGCGCCTCAAGCAGTTGTACTTCGCTGGAAAATACGGGCTGGTATGGTGATTTTCGTGGTATGTCGCTAGACATGGATCGACATGATGAACTCGTGTGTACCGTTTCAGGTCCGAACATGAAGATCCGCCAGGCGTTATCGTTGGACGAATGACACGCAAGGCGCGTGGAAAAATCATGCATATATGTCGAATCGACGTATTTGCTACCGTTGTATTACTGATGTAATCAGATGTCAGTATAATGACATCCATGAATCATGTTGCATGTAACATGAAAGAACATGCAATGACATCAGACAGACACGCATCAGGATTATGCAATTGCAAGGAGCGCATGGCATGAAAGAACACCGTATGGTGCTTAATGTGTTTTGAAAATGGATCGACGCCCTATATAGTCACACGGTTTGAAATTATGTGCCGAACAAGAAGGGGCAGATACCTCGTGTGAAAGACATGTATTCTTGGTCGAGATAGCTATGCGAATGCGAAACCGCGAAAGGCCGGAAGGTACCACGCCCGGTGAAACCCGAGCTCATTACCCACAAAAGACACATGGTTTTTTTAATGTTGCTCTTCTAGACCTGGTCAAAGGATAGAAATATAAAGCAAAATATTTTGTTTTGGAAATGAAGGTTTTTCATACATGACGGTGTATGTGTGAAGAGTCAACAGATCAGACATTGGGTATAACATGAGAAAGATTCATGTAGAAATGCATATGTTTTCGCTTCAAAAGTTGATAAATGTTAAATTATGGCATTGCGTGCACTTAGGTGGGGAGTAGCCCTTGTAGGAAAATTTCTTTACTGGGCATTGCTCACCCCGTTCTGGAAAAATCATTTCATGTGCTAGAGGTCCACCAAGAGATGGAACTCGTCTGAGACCTTAGTGGTTAAGAAGGCTAGATCCTGGCTTATATGTGTATTCTATAAAATTCTGGACAGTGATCTAATTTCTGTTATGTAAAAAGGAAGGAGTTGTAATAAAACTCATTACGGAATTGTTCCGTGCAGCTTAACAGGTTTTTCCCATATTTTTTATGTTGCCTTTATTGTGCAAAGGCCGTTTGTTAATTTTATAGTGTTTTAGGAAAGAGCTGGAGGTGCAAGATGGGCCAAAAAGGCTGTTGCGGGTTTGGGTGAGTTTTAGGTCGTGACAGAAATTCTTGGTCGCGGAGCAGAGTTTCCGGGGTCTTGTGTCGAGATTGTACTACGCCTGACATAGTTCTCGTGTCGCAGGCCATAATGCATATGGAGTTCTCCCCGCCACGGACATAGTTCTTCCATGTTGCGACAGTTATTTTTGTCGCGCGATTAGAGCGTTCGTCAGCACCGGTACGCCACGACGAGGTCAGTGTCACACCCTTCATGTCGCAAATGCAGTTTGGTCAAAGCCAAGGGTTTTATGTCGCGAACAGGCGCTTCACGCCAGCGGGTAAGGTTCGCCTTGATTGGGAGTTTTCGTCATGACGTAAAATTCCTGTCACATGTGGTTTCTACTGTGAGAGAATTTTCATGTCGCGACGGAGAATTTGATGTTGCGACAATGTGACGCTGCTTTCGCACACCACGTATAGCCGCTAGCATGGTAAGGCTCCCATGCGAGACACAATGGAAGACGACGTGAGGTTCTCTGTCGAAATAGACTTGGTACAGTGGTAAGAGAAAAAAAAAAAAAAGAACCCCGGGATATAAGCCAAGCATCACAGTGGCTTGGTGAAAGGAGATGCTTAGGTTCATTTTAATTATCTTTTAACTTAATGTTTGAGGATGGTTCTTAAAACTTGTAATGATTGCGATTCCCATTAGAAAAAGAAAATAAGAAGTGTTGGACCTTTCAGTTTCCACTCTTTCTTGCCCATAAATTTAGAAATATTGTTCTTGTATTTTCTTTTTTACACTCTTTGGAAGCTATCATTGATCAATTCATTTTAAAGGTAATTTTGTTTTAATAGGGAGAGACGGCATACTTTCATTAATTTAATATAGAAAATACATTTCATAATAGTATCAGTGATTTGAATTCTTTTTTCCTTCAGTCAAACAATTCACTTTCACACAATTTCCCCTTTATTTAATAATAGAGACGACTCAAGGTAAAAAGACCTGGACGACGAAATCTTGCAACCACTCACCATTGCAGATACAATTTTCGAATAACAGCCATATGAAGTTGGATATTGAGCTTACTTATGAAAGTGGCCTCTCAAACAATTATATGATTTGGGCTAGGTTTGAAGCATATGTTCAATCTAGCTCCCATCCACTTTTTTGAGTTTACGGTCATATTAGCCTTTCACGTTTAAAAAATCAGTACTACAAAAATAATTTATGGTATCACTATTTTTGATGTCGTTTGTTAATATAATGACACCGTATAATTTAAAGTTCATAAATGTGATACATCATATAAAAAATAATTAATTAGAAATGCTAGTTTTAGATTTATGATATCATTTTTTTGAAAAGTGACATCATATGAAATTAAAAAAAACTGTGTTGAAGTAGCTAGATTGTGATAATTTTAAATTATGGTGTCTTTTTTTGGGAAGTATCATTATATTGATTTTTTTTTTATATATTTATGGTGTCATTTTCTAAAAGTGACACCATAATCAAAATTTTAAATGTTACTACTTGATGGTCATTTTATTATATATACTAATTAGGAACATAATGTAAAAAGTTTATTATTTTTGCATATCACTAATATATAAAATTTTATTGCATAACCACAATCATCATCTTCTTCCATCTTTGCTTACATCCATATAAACCCATTATATTTTTTTTTATAAAGTATAATCACAAAAAATATCATAAAAAATATTTGTTTTTCCAATAAATAAATTTAATATATCCAATAAATAAGTTCGTTTTTATCTAAAAAATAAAGTATGAATTTTTATGTATAATAAAATAATTTATATCTTAGTCATTTCTATATAAGTAATTATAGAGAATAATATTTTAATATATTTTGTTTGAATAATTTTGGAATTAAATGATTTACTACATTTTTTTTCTTTAAATAATAATCCTATTTCTTATTTAATTGTTCAATTTTTTAAGAAATAAATATTTTAGGTTGTAGTAATATAAATATTTAGTGTTTCAAGAATTATTTCCAAATAAATTATAGAGAATAATATTTTAAGATATTTTGTTTCGATAATTTTGGAATAAATTGATTTATTAATATTTTTAAATAATAATCTTATAATTAATTTTTATATAATTAATTATAGAGAAGCATATTTTAATATATTTTGTTTAGATAATTTTGGAATAAAGTGATTTACTCTATTTTTTAAAATAATATTATTATTTCTTGTTTAATTGGTCAATTTTGTTAGAAACAAATTTTTTATGTTGTAATATATATAAAGGCTTGAAAATTTCTAAAAAAAAAAAAAAACTCTTTCCAAATAAATTATAAAGAATAATATTTTAATATATGCTTTTATAATTTTAGAATATATGATTTATTATTATAATTTTAGATAATTTATGGTTTAATCAACCATATCTTTCACAAGTGTTAAAAGAAATGATATTCATATTAAATCAAAATCTTACAAGCTTCAACTTGCAGGTGAGTTGGTAGTTTAACATGGTACTAAAGCTTGATTTGGTATAAGGTCCTTGGCTCAATACCTCCCACTGCAATTTAAATCCTCATTTGATTCTTTCTTCAGTCTACCAGATCCCTTTATGGGGCCACACTGTGGAGGGTGTTAAAACATTTACTTTCAAATGTATCACCAATTAATATATTTTAGTGTTATCTAAATAAGTCACCCATTGGCACCCTCTATGAATGCGTGAAGACATTAAATTGAATCCTCATTTGATTGTTTGAAAGTCCATGAAGGACTCTTGGTATGGGGACACACTTTTTGGGAGGGTGTTAAAAACATTTGCTTTCAAATGTATTACTAACATTAATTAATATATTTTGGTGTCACTTCCAAACGAGTCACCCATTGGTACCCTCTATAGTGTTTGTGACGCCCCAAATCCCGGGGATCCGTTGACAACCCGTCAACCCGCGGAAGATTCATGGGTGTCAGGTAACCCGACACTACACCATTGAGTCCCCTTTTTCTGGGATCCAAGATTTAACGAAAATCGGGCATAGTCTTCGCTGTATGGGGAGCTCTACCCAAAATACAACATGTGCAATTACATGGCAACATGGCCCAATATTATACAACAACCTCACTGGTTTCACATACGAGTAGAAAAAATGGCTATGTATTGCTAGAGCCGGGTAGTTCCGCGGCGTGGCTCGGTCGAGCCGCCCACACCGCCAAGGGAATAACGGCAGACCGGTCGGCCGATGAATCGGTCATATTTCACGCCCACCGCTCTATATCTGCCACGGCAAAATTTCAAATTTCTATGTGAAAAATGTGAAATTATTTTATTCAATAAATTACTTTCCTTCTCTATTATTACTTCATTTGTACAAGGATTTCTTTCTTGCAAATAATGCCCCATTGCTTTGTATTTCTATTTTTTTTGCTCCATATGTCCATATGATATGTTTGCCCTACTATTAATCAATGAAAACAAAAAACAATCCATGAAGCCATACAGATTCTTCTTGTAAAATGGAGCCATCTCCAAATAAAAATAAATAAAAGAAGATGAAACACAGTCAGGTTCTCAGATCTTTTAAGTGATTTAATCTTATTTTAATGCTATGAGAACAAAATTGAGTTGCTACAAATGCTCTAAGAAATAAAATAGAACCATTGACTGGGGAGGGTTTGTAGGACCTTCCCGGTTCAATGGGACATAATTCACCTATAAATCACATAAGTCCCATCCACCTCCAAGAATCCTGAGATTGGGCAAATATTAATTTCACTTCGTGTTCCGGGGCATGTCGACATACCTAGTGCGCGCTTGTTTGTCGATGGTCGGAGCAATTCCATCATCGTAAGCTTATTAATCAAGGCCTCTCGCTCAAATGCAGTTGATAGCAACCGATCCACCTGCACAACAATTTTACCATAATAAAATATCTTACATAAGAATGAAAAACAAAAGAGCACCAAATAAATGTGAAGGACTATGTGGATGTTTAATGAGACAAGAAGAAGATCTAAGCACAAAAACAAGAGCCTGTAGGTAGAAATAAATGTAGAACATAAAGAACAAGATTTGGGAAAGAAAACACACACAATGTTCTTGAGAACCACCATGCTAATGCCAACATATCCTCCAGGGTAAAAGACGAGATATATGGAGAACACAAATCCCGTGCTCTGAATCTAGACAAATGTATGAATTTCAAAGCAAATCATGCACTCAACCATCACGCTTATGCATTTTTAAGTCTCTTTATAAGCAAGCAGCTTCTACACCGACATAGCTTCCAGCCATCGTGAAATAAAGATAAGTGCCCAATCCACGTAAAGCCAGACATAGAGTTTGGTAAAGTACTTGAGAAAAAACAAATCAATAACAATAAATTTCTAGTCATTCTCTCATGAGCTTAATTAAAATAATTGAATAAAAGGTATTTAGATATGTAACAAACTTGCTGAACAATAGCCACACTGATAGCACAACGTAGTACAACCACCATGAAAGTGACTGAAACCGCTTTCACCAATGTGCTACTCGCCTACACATCGCAACAAAATTTCTTATGCCAACTAATTTCTAGATAAATTATTCAATAATTTCCATATAGCATATACATTGAATCAGCCATGAACTAGAGTGAATTTCTAGATTGCAGAAAAAGGCCATGTGATCAAGTAATTACAGCAGAGGCAGCTGGCAGAGCCACCCTCCTACTAACAATCAGGCTCAAGATAAACCTTTCTCTCAAAGCTACAAATTCTTCATTTAGCTCTCTCTAAATTGCTCCAACTCTTTGTTATTAGTTATATAATCGAATTTAACCGAAAAATAAAATATTTTAGTATCCAGGACACAATCACGTAAATGCCCTAAAATTGAATTCAACTGAAAACCACAATGGAAAAAAACTTACTTAGTCTATCGTGCAAGTAAACACCGCTTACATCGCCGCAAGTGTAGAAGGTCAGAAAAGACATGTTAATCATCAATTACAAAAAGTTCAACTAAAGAATCTGAAACTACATATGCTCACGAGGTCTCTTGGAAAATGCCAAAAGTAATCCTTAAGAGGGGATCAGTCACCACCAAGCAAGGTGAAAGAATCTCCAAAGATACTCTAAATCGAACCTCCTACGACGAGTCATATTTTATACAAGTTACAAACTACGCAAGTACAACTTCACTACCTGTCAGCTAGTCTTGTTATCTAGTTCTCAAACTTCCAATCAAGTTTGTGAGGTAATACAAACATAAAGCCCTAAAATAACATCTCCACTTTAAGCAATTAAAATATTAGTCATCCAGTTTCCACAGTCCACAAATCCCTTTAAAACATAAAATATTTCATCAGGAAGACCCATGATCATCAGATCATGTAGTTTAATAGTCCCTAACACCGACACAACTTTCACATTATGCCAATCGGACTGTGATAGGAACATTTGGTTCTGAAAGTGGTTTTAAAAACAGTTTGTATTCGTAAATAACAAGAACAGGGGAGAACAAGAACAAGTTTGGTTCTTTTTTTTTGTTCTTAAAAACATGAAACCTGTTTTCAATAACACTAACCAAACATTCCCTAACTCACTGCATGAACCAACCAACATGGCAACACTTAAAAACTAACACCCTATCAATTTTATCACAGAAATCTTAAACCAAACATAACCTCTGTTCTAGGGTTCGTCCAATCGTCCTTGAAGATTATATAGAAGCCGACGAAGCTTAGGAGCTACCCATTTCTAGCATCAGAAAATGAAACGAAAGCATTATAAGATTAAGATTTATGTTTCACAAAAAAAAAAAGATCAAAGGAGAAAAAAGAATTTGAAGCAAAAGTGATGATTTTTTTACCTAGAAAACGATTATGAGGAAAACAAATATAGAGGAAGAGGATCACTGGATCAGATGAAGGAGAACTGGAGAAGAGAGGAAAATGCTTGGAGGATCGTCGTCGAGGAGCTGGTCCGCTGGAGGCCGATTTTACTCAGCCGACTACTACAAGAACCGACAAGTGAGAAGGAGAAGAGCTGAGATTTTTTCAAACACCAAAAAGGAAGTTAGGGCTCGAAATATGAATTTCTGATGGGCAAAGTAGAAAGTTTTTTTTTTCTTTTATTTTACTGTAAACTGCCAGCCCAAAACAACCGCTAGCCCGACCGGTGATGCTGGATTCGCCACAATCGGGTCGGGCTAAATTTGGCCCGATTTTTCTGGCCAATATAATTAGAGCTCAACCCTAGCCCCACTTGTAGTTATCGGCTGGCCAAATGGGCCGGGCTCAATTACAAATTTTTACGTATTGCCCATTTACCCATACTCAAACATATAAGCACATGACTATTAAAACCATAGTCCATAAGAGTTAAATTACGTCACTCTTATACAAAACATATATGAAAATTAAGTATTCTAATACATGTTTTACAAAATATGAATCAAAGCCACAATCCAGCTTCCTTCTCAATATCGACCTCTAGTGAGCGTCGTCTCTCTACACATTCCTAGTACCTGAAAGGGGGTCCCATGACAGGGTGAGCAATGCCCAGTAGAGTAAACTCCTATAGAGGCTACTCCCCACCTAAGTGTACATGCAATGGTCATGTCACCAAAGAAAGAAGCACATTCCAATCAAGATTATGCAAACCTAGAATGGAATTCTACATGCCATGAATGAAATGTGACCCACCATGTCCTATGTACCAAGTCGTCACTGAACTCCCTCACACATGCAATGCCAAGTGTGAAAACAAATAATCATTAGTGTTTCACCCAAAGACTTGACTCATTGGACTGACCTCCAATACTCATTTGAATTTTCATCAAATTTCGTATGTTTATTTATGGGTTACGTCATTTTTCGGGGTGTCACCGCAGGATCGTTGTACGCAGTCCGACATTTTTACAGACTTTCACCGCCGGTGATCATGTCTAACAGCATGTAAATTTGGGTCTTTCACCCTGAGGGGGATCTACCCCATCCTGCTACGTCCAACACACGTATATATATACATATTTATTTTCATTTTTCATTTTATAAAGATCGTGAGTCCTAATTGACGCTTGTCTCGGTTGAGCTCACTCACACATTCGGCTCAGAATGTGAATTAACCGTTTCTATGCACCCGCACCCCATATGCTGATGTCCCTGTGCATATGCAATGCTAATGTCACTGCAACTTCTCATGTTACATGTATGATGCACACTACATGAACCATTCTCTTCAGTTGTACTTCATGTTAATTACCATGTAAACATATATCGTATCAAGCATATTAGCATCCATCAATCCATGACTAAACAAATAATGTCATATAACTTTCCTTAGGTTAACTCATGGCAATTTCTACCCAAGTACAATAGCCTACAACATGCCATGCAATGGTCATGTCAAAACCCAACTATTCACATCGACACAACCATGCAACCTGCACACTCGGTGAAAAACATAGATTTTAGCAAATTTATGATCACCCACTGTCATCCACAGGAATATGGCTGAAATCTTGACTCAATGGGCTTTTCATAGAGTCCAAGAACACCCAAAACGGAGTTCGGAAGAAGAAGTTATGGCTGTCCAAAGTTTGAGGCCTCACATGAATAGTCAAGCCCAACTGGACAGACCCAACCGGACAGACCTGACCGAAAAACCTGGCCTGATAAAACCTGGCCAGACAAACTAGCCGGGAAAACCTGACCGGACAAACCTAGAGAACGGACTTTCCACTTAGGTTGTTTTGTGTAAACGGACCATAACTTGGGCCATAAAGGTCCAATTTAGGTAATTCAAAAGCCTAACATCAATTTTACTGATGTGGCTACAATTTACCTGAAGGACACACGGCCAAATTCCCTTTGTTTCCCACCCAAAAACCAGTCCTAAAGCCCGGATAATGCATAGGATCAAAATAGGGCAGCTTCCCATAGTTCAAAATGAAACCAAACATCCCCCTTGAGGCAAGACACAACCATACAACCATTAAGGTAGAAAATAACCAAAGTAGGAGAAGACCTACCTCTTGAAGCGTAGAAGTTGCTCTAAGAAGTCCCGTGGACACTTCTTAAACCTGAAACCCTTGATTTCCCGAACTCTTCACTTGAATCCTCAGTGAAATCTCATGTTTTCGGTATCCATGCATAGCCTTCGTCGAGCAAATGATCTTTAGTTCTTGGCCCGACAAAAACTGACCCACCGATCTCCGTAGATCGTAGAGAGAAGTTGGAGCTTCTCTCTCCTCTTTTTCTCTTCTCCCTTTTCTCTTTCTTTTTTCCCCCTCTTTCTTCTTCTCCTCCCCACCGAATTTTTTTGGTCCAAAGTCAATTGGGAGTGTCCTCCCTTGCCACATGTCAACCTCCCATTGGCTCCCTTGGATTTTTTCTTATCCTCTTATCCATTACTTTGGTTTTCCTTCCTATCAAGTGGTGAAACATGTCACACATGGGCCCTACTTAGGCCCTTGTTTGATTTGCCCTCCATTTGACACGTGGTTCAATGTGAGCCTTCCAAACAAGTGCCAAGTGTCACTTGTTACTCTTGTAGCCTCGAAAAAGGTGAAATTTTGACTTTCTTGGAATTCGATGAAATTTGACGTGGTAGCTAGATTTCGTGAGAGGATTCCAATGGTGAAGTCTATTTCATCATCCGAGATCTAGAAAAAATTCAGATTTTCCCACTAAAATTACCGTTTTACCCTTTCTCATAAAATTGAATTTTCTGGCTTACAGCTGTCACAAGATAAGGTGACGTTGTGTCAGAAGGATACCTTCTCATTTATAAGGACTTGTCATAAACGCCACCATACGTTGCTTCTTGTAGTGAATAGCCAAAATGGGAAGTTTTATCCCAAACTAATTTACCTTTTCAAAATCTAACTTTAGATATTCCCCCTAGAGAGAAGTTTGATAAACACCTGGAGTCTCCTAAAAAAGAAAACATTTCTAACCACAAAAAAACAACAAACTAACATTATTTGCAGTTGTTATCCCTCACACAGCCCATGATATTTAAAGGGAAAATTATGATATGATGTATTACTTTAGTTATATTTAAAAAATATTTATAAGGAATAGGAAATCAATGGCAAGTTAACTAAGGAAATTACTGTAAATATCCCGAACTTTTAAAATTGTTGTCTTTATATTCTGAACTAAAAAACTTGCTTTTTAAATATACCAACTTCCATATTTGTTGAAGTTCTAGCCTCGGACAATCCGAACATAGACACTTGTCTATGTGGAAACCAAAAAAGTCGTCGTTTCGTATAATGGGATAAATTTATCCATGTCATACAAAACAACGTCGTTTTGTAGCCTTTAAAAACAACATCCGAGTTTTAATCTATTGGAAATCAAAGGACACTGTCTTTGATTTGGTCATTGCTTCTCTTTGACGAACTCACAAGTCCATCTCTTTCTCGAAGACACCATCTTCCATCTTAGATTGTTATGAAGCTCTTTTCTTCTCGACAACGAGCAATCCAATGAAGCTCTTTCATTCTTCTTGCTTATCTTATCTCATATTGTTATCAAGTAAGGGTTTTCTATATCGAAATGACACTAGGGTTTATTAGAGAAAAGCATTAGGGTTTCTGTCTTATTTTTCCCGTATGATTCATTATCAGGTAACTTTTCTCTCATTTCCTCTTGTGTTTATTGGTGATTTTAATTTTACAGTTTTGTGTTTTTCAATCAAATACGGAATTTTAAGCTTTCTCTTCTCTTATCTTTTTCAATTCAAGGTTAGAATTAGTTTACAACCCTCTTTTTTTAGGTTTTAGTTTCTATATAGTAGGTTGGACTAGGGTTAAGTTTTCGATTTATTGATTTCTCTGTGATTTAGGTTTTAGTTTACATCCCTCTTCCTTTAATTTTCGATTCATTGATTTTTCTGTGATTTAGGATTTCATTTTGACTTGGGTATCATATTGAAATCTCTCATTCACCATGAGTTCTTTAACTATTGATAATTGTGAAGAGGTTGTGAGGGATTATTGGGAGCATCCTCTAATCTATAACTGTGGGAAACCTACAAAATTGAGGACTTCATGGACAAATAAAAATCTTGCTCGATGATTTTGGAATTGCTCGCAAGAGGGGGTAAGCTGTAATTTTTTGTAAACTTACTTCATTGTCTATGTTAGCTCGGTTGACAATTGTTGTTTTTGAACAAATAATGTTGTTAGAAAAAAATTGTATTAAGATTTTAGTGCTGCTTGTTTTGAACAAATGATGTTGTTGAAAAAGTATTGTATTGAGATTTTTGCAAACTTAGTACATTGTCTATGTTAGCTCAATTGAAAATTTATGTTTTTGAACAAATGATGTTGAAAAAGTATTGTATTGATTTTAGTTCATTGATGTTTTTTTGTACTTCTTTGTGGATACTAATATTAATGCATTGTGATGTTGGTAAGGAAATTGTTGTGATTATTTCACATGGAATGATGAAACATCAAATGAATTCTTAGTGAATGTGCTCAATGCATTAAAAAAAATGCTCCTCATTTACTGCCAACACTAGCAAGGGATGGAGGGAAAATGGTTTTATTTTCTAAATTTGAGACAGATATAAATCAAGATTAGAGATTGACATGATTAAATTGAAGCTACATTATGCTGGAAAAATAAAATGCATGTTGAAGAGGGAAGCTCGGTGCTACAAAATCGCATTCGAATTATGTTTAGTGTTTCTTGTGTTTGTAATTAACTGATACATTTTGTAATTTGTAATTAACATGTAGGACTTGTGATTCTGATTATGGGACTTGGATTAGATTTGAAATTTTGTAAACCAAATTGGTCACAATTGCAATTCTTAAGACTTAGGTTTTTATTTTGCTTGTAGAGGTGAGGATAAAGTCTCTTTTCTATTATCTCCTTTCCTAAATGATTTGTATAATTTAGGAATGAAGGTAAATTGTATCTTTGACTCTTTTCATTATTCAAACTTGCTTTTCCATCATCTCCATCAAATTTTCCCTTATATAATCTAACATTTCAATTAATTGTTTCTCCCTTCATTTTCTAATATAACAGTTAAATGTCTCACAAATGCTATTGTCTATCAGACTTGCACCAAGTCTTTATGTATGCTTTACTGAAATACTTGAGGCCTGTATTCATTAAGTCTTCATATTTTATTGACCTACCTAATTACCAAGCTTCCCTTTAATTATCCTCATTTGGACACTTGACCACATCCCAAAATAAAGTCTTTAACTTCTCCCCATGAAAGCCTTTCTTTTTCCAACTAGGTCATACATGTCTAGCATAATTTTTATGCTCGGAATTGGCACCAAATCCTTTATAGCATTCATCAGTCCCTAACAAAAAACAAAACAAAAACATGAGAAATTATTATACTTGCTACTTAACCCTCATGAGATGGTAAAATGATAAGTAAGTAACATAAATGCATACCTTTTATTGATCAGAAATGAACGACTAACCAAATCCATCTAAAATGGATATATCTTGAATTAATATCTCCAAAAACCATGTCCAAGACTGTTAGTTTTCACCCTCCACAACTGCCCAAGCAATAGGAAACATCCTATTGTCATTGTCTTTCCCAATTGTATCAAGTAATGCACCACCAATGACTGATTTAAAAAATGTTCCATCTAAGCCAATGATTGGCCTACAACCTTATCTAAACCCATTCCTTAACAAGCTGTAACCAACATACAATCTCTTAAATATTGACTTATTTGTAGTTTTATCTAAATCGATATGAAGGATGCAGTTATCCACTGGGACTAATCCTCATTTGCTTCTCTAAATACCTCCTTACTTTGCCATAATGTTCCTCAAGTGTGCCTTTTATCATTTTCTGAGCAATTTGTCTATCCTTGTAAAACTGTCATGAGTTCACCTTCACCCCATATCTGTTTATCATCTTAGCCTCCATTTCTTTCACTAGCCAACTAGGATTCTGATACGATCACACATCGGTTCTACATAAGAGTGTGGAGTGGTACTTAAGCTTGAGAGGTTCTCCTAACCTATCAGCCCTGTTGGTCATTCTCCGATTAGCTTCAGGTCCTACCATCAGGTGCTTTACTGAGATCCGTATGAAGTAGAGAGGGCTGTCCGAAAGGCTACTTGGTGCCCCAAAGGTGGGTCTGGTTGAATGCTAGCCAGAGTGTGAGCCATCCGCGGACGTCCAGTTTCTTAAAGGGTATGGAATGATACGATCCCATATCGGTTTCACACAAGAGTGTGGAGTGGTACTTAAGCTTGAGAGGTTCTCCAACTTATCAGGCCGGTCTTTTGGGTTGGGCTCTCCGACTGGGCTTGAGGCCCTATCAAATTCCTCTTGAACTTCTCTATGAATTCATTTGTCATAAACTTAGCAGTAACCTATCTATTATGTTGCACTTCATAGCAAGTGTACACATTAGTTAAGGTTTTTATCACAAAAGTATTCTCATACTTAAGCATACTCTCATACAATCTCCAGTTACAACCTTCCTAACCTCGAGCATCTAATTGTTTACTAGTGCTCTTTACCCAATGTAAGTTGTATCTATTTATTATTGCCCACTTTCTAACAGCTCCTTTACATTCAGCAACCTCCTTAAATCTTTGCATCTCCTTGAACTTAAAGGTGGCAAGATCAACTCTCGAACATAATATCTCGCTCTGTCTTCCTTTCTCTCTTTAACAAACAACTCATCTTCATCAATACTTGAGGGTGTCATTGCTCCATCATCATTGATGTAATTGTATTGACTAAGTGGCCTATCACTATCAATGTTATTGTTAGTTGCATTATCCTCATCAGTACTTGATGGTGTTTTGCCACGACCTTTATTATCCTCCCTCTCGTGTAATGATTCTCCTTCTAATTGAAAACTCTCCACATCTTCCTCATCATGACCTCCACCAACAACACTACATTCACCATCCATCTCTGCATTTACATCCTCACTTTCTACCATCTCATTAACATTGTCAATTCCTTTCTCTCTAACACATTCACAATAAACATCAATTTTGCCTTCCCTCACGCATTTTAGCATATCCCAAAATCCATGGTCATCATTAAAAAATGTAATTCCTTCACTAAAACCCATCCCTGGCTTCAGTCATGCTATCCTCCTAATACTAGCATATATAATTTTCACAACCCTTTCTTGATCAAAGTAAGAAAATATGTCTAAGTTAAAGACATCTAGGTAGCTTATACTTCCACCCACATAAGACCAAGTGGCCCCATTTTGTATAAAGTTCCCATCTTGGTGGAAGTTTATGGTAAAGACATCCATTCAAAAGAACCTGTAACACCAAACAATAACAAAAGAGAGATATAATCAAAATATGTACCAAACATAACAATATCTTCACAAAAATACATTTAAACTAGATTTCAGAGAAATATGTCCCAAACATAATAGGAATCCATTTCGGTTTATGGGAAGTTTAATACAACAATAGATCACTCATACCAAATATTTATGCAAAAATTAAGATTTCAAAACCATTTCAGTACCATTTCCGAAACATTTCATGAATATTAACATTTCAGACATCATACCAAATATTTTGGAAATCATCAACCGACTTATTAATCCAAAAAGAAAATAAAACCATATTTCATCAAACAATATAAGCAGTTTCTTCATATTAACAAAAATAATGGATCCAAATAATCTTTTAGGAATCCTAACAAACTACATATCGGGTAAACTGAGATATCGATTTCTTTCATCATGGAGTCGTTGAAGACTTAAGTAAGATAGTCGTCGTCAACTGATTTCACTAAAAAAAAATCACATTTCACCAAAAAAAAATCACACCACAGGCAAAGAGTTGTTGTCAGAATGACAATTGCAGCAATGGAGGATGAAGATCAGGATTTTTCAATTGATGAAAATGGCGTCCTTTGATTTCCAATAGATTAAAACTCATATGTTATTAAATGGCGTCGTTTTTAAAGTTATAAAACGGTGTCGTTTTGTATGATGTGGATAAGTTTATCTCATTATACAAAACGACGTAATTTTTGGTTTCCACGTATGCAAAGGTCTAGATTTGGAGTTAGGTTCCGATTATTTGAGGCTAAAACTATAACAAATATGAAAGTTAGTATACTTAAAAAAGCAAGGTTTTAGTTTAGGATAAAAAGAAAATAATTTTAAAAGGTCACGATTTTTACAGTAATTTTTCCTATTTAAAAAATAATTCTTCTTAGGTTTTACATGTGTGAGAGAGGTTTTGTTACAAAAGTACCTTTTTGACAACTGACCAAAAACTCAAAAAAAAAAAATTGAACCCTATATATTATGAATTCTACATTAGAGATCACTGTAAAATCAAGTAATCAAATCATATGAATTCTACATGTGATGTGTTGGGATCAATGTACAACAGAAGTCTGGATCATGATTGAATAAGATGTATGATAAACTAATGTCATCATCCTTAAGATTTACTAACCTCTTATCCTATGATCTTCCAAGCTATTCTAGTTGTGACAGATCTGAGTGTGGGCATGCCTAATTTCCAAAGACTAGAGGAGAGAATGCTCGTGTATGTGTGTAAATTCCCTAGGGAGAATATATGAAGGTTATAGGGAGAGAGGTCTATTTATAGGCTCCAAATCGTAACCTTATAAGGTTACTTGTCTAACAAGCAACCAATCCCTGTCATATAAGGCTTCTTGCCTACCAAGTAACCTAATTCCTGCCTTATTGGGTTTCTTGCCTCTTGAGCAATTATTAATGGGTTCTATCACTAATTAGCTAGCCTGAGGATCCAACAGCCCATTATTAATTTTAGTTCTTAATCAACTACTCATATTATTTCTAATGCATAAATCCAACAATCTCTTACTCCTAACCAAGTCTAGGACCATTATCTTTTCTGGTGCAATTCCACTAAAAACCCAGATGTGAACTCTATGATTAATAATGTACATATTAAATGTATTTTTCCTTTGTAAAATATCAATAATTAATCGACAAGGGTTTCTGTCAATCGATTAATTATTTATTATCTTAACTTATCAGTTTCTCTAACATATCCAATGCACTAACCAATGTCTTTCAACATCCAAGTACCGAAACATATTAAGATGATATTTCATACAAATTCCATTTTTGTATATTCATAAACTCTGGTGGTCAAATGATCGTTATTCCCAAAACGTCAAGGTATTGGTCTTTAAAAGAAGACCTCACTTATTGATAACTCAAAGAATGGTAATTACTTAACTTCCTATTTATAATATACTTAGGATTAAGAAAAATAGCATAACTAATATTGCCTGAGATTTAATTCCTTTTTACATAATATTACCTATA
This sequence comes from Tetrastigma voinierianum, assembly GCA_016808115.1. Taxonomy (NCBI): domain Eukaryota; kingdom Viridiplantae; phylum Streptophyta; class Magnoliopsida; order Vitales; family Vitaceae; genus Tetrastigma; species Tetrastigma voinierianum. The sequence goes on along the minus strand of JAEQBH010002005.1, from coordinate 304,746 downwards.
ATTGAATCTCTCTTGACCCTCTCAAAGTGAGTACAACATAACTCACTCTAATATTCTACATTAACCAAGACAAATTATTTCATAAAATATTACAGTCTAAATAAAGTGTCCAACTTTATTTATCAACTGTGAGACGATTTATTAATTATGAGAACCTATGATAATGTATTTTATGGACGTATCCATATGATCATATACTGCATAATTAATCTGGACCTTATATGTGAAACAACACGTGTATAAGAATTTAAGAAATTCATATCAGAAAATGAAATTACAAATCGTCTTGCTCCTAGAGAATAAATGTAACGAACTCTCACTTACTCTACAGTAAGCCTAGGACACTCCTAAGACCCATACAATTTACATGCTTCTCAAACACACGTTCAGGAAGGGACTTAGTAAAAGGGTCTGCTAAGTTCTCCTTATATGCAATTTTACCAGAGTCAATATCCCATTGGAAATCAAAGTCCATAAGTATTCCGAGACTCCCACTGGAATACACCAAGTCACCAACATATAATCCCTTGTTCTCTTTGGATACTTAAGTATATGTTTTTCACTGCAATCAAGTGTTCTTCTTTGGGATCTTATTTGTATCGACTTATGATTCTCACTGCATAGCAAACATCTCACCCAGTGCATAATATGGCATACATGAGACTACCTACAGCCGAATCATAAGGTTTCTCACTCATGAGTTCTTTCTCTCAAGGAGATTTATATGATTGTCCCTTAGAAAATGAATTCCATATCTTAAGGGTGGAAATCCCCTCTTGGAATTCTTCATGCCAAAACTAGCCATAAGGAAGCTTGGGACAGAGCTAACACCTTATTCTTCCGATCTCATGATTCGTGCCACAGTAGGGTGAGCGGAATCAACAAAATTTGTTTCCTATGTTCCTCCTACTGCCGTAGTCAAGCTACTGCAGTATAGTGGTCTAGGGTCGAACACGGGGATGGGTTTTCATCCTATGAATGACTGTGATCGTTGTTGAAATGGTAAGGCTTTTAATTTGGATTTTCGATTTGTTTCAAATGCTGGAAGTTGTTCGATGCCGATTAATTGTAAACCGAAGTGAAGTGTGAAAAGGTAACTTTGAAGGTTTAGGTCACTAGCTTGACAAATACTGGGGTAACAAGTGTCCCTGTTTTATCCTTCGCATCACAGCAAGCAACCTATAGTCCAAGCCATAACCTGATCTTTGTTTAACTAGAAAACTAACCCTAGAAACACCCTATTCGAAATCTACACGTAACATGCATTCACAACCTTTAAGTTCAAAACCCTAGCACTCAACCTCATTTCAAAGGGCTAGCAAAGGCCATCTAAAGAATAACAGTGCATCTAACAATAAGTATGCACTATACCCTAAAGCATGGTAAGTATTGGCCAAAGTAATGACATTAAATGATATTCAACCCTAATTTGAAAAGCTGGGAGCCATAAATACAGTACCTGTAGCATTTAAAACATGAGGACAACCTGCAACTGCCCTAAAACCAAGCTAGTTACCTTCCTCTTCAAAGCTATGAGGCTTAGCCAAGCATCTCTTGAGTTGTCATCCTCAAGAGGGGTGTCTGGGCAAATTAGAAAATGAAAGAGGAGAGAGAAGAGAGAAAAGCAAAACCTAAACTGAAAGCTGCGGGAGATATTTACATAAATGAAAAGTTGCCAAAAGATTGCTTAAAGATTGCTTAGGGTTACAAAAATGATGGGGGTTTATATAGGCCACCCAATGTGTGAAACTACAAGAAAGCCTAATATATTGGCTCATACAAGGGACAAGGAGGTAATAAACCAAAACGGGGCCGTTTGGCATTAATTACACAAAATCCAACAGTAAGGATTTCCCACCATGCAGAAGGATTCGGCTAGTCTAGCGAAATTTCTCGCTAGCCTAGCGAAACTGCACCGAGATAGCGAATCACAAAAATTTCGCTTATGCACTGAATTTTCGCTTAGCTAGCCAAATTTCACTAGCCTAGCGGTTCTTTCTTCGTAGAGATAGCGAAATGGAGAATTTCACAGCACAAAGGATTTTCGCATAGCGAAATTTCGCTTAGCCTAGCTTAAATTTCCCAATTTCGCTAGGATTACGCAATTTTCGCAATCCAAGCGAAATTTTCGTAATCATAGCGAAATTTCCCCGAATTGCCGTTTCAATGCTTTGCTTCATCGCACCCCACGCATTCTCCATCTTCACTACTTCATTTCATCATCAATTTTGATATGTTTGATATCGGAAATAGTTTCAATCTTCATGGTTCAACACATCTCGATATCAAATTAATTTTAATGGACGAGGTACACAAAACCCGCAAAATAACCACAAATAACCTCGAACAGCATAAGTGATACTAAGTGTGACCAACACCTCACCGCTTAATTGACACGACAGTGCAAAAGCACCAAAACCTATATTGAATAGGCCTGCAAATAGCACTATTCGTGGGCACCAATCACACCCCCAACCGACACGTTGCTAGTCCCTTAGCAATGCAAAATAATAAAGGCATGCATGCAAGGATTTTCAAAAAGTTTATGGTTCAAAAGGTGTATATACAAATAAGCATTACCTTTAAATGAAGAATTGATTAAGTTTGAAAACCAAAAGATTTAGAGAACAGAACCATATAAGAAAAGTTTTAGGTCAACATCGGATCCACGGGTCTCAAACCGACTTCCACCAAATTCTAATGGTTCTTAATATAACCGTATTGAGCCAATAAAGTGCAAAATCATCGCTTCCCTAACCTAGCTACTCGGCATGTGGCCTTGCCGTTGAGCAACAAAGATAGGAATAGCTACATTCTTCTTTTCTTTATTTGACTACATTGTAGGGTGCAATGCTCAAAACTCGACTTCACCAAAGTCCGTGTAACGGGGGTCCACCGATGACTCCCAACCAATTAAGGTTTAGGGCATCAAGTCAAAAGGATCACGACCACAAACTCTACAGGCTTCACCCCGGACTCCGAATGACTTCGAGAATTAAGCACCTACAAAACGCTAAACTCTACCCATCCACCCGTGTAACGAACACTAAGTCGATGACTCCCAACCAATTAAGGCTTAGGGCATCGGGCTTCAAAGGCTTTCGCCATATACCCCTCGGACCGTGTTCGGGCTTCAAGACAAAGCTTCACGACTTTTATTTTCTCTTTCTTCTTTCTTTTCTTTGCTTTTTCTTTTCTTTTTCATTTTGGAAGACTACATTGGTCTTCAAAATGTGGGTAACACAAACCTATTAGCTGGTTGCCAACATGCCTAAGGCCGGCTATGCAAAGTGAAAGGAGGCAAATAATTTGATGTTCATTGGTACAATCTGGATGTGCGCGGTGTGAATTAGCTAAGGGAAATATTCAAGTCAATACGCGAATCTTAAATGACTAAAACCGAATCATGCACGGAGTTGCTCTAACATTAAGGTGACAAACAAGGTTCAATTTTCCATTTAAAGGCAATTCAATTGTCCAATTAAAGCAATTCAATTGTTCAATTGAAGACAAAAACGGTTACGCAAAATGAAGGCACAAAAAGTAATTTGCAAAAGTGTAAAGAAAAATGAAGCTGGCATAGAATGCAAACTAATGGATGGGAATGTACCACCTTAATCATGATGGCTGGAGAAGGGGGCATTTCCATTTGGTCGGGTGTTACACCGTATCGAAAATGAAGCATCGGTAACACCGAATATACCCTAGTCAAGTTTCGACATGTTTAGGTATTTGTGCTCTAATTTGACTGTTTAAGGTTAATGCTAAAACCGGAAACGAGAGACCCTAAAGTTATAAACTTAAGGACAATTTTTGTAATTGGTCCAAAATGGCTTGAAAGTCCTAATGTGAAAAGATTTGAGGCCAAAATGAAATAAAGGAAAGTGTGTATTCATAAATAGAAGGGAGTTATGGGGCTTGAAAGCAAATAGCAACTTAACCCAAAATGGGTTTTATTTGGAGGGCCAAAACATGGCCTTAACAAATCCATGTTTTAAAGACCAATTTGGTCTCAAATTGGGAGGACCCGATATAAGAAAGAAGGAGAAGAAGAGGAAGAAGAGAAGAGAAGAAGGAGGATTCAAGCAAGATCAAGCCAAAAAGGTATGGAACTCGGAACCCAAGTATGGATTTATGGAATTCTAAGGCTCGTTTAGTTAATAGCTTGTCTCCAAAAGCTAGGTTTTGTTAGAATTCATTCCAATCTTGATCTCTTGAAATTAGGGTTGGTAAACCCCATATGGAACAAGGTAGGTATAGAATCCTTTCGGGGTTGGACATGGTTAAATGAAAGGAAATTAAGTTAGGTTTAGAACAACCCTAACAAATCTTGGTACTTGGTTTGTATATGGGGTAACTCATATTGAATTATATTGGAAAAATCCATGATGGATTTTTTAAAGAAAGATATGAAATTGGAAAGAGGAATTGAATAGAAAAGAGATTCCAAGATGAATTTGGAATCGCTTTGATGTGTGTTTGAAGTGTAGAAGTGATCGGGGGATCAAAGTATGGAAAATGTGAGAAAACACACATTCTGGGCATTCCTGAGTGACTTGTACCGGTACAACTTCGGTTCTGGTCATTTTTATTGAACTTGTACCGGTACAGTTAGACTTGGCACCGGCACAACCCGTTCCTGGCTTCCTATTTCGACCCGGCCAGATTTTGGCCATAACTTGCTCATTTCTTATCCGATTGAGGCGTGATTCAAGTGGCCACTTAAAATAGACTTCAAGGAGAACAAACCATATAATATGTATATCCAAATTCTGACTCTAGATAGCCCAAAAATTCACTCAAAGTGGGGCTATGTGCAAGCCCATTTCCTGCACCAGTTGAACATAGAGAAGTCCGGGTTGTTTCGGACGTAACTTGAGTTCCGGTGCTCCGAATTGGGTGATTCCAATTGGAAATGAACCCTTATCACCTTAGCTTTAAAGGATCACAAAGAACCAGTGTCAAATATGGAGACAAGGCACTGGAAAATTAATATTGCAAACTGGTTCCTCGGAAAATCAAAAGAACCGAATTAGCTGGCACATGAAAATGCCATAACTTGAGTTTGAAGATCCGAATGGGATTGATTCCAATTCCCCGAAAAGTAGATTCATAGAAGAATAAGAATACCTGAATAAGGTGTGATTACATGCTCATCATACCTTACCAGTATATGGAATAATGATCTGTCATGAACAATATAATGTGATTAAGATAGGTTATGTTTAAATACATATGACAATATGACTACCTAGACCAAGAATGAATGAGCGGATCCCGCTGCGCTTCGCACCCGCTGGGTGCCACGGCACTCCCGCCGCGTGGTTATCCACGTTTTGATTGGTGCTCGCACTCCTCGGGTGCTACTGGCATCTCGTTGTATGAGCGTGCATCACCCCGATTGGCGCTCCGCGCACTCTAATGTGCTACGGCACTCCTGTTCTGTATTGTACCTTCGGGTACTTACTAGACTGCGTCCTACTCATTTCTTATAATTGGTCTAGGTAGTCAAATAGACATATGATAAGACTGAATAAAGCATAAGTGTAAAGATCTGAATGTACCTCTCAGACTGCTCGTGGTACCTACGTACTCGCATTTGATTAAGTTCGGTGGGTACCTACGTACCCTCAGATCCGACAAGTTCGTGGTACCCACGGGTACCCCCAGACTGCTTAGTTCGTGAAATTCCACGGCACTTCGCCCCGACTAAGTCCCGTCTCTCGATTAACTCCCGTCCCCGACTCAGTCCCGTCTCCGATTAACTCCCCGTCCCCGACTAAGTCCCCAGGAAGTACTTCACGTACCCTCTGCATCTCGATAAGTTCCATACCTGAATAAGTCCCGTAGTACCCGCGGTACTGTGTGATCTCGATAAGTCCTGAATCTCGATTAAGTCCCGTAGCAAATTTAAGGTGGGTACTCTTGCATCCGATTTGCTCGTAGTACCTTCTGCAATTTTATCCGGCTTGTTATGTCCTCAGATTCGAATAAAGTCCTCGTATACCGACGGGTACTCTTGTATATGAATAAGTTATGTCCTCAGATTGAATAAGACCTCAGGTACTTACCCGTACTTATGTATCTAAATAAGTCCCGATTCGATAGCCCTCAGGCGGGTACCGAAGGGTACTCCTCGTATTTGAATAAGTCCTCAGAGTACCTACTGCACTCACGTATCCGACAAGTCCCTGGTCTTCCTCGATCTAGTTCTCGTAGTACCTACGGTACCCTCGCATCCGTATAAGTTCCATTCCGTCCCTCGATTAAGTTCTCGTAGTACCTACTTCGTACCGATGTATCTCGAATAAGTTCCGGTCTGCCTCTGGATAGTTCGTAAAAACCTACCGTACCCGTATTCGATTAAGTTCCGTCTGTATCTTATCGAGTTCAGAAAATCTACGGGCAATTCTTTTGTATCGCGAAATGCACAAGTTCTATAGTACTCTACGAAGCCCTCCCGCATCCGTAAGATATATAAGTCCAAGGTACCTACGAGTACCTCCGTATAAGGAACTGCTTTCAGAGTACCCACGGGTACTTTTGTACCGCAAATGTTCCTCAGAGTACCTACGGGTACTTCTGCATCCGAAATACAATAATAAGTTCAGAATAATGCGATAAGATCCGTGAAGATAAGAATAAGTCCTCAGATATAAATATAAGTTCCAAGACCGCAGATAAGTTCAGAAGACTGCAGATAAGTTCCAAGACAAGTATGGTTCGAATACTAAGATATCGCCCAGACCTCCGTGGTACCTAGGTACTCCGAATAAGATTAAACTCCGTAGCATAAGCATAAATTCTGTAACTCCAATAGGAGTCTTGAATAAACATAAGCTTGTTATGAGCTTAAGTACTTGTTTAAGTCCATGATATGAATGCATGAAATTTCTAATAACTGTTATTGTTATACACTCATTATAATTGTATATGCATGTGTATCTGTATAAGTTATAAGAAATGTTTCCCACTAAGCGTAAAGCTTAGCACGGGTTTAATCCGTGTAGGTACAGGAGAAGACATCAAAGAACATCCGTGATACAACACACTTGTAAGGGTTCACTACATGTAGGTTCCAGGCTCTGATTTGTAAATGTAAAAGTTCGGTTTTGTATAAGTAAATGGGACTCAGTTATATGTGTATAGATTTTGGTGGACACCACTCCGGTGGTAGTTCTTTGATTTGATATATATTTGGTATTTTGATTCATATAAGATGTGGGCCATACCACAGTGATGCTTGACTTTAAAAAAAAAAATCAGGTAAAGAGTCCCAAGATTTGGTCTCGTCCCGAAACTCGGTCTGACGCCCAATCGGGCCTGCCGGATTCGGGGCGTGATACTGAACCAAGCAAGAGCCACCCTTAGACATGTGGACCGGTAAGACTTCAGTGGAGGGTCCAAGCAGAGAATTTCCTCCCCGATACCGTCGCACAATATAGGGCTTCACCTTGTCCATCGACTCGATCACCCTATCATCATTTAGATCGAGAATCCACCGAACTATCGGGTAAGCCTCGTTGAACATCGAATGGACCCGTCCATCGCGATTTATGCTTGCCCTTAAATAGATGGAGCTCGAGTCATACACAGAGACTGGGTCCCTTCAATAAATTCCTTCCCGCCATCATCCGTCATGCCATTTTTTTTATCTTTCTTTTTCAATCTTAGAATTCAAGTATGCATCATTTCGTATTTCTTCCAACTCATTAAGATCAAGGAACCTCTTAACTCCGACTCTACTTAGATCCATGTTCAGCTTCTTGATCTCCCACCACACTTTGTACTCGATTTCCACTGGAAGGTGACATGCCTTACCATAGACCAATCGATAAGGGGACACTCCCAGGTTTGTCTTGAAAGTCGTCGATAGCCCACAAATGAATCAAGGCCGATGGACCAATCTTTCCGTATCATGCACACCTTCATTAGAATAGTCTTAATCTCCCTGTTGGCAAGTTCTACTTGGCCACTTGTTTGAGGGTGGTAAGGGGTGGCCACTTTGTGTTTCACACCATATTTAGCCATGAGGTTTTCAAATGGTTTGTTATAGAAATGGGAACCTCCATCGCTAATAATGGCTTTTGGCACCCCGAACCTAGAAAAGATGTTTGCTTTCAAGAATTTAAGTACCACCCTGTGGTCATTGGTTTTGCAGGGGATTGCTTCAACCCACTTGGACACGTAGTCCACTCCCACCAAAATGTACGTATGACCATACGACATGGGGAAGGGTCCCATGAAATCAATGCCCCACACATCAAATAGCTCGACTACTAAAATTGGGTTCAAAGGCATCATGTGACGGCGAGACAACTTCCCGAGTCTTTGGCATCTATCACATAAGGCAGATATTTGGTGCCTCCTTGAACAAGGAAGGCCGCAGAGAAACCGGGATCAAGCACCTTCATCATTGCTTTCCGAAGCAAATGACCACCACAGCACTCTCATGGCAAAGGTTCTGTAATTCCCCGTTGTTCATCCTCATGCACGCACTTCCTGATTATTTGATCTGCACAGTATTTGAACAAGAAGGGTTTTTCCCAATAATAGAATGGACTACAAAGAAATACCTTCATCCTCGTTTCCTTTCCACTCGAAGGATTTCCCCGTGGCGAGGAAATTCAAGTAAATGTGGGAGCATACCAGTGAGCTTTTTCCAGCCGCATTAGGGATTCTTCTGTGTGGAATTCCATCATTGATGGGTGGGCTATGAGTGTCACGGGCTATCAAGTTAACCTTGAAAGATGATCCGCCACCACATTTCCTACTCCTTCTTGTCTTTACCCCAGGTTAAACTCCCCGAAGTAAAAGAACCCATCGAATGAGCCTTGCTTTCGTGATTTTGCTTGGTCAAGAGATACTTCAAAGCGAAATAAGTTCGTAAAATGACTATATCGCACCCGACCAAGTATGCTCAAATTTGTCTAAAGCATGCACCACTCACACAATTCCTTCTCGTAGTAGTATAATTCCTTGTGCTTCATTCAAGGGTTTCTGCCAGACAATAGATTACATGAGGGCTTCCCATTTTCTCTATCGAGAACTCCGCACCGATAGCAAGATCACCGGGCATCACACATCACTTCAAAAGGCAACCGCCGTTAGGTGCTCACGGTCAGCGCAGTCAAATGGGATTTCGTGTCTTCAAAGCTCTCCCGCATTCTTCTTCCAGATAAATTTAGCATCTTTCTGTGGAGCTTGCAAGCATGTGTTTAGCACTGAGAAGTCTTAATGAACCTTCAGAGAAGCCTGTATGACCAAGGAATTGCCTAACTGTTTTTACATTCGTTGGGGACGGCAATTTGGAAATAAGTTCACTCATGACAACTTCTATTCCCTTGTCGGGAAATAATATCCCAAGATAATTCCTCGGTTAACTATAAATGGCACTCCCGCTTAAGCACCAGGTTCTTCTATGCACCTTTCAGATGGCCTGCATTAGTCGTGCATTCCTCAAAATCGCTCCATACAAAGCAAGTAGATGTCATCCATGTATACTTCCATTATGCTAGCCCACCATATCGCCTGAATGATGCTAAGCATACATCTCCTCGAAAAGTGGCATGTTACAAAGACCAAAAGGCATCCTTCTGCAGCACATAAAAATTAAACGGCAAGGAAAGTGGTCTTTTCCCCGATCCTCTCGGGGTAACTTTATCCGAAATACCCCGAATACCTATCCAAAAGCAATGTAATGGTGTCCTAAACTTTCAAGGAGCTGACTGGATAAATGGCAACTGGAAGTGATCTTTCTTGTTACCTCATTGAGCCTCCTATAATCGATGCACACTCTCCAACCTAGAGCGAGTCAACAATTCTTCACCCTTTTCATTTTTCTACATGTCACTCCCGACTCTCTTAGGCACCACCTCGAGCTGGGCTTACTCCAAGTGCTATCCGAATGGGGTAAAATGATAATTTCCGCTTGAGCAATTTCAGACCTCAATGCGACCATTTCCTCGTGTGGGGTTCAACTCTCCGCTGGTCGCCTTAACAGCCTTGACTCCTCTTCTAGAAAATGTGATGGGTGCAGATTGCCGGGGTTTATGCCTTTTAAATCGTAAATTTCCACCCTAATGCTTGCTTGTTCCTTTGAGAAGGCAGGTTATTCCCTTGTGAAGTAGTCAACAAAGATGAAATCACAATCGACACCGCCCATTTTCTTCCGTGTAAATGCATACTTCAACTCAACCTGGGAGGGTCAGTTCTAATCACACCCCTCGTTCGTCGCCGCCACGAGGTAGGATTTCTATTTTTCTCCCCTCCAATACCCCTATACTAAGCCTATGCTTTTGAGGTTCCCGTTGTCTCCAAGGCACTCTGATAACTCCTCAAGCATTACATCTCACACTCCGGGGCCTCATTAGCCTCGTTTCAAGAACGATCTATTATACGTGACTCTTAACAAATATCTTCTTCCGAGTGCATATGCCTTTTACTCAAATGAAAAATATTGAGTTCTAAAGTCATATTCCCAAATGTGAGTTGCATAACCCCATTCCGGCAATTGATTATGGCATTCGAAGTAGCCAAAAATGGCCTCCCTAAAATGATGGGCACATGATCGTTCCCACCGCAATCGGCTCGCGCCATACGACGAAATCCACCGGGTACAAAATCTCTGGCCCACTTGTATTAATACATCTCAATGGTTCCCTTCGGTATTTTAATGCACTCCATTCGGGCTAGTGACAAGGTGATGGAAGTGGTTTCGGCCTCCCAAACCTAATTGCTCAGATATTTAATACGTGCGTAAGGTTCACACTAGCCCTAAGTCTATCAGTTGTTTTCTCCACACTGATGCCTCCAATATTAACCGAGATTATTGGACATCCTGGATCTTTATATTTCACTGGAGTTTTGCACTCAATGATAGCACTCACTTGCTCAACAAAGCCTTTTATTTACATTAAGACTTCTTTACTCAAAGCAACTTTCCAAAAACTTTATGTGAGGTTGGAACCATTTGATCATGTCAAGGAGAGGAATGTTAACTTTACCCGCCGCAAAACTTCTAGAATTTCTGATCGGGTTAACATAACTTTTCTTCAAGAGCCCGTGGAATGGAGGGGGGTACACTGCTCTTCACCTCCTCTCATTTACCGACCGATCTTCGCGGGCGGGTCACCACCGCTGATTCGCTAGAGTCGGGATTGCCGGGTCCTGCGCTCTTACCACTCTAAAGTCACCACCGCCTTAACTTCATCATTCTTGCATTTGATCATTGGTCGCCTCTATTTCATGTACTCTTCTTATGTTGTCGTGACTGAAGGGAACCTTCCCTTTCGAACCCGCACCGCTGTCGATAGTCTTGAAATTTCAAAATGCATATCAGTCTAATCTCCCGTTTAGTGAACTTTCATCGTCTAATTTTCGATTAGTTTGAACATTCAAGACCTTCTGCTCTTCTACAAAATTGCCTACCACTTTACTTAAGTTTAGGGATCGTCGCTCAACAGAGAAGAAAGTGGAGGAAGTCGCATAGAATATGGAACCAACCAAGCCGTGCTCCCGGAGGGGCGATGTGGGGTTTTGACTTCCATGACAGGTTTTGATGATTTCTCCTGTTAGGGTTATAGGTGTTACCATATGGAGCATCTATGGATGGTTTATTTTGATTTAGGGCATGGGCATGCTCGATAACGCTCCTCAGTAAGACTATTTGACCAAAATCAAGCAAGAAAGTCAGATGCGTATAACTCATTTATCGCTTGCATTTGTATGCTGATTTTTCATTTCCAGCCATCCAATCTTTCTAGTTAAAGTGGTCGCTTTGTTTCATCTCCGTGTCTTCTAAAGTGCATACACGCTCTCGCCTGGTTCGAAGGCTTCGATCTTTCTACTTCCTCGATTCGGTTCATCCCATGCCTTTGAGGTTTCAGCCACATAGTTCAAAAGTCCATGGCCTCATCCGGTTTTTGCTCAAAAGTTACCTCCACATAGTCTCCAATATTGCTTCATGGTCGAGACATACCATCATAAAAAATGGTTCACTAGCATCCATGTATCAAAACCGTGGTGTGGACATGCATTGATGGTCTCCATGAATCTTTCCCAACACTGGTAGAACTTCTCATTATTATAGGCCAAGTAAGTGTAGATCTGTCTCTTCAAACTGTTGGTCTTTGTGGCGCTGAAGAATTTCTTCAAAAATTCAGTTTGAAGATCGCCTACTTCTTCGATTGCTTCTACTCAAGAATCGAGCCATATTTTGGCCTGGTCCTTCGTTGTCATGAAATGCTTTCACCTTGCCAACCTGTGTCCATCATACCTTCCTTAAAGGTTGCAAACTTCCTCAAATCCCTTATATGTGTGTGTATGGGTTTTCATTCTCCATACCATGATACGTGGGGAGTAGGGGGTACTAACAGGCCTCACCGCTACATCTTCGCAGGAGGTAGGATTCAGGAAGGAGCACTAACTCTGTATGGGTGTATATGGTCCCTCATCGACCCATAAGTCGTTGGATCCATCAGTACTTGGTCGACTCATTGCTCCTAGGGATCCATTTGGTCTATCGGGCACACCGATTTCACAACTTTGTTCAACTCGGTGTACCGATTCTCTAGTCTACTCCGATGTCTCTTTCCCAAAGTGGGTGCATAAACACTGCTACACAACCGAGACACAAGAAACAGCACAAAACAAACTTGCAAAAAGGGTTATTGTTAGCTAAAAGAAACCGATCGTAAAAAACAAAACAAGGCGCTATCGCAGTGATGAACACTGCGTACATAAAGAATCGGAATTCAAAAGGGTTAAAAAGGTCACCTTCACTTGTGATGTCGATCACAAGTACACTTCAACTTATCAAACGTAGTTTGGCACCATCCCCGGCAACGGCGCCATTTGATTCGTGCCACAGGAGGGTGAGCGGAATCAACAAAATTTGTTTCTATAAATTCCTCCCACGTCGTATCAAGATACTCCAAAGATAAGTGGCCCAGTGGTCGAACACTGGGATGGGTTTTCATCCTATGAATGACTCGACGTTGCTGAAAATGGTGAGGCTTTTAATTTGGATTTTTGATTTGTTTCAAACAAATGGAAGTCATTGGGATGCCGACACTGTAAAAACTCGAAAGTGAAGGAAAGGTAACTTTGAAGGCTTGTGTCACTAGCTTGACAACATAGGTAACAAGTGTCCTCTGGTTTTATCCTCGCATCATGGCAAGCAACCTATAGTCCAAGCCATAACCGGATCTTTGTTTAACTAGAAAACCTAACCCTAGAAACACTCCTATTTGAGTCTACACAGGTAACATGCATTCACAGTCCCTTTAAGTTCAAAACCCTAGCACTCAACCTCATTTCAGTGGCTCGTAAAGGCCATCTAAAGAATAACAGTGCATCTAACAATAAGTATGCACTGTAATTCCCAAAGCATGGTAAGTATTGGCCAAAGTAATGACATTAAATGATATTCAACCCTAATTTGAAAAGCTGTGAGCCATAAATACAGTACCTGTAGCATTTAAAACATGAGGACAACCTGCAACTGTCCCAAAACCAAGCTAGTTACCTTCCTCTTCAAAGCTATGAGGCTTAGCCAAGCATCTCTTGAGTTGTCATCCTCAAGAGGGGTTTGCGCCCTAGAAAATGAAAGAAAGAGGAGAGAGAAGAGAGAAAAGCAAACCTTAAACTCGAAAAGTCGCGGAGATATTTACATAAATGAAAAGTTGCCAAAAGATCGTTTAAAGATTGCTTAGGGTTACAAAATGATGGGGGGTTTATATAGGCCACCCATGTGTGAAACTACAAGAAAGCCTAATATATTTGGCCTTCATACAAGGGACAAGGAGGTAATAAACCAAAACGGGGTCAGTTTCGCATTAATTACACAAAAATCAACAGTAGGGATTTCGCTTATGCAGAAGGATTCGCTAGCCTAGCGAAATCCCTCGTCAGCCTAGCCGAAATTGCACCGAGATAGCTTAAACACAAAATTTCGCTATGCACGCGAATTTCGCTAGCTAGCTAAATTTCGCTAGCCTAGCTAAAAATTTCAGAGATAGCGAAAATGGAGAATCTCGTCAGGCATGCAGCGGGATTGCCACACAAATAAATTTCGCTAGCTCAGCTAAATTTCTCAATTTGCTAGACGGCGAAATTTCGCTATGGTCGCTGGCCTCGCTATCCCAATGAAATTTCGCAATCATAATAAATTTCCTCGAATTGTCGCTCTTCATCGCTTTTGCCTATCGCGACCCCACATCCCCTCCATCTTCACTTTGCCTTCATTTCATCACCGAATTTTGATATGTCGATGTATCGGAAATAGTTTCAATCTTCACGGTTCAATACATCTCGATATCACCAGAACCTCTTAATGGGATCTAGGTACACAAAAACCTGCAAAATAACCACAAATAACCTCGAAATGGCATAAGTGATACTAAGTAGACCTGAACACCTCAATTGGCTTAATTGATACGATTAGTGCACAAAAAGCACTCAAAACCTATCTTGAATAGGGCTCAAAATAGCACTATTTGGGCACTAATCATCTCATAAGAGTTTGATTCTTAGAATATAGTTAGCTTCACCCAAATCTCTCATATCAAAAATGCTATTTTAGGTAACCCCTTACGTCTGACAACACCTTCACATTGTCTCTAATTAACAGGATGTCATCTACGTAAAGAATAGGGAAAAATACCACTATACCTTGAATCTTTTATGCACACATGGTTTACTAGGGCTCTTTTTCTTATAGATCAACTTGCTTCCAATGGGTTTTACAACTCTAAGAGCTTCTACAAGAGATCATACTAAGTTTGAACCCATAGATTCCATCTCACAGTCCATTGCCCTTTTCCACTCTTGAACATCAACATCCTTCAATGCTTCGTCGTATGTGGTCATCATCAAGATTATCTAAAATGACTTGATAAGTTTATCCTAACAAGGCATACCTTGTTGGTTTACGTATTGTCATCCTACTACTAGTTTGCTGCATTGGTTGTTATACATGTATAAGAGGATCCAAGTTTGGTGGTTCAAGTGGATTTTCAATCTCTTCTTCATGTTCTTGTTCTTGAGTTTCTTGAATTTGGTTTTGAGCTGTGACGCCCCGTTCCCGGGGGTCCCGTTGACCACCGTCAACCTGCGGAAACCTGTGCGTCTCATATCATGAGACCCATACATGAGTAAAATGACCCAATAGGGCCCATACATCCGTACTCATCAAAATATAACCAATTATATTACAATAGTTTCAAGAGTTAGTTACACTCTTATACAAACATGCATTAATCAAAGTGTTTAATACATGTTCTACAAAAATATAAAATCAAAGCCACATGTCGGCTTTCTTCTCAAAAGCGGCCTCTAGTGAGCGTCGTCTTCCTGAACACTCCTTGAACCTGAAAAGGGGATTCCATGACGGGGTGAGCAATGCCCAGTAGTGATAATCTCCTACTTAGGTTACTCCCCACCTAAGTGCTCATGCAATGGAAAACACACACATTCAAGTGAATTCATGTAAGTTCCTACTTGAATGTCTACATGCTATGGATGAGAATGTGACTCACCCTTTCCCACTTCTCGAGCCCTCACTGACTCCCTCACGCATGCCTAAGCCAAGTGTGAGAAAACACCGTTTTCAAAACAAAAGATTTTTGTTCTTGAAAACATATACCAATTTCCAATGAAATCTATTGGACAACCCTCCGAGGTGAATTGCTGGGTGGTAATTCTCCGAAACAGTCATGGGTCTTCCTCCGAGATGAACTGTTCGACAACTCTCCAAAGCAATTCTTCGGAAAATCTTCCTTTAAAATCCATTTAGCAACCACATTTTTCATGTCATGCACTCACGCCTATTATTCAAGATTATCCCAGTGCATATGAAATGCAATATGCCATTTCACAATAATTCATGTTAATATATTAAGCATGCATAAACTAACAAAATTTATACACAATCATCATGTTATTCATTCATGCAATAACATATTCACACTCAATGTCACACACAAACAGTCCACGGTCAGTTCGGGACTGTGAGAAACCACTGTAGGGATTTCTTCACTCAGTCCAAATATTTTGGAACCCAAAACACAGCCATCTAGGCCTCAAGATATCCCTATCCATTAAAATGGCTCTTATCCAAAGAATAAAACAAGTAGGAGAAAACCCCTACCTCTCGGAGTTGTCGAAACTCCACAAAACTGGTACCCACGCGTAGCCCTTGCAACGTAGACCAACTTCTCCTCTTGTTCGAACGAGAACTGACGATCCGATCACCGGGAAATTTAGAGAGAAGGTGGACACTCTCTCTCTACAAAACTCTCCTTCTTTTCTCTCTCTTTTTCATTCTCCCAAAACCGGTTGGGAGAACTTTGGTCAAGAGGACTTGTCCTCTCATTGCCACATGTCAACCTCCCATTGGTTGACTTGGATTTCACCTCATCCCTTATCCATCTAACATAGATTTCCACCCAATGACATGATGCCACATGTCTTTCATGGGTCCCATTTGAGCTCATGTTTGACTCATACTGCATATGACACGTGGCACCTCTTAAGCCACTCACAATGTTCCAAGTGTCCTACACCACTCCCGGTGCCTCAAAAAAAACATGAAATCCCGGCTATCTCAGAATTCGATGTAATTCGACGTGATAGCTAGATTTCGCGAGACGATTCCAACGGGGAAGTCCGTTTCGTCATCCGAGATCTAGAAAAATTCTGGATTTTGACCAAAATTACTATTTTACCCTTTTTCAGAAAATTAAAATTTTCTTGGGTTTTACATGAGCTGTTTCCTGTGTTTCTTCACCTTCAAGGTACATGTTGTACATATTCCCCTCTTTAAACATCAACAGGAAATATAGGTGGAAAATTAGGAGTTTCTTGTGGATCTCGAACCGAGTTAAGCTCGTCAAGAACCACTTTGCTCCTGGGTTTAAATTTGTTCATATAATCCTCTTCTAAGAAAGTGGCGTGAGTGCTCACCATTACCTTCTTTTCCTATGGATTATAAAATATTCCACCTCTCGTTCCCTTAGGATAGCCAATAAATATACACATTTCTGTACGAGATTCCAATTTTTGTGATTTTTGTGCTAAGACATGTGTCGAGGCACCCCAAATCCGAATATGGTTAAAACTGAGTTTGCGCCCTTTCCATGACTTTGTGGGTGCCTTTGAAACAGTTTTAGATGGAACCAAGTTTAGTATGTAAATAGTTGTTTCTAAGGCATATTCCCATAACGATTAAGGTAATGATGAGTAACTAAGCATCGACCTTACCATATCTAAAAGGGTTATGTTTCTCCTTTTAGAGACTCCATTTTGTTGGGGCGTTCCAAGAGATGATAATTAAGAAATTATTCCCTCTTTAGTCAAGTAAGACTTGAACTCTCTAGATAAGTATTCACCACCTCAATCAAATCGAAGCTGCTTGATATGGACGTTTAATTGCTTTTTTGTCTCAACCTTATATTCTCGAAACTTTTCAAAAGCTTCAAACTTACAGCCTATTAGGTAAACATATTCATATCTTGAGTAGTCATCAGTAAAGGTGATGAAATTCTCATACCCGCCTCTGGCTTGAACGCTCATTGGTCCACACACATCAGTGTGTACCAATTCCAACTGCTTAATAACACGATTTCCTTTAGCCTTGAAGGGCCTCTTTGTCATTTTACCTTCCAAACATGATTCACATACTGGTATAGGTTCAAAGATCAAGGAATTTAAATTTTCACTTTTAACCAAACCTTGAATTATGTTAGGATTAATATGACCTAATCATAAGTGCCATAAATAGGTTTCATTTGAAACCTTTCTTTTCTTAGATAAGGGAAGTTGTTCATCATCAATATGTTCAATGACATTAATACTATAGGACAAAGGAGTTAAGAAATACAGACCATTCATTAATATTCCGGAGCAAATAAAATTATCATTACTCTTAATTGAAACTAAGGAATTAAACTGCACTGTTAAACCACGTTCAACTAAACAACTAATAGAAACCAAATTACTCCTAAAATCCGAAATAAACAAACAATCTGATAAACGTAAAGTTTTATTATCAAAACATAACTCCACAAGTCCTACTGCTACTATGGAGACATATTGCCCGTTTCCCAATTTCAAGCTCCTTTGTCCTTTAGTAAGTAGACTACTTTGTTTGAACCACTCCAAAGAGTAGCAAACATGGTTGGTGGCTCATAAATCAATGATCTATTTATCATTGTAATTCTCCACTAAACAAGCCTCAAGAAAATTTAAAGTATCTATCTTTCCAGCAATAATGATGTAATTACTTCTAACAAATGACTTTTGACTCAAAATTGTAGCTACAGGATTATAGGATGTCATTTTCTGAAATAAAATAAAAAAAGCACGCAATCAACAAATATACCAATAAGTAGGTTTATTTATTGCAACAATATCCTAGTTTCCATTATAAACACTTCCATTGGACAAGATATTTATAACAAACTAATATTTTTACCATGATACGGAAAGTGTCCTACTAAGTCAGCTTCTTAGAAACTCAAATAGTAACCCATGACAATAGTGAGTTTCTATGTTAATACATCAGGAAAGTCCCCAGGTAAGTCGTAAGGTCACAGTGGTCCCTGTGAAAAACTCTTTACCTTAAGCTCTTATCGCCCTTGTGATAAGACTTTCCTAGACATGTACCAACAAGTCACTATCCATGAGAAATTGATCCGGAACCTTCTCAAATAATATAGACATGTATCAATCAAAACTTTGTTTCAATAAGCTTTGGGCTTTCGATAACACTAAGTCTCATTAGGATTATTAATGTTACTAAAATTGAATGTAATAACCATTAATTTAATTTCAAAATTATCTTTAATATCCAAGTGTTATCGATGTTGGGTTGTACAACCTCATTAAAATTTTGAAAATATTTAATCTAATAAAATCCAGTCGTGTTTATCCATTGGGGCATCACATAATCATTTTATTATTGCACCATTAATGGAGCCCGTAGGTTTCAAATTAATTAAATTAATTTTAACCTTCACCCATTCAATATTTTACATTAATTTATAATAATAATAATAATAATAATAATATCTAGACATTAATGTTACTAAAATTGAATGTGATAACATTTAATTTCAAATTTATCTTTAATATCTTAGTATTATCGACGTTGGGTCGTACAATCTCATTAAAATTTTGAAATTATTTTAGACCCAATCTCATAAAATTCAATCATGTTTATTCGTTGGGGCATCACATAATCATTTATTATTGGATCCTTAATGGAGTCCACATGTTTCAAATTAATTAAATTAATTTTAACATGCACCCATTCAATATTTTACATTAATTCAACTAAACATTCCATAACAATATTATTTAGACAAAACAAATATCATTATGCACATGTATATATCACATGATGAAATTATATGGCACCACATATTCTAAGTGGCATGGCAAGCATACATAACATGTTATATCTATATAAAATAATTGTAAGCAAAGAATAAATAATTGGCCCTTAATCCATGGTTTCCTAGAAAAAGAAAATTATAAGCCCAATAGGGGCCAAGAACTCTAACTTGATATATGATCCGTAATCCATCTTTCCATCAGGTCTTGAAATTCTTTGAATTGTGGGCCAAGTTAGAATTGGTTTTTAGAGTTTTAAGCCCAAAAACACAAAACTCTAACTAGTCCCCCTACTAAGCCAAGCACCAAAATCACCGTCAATCACTGTACCTAACTCGGATCATCACGAAATTTTGCAGAAAGGTAGATCACCACATAAGAAACCAACTAGCCAAAATTTGTCCAAATCCGACGCTGCACGCGCCCCCACACATCGCTAGAAGTCAGAAACCAAAATCGCCACTAATCACCGTACAAAGCTTGGATCATCATGAAATTTATAGAGGAATAGAACAGCACAAAAGGAACATAGTGGTCAAATTTCATCCACATCCAAGACTGGACACGCCCCTAAGTAGCGTATGAAGCCAAAAACTAATATCGTTGTCAGTCACTGCACAGACCTCGAATTGCCACGAAATTTTACACGAAGAGAGGATTGGCTGGCCAAATTGGGCCCAATCCAAGCTGGCACCCACCCCCATGAGCCCTCGAAAGCCAGGGGCATGAGTCCCAATCTCGACTGCTTTAGGCAACGCGTGTGGGTGCATGTCTGGTCTTTTAGCAATCCTTTTCCTCTCACTGGCCCTCCTTTGTGTCCCCTACATGATTATGGTGTTGGTCTACCAAAGCGAGGCTTCGATTGGCACGAAAAACAATGAAAAATAACATGTAGTAGTTCCTATTTGGGTATTGATTACATTATTATCCAATAAATCGGAATTTACATAAAATTATCCAATAAATAAATAAATAAATCAAAGAGAAATACCTAATCTTATGATTAGCCTCCAAGTTACATCTAAAAAAAATACAATCAAATCTCTACCATAAATTAAGACCAAAATAGAACATTCGCTCACACAAAAATATAAATAACAAGAAACATAGAACCTAGGTGTCATATATCTAATTACATCAAATATACATGTAAAAAATATAAGGATTAGGTTTGGCTACTAATTCAATCTGGTAGGCTCGATACCACCTATCGGGATCAATGTACAAATGGAAGCCCGGATCATAATCACATGATGCTAACACGCATACAACATAGCACAGACCTTCCAAGCTATTCTAGCTCGATAAAGTCGTAAAGGGCACGCCTAATCGCAAAACCGAGAGATAAAACCCACGTATGTGTGTAAAGGCCATAGGAAGAATGTATGAAGGTCCTATGGAGAGGGATCTATTTATAGACTTCAAGTCCTAACCTTATAAGGTTACTTGTCTAACAAGCGACCAATCTTTGTCTTACAAGGTTTTTTGCTTATCAAGTAACGTAACTCCTGTCTTATTGGGTCTCTTGCCTCTTAAACAATTATTAATGGGTCGTCACTAATTAGCTAGTCTGGGGATCTAATGGCCCATTATTAATTTTGACTCTTGATCAATAGCTCAAATTGTTTTTAGAACATAAATCCAATATGATGATCAACTGATTTTTCTAAGGAAGCTACTAAGGATTTATTTTTTATGAGATGGAGGATAGGGATGAGATATCTTGAAGTGCTATGATTGATATTCAAGGAGGGTGTTTCATGGAGGCTCTGGAAATTTTCCATCAAATGCAAAGAGAGAAAATTAGGCCAAGAAAATTTGTGATTCATAGTTTGTTGTCTGCTAACGCTTGTGCTAATTTGGGAGCGCTTGATCAAGGAAGATGGATTCATACTTGTTCTAAGAGGAACTCCAATGTATTGGATGGAGTGCCGGTACTTCCTTGGTGGACATGTATGCAAAATTTGGGCGAATCGACCTTGCATAGGAGATGTTTGCGAACCCTAAAAGCTTTTAGGTTTCAAATTTTTTTTTTTTTTTTTTTTTAAATTTGGGTTTTCTATCAGCAGTCAAAAAGGCACTTTTGGAATAAAATTAATACAAATATTTGCTTGACAGAAGGTAATGATCCCAAATGGGTTTCGCCAACTCTCAAAAATATTCTCTGTCAATGAAAGTTCAGCAAAATAAACATGAGAATCAATAAGTGGGAAAACAAGCACAATCTTATATAAAATGGAGCGAAAAAAATCAAATCAATGACAAGAGATACAGACGATTTATGAAGAAAACCCAGGAAAGAACTAGTGGGTCCCAAGCAGAAGAATGAAATGCTGATATAAGCTTAAAATAAAGAGGGGTAGCTTCGAAAATGTAGATGCCAATTTCATTAAGGGCTTTAGGGCATTTTTAGAAAATAACACCTGACAAGAATTATTTTTTAAATGAATCCACTTGCCTTGATTTTCCATTAATTATAAACTTTTTCTTTAAGTATAACCAAATTAATAAGTTATATCATAATTTTCCCCAAAATAATTGAGGCAAGAAAGGGAGCTAATAAAGTGAAATATCTCTATCCGTACCGTGCAGTCTTTGGGGCTCTACTAACCACGTATTCACATTTTTTATTATTTTATAAAGAAAAAATAATTTTATTAACTTATACTGACAATAAATCGATAAATTCAAGAAACAAATTATTAAAAATCATAAATAATGAAATAATATCTATATAGTAACTATAATATTTATAATTCTATTTCTTCAACATATTAAATATCATAATATGATATCTTTTTAGTATCGAATATGTTTTAATACATTTAAATCGATATAAGTATAAATAAAAAAGTCCGCAAATAAGACGATAGAAAACCTGATGTTGTAACGAGCACGATGATAAATCAATCTTTGCTAAAATGGAGTGACATGAAAAACAAAAATCTTTGGAAATCTCCAGTGGAATAAGCCCAAAAAAAAATAAGTATAGATGAGTGATTTCAAGTCAAAAATAGCGAAAAATCTCTCCTCCTTGTTTAAGGAATACGAGAAGCTAAAGAAGAAAGAAAGAGAAAATTAGAAAAGAAAAATTTAAAGTGGATTTGGATTAATGAATTCACATTCCCATCGAAATTTAGAATATGAAAATTTTGATGTATTTATTTTAATCTTTATGAGTTTTTCGTTTGAGAAAATAAGTTCGTGTTGAATTTGGTTAACTCCGTTTACCGTTTTATTTTAGTTTGGTTGAATTTAATTAACGAGGAAAACGATTATCATTTTACGATTCCGTATATAAAATGGTGAAAATAGTGGTCGTTTTAACGTTTGAATTTGTTTTTCGTCTTGTCTACCGTGCCGCTGGCGTTTTATTGTTTTAAAAGTTTGAATAAGAAAGCGAGAAAATTTTACTCTTAAAACGGCTGGGTTTTTTAGTGGGGGCATTCTTATAATGCCGCTTGGAACAGCCAAGCAAACCCAGGCCTAGAGAACCAAGAAACCGGCCCAATGAGGTTATAAACCTAGCCCACAAATATAGCCGATAAGCAGTCTGCTACAACACCCGCGACCTCATCAAGAGGGAATTGCCTACGAAACAGTTAGCTTAATCGCTCTAGAATCCATCTAATAAATACTCTCAGAGAAAGCTAGCCGAAGAGCGAATGACGTCATCGAAAAGCTCGGTTACGCCCTAAGAACGTAAACTACTCCACCGAAGGGCAATCATAGTCCTAGAAAGCATTCCCGACCTCCTCTTCTAAGGAAACCAAAACTTCGAGACGCCCGCATTGCCACCTAACTCCAAAAAAATCGAGACTGCGCCCACCGATATATCAAGTGGGACCCCGACGCCCACGGTATACCAAAGGGGACCCAAGCGCCCACATGCAAAAAGACTATCTGGTCAACTGGTGGGACCCAAGATCTAACCTCGGGACCCATGCAACTGCCTGACTTCAAAAAGGCCTTAGTTGGGACCCACATACGGGACTTGAAAGTAAAGTTGGTAAACAGGTCCCGATGAATCCATTTTCCGGATAGCAGTTTAGTTAACGGGCCAAAATCTTAAAATATTAAAAAATTAATTTTTGTAAATTCATTGTCTTGAATAACGATAAATAATATGCAATATCTAATAATAATTAATATATAAAATGATTGAGTTTAAATAATATAATAATAATAAATAAATATAAATAGATAAATAATGTTGAAACATTATAGCAAAAATCTAATGCTTGGATTAAATAATATCAAAACAATAAAATAAAAGTTTAATAACATATCTAAGAAAAAACAACTCCAAGTATCAATTAAATGCAAGCTATATTTGTCATAAATGCTTATCATCGCATATCCCAATAATAACATCTTATTTCACATTTGAAATGATTTCAGATCAGAAAGATGTATATCCTTTATGATGGTTGATTTATAATCATCTATTAATTAATTTAGAATGAAATAACAAACGTAAATTTAATTTATATTCGCGATAAAAAATATTTTTTGAATGTCTCAGCCCAGTAGTATAATAATGAAATAACATTATTTGTTTAAAGAAATTTATACTAAAAGATATAATCGTATTAGAAAGAAATTAAACATATATTTTTGTTAATTATTTTTAAAATAACAGACTATTTTCATTATATGATTAAAGCTAATAAAATTATTTAAAAAACCTCTTGTGATAATTTAGTTATTAATTTAATTTTAATTTATAAAAGCGAGTCTGACTTAATTTTTATCAAAAAAAAACATATGATTGAATAAAATTTAAAAGGATAAATAAAAAAATGAAATTGTAAATATTTAAAATAAGATTAATGAGATAAATAAAAATATATTTAATATTAAAGGCTTTTGTAATTTATTAAATTCAAAGGCATTCCTTAAATTTTCATACAATATTTTTTTAAATATTTAAATTCACCAATATAAATATATTAAAACTATACATTTAAAGAAAGTAACAATAAAATATTTAAAATAATAAGGGTTTAATATATTAATGTGCTTTTTATGTATGTAATTTTTCAAGCCCCCCACCTTAACCAACAAAATCAATTGATTTGGGTCAATCACATTTCTCTTTTTTTGGGTAGTGTTAGCATGTTGCCTCTCCACTTTCATTTATCTTTCTAATATAAGGAAAATGTGTAAAAAAATCTCTCTAGTGTTGTGCCCGATATCCTACTTACACTTGAACTTTTTTAGGGTAAAAGGTCATACAGGTTCTCAGTAGCTCAGATTTGTATATGTATTTCAATTAAAGTGAATTGACTTGATATTAAAATAGTCGTTAAATGTAGCATTGACATCAGTATGTGTGGTAAGAGACTATATCTCCTCTCTCTTCTAATTTTTAAACCCCCATACTCAACTCAAAATCAATTGATTTCGATCAATCACATTTCTCTTTTTCTAGGTAGTGTTGGCTTGTTGCCTCTCCACTTCGTTTATCTTTCTAATATAAGGAAAATGTGTAAAAAAAACTCTCTAGTGTTGTGCTGATATGCCGCGTGACTTGCGAGCTTTTCGATCTAAAAAAGTTCTACGAGTTTACTTCATGAACAGTGCTTACTTCTGTATTTAATTTATTAAAGTAATTGACTTGATATTAAAATAATCGTTAAATATCAACGTGACATCTATGTAGCACATGAGAGTTGAGACATACTCTTCTTTCTCTTCTATTTTCCTATCGATTGTACCTGAAAACCCACTCACCCAAACGACAAATAACACAAGCACCCACCGTGACTACGGCACCCTCCCAAACCAAGCTTTTACATTTCTCTTTTAACTCTTAGTTTTTTTATTAAACTTTATTTTAGTTTAAAATATAATAAATAAAAATTCAAATTTATTTTTGTAAAATATAAATAAATTCTTCTTTATTATTTTAAATCTACTAAAATTTTTTATTTTTATTTTAAATCTATTAAACCAAAATTCAAAACTAAACTATTTATTTAAAAAATTTTAATTTTATGTATAGTTATTTTACTAAAATAGATTAGATTTTAATTAAAAATATTTAATATCTTTAATATAAATATATATATTTTTACTCCAATAACTAATAATATAATAAATAAATAGCCAACATTTTTATATCATAAATTTGATTTTTTTTAAGCTTCATTCATTGATATTATCAAAATTTTATTAACTTAATACTTTAAAATATATTAGTTTTAAATAAAAAAATATTAAATATTAAAACTCATCATTAAAATAGATTAGTTTAAATAAAAAATATTAAATATATAATATAAATATTAAAACTCATCCATTTTGAAATAATATTTAATATTAAAATATTAATTTTAACTCATCAAATTTGATTTTCATTTTAACTTATTTAAAAACTCAGGAAGCAATTTTGAAATCATTTATATTTTAAACTTTAAGATAATAATCGAATAATTTATTTATATTTTAAAAATAAATTTTGAATTTTTATTCAATAGATTTTAAAAATTAAATAAAATTTATTTTTATTATATTTAAAATAATGAATAATTTATATTTTTAAAAAATAAATTTTGATTTTAGCTACAGTAGATTTTAAAAACTTAAATAAATAAAATAAAAAGTTAGGAGTTTAAAATAATAAAAAAATTAAAAATTAAAAAAATAAAAAAATGTTGGACGGATGGGGCTACTGGGTGGGGGTGGTTGGTGGGTGGGGGAGGAGGCCAAGAGGGTTGGGTCAAATCCTTTGGGAGAAAGTAGAGTTGGTAAATAGTTAATCCCAACTTCATTTAGATTGGCGTGGTTATTAGTTAAAAGGTTAGGCCCAATCTGCTTCGTTTATTCGAGCTAATTTTTCGATCAACCTAGCGAGCCTATACGGGTTGAGGGGCAAAAAGCAAGGATAAAAATAGAAGTACAAAAATCTTAAAAATATTTAAAAAAAATTAGTTTTTATAAATTTATCATTATTCAATTAAAAATAAATAATATAAAAAAATATATAATAATATTTAATATATAAAATGATTTAATGCAAGCTTTCAATATAATAATAGTAAATTAAATTAAATAAATAAATAATCTTGAAACATTCTGGTATAACTTAAGAAATCTTATTAACTATTGAAATAGTACTAAACGATAAAGCGACAAGAAACGTGGCGTATATGGGAAAAGCAATTACGAAGTGTGAGAATAAAATCTGCGTGTATAATCGCGTCTTGGATTCCCAGTTATATCAAATAATAACGTGTGATTAAAGTATTATATAAGAGATATATATCATGATGGTGGTTGAATTATCTAATTTATCATTATTTAATTTAGAATATTAGAGCATAATTTTGTTATGTTTAGACAAAAAAATATTTTTCAATGCATCTTAACCGTATAATGAAATATCATATTTGTTTGAAAATCTATCTTGCTAAAAGATATAATAGGAAATAAATTAGTATATAATTTTTGTTAATTATTTTAAAAATAACATTATTTTGTTATTAACACTAATTTAAGTAATAAAATTATTTAAAATATACTAATAATTTAGTTATTAAATTTAATTTAATTTATAAATGAATCTGGCTATTTTTATAAAAAAACATATATGATTGAATAAATTGGGATAAATAAAAATGAGGTAGCAAATATTTAAAATAGGATTAATGGGAATAAATAAAAATATATTTAATATTAAGAAACTTCTTAATTTATTTAATTCAGAATTTTTATATAAGGATTTTTAAATATTAAATTATCATATAAATTATATTAAAAATATACATTTTAATTGAAAAATAAAATAGTTAAAACAAAAGAAAGTTTAATATATTAATCATATATTATAATAATTATTATTTTTACAAAACCCTATGCTATAAAAGAGATGACAAAAATATCGAATTTTTATAGATCGAATCGTTGAAAATCACCGATTAATTTAATTATTTAAAAATTAAATAAAGAATTAAATTTGTCATTGCATTTTTGAGCATATGGCTGCAGTAAAGTGGCTGTTTTAATCGATGGCCAAATTTCTATTGACCTTGAATTAGGGTTAAAGTGGGTTCAGTTGATTAAATCAGAAATTTCGATCCCAGTATTCTGGCTAGGAAGAGAGAGGAGAAGCGAAGGAGAAAATAGACGAGAAAGGAGAAGAGGGAAGAGGAAGAGGGATGAGATTGGAGTTGCATGCCGTATGGATCACAGTGTAACTTAATGATCGTTTCAATATGGTTTCAGTGGCTTTAACGCGATTTGAGTTACGTGGTGGTGGGTTATCGGGTTCCAATTACGGGGGGAGGGGCTTTTGGGCCAAAAAAAGTTTAATGTGTAAATGGGATAGCGGGTACAACACTAGATTTTTTTTGCGCTTTTTCCTTTCTAATATATATTAAAATGCTCTTAAAAATATTAAAATATGATATTTAAAAATTACCATACCTAACTTAAGTGATAGAGTGTTTATTATTTTAAATAGACATAGTACATAAAGAAAGGATCTCAAATTCGAGTATCAAAATGAATAGTTTAGTACTTTGATTTTAAAGTGTAATTATTACAGCTCAAATTGAATTTTGGCCACGCTCATTTCTCAGCATGACCAAATTCAATAAGCTTAGCCCAATTTCCAAGAAGCCAAATAATGGGCCCAATAATTTTTTTTTTTTTTTTTTGTGACATGAATTTTTTAAAGCCTAAGCCTATGAAATTAAGAGATGATGATTTCCTTGGAGGCATAGTCAAACTACAATTGGATAAATGTGAGCACCAAAATTTTCCAAAAGTGCAGTTGAGCATAAATGGAGCATGTAATTGGGCAGTTGGAGAAAGTGGAAAGTAGATAGATGGAGAAAATTTGAACCAAGTCTCCACAATGGAGAACATGAGTCATTATTCGTAGGTGAAGGTTATAAGAGGAGAGGAAGAGTGGAACACACAGGAAGAAAGAGGAACAATGAATCAATCAACTCAATTCTTAACATTTCAACAAATTTTAGCTTTTTAGTAATTTAGTCATTTTAGTAAAATTTTATTTTCGTAATATCTTTTTATTTTAAAATTTGATCATTTTAGTTTCACACATTAAAAATACATCATTTATGGCATGATTACAATCTTTAATTTATTCATTCGATTTATTTATTATGATATTTTAAAGCTTGGATTATGGGAAGTATCGATAGACGAAAGGAATCTAACATCTGATTAAGTTTGATTTTTACGTCCGATATTAATTTTAAAACACCTTAATTTACTAACATGCCTATGCGCATGCTATTATTTTAATTATGTACGTTGAATTAAAATTCACCAACATTAATAAAAAAGTTATTTTCATATTGCAATTATCTTTTAAAAATGTTATTTCTATAAAAATTATTTTTTCTAAAAATGATTCAAATTATATTCGAATCGCTTTGTATTTCCGTTATGAAAAAAAAAAAACATCGTCCTAAACAATCAGGAGCTTCCACATCGGATGCTATGAAATTTCCAATATCCTTTGTGGGGTAATAATATTAATGAGCAGAACAAAGTAGGGACAGGTGATCAAGTTGGGAGTTTTAAAAAAATAATACAAAAATTAAAAATAAATGTAACAAAGTATAGTTTAAAATAATTCTAATATTAGTACAGTTTTTTTTTTTCACCATACTTAGCACAAGCAGGACCAAAGATTAAAAGTAAATATATCTTTTCAAAAAAATATTTCAATCTAAATTTTAAAATTTTAAAATTATTAAAATAATTTTTTTTAAAAACATTTTCAATTTATATTCAAAATTTTTAAAACTTTAAAAAGTATCTCGTTAAGAAACGTTTTTAATTTAAATTTATAATTTATGAAACTTTAAAAATTATTTCCTTAAAAACATTTTTAATTAAAATTTAAGGTTTTTAAAATTTTAGGAATATTTTTCAACCTTTTCCATGTGTGAAATTTTTATTTGTATTTGAGCTAAATGTCGAAAAATCCTTGAACAAGTTGATGGTAAAAAAAAAAAAAAAGGAGCTTATAGAGACACTGAAAGTGAGATGTGAATCCGCTGCCAGCATGTCTTTTACGTCAATGCTAGGGCCTGCGATTACATCAAGTCGTGACGTATGATTCTAGAAATATGTTGTCGGCAGACCCGTGAGGAAACTGCCACTACGCTTAAAAAAAATAGTGTGATATTATAATTTTATCTTTTAGATCTATTAATAATAAAATTTTATTTTAAAATATATAAATTTTAAAAAATAAAATTATAATCCAGTGATATAAAATTTGTTATTATATAATGGGCTTTTTATAACTAAATCTTAAAAATTTTATTTTAAAATATATAAATTTTAAAAAATAAAATTATAATCTAATGATATAAAATTTGTTATTATATAATGGGCTTTTTATAACTAAATCTTAAAAAATATACTTTAAGACCCTTAAATAGTGGGATGGACATTCTAGTAATATATACAAATAAATAAAAGACAAATATATATTACATTAAGATTATGATCGTTTGATACGTGAATGCGACGTGAATCACATGCGATTTTATGAGTTGGATTGGAGTATGTCGTATTTTGATGTCGTCGTATTGGCCTATCCCAATAATTTGATGTGATTCGTTTAGTATTATATTAATTAATTAACCTATTTAATAAGTTATTTATATTAAATATAGATTATTAAATATAATTTCTATTGATTTAAATAATAAAATTTATAAATATGTTAAATTTAATAGATTATTTATATTAAATATGTATGAATGATTAATTATAATTCTTATTATTTTAAATAATCAGGTGACAATCGTATTCATGTTGATATCTGAATAATAAACCAATTAATTAAATCTTAATTATTAACATATTTATATTATTTATATTAAATTTTAATTGATAAATATTGACACGATTAATGTATTAATACAACAAAAACATGATTCATAGAGACGAATTGTCAGCGTACTCATGACTCATATACTAGCATCATGTCCCACCACCCTCCAGCCCTCCAAGTCTTTGTTGTCAGTACATGTCACTTCATTTGTACTGACATGAATATTATTTTCTCATGTCATAACTTGTCTCTCTACATGTCCGCTTTCATTCGTGTTGGTTCTTACTTTCTTTAAGTGGTTCGCCGGCATTGTCTCGATGAATTTTACGTTTGGTTGCTTCAGGATTGATTGATGATGCTTGTCTATGTAATGTGTTTAGTGCTTGATGATCTTATGCATGGTGTGTATGGAGAGCGATAAGCCAGGAAAACTTTGGGAGAGCTGCTTTATCACCCAGCAACGAGTGGGCTGGGGTATGTGTTTTTTTCGAGTTAGGCGTCGGCTACGTGTTAGTCTGTCTTTTCTCTGTTGTTCAGCGTGCTCGTAGACCTCACAATCCACAGTGCCGGCTAGGGCTGGATTGGAAGTGCGTCTGGATGCGGCGTTGTTTCGTGATACCATCGATTACATGGGTTTTGGGCGTGGTGTTGCGAAGGAATGATAAGTGGGTTTATGCGTCTGAGCGGCGTGGATGCCGTTATGCCGTGGTGTGAAGAAAGGCGACGATGCGACTCCCTTGAGGGGCTTAACTGGGGGCTTTATCTTTGAAATTGGTTGATGTGGAGTTTGAAGCAGTTAACATTAGTTGTTGGAGTTAGTCTTGTATTTCTTTGGCGGTATAAATATGGTTTAATTTTGAATGTGTGTATGCTTAGAGGCTAATAGTAATTCTTCTATTCGGTTTGTAAAGAGAAATGACAATAGTGTCGCTTCGTATTTAGCCCAACGTCGCTTTGTTTTAATATTGGCTCTGAAGTCGCTATCGTCGCTTTTCTTTGTTGAAGAAGGTGATTAACGATTTATCGTCAGATTTAATGAAGGTTAACCGTTAATACATAAAAAAAACTTGTCTCTCACATGTATGTTATCTCACATCTCATAAACTTCTTTTTTTTTTTATCCCGAATAAGGTTTTGTATAGTTGCTATGGGAGAATAATAAAAATACTACTAAAACTTAAAAATAATAATAATAATTACCCATCACAAATTTATCACTTTCTCAACATTTCTTTTTCTTATGATTTCTCTTTAATCTACCTCATATTTTTTCCCTTAAAGGTTAGGGGAGAGTTGATGCATAACCAAATAAGAGATATTTTGCCACAAAAGTAACAATAAACTTCATTATATTGAGATTTCTTAAAATTGCATTACTTTGAGATTTCTAATAATAGTGTCGTAAGCTGTAACATTTTGAATTGATAAAAATGTATTTTTAATTAATCTAATAAATTAGTTCGTGTTATTTCTTTATGATTGAGCTTTGTTTTTTTTTTGTTTTTTTTTTTTTGAGAGAGAGAATGATTGAGCTTTGTTTCTCACCTTCAATTTGTACATATTTATTTGAGAACAAAACTCTTTTTTTTTTTCATGATCAATTAGTTAAAAAAATATCTGAAATGAATTTTCAAAAATTTGAAAAATTAGTTTTTCCAGTCAAAAATCATTTCTCAGGGCATCCTCTTTAAGAAAAAAAATCAAGTACAAATAATGTCACGTGTTTTTTTCTTTTTTTTGTTTGGGAGCTACACCACTTGTGCGTGACCTTCCATTTGAATAATTGTGCATTAAATATTGTGCTGTTTGTGAACATCATGTCCTACCACTTCACATGTCTACAAATTCTTTGTTGAAACTCGAGTCGAAGTATTTCTCGAGAATGACGACATATCTCTTTATTATCTCATGTGACACCTGTATTTTTGTTTTGGGTTGTGTTATAAAAAACTTGTTCTTAAATAAGAACGAGTTTTATATTATTAGGTAATGATTTTATTTTTTAAGATTTATATATATTAAAATTTTATATAAAAAAAATATAAATCTTAAAAATAGGAAATTGTTAATACTCTTTAATATAAAGCTCGTTTTATTTGAGAGCAATTACCTGTTAAACCCCTCCCATATATGTTCCCCTATATGTCATCTTAATACCTGTTTTAATTATCGTCTTATACTTGAAAATATTAGCACCCATTACAAATTTATGTCTTCTTAATACTTTGGAGTTGACTCACAGCCTATAGTCACCTCACATAGAAAAGATATCTAGCCATAGAAGGAGCGATATACTTTTGAGAAATCTCGAAAACGCATTATTTTGCAAAGACGAAAACCTACATGATAAAGAAACAAACAAAACAAAGGAAAAAAGATACACATTTCCGTAATGATGACAATTGTCATGAGCTGGGTGGCGTCTTATATGCTTTTGCAACCACTCATGACGAAGAAGAGGCGTGGTTGTATTATGTAGGATGCATTAAATATTTTGTGATTTTTGTGGCCATTATTAAGGTTTTGTGATTTTTTTTCTTGATCACCGTAATACTTTAATATTTCAATCTTATACTTTATTTTTATAATAATGAAAAAGAATTGTACTCTATTTTCATAACATTGGAAAGATTCTTATGTGGTTATGATTAATATAATCATGTTAAAACCTCATATTTTTAAGTGAATTGCTTTATTTTTATGTTCTTAAATTAATACTATTATGCATAATGTTTTAAAAATCGAATTATATATTTAAATCGAAAAAAAGTTCTTTAGTTTATGGTTTCTGGATTTGAGCCAAATGATCGGCAATGATTAAACAGTGGCAATCATAAATAGATAATTAATATCTTATTAAAACAAAAATAATTATAAATATATTTGATTGGATTTCAGCAAGCGGTTCTCGGTTCAGCTATCGAGTTCACGGCCGGTTCAAAGCTTGTCTTAACCTTTATATTAAACAGTTTTATTGTGGAGTCGTGGTCGAAGGCGAGTATTAAGATCAGTTTTTAAAGCGTTGATTATGTGAAGACATGTGTGTTATTTATCTGAAATCCACGAGAATGGAAGACTTATCCACCAAAATCTCCTTTACCTCCTATCATTTCGCATTACCTTATTTTGCATGCGTTGAGGGCAGTGGTCGGGGTAGCATTAGATGGGGAAATTTTGGGGCGGTGGTGTGTGTGTGTATGGTTGGTGTTGATGTTTGTACTCAACATGAGATTATACATGAAACCAGAGTATCTTATTCACCTCAATCCAATGGAATGATTGAATGGAATAATCACACTGCAAAGGAAATGATGAATGAAATGTTGATAAGTTCTAGTTTACCACAAAATATGTGGGGACAAACCATTTTATCTGCTAATTATCATTTGAATAAGGTAATTCAAAAGAAAACAGAGAAGACTCTATATGAGTTATGGAGAGGACGATAACTATCACTACTACAAAAAACAATTTGTGGTGTCACTACTTTTGTTGTCATTTGTTAAAATAATGACACCATATGACCTAAAGTTTATAAAGGTGACAAGTCATATAAAAAATATTTAATTAAGAATGCTAGTTTTAGGTTTATGGTATCATTTTTTGAAAAGTGACACCATATGAAATTAAAAAAAAAAATTGTGTTGGATTAGTTAGATGGTCATAATTTTAGATTATGGTGTCATTTTTTGAAAAGTATTATCATATTTAATTTTTATTTTATTTTAAATTAACATTGTCATTTTATGACGGTGACACAATATACAAAATTTTAAATTTTATAACTCAATAGTCATTTTATTATATACTAATTAGGAACATAATGTAAAAAGTTTATTATTTTTGCATATCATTTATATATAAAATTTTATTGCATAACCCGAATCATCACCTTCTTCCATCTTTTCTTGCATCTATAAACCCAGGAGAGTTATTTTATAAAGTATAATCACAACAAAATAATATAAAAATGATTTCTTTGATATCTCCAATAAAGAGATTTAATATATCCAATAAATAAGTTCATTTTTATCTAAAAATTAAAGTACAAATTTTTATGTATAATAAAATAATTTATATCTTAGTAATTTGTATATAAGTAATTATAGAAAATAATGTTTTAATATACTTTGTTTAGATAATTTTGGAATAAAGTGGTTATTATATTTGTTTTTCTTTAAATAATAATCCATTTTCTTCTTCAATTGTGTAAGAAATAAATTTTTTAGGTTGTAATATTTATAAATAATTGAAATTTTCTAAAAACTCTTTCCAAATAAATTAGAGAAGAATATTTTAATATATTTTATTTCGATAATTTTGGAATAAATTGATTTATTATTATTTTTAAATAACAATCTTATAATTTTTTTTTAATATAAGTAATTATAAATAAGCATATTTTAATATATTTTGTTTAGATAATTTTGGAATAAAGTGATTTAATTTATTTTTCTTTAAATAATAATTTTATTTCTTGTTTAATTGGTCAATTCTTTTAGAAATAATTTTTTTTGGTTGTAATATTTATAAATACTTTCAAATTTCTAAAAATAATTTTTTTCCAAATAAATTATAAAGAATAATATTTTAATATATTTTGTTTAGATAATTCTAGAATAAATGATTTATTATTATAATTTTAGATAATTTATGGGTTAATCAACCATAACTTTCAAAAGTGTTAAAAGGAATAATATTAATATTAAATCAAAATCCTAAAAGCTTGAGCTTGCAAGTGAATTGGCAGTTTGACATGGTATTTAGAGCTTGATCGGGAGGTCATAGGTTCAATAAAATTTGAATCATCAGTTCAATACAATTTGAATCCTCATTTGATTATTTGAAAGTGTAATTACATTTGGTTTGTTATTTCTACATGTATCTTGGGCATGGGATGACACCTGAGTATGGGTGATGGAAGGGTGTTAAAAGACATAATATTCATATTAATTTAAAATATATATCACCAATTAAACTATTTTGATGTCACTTCTAAATATGTCACTCATTGGTACCCTTTATGGTGTTAGTCGATAGGATGACGCTATGTTGTAATAACATCTTTTATTTCGTGATTTACCAATAAGATCCTCCATATCTTTGTAAAGTGATATCTTATAAATAGTCGAGTATGGTGATGTCTAGCTAAAGTGACAGTTCTCCCACCTAAAAAGGTGAGCAAGGACTAAAATTATTGATTGCATTTCATTGGTTATTCTCATATACTTGGTACTCACATTTATTAATTTCTTGAGGAATTGAGGAATGCATCATTCTTTGAAAGATGTATTCCCGGGTGTAGATCCCGAAGATTCAAGCTCATCGAACGAGTGTTTGAGACTATTAATGGAAATATTTGGGATCAAAGCAAAGATAGTAAAGGTAAGAACCGGGACGTATGAAGTAAGGGCAAAAAAATCTTTTAGGGAACCTTAGGCGTTGAGGCAATGAGCTTTCTGAAGGGTCTCATGTAGAAAGAGGTCATTAAAAATGAAATTAATTTTATACTGCATAACCATACTTGCAAACTAATGGATCTTTCACAAGTTGTCAACCTTTAAGTTTCAAGTGAGTTTCAAAAGGAAAAGGAAAGTAGATGGATTAGTGTAGTACAACGAAACTTTGTGATCGAAAATTTCTGAACAAGCGAAGGCCTTGATTATTTTGACACATATTCTCCTGTGACGAGAATAAATTCCATAAGGATGGTGCTTGCAATTACTACACTAAGAAATCTTGAAGTACATCAAATTGATGTAAAAACAATCTTTCTAAATGGAGATTTAGATGAAAAAATCTACATGGAGAAACACAAGGGTTTACGCTCAGGACAAGAAAGGAAGGTGTGTAAAATTGGTGAGAATCATTGTATGCCAGGTTAGAGCAAAGCACCAAAAGCTCTTAATGACATAGGGAATTTGATAATGTCGCGTTGTGCATGACTTCAAAATTAATGAATGTGATGGGATTTATGTATGTCAAGATATAGAACCGCTGGGTATGTTATTGTATGTGCATGCGTAAATGGCATTCTTGTGTCATTGGTGATGATTGCATCTACTTATAGCATATTAAATTCAGGTGTGTGACATAAAGACACTTAGGACTTCTTGATGTATATTAGGGATAAAAATCAAAAGAACATCTGCAAGACTCAAATTTCCTAAGTTAGTCACGCTATGTTGAGCCAATGACTGCTTGGAAAAGTTTGATAAAGATAATTTCGAATTATAGCGGAGCAGGTAAATGTAACTATACATCTCTCTAAGAATGAAGCAGAAAGTGTTTCTTAAGTAAAATACTCTAGGGTAATAGGTAGTCTTATGTACTTAATGAGTTATATAAGATCAGACATAGTTTATGTAGTTAACAAACTAAGCAGATACACGAGTAATCCTAGAGCCAAGTATTGGTAAGGAATTGTGAGAGTATTAAAATACTGATTTTACTTATCAATTATGGGTACGCACTATACAAGATATCTTATTGTGCTTGAGGATACAGCGATTATAATTGGATATCTAATGTTCAGAACTCAAAATCCCATAGTGGTTATCTGTTTATATTGGAAAGAGCGGTATTAGTCTCATGCAGTCCTCAAAGAAAGCAAAGTTATTGTCATATCGTGATAGAATCTAGGGTTTATAACATAAATGTGGGAAAATTTGAATAGCTACGTCACTTCCTAGAGGATGTTCTGAATGGCCCGAAACATGTCTGTATGAATACATTGTGATAGTCAATTTGCCATTGGTAGAGTACAAAACAATATGTATAATGGTAAGTCGAGACATATTCATTGTAGACAGAACACCATTAGACAACTATTCTCAACTGGGGTTATCTCTATATATTATGTAAAATCTGAATAACGTGAATGAAATTGAAAACAAACACTGCGTCTGAAACGAACAAATCAGCGAATCAGAACCCGGCCGGCGTCGGTGGTAATCGAAAAGAGCGAGGTGCGGCCCTGTTAGTGCAGGGATATTGGGCTGATGGTCTCCCAGGATAAAACGGACCTCGTTCCTCCGAAGCGATACGTAATCGGAGGACTCCGATGAACTCAACTATTTGCAGAATAGTCGCATAAATGACAATGACGATGAAGTGATAATATTTTTTGTTGTTTAAAAAATGGGAAAAACGGGAGTATAAATATGCCACGAAGTGTCTCCACGAACGGACATGTTTGTTTAGAAAAAATAGGTGGACCGGAGCAGGCGAGACCGAGGCGACGGACGGACGGCGGTGGCGGCAGCGCGTGGGGGCAGGCCTAACAGGCGTGGAGTCCTCTCCCTTCCACAAAGTGGGATTTTGCCAGGGCTGAAAAAAATATTAGAGAGACTCATTTAAAGCTCATCTCACTTAACGTTTTTATTCGATGTGGGACCGCACCGTTCCGCCCATAGGTTTTATGATTCAAAGTCCCAGGATTGCATGTAAGGAGTATCATTATCTACACAGTAACATAACGATTCAAGGATATTGTTTTATTGTTTGCACAGTAAGATAAAGTAAAAATAGCGCCTCCGCGAGAATGTTCAAGGGTACCTATCTATCATATGGGTTTCAATCGTTATGTTACATCACTTCAGGTCTTGGCAGCATTTTGGGTGTCAATTTCATTCATGTGGGATTTGTTGGAATTTCCATTTGAAAATGTGAATGAAATTAACTCTGGTTTTACGTTGTAACGAATGAATCAATTTGGTTTTAATTCATTTTCAAAAACGTATCTGAAAATTTTTGGTGATTTTGATTCTTCAAAATTTTCACTTTAACCTTTGTCGTTCAAGCCTATATATAAAGAGAGAATCCAACTCTCTTTGGAAGTGGAGATTTAAAGAGAAATACCCTAAAATCCTCTAAGATTATGTTTGATCTTGTTCCTATTCCGAATGAAGATTACGAACATCGTTTCAGTTTGTCGGGAGAGACTTCAGACAAGGTGTTGTCTTCGTCCCTCCACGTACCATTTTATCTTAGGAAATAGACGCGACGCCGACGAAATCTCAAAACACCACCAAAGAAAATGAATATGGTTTAAGGAGATTGTGCAACACTCCTCTCTGTATTGCTTTCTTTTCTTCTTTTTTTTTTAAATTATTTTCCCCCTTCCTCTCCTTCAAGTTGTATAGTTGTTTTGCACTATATTACTAACATCTAGTCGTGGTTAAGGCATAAGACAAGCAACCTAAAAGGACAGTGTATGGAATGGTAATTATGTATGAGTGATTGTGAGTTGGGAGAATACCCCTTACCCTAAATCGCGAACATGCATATGTTGCTAGACCGTTGGCAAGGCTTTTGTTTATGGTCTCCTGTTTGAATAAAAGAGAAGCTATTAGGTAAAAAATTTTATTTTTTAATGTTCTTTTTCTTTCTAACTAAAAATATACACATTAATTTTTGGAATTATGTTCATAACATAATTTTTTACTCTTTAACTTTCCTAAATTTAGTAGAAAATTTTAAAATATATTGTTTAAAAAAATTATACTCGGAATTTTGAAAAATTTTCAAAGTGGGAAATTACACTCATAAGTCATAACTCACCGTGTCATATTGATATTGAATAAACTAATAAAATTAGCATCTTGTATTTAAATATTTAAAAAAATATTTTAAACTTGAGAACAAATCTGTTTTAAAAAAATGTAGTTATTATATAATAAATAAGAAAGAAAGAGTTATTATTTTCCTTTATCTTGGAAGGCTGGAAATAATAATAATTTGTTCTAAAAGTTTATTTGGCTTCATAATCTTTGGCAAATTTTATGGAAATACAAGCCCTCAATTTTTTTTTTAAAGGAGAATAATTTTATTGATTCAAACTAACAATACATTAAATAGAAGCATATAATCAAATTAAATAAAAACTCTAAAGGGTAACGTAACATCTAAATTAATAGTCTGATAAATCATTTCCGAAACTCGCACATTTAATAATTGTATTATAAGCTATAATAATATAGGCTTGATCCTGGCGTATTGGCAAATGTGAGTTTAATTTGTGTCTATATAATTGAATATTTTACCATTCGCATCCTTTGTAAATGAGAAAGCGTTGCAACGAACTGATGAAAGCGTATAATAGGTACTGGGGGCGACCTGAAATCAGTAGCGTCATTACAAAACAACGACAAAACACACCGTACATGACACGACAAAAATACGAAAAAATAAATTAAAAATCCAGATTTTTGTAGAAGAACTACTTTATTAACAAAGAAAATGATAGAAAGAGATGTAAAAAAATGATTTTAGGTCAAAAATGACAAAAAAAATCATCATTTCTTACTTAAGGAGAAGGGATTAGAAAGAACAAAATGAAAGAAATGGGAAGATGGCTTAAGGCCTCAATTAATTAGTAATAGTTTTCTCAAGTTATCAGGAGAAGATATCATAAATATTTTTAAATTAGAGAAAATTTACAAAAATAATTTTCACTTAAAATCCTTTTCTTGAATCATCTACTTAAAAAAGAAATATAAACTTCCAAAAATATCACATTTGATTTGTTGGGAGCTGCAGAATCCTCGATAATAATTTAATTGGGATGAGTAAATAAAAAGAAACACCATCTCAAGGAATATAAGGTTAGGAGATTAAAATAAATTTTATTGGATACTGTCACTCTATTGATTTTTAATTATTACATGATCTCCTATTTAAAATAACTCAAACTAAATAAAATCAAAACTTTGACAAAATAAAATTTCCATAAACTTAAACACCTAAATATTCAAATGCCCAAATCTGAAACTAAATATTACAACTAAAATCAAATATTCTTTAAGGTGATCTTGAAAACTAATATAATTCAAATAGTTTCCAAATCAAGTTTACCTTACCACATATTTTAGTGTAGTACTTGTTATTACCCAATCACCTCCCTGCTTCTCATACTTCATCATTTAACACGCAAGTCATCTTATATTAGGGGTGTTTCGTTAGCCGAATCGTACCACTAAAAAAAAATTGACTATCAATTTCGATTTATTATTTATATAAATAAAAAACTTATCCATGAACATTATTGATCAAATCGGTTAACCATACATCGTAGTTAACCAAAAGTGATATATATATACTTTATATATTACATATTATATATATTGTATTTTACTATAATATATGATATAAAAATAATATTATATATTATTATAATATTATACTAATATTATATATTATATACATAATATTTTATAATTTTAATATAATATTAGAGTTTTTTATTTA
Organism: Tetrastigma voinierianum; assembly: GCA_016808115.1. Taxonomy (NCBI): domain Eukaryota; kingdom Viridiplantae; phylum Streptophyta; class Magnoliopsida; order Vitales; family Vitaceae; genus Tetrastigma; species Tetrastigma voinierianum. Next base: position 264,278 of record JAEQBH010002005.1, on the reverse strand, counting down.
TTTTTTTGTCAAATAAGAGAAACCACGAATTTTATATTTTACAAACATGAAATCAAAACAAAACCAATGATTCAGTTAACCTATCCAATATGACGTACACACCTTTTATCTTTCTATCATCTTTTTTAATTTAAACCAATAAATTTTCATAAAAGGATAATTAAAAATAACTTAAACCATATAAAAATAATCCATTACTTTTATCATAATATTTATATTTGATTTATTCTTCTTGTAAGCCTTTTTAAAAAAAAAATCTAACTTTAGATATTTTCCCCTCTTTTAGACAGAAGTTAGACACACACCCTTCATTCTCCTCAAAAATAAAACATTTCTAGCCACACAAAGAACAACAAACTAACATTATTTGCAGCTGTGACCCCCCCACCTGTACATGATATTTAAAAAGATTGAATAAACAAACTAAGGAAGACAACCGTACATGATATTTTAAAAAATTGAATAAACAAACAAAGGAAGACGACAAATACTTCCTTAATTATTGCGATTCCTTTTTTGATTGAATGAAACATTCGAATTCTATATATTTTACTGTTGAATTTATGCATTTTATATTAGATTATATTAATTATAACTCTAATTCTATATCATATTAATAATTATTGATTTAATCTTTTATCTTTGATCATATGTATTTTGTTTATCGAAATCGACTCCATGAAAACTACTTGAATAAGTATATCGAGACGATAAAAATGTCAGCGATTGTATTAAGGCTTAATAGTATCAAGTCGTCTTAAAGCAGCGATAGTAATCACAATAAAAGTGACGATAATCATATATGCCTTGAGCGATGGCGAATCATTAAAAAAACAAATGAACTTATATTTATGTGTAATAATCATGTTATTGAGAAAAAAAATGAAAAATATGTATAGATTATATGGTTTTATGCTAAAAATGATCAAATGTAATTCCTCATATGACTAACAGATAAAAAGTTAAGAGAAAAAGAGACTATAATTTTACAAAATCCTAAGATATGATTGCGATTTCCATTAGAAAAAAAAAAAAGAAAAATGAAGCTAGGTTTTGCACAACCCTAATATATGATTGCGATTCCCATTAGAAAAAATAAAATAAGGAGTGTAGGTCCTGTAGGACCTTTGTAAAAAAAAAAAGGGCAGTGTGGGACCTTTAGCTTCAACTCTTTCTAGCCCATAATTTTGAGATATTGCTTTTTCTTTTTCCTTTTTACACACCGATGCATCCTTCCACAACTAGTGTTGCCTAATTTCGTTATCCATTCCATTTTTTGTGCTTTTCGTTTTGTATAATCATAGTTTTTAAAATGAAAATGAAACGTGTCCTCTTGAAATAGTAAAACTCATCATTATGAGTGAACGAGCAGTTTTATTACACAAGTAAGATGGATAGGATGCGATGATACTCAACGCTCAAAAAATAAACAAAACAAAATTATGTTTGTTTAACTTATTTTTTACAAACAGCCTTTTGAATAATTATTTTGCATATTATTGACAACCTTTTGGATATTATTTTGTGTCTTTATAAACAGCTTTCTCTGCCACTTCCGGTATTGGTGTGCGCTTCTGAAGCTACACAGCCATGGCTCCTTCTACTTCTTTGCTTCTCTCTTTCTTTATTCTCTTTTCTCCCCTTTTCTCGGCGTCTTCCTCTGAAGAAATTGAAAACACACCTCTCACAATTACCCTCCCTCTAACCGCAACATTTACAAGCAAACCATCCATGGATCCCATGTTGTTTCTCCAAGAACTTGCCTCTGCATCCAAGGCCAAATTATCCCTCTTGAAATATGGTAAAACCAGCCCTCTCGTGAAAAGCCCTATTTATCCTATAGTTTATGGGGGTCACACCATCTCTCTCGGCTTCGGCACTCCCCCACAGAAACTCTCCTATCTGGTGGACACCGGAAGCCATGTAGTATGGGCCCCATGTACAACTCCTACAGATTACATCAACCTCATTCCTTTTCAGCCAAAGAAGTCCCCTTGTTCAAGCCTCAACTTTCGACGTCTCTCAAGACTTTGAACTGCAAAAACCCCAGATGTACCAGCGAGTGCCCCCGCTGCAAGGGAAATCCCAAAAATTGCCCCCAGATCTGCCCATTCGATGTTCAGTATGGCACTGGAGCTGAATCTGGATACTATCTATCAGAAGACCTCCACTTTCCCGAGAAAACATTTTATAATTTTCTTGTCGGGTGTGCAACAAGCGGTTTTCGTGAAATTTCTACCTTCGCAATGGGGGGCTTCGGTCGGTCAATGTTCTCGTTGCCGGTACAGATGGGAGTGAAGAAGTTTGCTTATTGTCTCAAGTCCCACTATTTCGATAACACCCGAAACAGCAGCAATTTGATTTTCGACTACAGAGACGGAGACACTAAAGGACTTTCCTACACACCCTTTCTCAAGAATCCTCCTGACTATCCGATTTACTATTACTTGGTTGTCAAAAAATTGATGCTTGGCAACAAGATCCTCCCCATATCAAGCAAGTATCTAGCTCCAGGATCCAACGGCTCCGGTGGTCTCGTGATAGATTCCGGTTTCGCGTACGGATACATGGCAGGACCGGTTTTTAAGATAGTGACGAATGAGTTGAAAAAGCAGATGTACAAGTATAAAAGATCACGTGAGGTTGAAGAGATGTATGGTTTCACACCTTGTTATAATTTCACAGGACGCAAAATAGAAATCCCAGACTTGATTTACCATTTTACAGGCGGCGCAACTATGGTGGTGCCAGGAAACAGGTATTTTAGGTTTATCCCTCAGATAGGCTTTGGTTGTTTTCCCGTTACCACTGATGCAGCCAAGACTTTGGAATTTACTCCAGGACCTTCTCTTATTCTGGGCAATTATATGCAAGTCAATCATTATATCGAATTTGACCTTAAAAATGATCGTCTTGGTTTCCGACAACAAACTTGCTAGTCGTGGTTAAGACTAATGGCAAGCAACCCAGAAGTACAATGTATGGTATGGTATGGTATTTATATATGTAAGAGTTATGGTGAGTTGGGAGAATAACACCTACCTTCAATAGCTAGCAAGGCTGTGTTTATGGTCTCATGTCTGAATATTAAATAAAAATTTTAGACCCTTTTTTTATGTTCATTTTCTTTGTATAACTAAAAAATATACATTTATTTTTTGGAATTATGATCATAACATAATTTTTTACTCTTGAGTCTTGACTTTCCTCAATTTAATTAGTAGGAAAATTTTAAATATATTTAAAAAAAAAAAAATTCTCTGAATTTGGAAATTTTTAAAAATGGGAAATTACATTGTAAGTCATTAATCATTACTCACTCGTGTCTTATTGATCTTTAATAAACTAATAAAATTAGTATACACAAATATTAAAAAATTATTGCAACTCAAAGACATATCATTGAGAAATCATTTTTTTTTAAATCCTACTTATTATATAATAAATGAGAAAAATAGTTATTATTTTCCTTTTTTCTTGGAAAAACAGGAAATAGAATAATAATGTTATAAATATTGTATAAATATTTGGATTTTGAATAATATGTGTGTGATTCTGATGTCGTTCGTTTATGTAAAAAGGCTTTTAAGCCTACATTATTAATGTATCATTTATATATGTAAAGAACTTTTAGTAGCCTGCTATCTTTATAAATGGCTGTCAATGAAATAGAAATCGTAATTCCTCTGAATTCTCTCTTTAATATATTTTCTTATCTATACAGTGCTTTTGATTTCTGACAGCGTTATCGTGAAGGCACCGAAGCAGAAGGAAAGCCTTAGGAAAAGGTATATTTATACTTAATTTTATTTTATTTTATTTATTTATTTATTTTTTGGATGTCTTGTAGCACAGTATGGTGAAACCACTCTGGCGATGGCAGAGCCATCTTTAAGATTAATGAGCTTTATAGTACGATAATAGACAATCTTGAAACATCGATATTATTCAGCCGTGCTTTGAAACTAATATTGAGCACAGAAGCTTGAAGACAAAAAAAAAAACTAAGTCGGCAGAAGAAATTTGAAGCTTTAAATAATAATAATAATAATAATAATATAATAATAATATTTCATTATTTTATTTGAATATATATATATATATATATATATATATATATATATATATATATATATATATATATATATATATATATATATATATATATATATATATATACATAATAATATTATTATTATTTTATAACTTTTAGAAGGATAGTTATATACAATCTCGTTTATCTTTGAATAAAATAATAATCAAATTTTTAGGAGATTCGAACCTTGGATCTAAAATTTTGATCTCAAAATGCTACCACTTGAGCTCAATTACTTTATTAATAAATTTTAATTTGTAAATTCTCTTATATTCTTTTACTTTATTAATATATTAATTATTTAGAGAAATGTCCAACATTGCGAGCTTGAATTCTTTGCCGCCCGACATTTCGAGTGAAAATTATTTATCTTGGATTACGGATCTTTGAAATCCACTTGGATGCTAAATTTGGGAAATACTATCAAAGAAGGAAATGTCGCATCTTGGCGGGATCGGCCTTGAGCGTAATTTTCATTCGCCATCATATTGATGCAGTTTGAAAAGTGAATATCTTACGGTTAAAGATGTTGATCATACGGAATAATTTGAAAGAGCGATATGACCATCAAAAGACCGTAATACTTCCAAAAGCTTAGATTATGATTAGAGCACCATTTAAGATTACACAAGATTTTAAGTCGGTCGGTGACTCTAGTTCGGTATTTTGAAAATTAGGCTACCGGTTACCCAATTATGTGGAGAAAAGATCAACGTGAGGACATGCTCGAAAACTTATACTACCTTTCATGCCTCTAACATGCTCTATGACAATATAGAGAGCGTCGTTTACGGATATTGATTAAGTGCATGCACTCCTTGTAGGCGAGCAAAATAACGAAGCTGTTATTAAAAATCATCAAATCGTCCCTCTTTGGTCGGGTATCATTGCACGAAGCCAATGCTACATCAATTTCTATTCATAAACGGACGAGGGGCGTGGATATCATTATGGCGAGTAGAAGCGGTGGCGTGGCGTAGTCGTGAGTAAATTAGTCGAGCATAACTCTTGGAATCGAAATTTTAATCAATCTCAAAATAAGAAAAACAACTCTAGCTCTTAGAGAAGTTAGCTCATTCGGAGACATTAAATGGAAAGACACGAGGGCCACCTGACAAGCGAGCATATGAGCGAGATCGCATAGATGTGGAATGAAAGGTCATTGGTCCCGTACTTGTCGTACGGCCAAACATTTGGTTGATCTTTATCAGGCCTCCATTAAAGGAAAGAACAAGCAAATTGAGACAAATTTTATTGATGGCAATGACATAATGAATTTTAATGACCCTCATCAAGTCTCTCCCAAAGAAGATGGCAACAGTATGCAAATTCTTTGATGATGAGGGTGCGGTGCCTTTAACTAATTTTGATATTTCGATTTCTTTGAGGATCAGAAAGTGAAAATCTAGACCATTTGATTGGTGGTGGCAATGTTTGCTATGATTGGCGATAAGACTATTATATTTACTTTTCTTATGTTATTTATCTAATGCAAACTTTGTTTTATATCTACATTTTGTTTTTCTTTGAAGATATATAGTTCTCTTCCAACTTGATCAATTATATATCATCTGCTGGAGATGAATGTCTTGTTGACTGTGCCACAACCCACACAATCCTACGTAATAAGAAAATTTTTTCAAACTTAACATTAATTTCATCTAATGTCCAAACTATCTCAGGTCACATTGACCTAATTAAAGGCTCGGGTATTTCTGATACGTCTTACCTAATGGTACCAAGTTCAAATTAATAATGCCCTTTATTCTAATAAATCTAATAAGAAATTTACTTAGTTTCAAGGATATTCGCGAGGAAATGGATATCACATTGAAACTATGTCGTGATGATAATTATTTACTCATTACTTCCTATTGGGCAAAAACAAATCTTGGAACAAATGGCTTCTTATCATGTGGGTTATATCAAACATTTATAAGGCCTATTGAATCCCATCATAATAAGCAGAAGTTCGATATTTCTAGCGTTTATATTATGGCGTGAAACGAACTTTGGGCATCAGGATTCTCCATGATGCGGCGTATAGTTACAAATTCTAATGGGCATCCATTAACAAGCAGAACAAATTTTAACATCTCATGATTTTAATTGTGCTGCTTGTTCTCAAGGCAAATTGATTGTTAGACCATCTTTTACTAAAGTTTATTAATCGGCTCCCTACTTTCTAGAAGCGTATTGAGGGATGTTGTGACTGTCCACCCACCCAGTGGACCCTTTCGCTATTTTATGGTCTTGAGTAGTCACGTCCGGCTCGATGGTCTCACATGTATACCTTGCTCTACGGGAATGTCGTTTGCTAGATTACTAGCTCAAATAGTCGACTAAGGGCCCAATTTCTGATGCCTATCAAGGCAATTAGATGCTTGATAATCTTCCGATGAATTCTCATCTCGAGCCTTCCTTATTCTTGCATGTCAATTGGAATAGATGTTTCAATACCCGATTGTTCATGACCGCGCCGAGAATGGGTTGGCTGAATCCTTTATTAAGCGTCTGCAGGTTAATTGCTAGACCTTTACTTTTGAAACTAAATTGCGCCGGCATGGGGGCATGCTATTATTCATGCGTGAGTTGGTGCGCCTCGACCTCTGATAATCGGGATTTATGGCTGAATTCCAGAAACTTGTTTTAGGTTCTGACTAATATTTCACATCATTATTTTTGGTTGTCTTGTTTATGTTCTATTGCTCCCACACATCGACCTAAACTAGGTCCTCAAGCAGCCTTGGTATTTATGTTGGTTTTGATCCTCATCTTATTATCACTATGTTGAGCCTCTCACCGGTGGGGTTTCTTTGCCTTTCGATTTGCGGATTGTCATTTTAATGAAAATGTTTTCCGCCATTAGGGAGGAAGAAAGCCAATTCGGAAGAATGGCGAAAAATTACATGGAATAGATCATCTTTATCTCATTTGACCCTCCCACAAAGCAATGCGGGCCTGAGGTTCAAAAAGATAATTCATTTACAGATCTTGCAAATCGATTTGATGCATTTATTGATTGACAAAAGTTACAACACATATACCCATTTGCAAATATCGAATGCGAATTGAAATCCAATGGAAAAAATTGAAGTATAGCATGGCGCTAATAGGCCTAAGCCACAATTAAAGCGTGGGCGACCTCTTGGCTCAAAGACACAATTCTAGAAAAGAAAAATGGTAAATTTAATACTCTGAAGAGGACGCTCACGAAGAGCATACAAATGAAAAAGATTGACAAATATAAATAATAGAACTAATAGTCACAGAGGCATCAATTGATCGATTATCTCATGAGTTTTGTCACCCAGGTACATATGATGAAGAATCTCACATCAATTATATAACAAGAGTAAAATCCGGAATAAATACTACCCTTATAGATGATGCTTTTTCTTTCAAGTAATGGAACATCATAAATAATAGTGAAATCAAAAGTACAAAATATAGATGAATGTCAGCGTCCAGAAATGATTGGTTAAAATGGAAAGAAGCAATTAATGAGGTTAAAGTCCACAGCTGAAATTATTTGGGCCGATGGATTCAAACACCTAAAGACATAAAACCTATTGGATATAGATGGGTCTTTGTTCGAAAGCGAAATGAGCAAAATAAAATAGTGCGATATAAAGCACGCCTTGTGGCCCAAGGTTTCTCACAAAGACCTGGAATTGATTATGAGGAGACATATTCTCCCGTAATGGATGCAACTACATTTAAGCTATTTAATATATTTAAGCGATCTCTGAAGGACTTGATATAAACTGTGGATGTAGTCACAACCTATTTATATGGATCTCTAGATACTAATGTATATATGAAAATCACTGATTCAAATTGCACGATAATGAATTCAAAACCACAAAAGCATATATTCAATGAGTCTGGCCGATCTTTATATGGATTGAAGCGATCTGGTCGAATGTGGTATATCGTTCCCAAGCCATTATTTACTCAAGAAGGATATGTGAATAATTCAATTTGTCCATGCGTTTTTATCAAGAAAGTAGCAACTGAATTTGCAATTATTACGGTATATGTGGATGATTGGGCTGAGTGGGACTCTGAAGAGGCATTTCATCAAAACAGTTGACTACCCAAAGAAGAAATTTGAAATGAAAAATCTTGGGAAAACAAAATATTGTCTCGGCCTACAGATCGAGCATTGTTCAAATGGTGTAATCTAATCCATCAATCAACATATCTGAGAAAAAGTCTGGCGCTTTTATATGGATAAATCACATCCTTAGTTCCCCCATGGTTGTTAGGTCGCGGGAGTGACTAAAGATCCGTTAAAGGCCTAAGAAAAGCGAAAGAATTACTTGGTCACGAAGTACCATATCTTGGTACAATTGGAGCACTAATGTATCTTACAAATTATACTCGACCCGAGACATTGCGTTTTGGTTAATTTACTAGCAAGATACGATTTGACCAACTAAAACGCAGAATGGAATAAACATGCATTAAGATATCTAGGTGGAGCGTGTGACATGGGATTATTTTATTCTAAGACATTGGAACCACAATTGTTTAGTTATGCGGATCTGAGGCTATCTTCGGACCCTCCTAGCTGATCACAGGCAGGATATATATTTACTTATATGGAATCTTGCTATATCACGAGTCAGTAAACAAACTATGGTGGCCTCCCTCAATCAGCCAATACTTGCCATGCATAGAAGCTAGCCGGAATGTGTTTGGTGGATCAGATGATACAACACATCGAGAGAATCATATGGATTATGCTTCCTAATAGAATAGACAATAGTAACATAGAATAATACTGCATGTATTCTGCGCAGAATCAAAGGAGGATATATTAAAAGGTGTTCCAGTAAGCATATTTCACCAAAATTCTTCTATACTCATGAGCTTCCAAAGTAGTGGTGGATGTGTGCAACGGATAAAGTCGATGATAATCTAAGCGGTTGTTACGAAAGCCACTTGCCTATTGCAACGATAAAGAAACTTGTCATCAGTTAGTATATAATGAAGATCCGGAATAAAGTATCATGTCACTATCGGGGGAGCATTGTTAAAGATATTAATTATCTTGTACTCTTTTTCCTTCGTTCGGGTTTATCCATTGGGTTTTTTTACTGGCAAGGTTTGTGAGCGTACTGTAAATCTTGTGATAGTCATTCAAGGGAGTAATTATAAATATATTAATATATAATATATTTAGTTTTGAATGACCATAATGACACACGATTACAATGTCATTTCATTTATGTAAAGGCTTTGGTCTTCTCACTAATCAATCATATCATTTATGTAAAAGGCTTTTGGCCTTCTCACTATAAACCTATAATCGGCCTAATCTTCCCGTAGAAATAAAATCATCGAAATTTCATACGAGATTCTCTCTTTAATGTCTTCCTTATCTCTCTCTAATTCTTTTGATTTACAACAAATAATAATTTTTTCTAAAAGTTTATTTGGACTTCGTAATCCTGATGTTATTACTTGAAGAATTAATAGTCACTTTTGAAAGGAGAAGTTTAGGTCTTATTTAATTATTATCTTTTAACTTATTGTTTGAGGATGGTTCTTAAAACTTGTAATGATTGCGATTCCCATTAGAAAAAGAAAATAAGTGTTGGACCTTTCAGTTTCCACTCTTTCTCGCCCATAAAGTTAGAAATATTGTTCTTTCATTTTCTTTTTTACACACACTCTTTCGAAGCTATCATTGATCAATTCATTTTAAAGGTAATTTTATTTTAATAGGGAGAGACGGCATACTTTCATTAATTTAATATAGAAAATACATTTCATAATGGTATCAGTGATTTGAATTCTTTTTTCCTTCAGTCAAACAATTCACTTTAACACAATTTTCCTTTTATTTAATAGAGACTCAGGTAAAAAGACCTGGACAGGCGAAATCTTGCAACCATTCACCATTGTAGATAATTAGTCAACAGCTATATGAGTTAATATTGGAGTTTACGGCCAAAGTGGCCTTCTCCCAAAACAATTATATGATTTGGGCTAGGTTTGAAACATATGTTCAATCTAGCTCCCATCCACTTTTTTTAAGTTTATGTTCATATTAGCCTTTCACATTTAAAAAATCACTACTATAAAAATAATTTATGGTGTCACTGATTTAGGTGTCGTTTATTAATATAATGACACCGTATAATTTAAAGTTCATAAATGTGACATATCATATAAAAAATATTTAATTGAAAATACTAGTTTTAGATTTATGGTGTCATTTTTTGAAAAGTGACATCATATGAAATTAAAAAATTGTATTGAAGTAGCTAGATTGTGATAATTTTAAATTATGGTGTCTTTTTTTTGGAAAGTATCATCATATTGATATTTTTTTATATTTAGGGTGTCATTTCTAAAAGTGACACCATATTCAAAATTCTAAATGTTACAACTTGATGGTCATTTTATTATACATACTAATTAGGAACATAATGTAAAAAGTTTATTATTTTTGCACATCACTGATATATAAAATTTTATTGCATAACCACAATCATCATCTTCTTCCATCTTTTCTTATATCCATATAAACTCGTGAGATTTTTTTTATAAAGAATAATCACAAAAAATATCATAAAAAAATATTTATTTTCCAATAAATAAATTTAATATATCCAATAAATAAGTTCGTTTTTATCTAAAAAACAAAGTATGAATTTTTATGTATAATAAAATAATTTATATCTTAGTCATTTCTATATAAGTAATTATAGAAAATAATATTTTAATATATTTTGTTTGAATAATTTTGGAATAAAATGATTTATTACTTTTTTTTTAAATAGTAATCCTATTTCTTCTTTAATTGTTCAATTGTTTAAGAAATAAATTTTTTAGGTTGTAATATTTTTAAATACTTGAAAAATTCTAAGAATTATTTCCAAATAAATTATAGAGAATAATATTTTAAGATATTTTGTTTTAGATAATTTTGGAATAGAGAATAGATTTATTAGCTTATTTTAAATAATCCTTATAATTAATTTTTATATAAGTAATTATAGAGAAGAATATTTGAATATATTTGTTTAGATAATTTTTTGAATAAAGTGATTTACTCTATTTTTTAAAATAATATTATTATTTCTTGTTTAATTGAATATTGATTTTATTTAGAAATAAATTTTTATGTTGTAATATTTATAATCACTGAAAATTTCTTAAAAAAAAAACTCTTTCCAAATAAATTATAAAGAATAATATTTTAATATATATTTTTAGATAATTTTAGAATATATGATTTATTATTATAATTTTAGATAATTTATGGTTTAATCAACCATATCTTTCACAAGTATTAAAAGAAATGATATTCATATAAAATTAAAATCTTACAAGCTTCAACTTGTAGCTGAGTTGGTAATTTAACATGGTGCTAAAGCTTGATTTGGTATGACGTCCTCGGTTGAATACCTCCCGCTGCAATTTGAATCCTCATTTGATTCTTTGAAAGTCCATGAAGGACTCTTGGTATGGGGCCACACTTTTTGGGAGGGTGTTAAAAATATTTGCTTCCAAAAGTATCACCAATTAATATATTTTAGTGTCACTTCCAAATAAGTCACCCATTGGTACCCTCTATGGTGTCAGTGCATAGGGTGACATTAAAAATTGAATCATCATTTGATTGTTTGAAAGTCCATGAAGGACTCTTTTGGTGTTAGGCCACACTTTTTTGGAGGGTGTTAAAAATATTTGCTTTCAAATATATCACCAATTAATATATTTTGGTGTCTCTTCCAAATGAGTCACCCATTGGTACCTTCAATGGTGTCAGTGCATAGGGTGACATTGTGTTGTAGTGATACCTTCTATTTATGGTGACTTATTATAAATGTCATTATATGCGTTTTTTCTTGTAGTGAATAGCCAAAATGGGTAGTTTTGTCCCAAACTAATTTACCTTTTCAAAATTTAACTTTAGATATTCCCCTAGAGAGAAGTTTGATGCACACATGGAGTCTCCTAAAAAATAAAACATTTCTAACCACAAAAAAGAAAAGAAAAGCAAATTAACATTATTTGCAGCAGTTACCCCTTACACAACCCATGATATTTAAAAGGGAAAATTATGATATGATGTATTACTTTAGTTCTATTTAAAAAAAAGTTTATGAGGAATAGAAAATCAATGACAAGTTAACTAGGAAAATTACTGTAAATATCCCGAACTTTTAAAATTGTTGTCTTTATATCCTGAACTAAAAAACTTGCTTTTTAAATATATAACTTCATATTTGTTAGGAAGTTCTAGCCTCGGACAATCAGAGACTAGACACACTACGTGGACACCAAAAAAGATGTCGTTTTGTATAATGGGATAAACTTATCAATGTCATACAAAACGACGTCGTTTTGTAGCCTTTAAAAACAACATCGTTTTATAACATCCGAGTTTTAATCTGTTGGAAATCAAAGGACATCGTCTTCGATTTGGTCATTGTTTCTCTTTGACGAACTCACAAGTCCGTCTCTTTCTTGAAGACACCATCTTCCATCTTAGATTGTTATGAAGATCTTTCCTTCTCAACAACTAACAATCGATTATTTGTAAGCAGGAAAAATTCAATTTTCACAAAAAAAGATAAAAAGCAGTAATATCAGGTTGGCAAAATTCTCTAGATCTCGGATAGCCAAGCGGATTGCGCCATTAAATTCGTCTCCACGAAATCTAGTGACCAAGAAAAGTTTAAATCGAATTACGAGACGGTCGGAATATTCGATTACTACGGGTGATAAGTCACAAATGTCTTCGGGGATAGGGTATGCGAAAATCTCAGTCGAGGAAATGGCTTTGGGCTAAGTTCATTTAAAATAAAGTGAACTAAAAGAAATAAAAAAAATTTTAGGACTGACAGTCAGGGCCAAAATGTAAAGAATCAAGTATCTAAAGCGAATAATGTGTAACAATATAATATAATGTTATAATTGTAATAAGCAATCAAAAAGGAGGAGGCGGAGAGGGAGAAGGAGGGGCGTCGGAGGTTGCCTTTTTATTGTTGCTTCTCTTTATTTCTTTTAGATTTATGAAAATCGAGTCAGTTTCATCAGGATTGAAGGCAAGAAGTTGATCTCCCAGCACGATTAGAGCTACGTGTGGACATACAAATGCGGAGTTTCGTCAAACTCTCACGGTGAATTTTCCAACTTGTGTTATTTATAGCCTAAAGGTTATTTAATGGACTTTGGAATTGGCTTAAGTAGTGAAAAGCCATAATTCGATCCTCAAATTTTGAATAGAGTGCTTGGAATTTTAAAATTTCGGGACTAGTTTTAGACGGTCCGGGCTGAATTCGGGACTGTTTTGGAGCGAGTTCGTTAGGAATTTTAATTTGTTTTTAGGCAGTCATGACGAATTTTGGGACTATTTTGAATGATCCGGTGTGTTGAGGTTTGGTTTTGCTCGGGGCGATGTCTTAGCCCGGGTTTTGTAGTGTGTTTGGTATCCTGATATTCGGTGATGAAGCGAGTGAAGGACTGAAGGTGACTTTATTTTTATATGAAAGAATCAGGAATTTGGGCCATTTTGTGTGTTATTACTAGAAAATGAATGACGTGAATATTTTGTGTGAAAATGTGTATGGTTGAGTGATTCAAAATGAATTGCTCGTGTTTGTTAATTAGCCCATGTGAGCTAATTTTTGTGTAATTGATTGTGAATTTACATAACATGTTTTATGTGATTTAATTATGTTAATATATATGCATGTGAATATATTAGCATGAATGTGTTTGAATTGACATCATGCATTCCATATGCACTAGGGTAACCTAGAAATTAGGTGTGAGTGCATAGTTGAAATCGACACTGTGTTAGGTGTTTGATGGTGTGTCGTGAGTACATGATTGTGGATCAACACCGCGTAGGGTGTTGATTAGTGGGCTTGATTTATAAGACAACGTCCAAATGAGTCGCACGGGTTAAGAAAATGGAAATAACTCATTGCATTTCATATGCACTGGGGCACCCTAGAACAATAAGAGTGAGTGCATGAGGTGGTTTCTTAAGAGAATTGTTCGGAGGGTTGGCCAAGCAATGTTATTTATCGGAGTGTGTCCGCTCACGACATCGGAGGGTTGTCCATATAATATCAATGCGTCGGTGCGCGATTGATATGTAGAGGGTTGTCCGTACTAAATATAATCATGGATCCCCCTTGAGTGAGTACTGCATGCGGAGGGTTGTACAAAATGGGTGTCGGGTCCTATCCACTATTTATATCGGAGGGAACATCCACGGTTAAAAACAAATACCTTTGTTTGGAATGGTTTCATTCATGATGCATGTTTGAGAGTCAATGAGAACTCGAGGCATATGGGTGCTGGGAGACGCGATATCATAAGTTACGTATGGGTGTAAGAGACCTGCGGTATCACCCAGTATGTTGTCAAAGAAGACACCACGGTCATGTTTATCCGCCAGGCTTGGGTTGTGTGGTCTAGAGTCGAGATTGACTTGGGTTTGTTGCCCATTGGCCTTGCATTGGGTAATGGAGCGGTGAGGCTCGATACGCAGGTCATTAGTATCTTAGTGACGGTTCTCACGGTTCGCGTATCGTAATGAGGCGAGTTAGTGAGTGACTCGGGATATATTACTCAATGACATATTGATGATAAGGGAAGGCTTCGGTACATGGGGCATGGCGTTGATGTGAGTCTCATTATTTCATAGCATGAACGTGGTAAGAGCGTAGCATGTTGCACTTGGATCGCTGTGTTTGTTATCAGGTATTGCATATGCATGGGTGGGAGTAGCCCTTATGAGATACTCACTATGGTTTTGCTCACCCGTCATTAGGACCTTTTAGGTGTGGGTCAAGTGCGGATGGCTGACCACATTCGGGACCGCACATATGAAGCCCAGACTTGTGGCTTTTGATTTTGTATAACATAACCTCAATGTGATAATTTTAATGCATATATTTGTATAAAGTAATTTATTAACTCTTGAGCTATTATGACTAGTTGATGTATTTGGGATATATTTGTGAAGTGTTAGAGTCACGGGGCAGAGTGGCCATTATGTTACTCGCGTAGACCTGATAATGATCATTATGAGCTTGAGCCAGGTTTTGTATTTAGGGTGAGGCTCACCGTACAAAGGGACTGTTTTCGATATTCATGGAATTGGGGTTACGAAGCCATCACGTATTCTTCGCGGGTTGACGGTTGTCCGGGTTCCCAGTTTGGGCGTCACGCGGTATCGAGCATAGGTATCCCGACTCTGGGCTTGGGGGACATGAGTTTAGGCCATTGCTATTGTAATTAAATTGATACGTCGCGGCAGTATGGAGTTGCGGTGCCGCGATGTACCTAAATTCTGTGTTTGACCAGCTTCTTGCATGCATGTGATTGTGTTTCATCGTATCTTGGATCATCTATTCATGTTTATGATCTTATTGATTGTGTTACACATTCGTGGAAAAACTCTCTAGTGTGATGTATATGGGAAATGTGATTCTTGTGAGTTATTATTACAGGAAAATCATCTCACATGGCATAATGTATGCCGGAAAAAGATTGGATCTTAAGGTTAGGAACTATAACCTGAGGTTGGCATCGAAATAGACCTGAAGTCATTAGTTTATGAATAAATAAAGGTGGTTGTAGTATACCATGGTGGTGTTTATTAATCAGTTCATGGTTGTTAAATCCCATTAATGTGGTGCGTTAAACTAACTAGTTCAATGAAATGAGATTAAATAAAGTTTGTTGCCATTTGACATGATGATGTAAGTCGAGTAAGAAGTGATAAGAAAGGGCCTTCAGAAGTCTTGTAGTGCCTTGATGTTGTAATGGGGCCTTTCTTGAAATTGTTGGGGTTATCATTCTTTGCCATTGTATAGGCTAGTCTGTTTAGTGTGGAACAGGTAGCCTCAGGAGGATTTAGAATCCGCATCAATCTCAGGGCGTTCAGAGAGAGGATCAGTGTTGTGAATCATCAGTTATCAGAATTGAAAGTGTTGAATATGAAATTCCGCCTCACAGCGCGACCAAGATCGAACTAAATGTTCCAACTAGAGGTAGCCAATGCATGTTATGAAGCCAGGCAAAGGCCCTCAAAATCTAATGAAATAATATGACAGAGATTTGAGGCTGACTACCTTGACCAATCACACCCAGAGATCACTACCAAGTCATCTGAAAACTCAAAGTTCATAGCTAGCGAGAAGACAGTAACAGACAATCGATCTGCTAGTACCAGTCACAGTTGCTTTGTTTGGTGTCAATATGTGGCCACAAAATGTGGCAGGTAATTTGAAATGGGTGAGATTGTCAATGGGAAGGCAGATGTGGCCATTACTTCTGAGACTCTTATCTGAACCTCTATAATTGGGCTTGTGAGCGGAGGGGCGATAACATATTATACAAAGAAAGAATCAGAGAACATAAGGTTGTTGGGATCTGATCTTGGTGGGAAGAAGGATCGGCCTTCTTCGAGTTTGGGAAAAGACGAAGGATATCCCGGTGCCGAATCTGGGCCGGGTGGGAGCCGATGACGCATCTTCTTGCCATCCATTTAAACCACTAGGCAGTTGCCCGCGGTATGGATCTGGGGTTTTAAGTTTGTATGATCCCCGGTTATCGATGGGACAGCGGAATGTTGATTATTCCTCTTTAGTATGGTTCAAAATCCAGTTTACAGCCATGATCTTCATCTCAGCACCGCCAGTACTCTGAGCGATTGAAGGCCGAGATTATAGGTCGAGTCAGAGATAGGGCTCCGCAGACCGGGACTTGAGGCGTGTCTACGCGTTTATTACCGGCGTGCGAATCGGCCGATTATCTGAGGTACATTTTCATACACCTGCATTTGTTGTTTGATGCATCATGTTCATTATTGCATCTTGATAGCGAAAGGTTTAGGCCAGAGGTTGAAGACCTCTGGGAGAAGAAATATTGTATGGGAAAATTATCTCATAGGATATAGGGTGAAGTTGGTCGAGATATATGAAATTGATGGAGATCACCGAGGGATTACACTCATAGAACGGATGCCAATTAGTGACATGCTGGGTTTGATGACGTTCTTGACAAGGATGGGTTAAGCCGACCAATGCGGGTTGGCCCGATGAATTGTGAGCACGAGGCAGGTTATCATACCCGACACGAGCTTGGAGTTGTGTAGGGTTGCATATGCATGTGAGTGATGCATATATGTGTGGAATTTCGGGGACGAAATTCTGTTAAGGGGGGAAGAATGTAAAACCTGGGAAAAATTCAATTTTTCTAAAAAAAAAGGTAAAACGGTAATTTCAGTTAAAAACCGAAAATTCTATAGATCTCGAATGACGAAATGGATTGCGCCATTAAATTCGTCTCATGAGAAATCCTAGTAGCCCCGGAAAAGTTTCGTCAGTGCGAGAATTGATCGGAATATTTGTTCACGGGTGATAGAGTCACAAATGACTTGAGGGAAAGAAATTTGTCTGAAAATCACAGAAAATCAGAGGAAATGGCAGGGTAAGTTCATTTAAAATAAAGTATTTGAAAGAAATAAAATTTTTCATGACAGAAACGAATCCGAATGAAGCAATATGAATCAAATATCCAAAATAATAATAATAATAATAATAATATAATATTATAATTATAATAAGCAATCAAAAAGGAGGAGACGGAGGAGAGAAGGAGGCCGTTAGAGGAGATTTTTTTATTTTTTTTATTATTTCTTTTCTTTATTTCTTTTGAATCCTGAATGGGATGCAGTTTAAACAGGGGCCGAGAGCAAAGTTGATCTGTGATATGAGAGCTACGCGTGGACACCAAAATGTAGATTTAGTCAAAACTTCCACGAGGTAGATATTTTCCTCATGTGTTATTTAAGCCTAAAAATTTTGTTAATGGTTTGAAATTGGCTTAGAGGGTGTGAAGGCGTGAATTTCAATTATCAAATTTTTGGAATTGATGTGAATTTAAATTTTAGGACTAGATTTTGAGCGATCAGGGCTGGTTAAGAACATTTTAGACAAGTTAATTAGGAATTTTGAGTAATTTTAAATGAGTCGCAATGAAATTACAGGACATTATTTGAGATCAAGATGTGTTTGGATTTAGTTTTACTCAAGGACTAATAATCTTGAGTTTGTGATATGTTTTATTATCTGATATTCGGTGATGAGCTTAGTGAAGGGACAGGTGCCACATTTTATATGAGTTAAGTTGCGACCATTTGTATTATTATTCTTCAGAAATGAATGACGTGAATATTTTTGTGTGAAAATGTGTAGCGTTTAAGGTGATTCAAAATGAATTGTGACATTAGTCGCCATGAGCTAATTTTGAACATGGTGATTGTGAATTTACATAACATGTTTTATGTGATTTAATTATGTTATATATATTCATTGTGAATATATTAGCATGAATGTGTTGGAATTGGAATCATACATTTCCATATACTGAGGTAACTGAAATCGAGGTATGAGTGCATAGTTGGGGTCGACCACGGTGTTAGGTGTTTGATGGTGTGTCGTGAGTACACGGTTGTGGATCGACAGCATGGGGTGTTGATTAGTGGAGCTTGATTAATAAGACAAACGCGTCGAATGGTCGCACGAGTTAAGAAAATGGAAATGGCTCATTGCACATTTCATATGCCTTTGGGGCACCACAGAACAATAGGAATTGAGTGCATGAGGTGGTTTCTGAAGAATTGTTCGGAGGTTGACTGACAATATTATTTATCGAGTGTGTCCACTCTGACATCGGAGGTTAGTCAGTATAACGTGTCGTCAGTCACGCGAATTGATATACATCGGAGGGTTGTCGCGAAATAGATTCTCCAGTCTGTCCACTATTTATATCGGAGGGTTGTCCACGGTTTAAAAACAAATACCTTTGTTTGGAAATGGTTTTCATTCGCGAATGCATGTTTGAAGTCGATGAACTGGGAGCATATGGGTTCAGAAGACCAGCGATATCATAGTTCTGTATGGGTGAGACTGCGGAAATTATCACCCAGAAAAGTTATGTTGTCCAAAAGAGACCTACGGTCGTGTTTATCACATAGACCCGGGTTATGTGAGTAAGTCTGGATGACTTAGTTTGTTGTCCATTGACACTTGTTGGGTAATGTAGCCGGTGAGGGCTCGATACTGGGTCATTGGTAATGCAGTGGCCGAGTTGTCACGGTTAGGCGTATGCATGTTGAGGCGATCGGTGATGGCTGGGATATATTCTTTCAATGGCGTATTGAGTGATGGAGCCGGCGAGCTCGGTACATGGGGCGTGATGGTCAGTCTCATTCATTGCATGTGGTATTCGGTAGACATGTGTATGTTGCGGATGTGTGTTTGATTATCGACCATTGCATGTGCGCCCAGGTGGGGAGTAGCCCTTGTAGGAGATTATCCTCTTTTGGGCTTTACTCACCCGTCATTAAGTTACTGAACTACGAGGTTAGGTGCGGGCAGTGACCTTGCTTATTCGGGCGCACATATAGCGGAGCTTGTGGCTTTGATTTTGTATAACATGTATTAGAATGTGGTAATTTTAATATATGTTTATATAAAGAGTAATTTATTAACTCTTGAACTATTGTAGATAGTTGATGTATTTGGGATATATTTTGTGAGTATTGATACGGGGCAGTGGCGACTATATTACTCGCATGTAGACACACCGTGGTCATTGTGAGGCTTGATTTGGGACAGTTTTGTATTTGGGTAAGGGCTCAGGTACAAAGGAGACTCTACCCGGTTTTCGTGAATGTCGGGTGGGTTGCAGGCATCCACAGTATTCCATGGATGACGAGGTGTCAGCCCACGGACACATGATTTTGGGGCGTCACATAAGCTCTTTCATTCTCCTTGCTTATCCTATCTCATATTGTTATCAAGTAAGGGTTTTCTATATCGAAATGACACTAGGGTTTTCTATGTTGCACTTGGATGTGTGTTTGATTATACGACCATTGCATGTCAAGCCAGGTGAGGCAGCCTTGTAGGAGATTATCCTTCTTGGGCTTTGCTCGCCGTCATTAGGACCCCCTTCGAGTCTGAGTTAGGTCACGAACTGGCCCGACCGCGTCGGGACCGCACATATGAAGAAAACCGACTTGTGGCTTTGATTTTTGTATAACATCATATTAGAATGTAGTAATTTTAATATGTTTTATATAAAGTAAAATTTATTAACTCTTGAACTATTGTAGATAGTTGATGTATTTGGGATATATTTTGTGAGTATTGATGCAGGGGCCCAAGTGGCCATTATATTACTCGCATGTAGACCCTGTGTGGTCATTGTGAACTGTTTGGGACAGTTTTTGTATTTGGGTAGAGCTCCCCGTACAAAGGAGACTCTGCCCGATTTTCGTGAATGTCGGGTAGGTTGCAGAGCATCCACAGTATTAAGCCCGGAGTTGACGGGGTGTCTTGGTTTGCGATTTTGAGGCGTCACACTTAAAGCTCTTTCATTCTCCTTGCTTATCCTATCTCATATTGTTATCAAGTAAGGGTTTTCTATATCGAAATGACACTAGGGTTTATTTGAGAAAAGCATTAGGGTTTCTGTCTTATTTTTCCCGTATCATTCATTATCAGGTAACTTTTCTCTCATTTCCTCTTATGTCTATTGGTGATTTTAATTTTACGGTTTTGTGTTTTTCAATTAGATACAGAATTTTAAGGTTTCTCTTCTCTTATCTTATCTTTTTCAATTCGAGGTTAGATTTAGTTTACAACCCTCTTTTTTTTAGGTTTTAGTTTCTGTATAGTAGGTTGAACTAGGGTTGTGTTTTCGATTTAATGATTTCTATGTGAATTAGGTTTTATTTTACATCCCTCTTCCTTAATTTTTGATTCATTGATTTCTCTATGATTTAAGGTTTCGTTTTGACTTTGGTATCATTTTGAAATCTCTCCTTCACCATGAGTTCTTTAACTATTGATAATTGTGAAGAGGTTGTGAGGGATTATCGAGAGCATCCTCTAATCTGTAACTGTGGGAAACCTACAAAACTGAGGACTTCATGGACAAATAAAAATCATGCTCGATGATTTTGGAATTGCTCGCAAAAGGGGGTAAGCTGTATTTTTTTGTAAACTTACTTCATTGTCTATGTTAGCTCGATTGACAATTGTTGTTTTTGAACAAATAATGTTGTTAGAAAAAAAATTTTATTAAGATTTTAGCGCTGCTTTTTTTGAACAAATGATCTTGTTGAAAAAGTATTGTATTGAGATTTTTGCAAACTTAGTTCATTGTCTATGTTAGCTCAATTGAAAATTTATGTTTTTGAACAAATGATGTTGAAAAAGTACTATATTAATTCATTATTTTAGTTCATTTATGTTTTTTTGTACTTCTTTGTGGATACTAATATTAATGCATTGTGTTGTTGGTAGGGAAATTGTTGTGATTACTTCACATGGAATGATGAAGCATCAAATGAATTTTAGTGAATGTGCTCAATGCATTCAAAAAAGATGCTCCTCATTTACTACCAACACTAGCGAGGGATGGAGGGAAAATGGTCTTACTTTCAAATTTAAGACATATATAAGTCAAGATTGGAGATTGACATGATTAAATTGAAGCTACATTAAGCTGAAAAATAAAATGCATGTTAAAGAGGGAAGCTCGGTGCTACAAAATCGCATTCGAATTATGTTTAGTGTTTATTGTGTTTGTAATTAACTTATACATTTTGTAATTTGTAATTAACATGTAGGACTTGTGATTCTAATTATGGGACTTCGTTCGATTTTGGTACATGACCAGATTAAATTCTGGTGCGATTCTGAACTTAGTTTGTATGCATGAGGTGACGATGAGTCTCATAACATATGAAGTCTCATTTTCTAATGATTTGTCATTGAGATGAATCAGGTGTGCGACTCTTTGTTCAGAAAACCATCATCCATCAATTTTTCCTTATATAATCTGCGACTGGTGTGGTTCTCCTTCATTTTTAATATAGCGGTTAATCTTCCGGTAACGTCATGGACGTAAATCGATCATATGTAACACTCTGAGGGTGTAGACTCATGTTAGTCAGATCTTCCATATCTTTAAATTATGGACTCCGATCTGAATTATCATTCTTTGATTGATTATCATTGGACATGTTTATCAAATAAGATCAGCAACATCATTCAGCCTTTCATTAACTGATTCTTTTGTTTTCTATTGATTCTCATTGGATGTTTGATCTTTGGCATTCATGGACCTAAAAAAAACAAAACAAAAACGAGATTATTGTGTTCTACTTATTACTCATGGATAAAATGATACATTAACATGATGTACCTTTTGTGATGAAGAGTAGGCGACATTGACAGATCCGTGAATGGATATATATTGATTAACATCTCAAAGAAACGTATAAACTCATTGGTTTTGCCTTCACCTTTTATGGCAATGGGACATCTGCTTGTGTTTGTCTCCCAGACAAATGTACCTGTGGTGATTTAAAATGTTCCATCTAAGCCAATGATTGGCCTACAAACCTTGTCTAAACCCATCCCTTAACAAGTTGTAACCAACATACAACTCTTGAATATTGACTTATTTGTAGTTTCATCTAAATCAATATGAAGGATGAAAGATCCATTGGAATCAATCCGCATTTGCTTCTCTAAATACCTCCTCACTATGCCATAATGTTCCTCAAGTTTGCCTTTTATCATTTTCTGAGCAATTTGTCTAACCTTGCTTAACAACGCCATGGGTTCACGCCTTTATATTGTTTTATCATCACCAGCACCTCATTTCATTCATTGTGAGTTAGGATTCTGTCGACCACATCGGTTCCACGAAGTATGAGTGGTATATAAGCTTGAGAGGTTCTCCCACACCTATCAAAGCCCGGTTTTAGGTTAAGCTCAGGATTAGGCTTGAGGCCTATCATTGGTGCTTCATTGAGATCGGGTTGCGCCAACATGGGGGCTACGGAAAAAGGCACACAGTGCCCTAAAATTGAGTCACAGTTTGAATGCTAGCAGTGTGAGCCACACCAGTGAATGCCGTCCGCGGACGTCTAGTGTAGCGACCACAGAACCCGACTTGACGAATGGCGGATCGGCAAAAACAGGGACGCCCATTTAATTCTTGTTACATTTATTAAGTTTTCTTTTTCAAAATTAGTCGCGACGATCCGGCCCGGCCGGAATAAGTCAAGCGGGCGGTTTTACTCAAGCGTTTTATTTATTTTATTAAAACATTTAATTAATTTGTTTAGTGCGGAAAGCGGTTTGATTTTAAAAATGACCCACAGTCATTTACAAATTTCAAAGCAATTAATTTGACCCGTAAACATTAACAAATACATTTACAAAAGAAAGGCATTCTATGCCCTTTCAAAAATGATATACAAAAATCAAGGTTCAGGGTTTAACCCTTTTTGTTTACAAAATATCACTTGTTCAAAAGAGATGATATGCAAATGACGGAGTATATACTTATACGCCGTTCTCTCTCTATGACTCTGCGCTGCACGATCTTGTCTCCCTTCTTGTCTACTCGAAACTGCATAGATAAAAAGAACTATAAGCTAAACATTTTCATGCTTGAGTGGTTCTATACGATTCTATTTCAATATTCAATGTAGCTTAGCATGCATTTAACATTAAACCATGCCTATTAATTCAACATATACTCATATATTGTTTTTCGCATGCTTTAAATTTCTAAATCGTTACCAAATCACATTATACAATTTCAATGCAACAATTCATTTCACAATTCGATTTATGAGATTTAAGCATATACATAAATCCCATTTATGCTAAACGATATTGGTTATTTCACATGACTATTTAATTCCGTTTCGTGATTCCGTTTAATGATCTCCTGCCATATTATCATTGACTAATTTCAATTCACATTTTACGATGGATTCCGTTTGATTAATCAGCCCTTATTATCATTCGGTAATGTGCTTACACATTTAACAATTGATCTCCGTCATGACGGATGTCGTTTGGTGCACCAGAGCATGGGTATCAATTAAATGTATACGCCATCATGCGGATGCCGATTGGTGCATCCGTCAAGTGGGACATTTCTTCAATACTATCGCCATCATGGCGGATGCGATTGGAGTATCCGCCAAGTGAGACATTGGACAATTTCGGTTTGACTTAATGACGGATGTCGATTGGTGCATCCATTCGAGGCGGTTCATTACATATATCATTCAATTCATTGGTTTTAAAATACACATTTCAATTCCCATAATCCTTTCGTTATCGTCTTTTCAAAGATATACTCATTCACATACTCATTCATATACTCATTCATGTACTTATTTCATATTTACTTGGTAAACTGCAAAATACTTGAAATAAGAATAGAGTCGGAAAACGAACATGCAAAACATAGAGCAAAGGAATAGAAGTCGGTAGAACAAACCCAAAAATCTTTGCGCTTTGGTTTGTCCTTGGAATCAATCTCAGTTTAGTTTTCCTCCTAAATCGATTCACTCTAGAGTTTGTCAAACTCAGGTCAGTCTCTACTTGCGGGTCTTGTCACGAGGAAGGATTTTCCTCTTGCTTGTGGGGATATAGATTAGATGGTTGGGAATCTAGGAAAGTGAGAGAGAGGCTTCTCACACTAAAATATCTCCTCTTTTCTCTGTTTTCCTTTCTTTCTGGATCACCCTTAATCGTACTTTAAAAAGGAAGAAACTTCCTCCCTCTTTCCTACATGCCACATGCCCATTCCTTGAATTTTTTCTTTATTTCTTTATTTGTTTTTTTTATTTCTTTTTATATTTAGGTCCCTCAATTTCTCTATTATTCTTCATTTAAGTCTCCTATTATTTCCCATTTCTCATTTATTTCTCCTAATTTCACTTAGACATATAAACTTACTTACAATTGACCCTTAGGTCCGCATTTTACAATTTCCATATTTTCTCTTTTCACTTGGGTTTATTTACCGGATTCGATAATCATTTAATCAATATTCATCTAACAATTCGAGAAAAATACCCGAGTTAGCCTGATATACCGGAATATATAATAATTCTTATTATAAAAATTCTAGGGTATTTTTGGGGCGTTACATCTAGTTTCTTAAAGGGTATGGAATGATACGATCTCACGTCGGTTTCACACAAGAGTGTGGAGTAGTACTTAAGCTTGAGAGGTTCTCCCACTTATCAGGCCGGTCTTTTGGGTTGGGCTATCCGATTGGGCTTGAGGCCCTATCAAATTCCTCTTGAACTTCTCTATGAATTTATTTGTCATAAACTTAGCAGAACCTATCTATTATGTTGCACTCCATAGCAAGTGTACACATTAGTTAAGGTTTTGATCATAAAAGTATTCTCATACCTAAGCATACTATCATACAATCTCCAATTACAACCTTCCTAACATCGAGCATCTAATTGTTTACTAGTGCTCTTTACCCAATTTAAGTTGTATCTATTTATTATTGCCCACTTTCTAACAACTCATTTACATTCAACAACATCCTTAAATTTTTGCATCTTCTTGAACTTAAAGGTGGCAAGATCAACTCTTGGATCATACGCATCTTGCCTTGTCTTCCTCTTTCTCTCTTTAACAAACAACTCATCTTCATCAGTACTTAAGGGTGTCATTGCTCCATCATCATCGATGTAATTGTATTGACTAAGTGGCCTATCACTATCAATGTCATTGTTAGCTGCATTTTCCTCATCAGTACTTAATAGTGCTTTGCCACGACCTTCATTATCCTCCCTCTCATGTAATGATTCTCCTTCTAATTGCAAACTCTCCACATCTTCCTCATCATAACCTCCACCAACAACACTACATTCACCATCCATCTCTGCATTTACATCCTCACTTTCTACCATCTCATTAACATTGTCAATTCCTTTGTTTCTAACACGTTCACAATAAACATCAATTTTGCCTTCTCATTTTAAGCATATTAAAATCCATATTATCATTAAAAAAATGTAATTCCTTCACTAAAACCCATCCCTGGCTTTAGATATGCTATCATCTTAATACTAGCATATATAATTTTCACGTCCCTTTCTTGGTCAAAGTAAGAAAATGTGTCCAAGTTAAAGACATTTAGGTAACCCACTCGCCACCATAAGACCGGTGGCCCCGTGCGTATAAACTTCCCATCGTGGTGGAAGTTCATAGTAAGAACATCATTCAAGAACCTGTAACGCAAACAATAACAAGAGAGATATAATCAAAATATGTACCAAACATAACAATATCTTCACGAAACTTTGTTTCAACCAGTTTGAGAGAAGTAATGTCCCAGAAACATAATAGGAATCCATTTCAGTTTATGGGAAGTTTAATACGACAATAGATCACTCATACCAAATATTTATGAAAAAATTAATATTTCAGAACCATTTCCAAAACATTTCAGGAATATTAACATTTCAAACACCATACCAAATATTTTGGAAATCATCAACCAACTTATTAACCCAAAAAGAAAATAAAACCATATTTCATCAAACAATATAAGTAGTTGCTTCATATTAACAAAAATAATGATCCAAATAATCTTTTAGGAATCCTAACAAACTACATATCGGTAGGCGAGATACAGTTCTTTCATTATTAAAGTCGTTGAAAGACTTAAATCAGGTAATTGGTAAATCATTTGATTTCGCCAAAAAAAAAATCACACCACAGGTGAAGAGTTGTTGTCGGAATGACAATTGCAGTAATGGAGGATGAAGATCAGGATTTTTCAAATGTTGAAAATGGTGTCCATTGATTTCCAATAGATTAAAACTCATATGTTATTAAAAAACGACGCCGTTTTGGATTATAAAATGAAATTGTTGTTTTTTTGTATGATAATGGATAAGTTTATCTCATTATACAAAACGACGTCATTTTTGGTTTCCACGTATGCAAAGGTCTAGATTTGGAGTTAGGTTTTGAATATTCGAGGCTAAAACTATAACAAATATGAAAGTTAGTATACTTAAAAAAGCAAGTTTTTTAGTTTAGGATAAAAAGACAATAATTTTAGAAGTTCACAATATTTACCGTAATTTTTCCTATTTAAAAAATAATCCTTCTTAGGTTTTACATGTGTGAGAGAGGTTTTGTTACAAAAGTACCTTTGTGACAACTGACCAGAAACTAAAAAAAAAATTGAACCCTAGATATTATGAATTCTACATTGGAGATCATTGTAACATCAAGTAATCAAATCATATGAAGATACCAACAACATAATCAAATCATAAGCAGAAGTAAAATGTCAAAATATAGATACCTTTAACCATTGTTGAGAAACAGAGAAACTGGAATACTGAAAAACTGAAAATGTTGAAACTGAAGCACCAAAATGAAATCACTTTTGGTTCTTCTAAACCCTTCTCAAAAATAGAACTTGATGGTGACTCTGTATATCTTAGTAGGCTTAGGGACCAAAAAAATGCCTCATCGATTCCTTATATGGAGACCAGGCCATCACTGGTTTCCCTAAGAGGTGTAAGGGTTAAGGATTAAGAAGTGTTATGGGAGATTTAAATTTTGAATTTAAAGTTCAAATTATATGGATCATTCTAACATTCTCCCACTTGGTCCATATAGTTCAACACCTATCATAAGAGAAAACCAAATATATAAATCATGGCAATAAGTCATTTTATAGTGAGTAGTATCTTCCATGTATTACAATATATCAAGTTCCTCAACACAAACCCTTAAACTTAATGAATAAACCATATGTTTATTCAAGGTCCAAGCTTAATGATATTTCTCAAAATAATAATAATAATCTGAAATGTACAAAACCATATGAGAAAATATCATATTGAATAAGAGTTTCATTAAAATAATGAATATACGTACAATAAAATTACATCGTAGAACCAAGTCCCATTTGTACTACATGATC
The DNA here is from genome assembly GCA_016808115.1 of Tetrastigma voinierianum. Lineage (NCBI taxonomy): Eukaryota > Viridiplantae > Streptophyta > Magnoliopsida > Vitales > Vitaceae > Tetrastigma > Tetrastigma voinierianum. The sequence continues at coordinate 236,338 of JAEQBH010002005.1, read as the reverse complement.
CTTAAAATACTTAGGTGGCATGCCTTTAGTTAAAGGATCGGCAATCATCGACTCTGGTGCTAAATGTTAACCGATGATGTACTTTTCATTCTTTAACCGTTCTCTTTATGGCTAAGTGCCCAATGTCGATATGCTTGCCGACTTCCACTCTTGTGGGCAGTGATGTGGTTCACCCGCAGGCAGATTATCGCAGTACAACTTTGTACTGAATATAGAATCCACAATTCTAAGCCCAAATACGAAACTCTTGAACCATACACCATGCTAGCTAGCCTCAAAACAAGATACGAACTCAACTTCCATAGTGGAAGTGGCAGTAAAAGTCTGCTTTGCACTTCTCCAAGGTATAGCTCCATCAGCTAGCTTGAAAATATAACCAGATATTGATTTAAGAAAATCAACATGGCTAGCAAAGTCTGAATCGGAGTAGCTAATCACCTCAAAACTATATGTTCGTCTATACATAAGCATGTAATCCTTTGTTCCTTGAAGGTATCTCATTACCTTTTTTGTAGCTGTGACACCCCAAATCCGGGAATTAGTTGACTACCCGTGACATTGGAAACACTACGTGAATGTCGGGTGACCGACATTTTCTCCGCAAAATGCGCGGAGTCTCTCCTTTGTACGGGAGCTCTACCCCGAGAACAAACTGTCCCCAAAACAATCCCGATATAATCGATGAGTACAAATGGCCATAGGCCCATATACAATGCTCATCAAATACACTAACTATATACCATAGTTTTGAGTTAAACAAATTTACTCTTATACAACATATCGATCAAAAAGTTTAAAAACATTCTAATACATGTATCCAACTAAAACCAAAGCCACAACCGACTTTCTTCAAAATGGGCCTCTAGGATGAGCAGGTCTCACTCCGATAAATCCACATTTTGAAATAAATATAATTCCTTACGACGGGAGTGAGCTAATGCTGATGATGGAATCACCACACAAATGGGTTACTCCCCACCTAAGTGCATATGCAATGATCCTAAGTAGACACACATTCAAGCAAATACGTGATCCTACTTGAATGTCTAAATGACCAACCCATGTCTCGAGTCCTCACGGACTCCCTCACACTTGCCTAAGCCATGTATGAGAAGACCATTTTCAACAAAGGTATTTGTTAAGTATGACAGCCCTCAGTATAAGTAGTGGACCGACTCAGGTCTCAGCTGATGGGCGACCTCCGATGTATATCAAATTGAGCGACTCGTGATTGATATTTTATATGGACATACCCTTCGATATTTTGTAATGGACACCTCCGATTATTATTATTATTAGTCAACCCTCGAGAGCAATTCTCTCGATAAACCACCTCATGCACTCACTCCTATTATTTCTAAAGATTGCCCAGTGCATATGGAATGCTGATACCAATTCAATACAATTCCTTATAACACATGCAAATATATATAACATGATATACATTTACATAATTTAATCACACAAACATATGTTATACAATTTAATCCATTACACGAAATTAGATCACTTAAAATTTATTGACAGCCCACGAAACAGACTAAATTTGAATTTATAGCCAAACACATTTTCTCACAAAATTTATTTCTTGGAACTACTATTCACGTGAGCGGTGAAACCTCAGTTACTATTGCAGCAAATCCTGTATGGTTCTCTTTGTGAAGCGATTTTCATATATTTAAAGCCCCATACACATCTGGCCACAATTTGTTTCACAATTTACAACACAAACACCCAAAACAGCCCTAAATTGTTACGGATTGCACCATTGGGTTTCATAAATTCCAACACTTCGGTTCCAAGATTTGGAACCGATCAGCTTTGGATTCAAGACTCAGCTTGGCTTGAAACATTAACAAAGCTCTTAAATCCAAGAGTAAAACAAGTAGGATAAAACCCTACCTCCGATTTGTCGAAACTCCTTACAAAGCTAGGAGCCCTTTCGTAGGCCTCACCGCGTAGGCGACTTTCCTTCTTGCTCAGAAGAATTGGTCGGATCGCTGTAATCTTAGAGGAGAAGTCAGCAGCCTCTCTCTGCTCCTCACAAAAACAAACCTAAAAGCTCACCACATATCCTCCCCCCTTTCCCTTCAAGTTTTGTTCTTTTACTTAAAGGTAGGAGACAACACTATTCTCTATTTCGTATTATTATCATTTAACTATTCATCCATGTCCCTAAAATCTTGGATTTTCGACATTTAGCACCTATCTGACGTCGTTTGATCCATTCTCTCTCCATTACATTGTGTAACATGAGTCACGTGTTATCGGTGACTTTTGTCACATCATGTAGTTTCACATTTTCGAAACTCAATGCCTCAGCGTGCAAATTAATTTATGCCGAAATTGGCCAAATTTGGCGTTTGGCTGTTCGCGAGACTATTCGCTGATGAAATCGTTCGTCATCAGAGATCTAGAAAAATTTGGATTTTGGCCAAAGTACGAATTTTCCATTTTCTAAAGTGAAATTTTCTCGGTCTTACATTCTCCCTCCTTAAAGATTCGTCCGAAATTACGGACAATCCATGATCGCTCACATCATATGCAACATGCGGCTACCATGCATGTAAACTAGTCATTTGAATATTAAGGAACTAAACTACGATACTTTCATCCTAAACGAAGGGATAAGTGGCCCCCCATCGTGTCTCGTGCTCCCCGCGTTGATATCCACTCCATAGTTCCGCCATAGCACTCTCACTAGCCTCACGATTAACGTACATAAAACGATCACGAGCTGTCAGAATTTTCTTGGTCCTCCTCGAAGATTAAGTCAATGTCAACCTCGATACATCCTAATCCACCACATAGTGGATGCGGGTATACTTCCGGAGCATGGAGACGTGAAATACCTCATGGACACCTGATATGTTGGGTGGTAAGCCAGCCGTGCGATTCGCCACCTACCTCTGGTATCACGAAGGTCAGCAGATCTCGGTGATAACTTCCCTCGCTTGCAGGGCGACCACTCCTCTCTTGGGCGTCACCTTGAGAAGGCGTGATCTCAACCTCGAACTCTAGGGTTGACCGTCGTACATCCGCATAGCTCTTCTGGCTACGGCCGTGAAAACGGCGTCGTATCAAGCTCGCCTTCTCGGAGGTGTCTCTAATCGAATTAGGACCCGATCAATGGAGCTCTCTCCCACCTCGGTCAACATAACGGTGACTGCATGGCCTCTGCGCCACAATGCCTCATACGGTGCCATCAAAGTATACTTTCCTTTATTCAGCATTGTTGTAAAGTGAATTCTAGAACAGTGCTCTTCCCGGCTACCCGCTATGATCCAAGACGCATGCTCGCAGCATGTCCTCTAACACCTGTATAGTCCTCTCAGATTGACCATCTGTCTGTGGGTGGAAAGCTATACTGATGGTCAGCCGTGTGCCCATAGTCTTTTGGAAACTCTTCCAAAAGTGAGCTATAAACCTCGGGTCCCTATCCGATACTATGGATACCGGTACTCCATGTAACCAGACTATCTCTCGAATATACAAACATGCAGAATCTCTCCAATGAGAAGCTCATCCGCATGGCTAGAAAATGTGCCGACTTCGTGAGTCGGTCCGCTATCACCCATACCGCATCATGTCTCTGTGGTGTCGAAGTGGCGAGTAGATTATAAAGTCCATCTGACGTGCTCCTTCCCGCCGAAGCCTCTAATGGTAGTAGCCCTGCGGCTTACGATGCTCGGCCTTAACTTTAATGACGTGGGGACATCGTCGCTGCAAAGTCCCTCAGTGTCTCTTAATTCACTCCGGTAGTGCGGCGGCGAAGATCCGGTACATCTTCGTGCCACAGTTCCGGCCGTCAGGAGTAATGAAACTCACATTAATCTTCTCTCTCGAAGTCGGTCAAATGGGGAACCACTACGTCCTCTATCTGAGACTACCATACATTATTATACAGTCCGACCTTCGTCACCCATGCATTATGCTTGATCCACGATGGACACTATCTCGCCGTCCTACCGCGGGACTCAATCACTCTGCTGTAAGGCCCGATCACTTCTACTACGACTCCCCAGCATTGCCTGTGCGCAAGAAAACTGTTTATCGTATAATCAAAAGCACATCCCACAGTCTCCAACATCTGCAACCTCGGGAAGCTATACTAGCCAATACTCCACATTGACATGATGGCCTCAGCCACCACGTTTGCCTTACCGGGATGGTAATGTAAAGTGAAGTCATAATCCTCTAGGAACTCCATCCATACCGCGTTGCCTCATGTTAAGGTCAGTTCTGTGAATATACGCCCCGGACTTTATTAATTACGGAGTACACCTCGAACTCCTCGCCCAGAGTATAAGTAGTGGCGCCAAATCTTCAAGGCAAAGACTCACGCCATGACTCCATGTCGTGTGGAGTAGTGCGCTCATGATTCTTGGTGATGGGAACTGATAAGCTACTACCCTCGGTTGCATCAAAACACATCCCAGTCCGGCCCTCGAGACATCACAATACATTGTGTACCCCTGTCCCCTGTTCGGAACTATCAAGATAGGAGCTGAAGTAAGTCTCCTCTTTAAATCCTGAAATGCTTCCTCGCATTGGTCATCCCAATCAAACTTGACCTCATTCCGGGTCAACCTTGTCATAAGAGTCTTGCTAATCGGAGAAATCCTCAATGAATCTCACCGTAGTACCCAGTAATCAAGAAACTAGGTATCTTGAAGCGACTTGACCTCTCCTAACTTTCATCCGGCCCCTCGACCTTCTCTAGAGGTCCACGCCACGCGATCTTTTAGACACCACGTGTCCAAAATCTTATACCTCGATGTGAGGCTTCGCACTTCTTGAACTTGGCTCAACAGCGCATAATACAATCCTCGAATGATACTCATGCTCCCTCGGCAGGAGTAGATCAAAATGTCATCGAGAAGACCACGACAAAAGTGATCTAGATAGGGTTGGAATACCACATGCATGAGATCCCACAGATACTCGCAGCATTCGTCAATCGAAAGGGCATCATGTAGCTCAGTCACCATAAACGTGCTTACTAGCTATTTGTCTTGGGGATATACGTATCTAACCCTCGGTGATGGTAACTAGTGCGAGTCTATCTTGAAGTAGACCGCTCCTCTCAAGTGATCTATAAATCGTCGATCTCGGTATGCAGGTACGATTCTTGATCGTAACCTGTTGGTATTTGTAATCAATGCGCGATTCGAAGGGTCTTATCCTTCTTCTTCCTGAATAGAACCCGGGCGCCCGTGGTGAAGTGCCGATCTAATGAACCCCTTGTCCGGTAGCTCGCAGCCATTTGGACTCACGAGTTCCCTCTGGCTCTACTAGTGCCATCTTATGCGGAGTCATAGAGATGGGTGAAGTACTAGGGTGTAACTCGATACCGAAGTCTACAACCCTCTGTGGAGGTAGTCCACGTAGCTCATCTGGAAAAACATCCACATATTCGCACACTAGGGGTAGATCTGATCACGGTCTCTCCTCGTCCTCTAGGGTAAAGCTAGCTAGCCAACCCGCTAGCGTCCTTGACACGGACTCATTATCTTGTGCGGGAAAAAATATCTGCTTGTCCCCCTTTGAAATACCACCACGAGTCACGGAGTCTTGCGTGTGTTGCGGTAACCCTCCTATACTCACATTCGATGTGTGACCACAACGAAATTTTGTCGGCCGATCCATCCCAGATGGCATCGAATTGACATGTCCATGATCCTCGGTCACTTGTGAGTAAAGTCCCAAGATCTCGACTACATGAACCGACATATCGTACTAATTATCATACCAATCCTAGGGAGAACTCACATATAAAGGCTACTCCTCTCCAAGGTCTCAACCTCTAAACCAACTATCACAAGTGATGTAGCAATGAATGAATCTGGCTTACCATAATCAAACACTCTTGCCCATAAGCGAGATAGCAAAGCGTACCACTGTATAACTAGGCGATCGTGACTCGGCTGCGATTGTGATGGCGTAGACCGCCCTGAACTCACAGCGTCCACACTGTGGGCCTTGTCTGCCTCTGCCCATGCTCACGGCCTCTCGGGCCCTTTGTGAAATGGGAGGTGCCCATGTAGCTCCACTTGAAGGCAGGGCAGGCTCCTTTGGCTGTGCACCCGGGTGTGGAGGAATATGCGTATCCTCTGTCCGCCATGTTGGGGTTGTCTTTGTCTCACGAAACCTTGGGATCCTGTCTGCAGGGGGCGATCCTCGTCATGTGCAGGTAGCGTGATGCTTTACCATGCGCCCGGCTGACCAGGCAACTCTCATTATCCGCAGCGGGATGGGCTGCGACTCTGGAACCCTCGTTAACTAAACCTTACACTTCTTTCTCGAACTAAAGAAGGCGACTCTCCTTCCTCTTGCTACTAACACCCGCATCCCAGTGCTCAGGCGTCCTCGATCTCTTCTCTATAGTCAAAGGCGGTCCAAATCATGGAGTCCATATCCTATAGGCGAAGTCCTACAATCCTGGCCCGAATGGACAACTTTAGCCCATTCTCGAATCTCCTAACCTTGGCCATGTCCGTGGCCACGTAATCATCAGCAAATCGGTCTAGCTATGTGAATCTAGCCACATAATCCATCACGGTCATCGTCCCCTGCTTCAGCTCTAAGAACTCCTGAGCCTTCACATGCCTCGTAGTATCCGGAAAGTACTTACCCATGAACATCTCCTGAAACTCTGCCCATGTCATTGCCTCTAGATCTCTAGAGGTCGCGCCCATTCCGTAATGCGCAAACCATGCTCCCAGGCTGGAGCAGCTAGTCTAATCTGGTAGGTATCGGTAATCTCCGTAGCCTCTAACACCTTCTGCTTGCATGACCAATGAGTACGCCGCGATCTCCTCCCCTGCAAATGTCGGAGGATGATGTGCCTAAACCTATGGAGGTTGCTCGGACCTCACGACTACCTGCGCGGCACATTGCAATAGCCGACCGGCCGCGATCCACTGCGGCCTTAACAAAGGCTCTTTGGTCAAATGCGGTGGTGCGACGGTACCCTATGGACGCCCTCTACGCCCTCGCCCTCTACGCCCTCGCCCTTGCCCTCGACTAGCCATCTACACATGTCAAATGACAAGTTAAAATTCAATGCAGTATCTCTAAGGTGTAAACACCACCTCGAGACACTATTCACATAACGGAAAAAAATTTTCACATACCACGTCATTATAGTAAACGCAATATAAATATCTCATATATTAAATCATACACAGAAAATTTTTTAAAATTTTTGTATTTTTTTTCCTGTGAACAGTGTTCATGAATAGTGTCCATAGACGATTTATCGGCTTGATAACACGAGCGATTACCTGTGATTACGCTGCGCGAGGTCGAAGTCGTGGTGCTGGCACGCAGCGTGTCAGCGCAGCGGCCCGAAGTCAATGGGCGTGCGCGGTCACGTGGCATGGGCGTGCGGCGGATGCGACAATGCCCGGGGCGGCTTGCGGTCGCGACCTCAAAACTCAGTCGCTGACACGAAGCCAGGCCCGGCTAAGGCTTAGGTCGCGACACGGCCCGCCTAGCCCTTATCCAGGCTAGGTCGCGATGCCAAATCTAGGTCGCGACACCCTCAAGGCCATACTAGGTCGCGACCAAAACAACGAGGTCGCGACACCTAATTCCATAGAGCTGACGAGAATCGAATTCGTGACATCAAATTGATGTCAGCGACACGAATTCAGTGCCCCCCTTGCGGCGTAAAGCGAATTCGCCCGACACGAGACCTGTGATCCGGCCGGTCGCAGCGTCAACTTACAGTGGCGACCTCAAGCCTTAAACCGTCGCGACCTCAAATCGATGTCGCAACCTCAAATAGGTACTAATCTGCAACGACCTCATTTTCCTGGTCGCGACCCATCCAGGTCCTACACAGCCCAGCCAGGTCGCGACGCCCATTTTTTGTCGTGACTTCAAGCTGCTCCTCAAAGCTTTCCACCCTGTCGCAACCTCAAAATCCAGGTTGTACACCCTCAATATCCAGGTTACAACCTCAAAATCCAGGTTGCAACACTCTCAAACCTAAATCAGGTCACAACGTCAAAGTCAAGTCGCGACCTCAAATCGTCTTCCAAAGGTCATAACATGAATTTCATGTCACGACTAAGGACCCTTCAGTCCTAACCTCAGCTAGGTCGTGACACCAAAAAGGATGTCGTGACACCAACCCCTCCGGTCTGGAAATTCGCAGCGACAAAGATGTCGACCTGCATACTGTCGACCAGTCGCGCGCGTTGCCGGGTCGTGGTGTATTTGTGTTGTGCGTGTTGCTGCGCGTGTAGCCTCCCCTGCCCTGCGCACCTGCTGCCCTCCTGTCACGACCTCAAAACTAGGTCATGACCTAGTCTTTGGAAATTAGGATAGCCATTCCATTCTGCCTTACCGCAATTTTTTTTTTCATTAATTACGGACCATTTTGTTGAGAATTTTGAAACACCTAAGGTTTTAATTTCTCGACCCTAGTGTTCACATTTTTCCTATGCTATTCACCCAGTATATAAGCACACAATTCATAACAATCAACATGCTATACACACCATTCACACATCAATCACCAAAGTGCATAAGGAATGTGTGTTCTAACGATGCCCATCAGTCTAAGTAATCATTATACCTAACTTATCGACACTCGCTCCTGGAAGTATTTTAAACCTAGGCTGATAAAAGGCGCTGACACCCCAAATCTCGGGGTCGTTGACTACAGTGACCAGCGGAAACACTTCGTGAATGTCGGGTGACGGAGCATTTATAAAATCGGAGGCGAGTCTCCTTTGCATGCGGGAGCTCTACCCAATTAAACATCCCAAACAATCCAATATAATCCAATATGACTACAACTTAGGCCCATATACCAATGCTCATCAAATACACTAACTATAGTTTCAAATTTGTATTTACTCTTATCTAACCTATAATAAAGTTGCGTATTCTAATACATGTATCCAACTAAAACCAAAGTCACAACCCGACTTTCTTCAAAATCGGCCTCTAGGATGAGCTGTCTCCTCGTGCACTCCCTGTACCTGAAATAATATAATTCCCTCGGCGAGGTGATAATGCCGATAGTGGAATCCTCTAAATGGGATTTGCTACACCTAAGTGCATATACGATGATCCTAAGTAGACACATTCAAGCAAATCGTGATCCCTAGCGAATGTCTAAATGACCAACCCATGTCTCGAGATTTACTCTGGACTCCCTCTACACTGCCTAAGCCATGTATGAGAAGACCATTTTCAACAAAGGTATTTGTTTTTAATTATGAACAACCCTCCGATATAAGTAGTGGACCGACTCCGATTATCTATTTAGTGGACAACCCTCCGATGTATATCAATTGGGCCGACTCAGAGCGATTAGGTAATTTTATATAGACTAACCTCGATATTGTAATGGACACACTCCGATGATTATTATTATTAATTGACCCTCGAAACAATTCTCAGAAACCACCGTGCACTCATTTCTATTGTTAAGGTCTTGCAGTGCATATGGAATGCATGATGCCAATTCAATACAATTCATATAACACATGCAAATATATAACATGATATACATTTACATAATTTAATCCACACAAACATGTTATGCAATTTCGCGATCCATTACGCCCAAAAATTAGATCGCGTGGGCACAGTGTGGCGCGAGAAGCGGTCGATTTGAATTACTCAACCAAACACATTTTCTCACAAAATTTATTTCTTGAACACTATTCATGTGAACAGTGAAACCCTCGGGTTACTGTTCACGGCAAATCACCAACATCGGTTCTACTTTGTGAAACCGAATTTCATAGCCATTCATTTTGTACACATCCTGATACAATTTGTTTACGAATTTACAACCTGAAACACCCAAAAGCGACCTAGGGTATTTACGGATTTTCTTGGGTTCATGATTCAATAACAGGTTCCAATTTGGAACCAATCAAGCGATGCGTTCGAGGCCTCGAAACCAATAGAAACATCAACAAAGCAAATCAAGAGTAAAACAGAGTAGAATAAAGCCCCTACCTCCACGGAGTTTGTGTGAAGCTCCTTAAAACCGAGAGCCGGCTCCTTAGGCCTCGCGCGTGAGACTTTCTTTCATGCTCCGAAGAATTCCGACGATCGGATCGCTCGTAATCTTAGAGAGAAGTCGCACTCTCTCTCTTTAAAACACAACCTAAAAGCTCACTACATCTCCTCCCCCCTTTCCCTTCACGTTTTGTTCTGTTACTTAAAGGTAGGAGACAACACTATTCTCTATTTCGTCTTATTATCATTTAACTATTCATCCATGTCCCTAAAATCTTGGATTTTCGACATTTGGCACTATCTCGGCCGTCCGTTTTGATCATTTCTCTACTCATGCAACATGTGTAACATGAGTACATGTTATCGGTGACTTTTGTCACATCACATGTCGTTTTACGGCACTTTCAGCTACGTCACGCCGAGAAAACGTCGCAGTGACATCTTGAAATTCGACGAAATTTGACGTGTTAGTTAGATTTCGTGAGACTATTCAAACGGTGAAATCCGTTTCATCATCCAAGATCTAGAAAAATTTGGATTTTCAGTGAAGTGATTTGCCTTTTTCCGAAATTGAAATTTTCCACCAGGTCTTGTTAGCTCTCAATGGTCGATACTGGGGATTACTCTAATGTCTTCCTAATACTCCAATAGCAAATGCAATGTTAGGTCTGGTAGATACCTGAGCATACATCAAGCTTCCAACAGCTGAAGCATATGGAATGTTCTTCATGTGTTATCGTTCGAAATCATTTTTAGGGCATTGATTCAAATCGCATTTGTCACCCTTCAAAATTGGTGCTACACTCGGTGAACAATTTTTCATGTTAAATCTCTCTAAAACTTTATTGATATAGGTCTCTTGAGACAAACCCAAAATACGTCGAGCTCTTTCCTATGGATCTTAATGCCTATGACATAAGATGTCTCACCCATATCCTTCATATCAAAGTTCTTTGAAAGAAATTGTTTCACCTCATATAACAAACTCTTATCATTGGTTGCAAGCAGAATATCATCCATATATAACACAAGAAAACAAATCTTACTTCTGTGGACCTTCTAGTATATACATTGATCCATGATACTCTCTTCAAAACCGAATGAAGTAATGACTTCATGGAATTTCAAATCTGAATTGGCGGGGCGACTGTTTTACTGGCAATCCATATATGGATTTCTTAGCTTACAAACTAAATGCTCACCTTCGCTAGAGGAGAATCCTTGAGTTGTTTCATGTAAACCTTTTCCTTTAGATTACCATTAAGGAATGTCGTTTTCATTCATTTGATATAAATCAAAGTCAAAATAAGGCAACCCGATACCATGGACATCGAAAGTCTTAGATATAGGAGAAAAGGTCCTCAAAATTGTAGTCAATTCATTACCCTTTGAGTGAATCCTTTGGCAGAGTCTTGCCTTTATGTCTCTGTCTTGCCCAATGAGTCCTTCTTTGTTTAAAGACCCATTTACATCTAATGGATTTGACACCATCAAGCGACTCAAGCGAGATCCCAAGCTGGATTAGATCGGCGTAGAATTCATTTCTTCTTTCTCTTTGTACCATAGGTTAGATTCCTTAGAACTCATGGCTTGTGAAAACGTTTCTGGATTATTTTCGGCTCCAATGTTATAGTCTAATTCTTGTAAATACACTATATAATAATTAGGAATTGTTGATTTCCTAACTCTTGTAGGTCTTCTTAATGTTGCTTCATCATTCTCTTGAGGAATTTGTTGATCAACCTGTTGCTCAATTGATTGTTCAACAATTTCTGGAATTTCTTCATTGGTAACTTGATCTACAGGATCAATATCAACAATATGTGGAACTTCAAGAAATGGTTGTCTCACGCTCGGTTGTACTTGAGGGGTGTGAATGACAATCAATCTATCACTTGAACCAGAGGGTTGGCCTTTGTAATGATCCTTCTCAGAAACAATGTCCTGAAATTGATCACTCCCACTGATCAAGTAATTCTTAAAAAATTTCGCATTTCTTAATTCCACAATCCTAGTGTTGTGAGATGGACAATAAAATTTATACCTCTTGGACCTTTCAACATATCTAATGAAATACCCACTAATGGTCCTTGGGTCTAGCTTCTTTTCTTGTGGATTATAAATTTTCACTTCAGACGGGCATCCCCAAACATATCTGAAAAACTTTTGGTGGTTTGAATTCACTTTAAATTTTTTTTTAAACCTTTTTATCGTCCAAGCCTATATATAAAGAGAGAATCCAACTCTCCTTGGAAGTGGAGATTTGAAGAGCAATTCCCTAAAATCCTCTAATATTATGTTTGATCTTGTTCCTATGATCTTGTTCCTATTATGAGTGAAGATTATGAACATCATTTCAGTTCATCGGGAAAGACTTTAGACAAGTTGTTGTCATCGTCCCTCCACGGACCGTTTTATCTTAAGAAGTAGACGTCAACAAAATCTTAAAACACTACCAGAGAAGACGAATATGTTTTAAGGAGATTGTACAATAAAACTCGGTCTTTCTCCTCTTTGTATTGCTTTCTTCTCTCTTTTTTTTTAATAATTTTTTCCCCTTCCTCTCCTTCAAGTTGTATAGTTGTTTTGCACTATATTACTAACATCTAGTCGTGGTTAAGACATAAGACAAGCAACCTAGAAGGACAGTGAATGGTATGGTAATTATGTATGAGTGATTGTGAGTTGGGAGAATACCCCTTACCCTAAATCGCGAACATGTATATGTTGCTAGACCGCTGTCAAGGCTTTGTTTATGGTCTCTTGTTTGAATAAAAGAAGGCTATTGAATAAAAAAATTATTTTTTTAATGTTCTTTTTCTTTCTATAACTAAAAAATATACATTAATTTTTTTGGAATTATGTTCATAACATAATTTTTAGTCTTAACTTTCCTAAATTTAGTAGAAAATTTTAAAACATATTGTTTAAAAAAAATATACTCGAAATTTTGAAAAGATTGAATAAACAAACAAAGGAAGAGACCATGTACATGATATTTAAAAAGATTGAATAAACAAACAAAGGAAGACGACAAATAATTATTGCGATTCCTTTTTTGTTTGAATGAAACATTCACATAATTGATATTATTATTATGATTATAATACCTATAATTTTAATTTTATACCATATTGACGATCGTTAATTTGATTTATTGTCGATTCCTTTTTTGTTTGAATGAAACATTCAAATTCTATATATTTTACAGTAAAGTCTATATATTTGATATTATTATTATGACTATAATACCTATAATTTTAGTTATGCATCATATTGATAATTGTTGATTTGATTTGTGTCTCACGATCGTATATCTTTCTTCATTAAGTCACTTTTATGAATAAATGTTATACCGTGATGATAAAAATAAAGCAATTATCTTGAGACAAGCATAATAATACGTCGCTATTTAAGGCGGCCAATGACCATATGCCGCAGCGGCGACAATCGTATAAGCGTAAGCGTGACCAAATCACAAAAAAAACAAATAAACCTACTTTTATGTGCAATAACTATTTTATTGAGAAAGACAAAAATATAAAAAAATATGTGTAGATTACGTGATTTTAGGTTAAAAATGATAAATAAAAAAATAATTCTTCCTATAACTAATATATAAAAAATTGAGAGAAAGTGAGACTATGGTTTCTGCTTGACCACAGCATCTCAGCGATTAACAAAAATTTTCAACATCCCAAAGCTATCTTTGCTCTAAAAGCAATTTTTGAATTTAGCTTAAAGCTAAAAGTGTGAACTCAGCGGTGGCCAATCCCCAAGCTTTAAATATCTGAATTTATTTCAATTTTTCCCTTTATCTTCCTTAATAATTACATCATATACCTTTCATTCATCTATATCAATTCATACACTATAAATTTTATTTAAAAATATAAATATAAATATAAATAAATATTTAATTAAAAATAAAAATAAAAATAAATATTTAATTAATAATTTTAGTAGTTGAAAATTATTTTTATTACAAATATTAAATAATTTTTAAAATTTTTGTACTTCTTATAAAAAATAATGAAAAATAAATAAATTTTCAAATATAGGATTAAAAATAAATATGTTGGGATTAATTTTTATGTCACAATGGTTAATTTTTTGAACAATACAAGAATCCTACTGTTTGATCACTAAAAATTTTTGTCAACTTGTAATACACTTAATATGCATCTAATCCAACGGTTATATTTTGAAAATATACAATATAATTTATCCTATTTAATGCATATATAAAATGAAATGAAAATAATAAGTATGATGATAATTTTATAAAAAAATTAATTAGCTAACCTTTGCAATTGGGTGTGTAGATAGAATGGCTAGAATTTGAGCAGCTCTAACAAAAAAATTAGAAGATAATTTGAGATTGAGAATGTGTGAGAAATGAGAGAAGTATGCATGTATTTATAGAGAAATTTGGAATTATAGCCGTTTTTTATCCGTTTATAGCATTTTCGTGATAATGGAAAGATATTTTCTTTTTTTTTTAAAAACCCATTTCCCCTTTATTTAACCTCTGCACGCACGAAATGTCTTCGACATTTCTAGAAGACCACAGGTCTTAACTCTGGTCGAAGAGAGATCGGGCCAGGCTCCATCGTGATTTTCGAATAGTTACATTGACACGGGATCCTCGACAGTAGGTGCTACTCTCTCTCTATCTCTCGCTATCTCTTGCCGGCCACCGTCTTTTCTCTCTATCTTGGTCTTCTCTCTGCCGCACATGCTTGTTTCTCTTCATCTCTCCTGGCAAGAACTGGCTGTGATCTTTCTTCGACCAAATACCTCATCCTACCCTACAAACCTTTTTCTCACTCGTGATTGTCCGCGCTATTCTCGATCGACAATGGCATCTGCAAGGTACACAATAATCGAAAGCCCCACTTTTTTTTCTACAATTTTTTTATTCCATAATAATATCACTACTGACCGTTGTGGCAAATACCGGATTGTTTGTGGAATGTTTGCATTTATGAATATTTTTTTATATTAATTTTCACATTGTTACATACAAGAAAGATCGGTAAAAATACCAGAAACACTTCTCTTCAACTACATATTACCTGAGGGCAAAATAGAATTTCATCCTTAATTCAAGATCACAGCAATTCCCACAATATTTCCGCTTCAAATATCGATGAAAAACCGTTCAACAACAATCCCTTTCGTCAAAGACGCCTCCTTCGGTTTATGTCTGTTTAAATAAGACTATAATTTTGCTTTTACTCTAATACTGGAGATGCTCTTCTGATTAAGATTCCCATTAAAAAACAAGAAAAGAAAAATGCGGCTAAGGTTTTGCACAGCCCTAATATATGATTGCGATTCCCATTAGAAAAAAGAAAATAAGGAGTGTAGGACCTTTGTAACAAAAAAAAAAAAAAAGGGAAGTGTGGGACCTTTAGCTTCCACTCTTTCTCGCCCATAATTTTGAGATATTGCTTTTTCTTTTTCCTTTTTACACACCGATGCATCCTTCCACAACTAGTGTTGCCTAATTTCGTTATCCATTCCATTTTTTTGGCTTTTTCATTTTTGTATAATCATAGTTTTTAAAATAAAAGAAAATGTCAAACGTGTCCTCTTGAAATAGTAAAACTCATCATTATGAGTGAACGAACGGTTTATTACAAAAGTAAGATGGATAGGATGCGATGATACTCAACGCTCAAAAAAGAAACAAAACAAAATCATGTTTGTTTGACTTATTTTTTACAAACAGCCTTTTGAATTATTATTTTGCATATTATTTTGTGTCTTTATAAACAGCTTTCTCTGCCACTTCCGGTATTGGTGTGCGCTTCTGAAGCTACACAGCCATGGCTCCTTCTACTTCTTTGCTTCTCTCTTTCTTTATTCTCTTCTCTCACCTTTTCTCGGCGTCTTCCTCCGAAGAAATTGAAAACACACCTCTCACAATTACCCTCCCTCTAACCCCAACATTTTACAAACCATCCATGGATCCACCCATGCTGTTTCTCCAAGAACCTATACTTCAATCCAAGTCCAGGAGCCCATCTCAGCTATAAAAGTCCAGCCCTCTCGTGAAAAGCCCTTATCCTATAGTTTTGAGGGGTGGGGTCACACTTACTTCCTCGGCTTCGCACTCCCCCCACAGAAACTCTCCTATCTGGTGGACACCGGAAGCGATATAGTATGGGCCCCATGTACAACTCACTACAGATGCATCAACTGTTCTTCTTCAGCCAAAGAAGTTCCCTTCTTCAAGCCTCAACTTTCGACGTCTGTCAAGACTTTGAACTGCAAAAACCCCAGATGTACCAGCAAGTGCCCCCGCTGCAAGGGATATCCCAAAAATTGCCCCCAGATCTGCCCATTCTTTGCTCAGTATGGCTCTGGAGCTGAAGCTGGATATTATCTATCAGAAGACCTCCACTTTCCCGAGAAAACATTTCATAATATTCTTCTTGTCGGGAAAAGTAACACCTAGTATTCGTGAAATTTCTCCTTCGCAATGGAAGGCTTCTGGTTTGTCAATGTTCTCGTTGCTGACAGATGGGAGTGAAGAGTTTGCTTATTGTCTCAAGTCCACTGGTTTTGATAACACCCGAAACAGCAGCAAATTTGATTTTCGATACAGAGACGGAGGAAGGTCAGTAAAGGACTTCTTTCCTACACTCCCTTTCTCAAGAATCTCCTGACTACCTGATTTTACTGCCATTACTTGGTTGTCAAAATTTGATGCTTGCAACAAGATCCTCCCCCATATCATGGGGCATCTAGCTCCAGGATCCAACGGCTCAGGTGGTCTCATCATAGATTCCGGTTTCTCGCACGGATACATGGCAGGACCGGTTTGTAAGATAGTGAGGAATGAGTTGAAGAAACAGATGTACAAATATAGGAGATCACGTGAGTTGAAGAGTTGTCTGGTTTAACACCTGTTATGGTTTCACAGGTCGCAAATAGAAATCCTAGAATTTGATTTACCATTTTACAGGCGGCGCAACTATGGTGGTGCCAGGAAACAGGTATTTTAGCTTTATCCCTCAGATAGGCTTTGGTTGTTTTCCCGTTACCACTGATGCAGCCAAGACTTTGGAATTTACTCCAGGACCTCTATTATCTCACAAATATATGCAAGTCACCCATATATCGAATTTTTGACCTCTCCAAAAATGAAGACTAAAGGCAAGCAACCCTGAAGACAAATGTATGGCATGGTAATATATATGTGAAGAGTTATGGTGAGTTGGGAGAATAACACCCACTCACTGTTAGCATGCCTGTTTATATCCCATGTCTGAAGAACAAAAATTTAAGAATTTTTTTTACGTTTTCTGAGGTATTGAAAATAAGCCACAGCTTACCCGCTGTGCCTAAGAAAAAGAATAACCTAATCCAAATGATTTGGCGCCTCAATCACGAACCCCAAGCTGAGAGACATGCCTGATTTGGAAAGACGGGGCCTTCGCATCACATCAACATCCAAGCCTTGCCAAACTGCATTAGCGGCTCCAACCCGACGTCTGGGCACCACCACACAAAGTCTCCCATGCGCATTTAAAATGTATCAGCCTTAATAATATATAGTTATTCGCAAGCTCCAAATGCAAATATCACAACACAATGAAAGAAAAGATAATATTGGGGACGCGATCAACCTGATCCCAATAAAAAAGTTAAGATTATCCATAAATCGCTATTTCTATATCCATTACCAAACCCGATATTGATAAATAAATAAGAGATACCCCACCCAATGGTCTAATCCTAATCACCATACAACCTGGCCAACATCGACTATAACACAAAGCGCCACCCCATCAGCGCACGTAAAAACACAATACACTAAGGCCTACAAATTTGCTAGCCTCTTTCCTCGAAAAGAACCGACTAAGACGGTACGCCATTTTCACTGCCCCTGCCGACCCCCTTTCGTCTTGTTTTAGAAGAGCGATAATTCTTCAAACCCGTCAGAGAATCACCCTCGCTATAAATGATCCTAGTTTGAACCGGCGTATCCAAAGATTCCATTTGCCAAATTTCACCAAGAGCCTTCGATCTCTGGCCTCAACGTCGCCACGCCTCCAAACCCAGCTCCAATCGAAAAGATCAATGTTCATTTTCTTGTGAGCAATCTAAAAATATACATTTGTTTTTTGAATTATGATCATAACATACTCTTACTTCTTGGTGCCCTTGACTTTCCTCAATTTAGTTAGTAGGAAAATTTTAAATATATTATTTAAAAAAATTTCATCCTTTCTGAATTTAAAATGTAAAATGGAAATTACATCATAAGTCATAACCTATAACTCACTCGTGTCTTATTGATCTTTAATAAATCCAATAAATTAGTATACAATAAATATTAAAAATTATTGCAACACAAAGACATATCATTGAGAAATCAATCTTTAAATCCATTTGGTTATATAATAAATGAGAAAAATAGTTATTATTTTCCTTTTTTCTTGGAAACACAGGAAATAGAATAATAATAATTTTTTTAAAAGTTTATTTGGACTTCGTAATCCTGATGTTATTACTTGAAGAATTAATAGTCCCTTATGAAAGGAGATGTTTAGGTCTTATTTAATTATTATCTTTTAACTTAATGTTTGAGGATGGTTCTTAAAACTTGTAATGATTGCGATTCCCATTAGAAAAAGAAAATAAAAGTGACCTTTCTAGTTTCAATTTTCTCGCCCATAAATTTAGAAATATTGTTCTTTCATTTTCTTTTTTACACACCCTCTTTCGAAGCTATCATTGATCAATTCATTTTAAAGGTAATTTTGTTTTAATAGGGAGAGACGGCATATATACTTTCATTAATTTAATATAGAAAATACATTTCATAATGGTTTCAGTGATTTGAATTCTTTTTTCCTTCAGTCAAACAATTCACTTTAACACAATTTCCCTTTTATTTAATAATAGAGACGACTCAAGGTAAAAAGACCTGGACGACGAAATCTTGCAACCATTCACCATTGTAGATAATTAGTCAACAGCTATATGAAGTTAATATTGGAGTTTACGGCCAAAGTGGCCTTCCCCCAAAACAATTATATGATTTGGGCTAGGTTTGAAACATATGTTCAATCTAGCTCCCATCCACTTTTTTTGAGTTTACGGTCATATTAGCCTTTCACGTTTAAAAAATCACTACTACAAAAATAATTTATGGTGTCACTATTTTAAGTGTCGTTTATTAATATAATGACATCGTATAATTTAAAGTTCATAAATGTGACACATTATATAAAAAATATTTAATTAGAAATGCTAGTTTTAGATTTATATACATTTTAGGTAAGTGACATCATATGAAATTAAAAACAAAGGAAGTAGCTAAATTGTGATAATTTTAAATTATGGAGTTTTTTTGAAAGTATCATCATATTTGATTTTTTTTTATAGTTTTATGGTACATTTCTAAAAGTGACACCATATTCTGGCAATTTTAAATGTTACAACTTTGATTGTCATTTTATTATACATACTAATTAAGAAACATAATGTAAAAAGTTTATTATTTTGCACATCACTGATAGTATAAAATTTTGGCGAGATAACCACAAGCATCATCTTCTTCCATCTTTTCTTACATACATATAAACTCGTGAGATTTTTTTTTTATAAAGTATAATCACAAAAAATATCATAAAAAAATATTTATTTTCCAATAAATAAATTTAATATATCCAATAAATACGTCTGCTTTTTATCTAAAACAAAGTATGAATTTTTTGCATAATAAAATAATTTATATCTTGGTCATTTCTATATAAAGTAATTATAGAAAATAATATTTTAATATTTTGTTAGAATAATTTTGGAAATAAATGATTTATTACATTTTTTCTTTTAAATAATAATCCTATGTTTTTTTATAACAACAACAACCATTGTTCAATTGTTTAAGACAAATTTTTTAGGTTGTAATATTTATAAATACTTGAAAATTTAAGAATTATTTCCAAATAAATTATAGAGAATAATATTTGGGTGATATTTGCTTCGATAATTTTGGAATAAATTGATTTATTAATATTTTTAAACAATTAATACTTTATAGCAAGTAATTATAGAGAAGCTATATTTTAATATATTTTGTTTAGATACTTTGAATAAAGTATTTACTTCCTATTTTTAAAATAATATTATTATTTCTTATTAATTATCAATTTTGTTAGAAATAAATTTTTTATGTTGTAATATTTATAAATACTTGAAAATTTCTATTAAAAAAAAAACCCTTTCCAAATAAATTATAAAGAATAATATTTTAATATATATTTTTAGATAATTTTAGAATATATGATTTATTATAATTTTTAGATAATTTGTGGTTTGAATCAACTATATCTTTCATGTTATTAAAAGAAATGATATTCATATTAAAATCAAAATCTACAATCTTCTTCAACTGTAGAGTTGGTAATTTAACATATACTAAATGATTTATGTTAATGACGTCCCTGGTTCATACCTCCCGCTGCAATTAATCCTCATTTGATTCTTTGAAAGTCCATGAAGCACACTTTGGTATGGGTCCACACTTCTTTTGGGAGCAGGCAGTAATATTTGCTTTCAAATGTATCACCAATTAATATATTTTGGTGTCACTTCCAAATAAGTCACCCATTGGTACCCTCTATGGTGTCAGTGCATAGGGTGACATTAAAAATTGAATCATCGTTTGATTGTTTGAAAGTCCATGAAGGACTCTTGGTATCAAGCCACACTTTTTGGGAGGGTGTTAAAAATATTTGCTTTCAAATATATCACCAATTAATATATTTTGGTGTCACTTCCAAATGAGTCACCCATTGGTACCTTGTATGGTGTCAGGGCATAGGGTGACATTGTTTTGTAGTGATACATTCTATTTATGGTGACTTATTATAAACGTCATTAATTATATGCGTTTTTTCTTGTAGTGAATAGCCAAAATGGGGAGTTTTGTCCCAAACTAATTAACCTTTTCAAAATCTAACTTTAGATATTCCCCCTAGAGAGAAGTTTGATGCACACATGGAGTCTCCTAAAAAATAAAACATTTCTAACCACAAAAAAAAAAGGCAAACTAACATTATTTGCAGTTGTTACCCCTCAGACAACCCATGATAATTAAAAGGGAAAATTATGATATGACAAAGAATATCATTTTTTAGTCTTCTATTTAGTTTTCTCAAGAGGAATAGGAAATCAATGGCAAGTTAACTAGGAAAATTACTGTAAATATCCCGAACTTTTGAAATTGTTGTCTTTATATCCTGAACTAAAAAACTTGCTTTTTAAATATACCAACTTCCATATTTGTTGAAGTTCTAGCCTTGGACAATCTGAACATAAACCCTTGCCTACGTGGAAACCAAAAAAGACGTCATTTTATAATGGACAATCTATCCATGTCATATGAAAATTTACGCATTTTGTAGCCTTTAAAAACAACATCGTTTTATAACATTCGAGTTTTAATCTGTTGGAAATCAAAGGACATCGTTTTCGATTTGGTTATTGTTTCTCTTTGACGAACTCACAAGTCCATCTCTTTCTCGAAGACACCATCTTCCATCTTAGATTGTTATGAAGCTCTTTCCTTCTCGACAACGAACAATCCAATGAAGCTTTTTCATTCTCCTTGCTTATCTTATCTCATATTGTTATCAAGTAAGGGTTTTCTATATCAAAATGACACTAGGGTTTATTTGAGAAAAGCATTAGGACTGGCCTTATTTCTTCGTATCATTCATTGTCGTGCAATTTCTTCTCTCTCATTTCTTATGTCTATTGGTGATTTTAATTTTACAGTTTTGTGTTTTTCAATCAGATACATAATTTTAAGGTTTCTCTTCTCTTATCTTTTTCAATTCGAGGTTAGAGTTAGTTTACAACTCTCTTTTTTTTAGGTTTAGTTTCTATATACTAGGTTGAACTAGGGTTGTGTTTTCGATTTAATGATTTCTCTGTGATTTAGGTTTTTTAGTTTACATCCCTCTTCCTTTAATTTTTGATTCATTGATTTCTCTATGATTTAGGGTTTCGTTTTGACTTGGGTATCTTATTGAAATCTCTCCTTCACCATGAGTTCTTTAACTATTGATAATTGTGAAAAGGTTGTGAGGGATTACTTCCTGAGCATCCTCAACCAGAATCGTGGAAAGCCTACAAAACTGAGGACTTCATGGACAAATAAAAATCCTGCTCGATGATTTTGGATTTGCTCGCAAAAGGGGGTAAGTTGTAATTTTTTGTAAACTTACTTCATTGTCTATGTTAGCTCGATTGACAATTGTTGTTTTTGAACAAATAATGTTGTTAGAAAAAAATTGTATTAAGATTTTAGCTGCCGTTGAACAAATGATGTTATGAAAAGTATTGTATTGGTATTTGCAAAATCCTAGTTCATTGTCTATGTTAGCTCAATTGAAAATTTATGTTTTTGAACAAATGATGTTGAAAAATTACTATATTAATTTATGATTTTAGTTCATTTATGTTTTTTTTGTACTTCTTTGTGGATACTAATATTAATGCATTGTGTTGTTGGTAGGGAAATTGTTGTGATTACTTCACATGAAATGATGAAGCATCAAATGAATTCTTAGTGAATGTGCTCAATGCATTCAAGATTCTCATTTCATCGCCAACACTAGCGAGGATGGAAAGGGAAAATGGTCTACTTTCGCACTCAGACATATATAAGTCAAGATCGAGATTGACATATCAAATTGAAGCCACATTGTCGAAAAATAAATGCATGTTGAAGAGGGAAGTTTGGTGCTACAAAATTGCATTCGAATTATGTTTAGTGTTTATTGTGTTTGTAATTAACTTATACATTTTGTAATTTGTAATTAACATGTAGGACTTGTGATTCTAATTATGGGACTTGGATTAGATTTGAAATTTTGTAAACCAAATTGGTCACAATTGAAATTCTTAAGACTTGGGTTGTTATTTGGCTTGTAGAGGTGATGATCAAGTCTCTCTTCTATGATCTCATTTCCTAAATGATTTGTATAATTTAAGAATGAAGATAAATTGTATCTTTGACTCTTTTCATTATTCAAACTTGCTTTTCCATCATCTCCATCAAATTTTCCCTTATAAAATCTAACATTTCAATTAATGGTTTATGCCTTCATTTCCTAATATAACAGTTAATTGTCTCACAAATGCTATTGTCTATCAAACTTGTCATGCCCCCAACCCCCGCCCAGGCGGATGAAGGGGGTGCAAGACTATATCGAGATTCTTATCTACTTTTCGTACATTGGTGTATCAAGTCTTATAACCTGAAATCAAAATATCATATATACAAAGATACAAAATAAAATTACTGCCCGTAGTGGTGGCACAATGTCAATACATACGCTCAGCCCCATCTACATATATATATACAAACCGTGACATTTACATTTACATAATCAAAGTGTAAAACTATAGCTGTGGTGAACCCTTACAAGCTGCTGCCCAAACAGTGATGCTAAGATCATGACGCCTCCTCTCGTGACTACACAATTAAACTGCATAAGCTTAACGCTTTAGCTGGGAAACATATGACTTACATGTACACATGCATTAATACTCTTTATAGTAAGCATATAATGTGAACAGATATATATGAGATATCATAATTTTCATGAAATCATATAACAAACGAATAATAAAGATACTTTTACTTATAGACTTATACTTGTTCCAGATTCCAGGAGTTACGTAGATGATATCGTATCGAAGGTACCAAGTACTACAAGAGTTTATACTTTATAATATAAATTATATTATCTGTGATGACCTATTAATCCATTACTTTACTCTTATTTGTCATTCATGTTCTTATCATATATCAGCTTGATCATCAGATCAAAGAATAAGAAATGAAAGAGAGAGATAAGATAATATAACTAAGGTATGATGACTATAAAAATTATAACATAAAAGCGAGAGGCCTAAGACCATTAGTGAGAGGTTCGCTTCACATACGTAAGTGTCGAGAACTAGCAATAGTGCCGGGCACTAACAAAGAATTGCCCATCGCACGAATGTATGTCGAAAGACTAGCAAGAGGCCGGGTTGTTCGAACAAAGACGTGTCCGCCTCCCACATAATAGAAGTGTCGTGAAGACTAGCATGAGTGCCGGGCACCTGATCGAGACGTGGCCTCGCCCACAATGTAAGTGTCATGTCATTCAATATCCATTCAGTAATCTTGTTGTTCATATATCTCTATAAACTTACTATCTTATCATTGTGGGCAATGAGTTTTGCTCATTTGCCAATGGAAGGTGAGGTACGCCTGACTTTTCCTTTACCATAACATGAATGGACCCTTTCATACACTTATGTATCCCTATTAGTTCAATAGACAAGTCCTCGAAAAACTAAATATAAACCAAAACGAAAACACAAAATTTGTGTTATAATATGTTACGTCACAAGCACCTGAAGCGACACGTCCAACCTTTTCTCGCCACGCCTATGGACTCCACGCTGCCATAGATCCCTACGCCGCAGCGAGGACCACCATTCTGATTTTCATGATTTCATCTTTTTTTTCCAACCCAAACCAAAACCCAAATAATCCCAAAGTCAACAAAAATAACTCC
Source organism: Tetrastigma voinierianum (assembly GCA_016808115.1). Taxonomy (NCBI): domain Eukaryota; kingdom Viridiplantae; phylum Streptophyta; class Magnoliopsida; order Vitales; family Vitaceae; genus Tetrastigma; species Tetrastigma voinierianum. The sequence goes on along the minus strand of JAEQBH010002005.1, from coordinate 211,745 downwards.
CAAAATGTGTTCTAACTCATCCAAACCAAACATAGAGATTACTCAGCCTTTTCCAAACTCTGTAAACTCAAATACTTGAAAGTTATGTTAACTTCCTAACACCCAAACATGTATCCTTACATCATAAACCATGAATCCATACTCAAGAGAGGATTCCATACTCATCTTATACCAACTAGGGTTTTACCAACCCAACTTTCAACAAATCTAGGGTTATGATGAATTCCTAACTAAACCCTAGAAATCCACACAAATCTCATAAAAATCCATAGAAAATCATACTATTCCATACAAATCCTTGTTAATCCATACAAAAATAGTTTCCATACTAGTTCCATACCTTTCTTGGCTTCCTTTCTCCTCTTCCTCTTCTTCTTCTTTTCTTCTTCTTCTTCTTCTTCTCTCTTCTCCTCTCCTTCACATTTTTCTCTCCAAATGCCCAAATGAGAGACCCTAAATGGGTCTTATTTGGTCAAATTTCCCTTTTATTGCACTTTGGTCCTCAAGTTCCCTTCTATTTGCACCACAACTTCCCATTATTCCACTTTGGCATATAATCTTATTATCTTATGACTTTTATATCATGTTTTGAAAAATTCCACCTTTATCCTTGTATTTTGTACAAATTCTGGGTTTTGAAATTTTCCCACTTAGCAAAATAACAATTACGAAAAATTCAAATTATGCCTACAAAATACCTTAAACATGCTAAAAACGACTAGGGTGTATTTTGGGGTGTTACAAGACTTGCACCAAGTCTCTATGTATGCTTTACAAAAATACGTAAGGCCTCTATTCATTAAGTCTTCATAGGCTTCATTGAACTCCAGTCTAATTGCCTGAAGATTCCCTTTTAATTGGTCCTCATTTGGACACTTGACCACATCCCAGAATAAAGTCTTTAACTTCTCCCCATTAAAGCCTTTCTTTCTCCAACTAGGTCATACATGTCTAGCACAATTTCTATGCTCGGAATTGGCACCAAATCCTTTATAGCATTCATCAGTCCCTAACAAAAAACAAAACAAAAACGTGAGAAATTTTTATACTTGCTATTTAACCCTCATGAGATCGTAAAATGATAAGTAAGTAACATAAATGCATACCTTCTATTGATCAGAAATGAACGACCAACCAAATCCATATGAAATGGATATATCTTGAATTAATATCTCCAAAAACCATGTCCAAGACTATTAGTTTTCACCCTCCACAACTGCTCAAGCAATAGGAAACATCCTATTGTCATTGTCTTTCCCAATTGTAACAAGTAATGCACCACTAATGACCGATTTCAAAAATGTTCCATCTAAGCCAATGATTGGCCTACAACCTTGTCTAAACTCATTCCTTAACAAGCTGTAACCAACATACAATCTCTTAAATATTGACTTATTTGTAGTTTCATCTAAATCAGTATGAAGGATGAAAGATCCATTGGGATCAATCCTCATTTGCTTCTCTAAATACCTCCTTACTTTGCCATAATGTTCCTCAAGTGTGCCTTTTATCATTTTCTGAGCAATTTGTCTAACCTTGTAACACTGCCATGAGTTCACCTTCACCCCATATTTGTTTATCATGTTAGCCTCCATTTCTTTCATTAGCCAGCTAAGATTCTGATGCGATCACACATCGGTTCCACACAAGAGTGTGGAGTGGTACTTAATCTTGAGAGGTTCTTCTACCTATCAGGCCGATTTTTTTGGTTGGCCTCTCTAATTAGGCTTGAGGCCCTATCATTGGTGCTTTCATTGAGATTCGATGCGTAGCCTGAGAGGGCTACCTGGAAAAAGGCTACCCGATGCCCCAAAGGTGGGTCAGGTTGAATGCTAGCCAAAGTGTGAGCCACATAGAGTGAATGTCGTCCACAGACGTCCAGTTTCTTAAAGGGTTTGGAATGATACGATCCCACATCAATTTCACACAAGAGTGTGGAGTGATACTTAAGCTTAAAAGGTTCTCCCAGTTATCAGGCCAGTCTTTTGGGTTGGGCTCTCCAATTGGGCTTGAGGCCCTATCAAATTCCTCTTTAACTTCTCTATGAATTCATTTTTCATAAACTCAGCAGTAACCTATCTATTATGTTACACTCCATAGCAAGTGTACACATTAGTTAAGGTTTTGATCACAAAAGTATTCTCATACCTAAGCATACTCTCATACAATCTCCGGTTACAACCTTCCTAACATCGAGCATCTAATTGTTTACTAGTGCTCTTTACCTAATGTAAGTTGTATCTATTTATTATTGCCCACTTTCTAACAGCTCCTTTACATTCAGCAACATCCTTAAATCTTTGCATCTCCTTGAACTTAAAGGTGGCAAGATCAACTCTTGGATCATACACATCTTGCCTTGTCTTCCTCTTTCTCTCTTTAAAAAACAACTCATCTTCATTAGTACTTGAGGTGTCATTGCTCCATCATCATCGATGTAATTGTATTGACTCAGTGGCCAATCACTATCAATGTCATTGTTAGCTGCATTATCCTCATCAATACTTGATGGTGCTTTGCCACGACCTTCATTATCCTCCCTCTCATGTTATGATTCTCCTTCTAATTTCAAACTCTCCACATCTTCCTCATCATAACCTCCACTAACAACATTACATTCACCATCCATCTCTGCATTTACATCCTCACTTTCTACCATCTCATTAACATTGTCAATTCCTTTCTCTCTAACACATTCACAATAAACATCAATTTTGTCTTCCCTCACGCATTTTAGCATATCCCAAAATCCATGGTCATCATTAAAAAATCTAATTCCTTCACTAAAACCCATCCCTAGCTTCAGATATGCTATCCTCTTAATACTAGCATATATAATTTTCACGTCCCTTTCTTGGTCAAAGTAAGAAAATGTGTCTAAGTTAAAAACATCTAGGTAGCTTATACTTCCACCCACATAAGACCAAGTTGCCCCATTTTGTATAAACTTCCCATTGTGGTGGAAGTTTATGGTAAAGACATTCATTCAAAAGAACCGGTAACACCAAACAACAAAAGAGAGATACAATCAAAATATGTACCAAACATAACAATATCTTCACAAAAATACATTTAAACCAGATTTCAGAGAAATATGTCCCAAACATAATAGGCATCCATTTCGGTTTATGGGAAGTTTAATACAACAATAGATCACTCATACCAAATATTTATGAAAAAATTAAGATTTCATAACCATTTCAGTACCATTTTCGAAACATTTCAAGAATATAAACATTTCAGACATCATACCAAATATTTCGAAAATCATCAACCAACTTATTAACCCAAAAAGAAAATAAAACCATATTTCATCAAAAAAATATAAGCAGTTGCTTCATATTAACAAAAATAATGGATCCAAATAATCTTTTAGGAATCCTAACAAACTACATATCGGGTAAACTGAGATACCGATTTCTTTCGTCGTAGAGTAGTTGAAGACTTGAGTAAGATAGTCGTCGTCAACTGATTTCACCAAAAAAAAAATCACATTTCACCAAAAAAAAATCACGCCACAGGCAAAGAGTTGTTGTCGAAATGACAATTAAATAATGGAACAGTCAAGATTTTCAAATGATGAAAATGGTGTCCTTTGATTTCCAATAGATTAAAACTCATATGTTATTAAATGACGTCATTTTTAAAGTTATAAAACGGTGTCATTTTGTATGAGTAGGCTTAGGGACCAAAAAAATGCCTCATCAATTCCTTATATGGAGACCAGGCCATCACTGGTTTCCCCAAGAGGTGTAAGGGTTGAGGATTAAGAGGTGTTATAGGAGATTTAAATTTTGAATTTAAAGTTCAAATTATATGGACAAGTAAACATTCTCCGCTTGGTCCATATAGTTCTTACCTATCGAAGAGAAAACTAAATATATAAATCATGGCGATAGGTCCTCTCATAGTGAATAGTATCTTCCATGTATTACAATATATCAAGTTCATCACTTACAAACCCATAAGAAACTTAATGAATAAACCATATGTTTATTCAAGGTCCAACTTAATGATATTTCTCATAATAATAATAATATGAAAATGTACAAAACCATATGAAAATATCGGATTGAATAAAGTTTCATTAAAATAATGAATATCGTACAATAAAATTACATCGTAGAACCAAGTCCCATTTGTACTACATGATCCTTAAATGCCGTGGCATGCCTTTGGATTATGAATCGGCAATCATCATTCCCGGTATAATGTGTTCAATGACCACTTTTCATTTTCTTTAACACGTTCTCTTATGGCTAAGTACTTAGTCGATATACTTACTTAGAGCTTAAAGCTCTTGTTGTTCTTAGCCATAAATACCTGGCGAGTTATCTGCATTACAACTCCAATGCCTAGATATAGAATCCACAATTCTAAGCCCATATATGAAACTCTTTAACCATACACCATGCGAGCTAGCCTCAAAACAAGATACGAACTCAACTTCCATAGTGAAAGTGGCAGTCAAAGTCTGCTTCGCACTTCTCCAAGATATAGCTCCATCAGCTAGCTTGAAAATATGACTAGATGTTGATTTACGAGAATCAACACGACCAGCAAAGTCTGAATCGGAGTAGCCAATCACCTCCAAACTATTTGTTCGTCTATACATAAGCATGTAATCCTTTGTTCCTTAAAGGTATCTCATCACCTTCTTTGCAGCTCTTTAGTGGTCGATACCTAGATTACTCTGATATCTTCCTAATACTCCAATAGCAAATGCAATGTCAGGTCTGGTACAGACCTGAGCATACATCAAGCTTCCAATAGGTGAAGCATATGGAATGTTCTTCATGTGTTATCGTTCAAAATCATTTGTGGCACCGGACCAAATCGCATTTGTCACCTTCGTAATGGATGCCACTTCCTAAGAACACTCTTCATGTTAAATCTCTCATAACTTTAATGACATGTTTCAAGACAAACCCAAAATACATCGAGATCTTTCCCCTACGGATCTTAATGCCAATGACATAAGATGCCTCACCTATGTCCTTCATATCAAAGTTCTCGAGAGAAATTGTCAATCTCATATAACAAACTCCTTATCATTCGTGCTGCACATCATCCACATAACACAAGAAAACAAATCTTACTCTCAATTTTAATCTTTCCGGTATATACATTGATCCATGATATTCTCTCTTTCAAAACCGAATGATGTAATGACTCTGCGGTCTCAACAATTATCATGGACGCTTGTCTTAATCCATATATGGATTTAAGCTACAAACTAAATGCTCACCTTCACTAGAGAGAACTTTAGGTTGTTTCATAAACCTCTTCCTCTAAATACCATTAAGGAATGTCATGCTTTCACATTCATTTGATGTGAGAATCTTTCTTATATAGGAGAAAAGGTCTCCTCAGATATCACTCATACCTCTTTGAGTGAATCCTTTGGCAATGAGTCTTGCCTTATGTCTCTTAATGTTGCCCAATGAATCATTCTTTGTTTAAAAGACCCATTGACATCCAATGGCTTTAACACCATCAGGAAACTCAACGAGATACCAAACTCGGTTAGATGCCATAGAATTCATTTCTTATTTCATGGCACTGTACCATGAGTTAGATTCCTTAGAACTCATGGCTTGTGAAAATGTTTCTGGATCATTTTCGTCTCCAATGTTATAGTCTAATTCTTATAAATACACTATATAATCATTAGGAATTGATTTCCCTATGCCCATAGATCTTCTTAATGTTGCTTCATCATTCTCTTGAGGAATTTGTTGATCAACCTGTTGCTCAATTGGTTGTTCAACAATTTCTGGAATTTCTTCATTGGCAACTCTACATGATCAATATCAACAATATATGGAACCTCAAGAAATGGTTGTCTCACACTTGGTTGTACTTGAGGGGTGTGAATGAAAATCAATCTATCACTTGAACGAATGGATTTGACCTTAAACAAATGATCCTTCTCAAAAAACGTGTCACGAACTAATCCTTCCCAACGTCAAGTCATTCTCAAGAAATTTTGCATTTCTTGATTCCACAATCCTAGTGTTGTGAGATGGACAATAAAATCTATACCTCTTGGACCTTTTAGCATATCTAATGAAATACCCACTAATGGTCCTTGGGTCTAGCTTCTTTTTTTGTGGGTTATAAATTCTCACTTTAGACGAGCATCCCCAAACGCATATATGTCGCAAACTCAATTTCCAACCTTTGAATAACTTAAAAGGCGTCTTAGGGATAGTTTTGGTTGGAACTCGATTTAATATATACACTGTTGTATTAAGAGCTTCAGACCACAAGTATTGAGGTAGTTTTCTTATTACTCCTCATACTACTTACTATGCCCATTAAAGTTCGATTTCTTATTTCTACCACACCATTTTTATCCAGAGAACTAGACATAGTGTATTAGGCAACAATCCCATTTTCTTGAAGAAACTTTGCAAATGAACCAAGAGCTTGTCCATTCTCTATGTGTTTACCATAGTACTCTCCACCTCTATCTAATCTCACGATCTTAATATGTTTTTCACATTGATTCTCTACTTCAGCATTAAAAACTTTAAAAGCACCTAAAGCTTCATCTTTGGAACGAAGTAAGTAGAGATACATGTATCGTGAATAATCATCTATGAAGGTGATAAAGTATTTCGGACCATTTGCATCCATGTCAGGACAACTAATGTTAGTATGTATAATCTCTAATAGGTTTGTGCTCCTCTTTGCACCCTTTTTAGACATGTTGGTTTGCTTGCCCTTAATGCAATTCACACAAGTCTCAAAATCAACAAAATCCAAAGTACTAAGTACCCCATTATTAACCAATTTCTTCATTCTTTCAATGGAGATGTGTCTCAATCTCCAGTGCCATAACATAAAGGATTCCTCATTCATAACACATCTTTTTAATCTAGCGGTCATAGAATTATAAGTAACATCATTGTGTAATTGAATATGGAAAAGACCATCAGGCAATGCACCTTAACCAATAACGTTGGTTATTAGATAAACTAAAACCCGAATCTGTAAAGTTAAAGGAAAATCCTAAAGGTACAAGTCTTGAAATTGAAATTAAATTCCTAGAGAAACTTGGAACATAAAATGTCTTTTCCATTTCTAAAATGAAACCACTGCTTAATACAAGGTTGCAAGTGCCAATAGCTTCCACACGTGAACTCATCTTGCTACCTGAATAGATGCATTGTTCGCTTCCCAATGACTTCCTTAGGTTTTGCATACCCTATAAGGTATTTGAAACATGGATTTTAAACCAGAATCAATCCACCATGTGTTATGATTAACATTAACCATATTAGATTCATAACATACAAAAGAAAATTGAGTACCTTTCTTATCAAGCCAAATCTTAAATTTTGAGCAGTCTTTCTTCATGTGTCCCTTCTTCTTACACAATAAAAACTTTGACTCCTTCTTTATGCCTGGTTGAACATAAATCTTTCTCTTTCTTTTATCTTGATCCTTTATTTTCTTTCCAAAGGTGGTCAAGTTAACCTTTTCGCCCTCTTCCATCATTAACCTTCCTCTCTACCCACTTACACATGGTATTAATTCATTAATTGACCATTTGTCCTTATGTGTGTTGTAAGAGACTTTGAAGGGACTATATTATTGGGGTAGAGTGTTCAATATATAATGAACAAGGAAAGTGTCTAACATGGTAACTTCTAATGACTTAAGTTGAGCCGCTATATCCCTCATGTGCATGATATGATCACGCATTGCTCTTATCCCGGTGAGCTTGGTGGATGAAAATTGCATAATTAAGATGCTTATGAGAACTTTGTCGAAGTTTTAATTTGTAAATCGATGGCTTTCAAAAGTGGTTTGACTTTATCAATTTGCTCGACAGAACAATGAATACCAGCAGATATCTTGGTCTTTATGAACATCACAGAGAGGCGATTGGACCTTTCCCACTTATCATAAAGACAAATAGCTTCTGCAGTGCTGGTTTCGGTAATGGGATTGGGTTTCCTCTTTCCTTATAGCGTAGTCAATATCCATCCATCCGAAATGCAGAAGAATTATCTCCTTTCATACCTTACAGTTATCACCCCTTAGTTCGGGAATATCACACTTAAAATCAGAAATATTCGCAAGTTGAATAACTGCAAATGTTAAATATACATGCAATAAATTAAAGATTGAGGCAAAGATACAATGATATGTTTTACCAATGTAAATCATGCTTTTAAATCATAAACCTAGTGACTTAAAACTTGTCTATGGACTAAAGTCTTACTCAAATAGATTTAAATAATCTTATGAGAAAACTACCAAATCATGTTCACTTTCCTAATCCCTCTAGGTAAATTAGAAAATATGATTTGATATCTCATCCTAATTAATCATACAAAATATAATAAAAATTCATGTGGGATAAGATTTAAAACATTCCATATGATTTAATTACAGTCAATGTTATCAAATGTGATCTTAAAACTTAATATATAATTTTAACTAATTAAGGATGCTATGTCTATTTCCTAATTAATTAAAAATTATATCAATCACTGAACATTATTGTAAGAACTTTAAGTAATTTAAGCAATAAGATTATCATTCAATTAATTTTGTATGTAAAACTATACACATAAAAATAATCACAATAAATTTAATATAGGAAATTTAATTCGTATATTTTAAACATAAAATCTGTTGCGGTTGACATCTAATATCAATTAGACATGCAGTTCATTAGTTGATTGTGTGTCGATTAAGTCTGAATACTTGTGTTTAATTCGAGTTGGCAACACATTTTCATAAATTTTTCTAATAGTCATCAATCTCTATAAAGAAAACCAATGTAAAAGGAATAACAATTTCACACCTAGCCTGGTGGTAGAGGACTTATATTAAGACTATAAGGTCTTAGGTTCATATCCCTTTAGACACAAAATTTAGAATTCAATGGCTATCCCTGTAGCCAAATAGGCTATCTCAAACAGTTTTTAGATGTCTCTGCATCCAAATAATGCAATGACTATCCCTACAACCAAACATAGCAGGATGCTGAATGCAAAATAGTCCCTTGAATCAAACTGGACAAATATGTCTTAATATATATAGATTCATCAACTAACTATAAAGCCTAGTGGTTGACTACCTTTAATTATACATTATGCTCACGGGTTCAAAACCTATTGAACCATTATGTCATCTTTTTCTTTTTTCTTTTTTCTTTTTTTTGTTTAATTTTAATAAGGCCCAAGCCCATCCTAGTCTACATTAAAGTCTTGAGGCCTACAGGAAATACATAGCCCAGGGCTCCAAATCAACCCATAATTCAAGTCATCTTCAACCTTCAGCGAGGTCACTCAACCCAATTGACAGTTGTGGGTATGATGGAAAACCCATAATATCCTTATGTTTTTCTTACCTGTTTTACACTATGAATCGGATATTTATACTGAATAATACGTTTCTAAACATATAATTGCAAAAATTAAAAAACATCAAACATGATCTCCATAAACAAAACTTCTTGAACCGGTTTTTTTATTTTTATTTTGGTCCAGAAGCCATGTTTAAAAGGGAAAGGATTTTTTTTTTTTTTTTGTTGGTCCAAAAGTCATGTTTAAAAGGGAAGGGTAAGGTTTTCCCATAAACATGTTTTCTAAATATTTCTTACCCTTTTATTTACATTAAAAGATGTAAAAACCATCTTGAATAAATATATTCAAAATTCTCATTTTGAAGGAACAGAAAACTGAATTTCAGGTACTGTTTAAACACCAAACTTCATACACCTTTAAACATTGAAAAATAAGAAATCTAAATGATAATGGTTGCATATATGTGTGTAATACTTATATTAATTTATAGCAATTAAATAATATTATAACTTATATTAATTGAAAGCAATTAAAATGAATAAAGTTATAACCAAAAAATTAAAAATTAAAAATATTAAAAATTAAAGCAATTAAAAAATAATAAAGCTTTAACAAATAAATTAAATATCATAAGCAAATGCAATAAATAAACCGAGCCAACAGAATTCACTGTTTAGCCTTAAGGAATTTTATTCCCCTCTCGGTACCCAAAGTTAATAGAATAATTCCTCCCATGATATAACGGTTTAGAACCTTACCAGTGTAGTGATACTTCAAGCGTAGGTAGAATTTCGAGCATAAGGCGGAGTGAATCGCCTGGCTAGAAGAATTTGAGAGGAAAAAGAGGAGAAAATCTGATGTCTGAATTTTCAAATGCACAAAAATATATACCTATGTTTTATATTATAAATGGGGGGTTACGAATTTATAAACGAAAGTGCGAGCGAAAAATTGCAGTAAGTTCGGGTGGAGTTATTAATGTGGGATAACAAACCCCTCGCATTTCCATTCACACCAATAAATATATATATATATATATATATATATATATATATATATATATATATATATATATAATTCCCAACAATATGAAGTTTCATCCAAAAGTCTTATACTGACTTTCGTTAAATACGATTTGTAAAAAAAAATTTCCTAAACCAAAAGGAAATTTTTTAAACAAGGCAAAGGTCATACAGTGCTTTGATACCAAATGTAAAAGCATTAATCAAGCAATCTTATCATATGAAGATACCAACAACATAATCATAATCAAATCATATGTAGAAGCAAAATGTCAGAATATAAATACCTTCACCATTATTAAGAAACAGAGAAACTGGAATACTGAAAAACTGAAAATATTGGAATTGAAATACCAAAATGAAATCATTTTTTGATTCTTCTAAACCATTCTTAAAAATAAAACTTAATGATAACTTTGTATATCTAAATAAGCTTAAGGACCAAAAAAAAATACCTCATTAATTCTTTATGGAAATGAGGTCATCATTTGTTTTTCCATGGGGTCTAAGGGTTGAGGGTTAAGAGGTGTGATGAAAGATTTAAATTTTGAATTTAAAATTCAAATGGACCATTCTAACAATCACATCATGTAGAAAACTGTCAAATCAAATGCAACTGAAACCCAATACTATAATTACTACACCACGATACCCAGACATGATGAATATTGAAATTTTCTAATGGGTCAAAACGGCCTCAGACAAGCATTTTTGCAGAAAAATAACACATCCTTATCCAAATAATCCATAAGTCATGATGGAATTTAGGACTTCATAATGAGGTGTGAATTGGCCCCAAGAAGGAAAAAAGAAAAGCTAGAATTTGCTGAAAAGGTTTAGTCGTGTTTGTGCATCAGATGTTCTATAACACCACAAGATCAAAAACAAACTTTCCCCCAAAAAATTGAATGGATAAAACAAATATCAGTCATACTGTCATATGACCAAGGTTGAAAATATCGGTTTCGATGGATATATCGGTATTTACATCCATCGGTACTTGCATTTTATGGATATATTGGATATATCGGGGATATATCGGATATATCGGTGGATATTTTTTTATGAATATCGATATATCGAAAATTAACAAAAATACTTTGAAATTCATAAAAAATACTTTTTAAAAGTGTAAAAATAGCATTAATAATCAAGATATATACATTGCAATGAGTTTTTAAAATCAAAATAAAGATTGATGTGACTTCCAGTGCAACATTTGATGAATAGATCAATTTCGGTAGGCAATCACTGTCTGCGAAGACATGGTGTTCAGATAATATTGATTATGGGTCGAACATATCGCTGAATAAATGTCTTGACTGTATCTACAGCTTACCGTGGATAGGAAGTGAGTCGTGCGTACTCGTTTCAAATATTAATAACGTGAAAAATTAATTTATTAATATATTATTACTAAATTAAACTAATTTAAAATATAAAAAACTTCATATAATACTATAAATTTATAATATGCATACGATATTAACCTAATATATAACTTGATTTTAAAAATTAACGAACATGAAATGTTAATTTATTAATATATTATTACTAAATTAACTAATTTAAAATATTAAACTAATATATAGTTATTTAAGAGATATCACAAAGAAAATTTTTTGGAGTGAAATGAAGATTTGATATTGATAAGAGAATTGTGATCAAATTGAATGATTTAGAGGTATTTTATAGATTTTTTGGGTCAAAATAACGGATTGGATGGTGCCCGAAAATATATTTGTAAATTTAATTATAGCCGTTGGATTTAATTTTTGGTGCAAATATGGTCGTTTTGATATATTTCACTGTATATATCACAGATATGCTTTCCTTTGGAGTATATCGGGTATATCTCGATATATCTAATATATTTTCTTATTTTAAGATATATGTCAGGTGTTTTGAATGAAAAATCGATCGCGCGCGTGTGTTACCAACTCGCCGTTGCCCGAATTTCGGTCCGATCTACCGGTATATCGGTGAAATATCGCCGATATTCCGATTTTTCGATTTTTCACCTAAGCGATTTTGATATGAATCGGCACGTACCTAGGCCGATATCCGATATTTCGCCGATATATCGGAAATTTCAATCCTATAAGACCAACTAAACAAGTGTTTATGCTTACTGGGAATGTCAACTACTTAGTAGTTGAGTGTCAGGTTCACCTATTATGGCAGCCTGGGATCATTAAAGTTAATGGAAGTGTGATGTTAACCTGCTTTAGCCTCAACCACATGACGAATGGCTACAGCATATTAGATGGATGTTCCCGTGATGCGACCGTTGAATCTTATTGATCTCTCCGTCATCAACAGTTTCCCCAAATCAGAAAAGGATATTCTCGGTATTTTGATGAAAAATTGGGGTTTAGAATGAATTTTTACGACTTATCATATTGAAATATTAGGGTTCAATTTTTTTTTTTTGGTTTTGTGTTAGCTATCATAAAGGGTACTTTTGGTACATACCCTTTCTCTCACATGTGTAAAACCTAATAATAATTATTTTTTAAATAAGTTAACTTATCATTGATTTTTTATTCCCTATAAAATATTTTTTTAAATAAAACTAAACTAATATATCATAGAATAAACAGTCATACTGTCATAGGACCAACTAAACAACTGTTTATGCTTACTGGGAATATTAAGAGCAATTCCAGCAGTCGGCCAAAACCGAGAGCCAAAGCCATATTTGGATGCTAAACGGAAAAAATGGTGCTCACGACGAGTTAGCCAAAGCGAGGGAGCTAAAAATTTGGCAGTTGAGCGATGATGGTAAAAATTGAAATGCGAATATAGTGTCATTTGCTCATCGATAAAACAGCAGTAGAAAACTTCGTTCTACACTTGATATTATAGCGGGTTGGGAGCGAAAATCACTCGTGAACCAAGATTTTGAACCAAATCCAAATGAGCTGGCTGGCATACTCGATACGAATCCCACGACCCAGCGACCACCGTGAACCATTTTTGAGCTACTTAGAATTGAAACAAAAAATTTTATAAATACCAAACAAATGGAAACGATTTCCAGATCTGAGGGAAATCGAAAAAAACAGTAATCACAGAAGGGAAGAATTCGAAGGAAAGCCAACCGATTGGAGGCAAGCCGCAGCGTCGTCGTCGCCGTCGCCATCGCCGTCGACCGTCCACGTCCCCTGCCATTTCGCTTGTTGGTGCGATGCGTCAGCGGCGCGCCATTACTCCGTTAACGGTGAGTTCTCGAAACCCACTGGCCGTAGCCCGCCGCCCTCTCTTCTCCCAGCGGTTAGGCCCGGAAGGAAGAAGCAGGGCGCGTCGGTTTTGAAGCGGCGACTCCATTGATGGCGTCGTTCGTTTACTTCGAGAGACAAAACGGCGTCGTTTAGGTTTTATTACCCCGGCAAGGTTCAACGGCGTCGTTTCAAGCCATAGCTGGCTCCCAACGGCGGGTTTTGAGCGGCAATCAATACCCCAACGGCGCCCGTTTAGGTTTGGAAAGAGTTTGCTCAACGGCGTCGCGTTTTTGAAGCGATTTAAGCAAAGCGATGTCCGTTTTTTGAGTGCGGCGAAAATTAAAAAAAATAATGCGTAGTAAGCAGCGCCGTTTTGGCTCAGAACAAAACTCGCGTCGTTTTGACCCAAACCAATGTTTTTACAACTAATTAGCCTACAATTATTTTATTAACTTCTAATTATTTTCAATTTATAATATTATAAATAAAATAGTATTAACATAAATCATATTTTTTTGTGAATAATTTAAAATAAGGTATTTCTTGATATGAATTAATTTATTTTATTAGACTACAAATATTAGTAATTAACTTCTAGTATTTTCAATTTATAATATTATAAATAAAATATTATCAATAAGGAAAAAACCATAAATCGCATATTTTATTAGCCTACAAATATTTTTATTAACTTCTCATTATTTTCAATTTATAATATTATAAATAAAATATTATTAACATAAATCATATTATTTGTGAATAATTTAAAATAAAATTTTTTACTTGATATGAATTAATTTATTTTATTAGCCTACAAATATTAGTAATTAACTTCTAATTATTTTAAATTTATAATATTATAAATAAAATATTATCAATAAGGGGGAAAACCATAAATCATATTTTTATTAGCCTACAAATATTTTTATTAACTTCTAATTATTTTCAATTTATAATATTATAAATAAAATATTATTAATAAATGAAAAAAACATAAATCATTTTTTTTGTGAATAATTTAAAATACAAATTTAAAATAAAATTTTTTACTTGCTATGAATTAATTTATTTTATTAGCCTACAAATATTTTTATTAACTTCTAATTATTTTCAATTCTTAAATCATAAATAAAATTGATATGAATTACTTTTCCACCTTAGTTTACCAATACTTAATTTAAGTTTGATTTTGTAGCCAGAAAATGGCATCTCCTCCAATACGGGCTAGGCGGGGAAAATCTTTCTTAACTGAGGAAGATGTGGCGCTGTCGTAAACTGGTCAATATAACAGATCCGTTGTGATCGATATTGGGCGTAGATGTCGAGTTTAAGGATCGGTGATGGCCAAGTTTTTGGAGACCAATGTTGGAGTTGACCCACCACGGCTTTATGTAATTGCATGCAAAAATCGATGGGATAAACTCAGGCGTTATTGTACAAAATGGCGTAGGATACTCGCCTGAGATCACAAATAAGCGCAAAGTGGAAGCGAACGCATCTGACGAAGTCGAGTTATCTATTGTTATAATTTTCTATAACAATTATTTTATCGAAAATTTTATTTATATCTAATTTTTATTTTTCTACAGCGTGTGCCAAGCTATGAATATGTTCAAGTGAAGTTAGGGTCAGTGGTTATGATCGTTGTTGGGAGGTGCTTAAATCTTTGTGATAAAGTGAATGATTATCTGCAAGCAACCTAGGCGCTCCCCTGTTTATGAGGGAACTCATGAAAGACCTGTGTCTCTTGACTCGGATCAAGATCCATATAGCAATGCAATAGTTAGCTCTCCAAGGAAGAGGCCCCCGGGAAGAAAAGCAGCTAAAGAAAGTAGACAGAAAAGTAAGGCGAGTCCAACAGATACTAGTAATTCTATTTCAGATACAATTCGCGAAATATCTGGGAAGAGTGAAAAGAGAAAGAATTTTTATGAGGAGGCAAGCGATTCTGCGAAGGAGCAAGCACGGAGGGAGGGATGTGCTGACCTAGACGTACTAAGCGTGCGAAGATGGGATGTAGAAGGGAGCAGATAGGTTGAGATGATCGCCCAGATGATGCGGGTATGGAAAAAGACATATCCACGTATGACAATTGAGCAATGACACTATTATCGACCGTAGAATGCGGTTATGGCAAAGCAATGAAAAATCTGAGTAGCTCCAAGCTTTAAATTATAAACAGATTACTAGCTGTTTATTTTCAATGTAATTTCAATTTTTATCTACTTACTTAAAATGAAATATTCAAATTATCTAATGAGTCAACTTAGTAGTAAAAAATGATTAAAATATGCAACTAACTTGAATTTTCATTAAAAAAACATAACATAACATGACAGAGCAAAACATAATATTAAAATAAGGAAAAATCACTCGATAACGCCTTGTCCGTGTAGCGTCCACAGATGTGCAATGATGTCGTGGCGGAGGGCATAGTGGGTGTTCGAATCTCAAATGGCACGGTTGGTAGCCATAAATTGATCAAAGTTCTCAGACCTCATTGAGACTTCAATTGGAGCCATGGGTTTTCCACTGTGTGAGTCATAGTCGTAATTGTCGGAAAATTTGTGCAATGAGCTCTCATTGTCATCAACCCGCTCATCCTCGATTATCATGTTGTGTAAAATAATACACGCTTTTATGATAAAAGTCAAGTCTTCATGATCACCGTGTCGGCCGGTCGCCGAATGATGTGAAAACGAGCTTGAAGCACCCCACGAATCTTTCATTTCTGTCCTTTCGGTCTTCATGTTTTTTCTGAAAAGGCCATTGAAACTGACTCTTGAGGATGAGAAATTGATTGAACAATTGTTGCCCAATTTGGATATATACGTCTATGAAGATAGTATCCGTGTGTAATGGTTGTGAGTATGGTACTCTGGCCCGAGAAGAGTGCATCCTTCGCAAGTTAGCCAAGCGATTGGGCGTCGAGTACATTAATATCATTGTTAGACAGGGCATGCCAAAAAATGCATGCCATATCCACCAAGTCGTAGGAGCGACGGCCGAGCACAATGGTCGGTCGGTGGACATAGCGATGCCACATTCAGTGATATCTTTGTTGGGCCAGTTTTCACGCCCAGTGCATACGATCAGCGCGACGTGGAAGCCACGTTGATTAGCTTTAAAGTAACGGCTTCCAAAAAGATGTCGGTAGTGTTTGGGGATCACGAGGATATTGGCCCCAAAGAAATTTCTACCACCCCCTGGCAGAATCGTTTGACACACTCGATGGTTGTAGGATCTCTCGATTCAGCATATTCGGTCAGTGAGTCCCTCGGGCGTGCAGGTATCTGGCGTCACGAAGTGCATCCGTCATTTTTTGTTCACCGGATAAACCTAATTTGTTGCGACATTTCTTCTTTGCCACGAAATCTTGATTATTTGTTGAGCGCGTGTAAAATTCGAAGAAAGCAGAGGCCGACTTAAGCAGCGCTGCTGAGAAGCCAATGTGTTTCGTCATTATTTGGATTCTCAGCGAAGTAATCATTTAGCGATCGGGAATGGCCGCTAACTTCGATCCACGATGCTCCGGTATTACTGCGATTCTATCTCGAGCCGTACCTTGTGAGTTTTGTCTTCGAACTTCGATAGGCTGCGTGACAGCGTGTTCTTTTCTTAACTTGCGTGCGAAGAAGATGAATCGATCAAAGGCGAAGCGAAAAAAGTTACTCATTAATTGAAAACCTTTTGTGATGTGTGTAAAATTCTAAGGGACATCCTCCTCAATTTCTATAGGATGTTTTTGAATCTTTATCGCATCGAAATGCATTAAAAAAGCCGCGGTTTCGTGATTCGACAAATCAATACAAGATATCTATAAGACCAATTTCATCAGCTTTTTTAAAACCCCAATGTGATGTGACAAATCAGCCAATGACCTGTCAAATCATCCAAAACCCGATGCAGCTTTTTATAGTGCCAATGTGATTTGACAACTCCGCCCAAATGACCGATTCGTACACTAAGAGTATGAGCGACCAACAAAATTTATATTCCTAAATTCTTCCACCGCCGTAGTCAAGCTACCAAAGATAGTGGTCTAGGGTCGAATACTGCGGATGGGTTTTTTCGCATAAATGACTAATAATGAAGGCAAAATTGGTGAATTAAATTTGGATTTTTAAGGTTTTGGTAAAAAATGCGGGGTTTGGGTGTTCACTGATCAAGCTAAACAAGAAAAAATCGTAAAATAGAACCCTTTGAAGTGTTAGTCACCGGTTTAGGGTGTTAAGGTAATCACATGTCCCCGGTATTTTTTTCCTCGAGTCGAGGATGACATATAGTCATTTCCCGAGTCCTGATTCGTTTAGTTTTAAAAACTAAACCCTATGATTTTCCTTTGAAACATAGCATTTAAATGGGCATAAATGTCCCTAACAGTGAAAACACATCTCTAAAACCCTACTCCACGATAACTAGCAGGAGACAACTAACTGAGCCTCAATGGATCTAGTGAAAGTATCCATTGAACCCAAAAAGCTTGCCAAATACACATTAAAGAGAGCATGCTTAAGAGATTTTAACCTAAGTGAGAAGCAGAACACAAACAACCATAAATACGTGCGTTAAAAACAGGGGAACCGTGAGTTACCTCCACACCCTAGCCAACAGCCCTCCTCTTCAAGGAGGAAGAGGTCTAGCCGAACATCCTCTCCGAGCTGTCATCCCCGTGAGGAGTGTTCGCGTACCAAGAAAATGGAAAAGAAAAGGAAAGAAAAAGGAAAGGAAGCCGCGGGAACCGCCTCCCGTCATCAGATATCCGAAGTCCCGTCTGCTGATTCAGACAACCGAGACTTATATAGATGCTCAATGTAAGGGAAGTTACAAAAAAAAACCAAAATCGGAAGGTTATTGGCTAGGTAAAATGGAAAAACCAAAAGCAAAAGCAAATGTGGTGTACGTGGAAAAGTTATGAATCTGCAGCTATGAGGAACAAGGTCGTGGACAATGTTGCTCAGAGCTTTCCGCAAAGGGTGTTTTCTAACATTTTGCTCTTTCTTTCCTTCTCCTGTTTGATCTTCGATCCAACGCCACAGCTCGACTTGAATTCTTCGTGTTTGATCGATCGCCAACAATTTTGGCATAATTATTCGCAAAACTCGCAGTAAAATTTTGCCAAGAAAATGCGATCATTAAAATAGTAGGGACCTAATGTGCAAATCGGGTTAATTAGAATGATTTCAGTACACAAAAAGCACTCAAAACCTATAATAAATAGGTCCAAAAAATAGCACCTTTTCGTAGCACCAATCAAATGACATGTCAAATAATCCAAAACCCGACTCCGAATCCTTTTATAACCCCAATGTGATGTACAGTCAATCGCGACATGTTAAATCACTGAAGATTTATCAGCTTTTTTATAACCCCAGTATGATTTGAGAAATCAGCAAAATTAATTTTCATTATTTTTTATAAGAAGTACAAATTTTTTTTAAATTAATTAATATTTGTAACCCAAAAAAAGCACACCTATTGAAATTATTAATTCAAAATATTTATATTTATTTTTATTGATTTAATTAAATATTTATGGCCATTTTTATTTTTAATTGAATCTTTATATTTATTTTAAATTTTAATTAAATATTTATTTATCTTTTAAATCAATTTATAGTGTATGAGTGATATAAATGAATGAATGGTACATGATGGATTATTAAGGAAGAGAAAGGTAAAATTGGAATAGATTTGGTGATATAATTTAACTAGATGCCACCATTGTAAGACAAGTACCTAAAACTTTTAGCCTTAAATCTCAAAAGAATTTTTCGAGCCCAAAAATTAGCTAGATGTTTTTTTTTACTAATCATTGAGACAGCCTTAACTATTTAATAGTTGAGTGTTAAGTTAACCTACCATGGCAGCATAGGATCATTAAAGCTAATGCAAGTGTCATGTTAACCTGTTTTAGCCTAAGCACAAGATGAATGGTTACAGCATATTAGATGGATGTTCCGGTGATCCGACCATTGATTCCCATTGATCTCTCGGTCATCGACGGTTTCCTCAAATCAGAAAAAGGGTATTCTCGGTATTTTGGTGAATAAATTAGGGTTTTAGAATGAGTTTTTATGACATATTAGAAGGGGCAATTTTGGAAGAAATGTAGCTCCCAAACGTGTTGCATTGCAGTTGGATTGAAATATTAGGGTTCTTTTGTTTTTTTTGTTTTTTTTGTTTTTTTTTTTTTGTTAGCTGTCAAAAAGGGTACTTTTGGAACAAAACCACTCTCTCACATGTGTAAAACCTAATAAGAATTATTTTTTAAATGAGTTAAGTTATCATTAATTATCCATTCCTTATAAACTTTTTTTAAATAGAACTAAATTAATACATCATAACACAAATAAAAAAAAAACATAATACATCATAACATAATTTTCCCATAAATAATATTTTTCTAGCATTCA
Organism: Tetrastigma voinierianum; assembly: GCA_016808115.1. Classification (NCBI taxonomy): domain Eukaryota; kingdom Viridiplantae; phylum Streptophyta; class Magnoliopsida; order Vitales; family Vitaceae; genus Tetrastigma; species Tetrastigma voinierianum. The sequence continues at coordinate 191,754 of JAEQBH010002005.1, read as the reverse complement.
AAGTTTTACATAAACATACAGAAATTTTTAAAAATGATATAACATGTGGATTTTGAATTATATAATCCAAGTCAATTCGATAAACCAAATTTAATTTGAATTCAACCAAAAATCAAAGATCTAAAACAACTGATGGGGTTTAAAGTGGCGTGCAGCCCACTTTCTTCCGTGCCCAAACAGTTAAGTAAGCCCCAAAGAAACACCTGGGCCCCGGCACTAACCCAAAACGAAGTTTAGTCCATGACTCTAAAGGCCTATAACATGGCATCGGGAAGGACCACATTCCTCGCAAATCGACTGTAAATCTCGCTAATAAGGAAAGTAGGATGTTTCCCCAATAACTGCTTATTCAGGGAATCACATCAAATTCACCAATAAGGAAAATAGATATTTCCTACCAACCGCTTTATCCTGTGAATCAAACCAAATCTCGCCAATAAGGAAAAGTAGGATATTTCCCAATAACTGCTTATTCTGTAAAACAAACCAAATCTCACCAATAAGGGAAGTAAGCTAATTTCAATAACTGCTTTCCAATTATCTCACTAATCTCGACAGTGGATAAGGAAAGAAAACTCTGTATCCAATAAGAGAGAATCCTTATCACCATCCAATTGGGAAAATATATACTATAAATACTGTGTGCCAATTTATCTCCGTGAAAGGCACGCGAAACATTCAGCCCTGGGGTTAGCCTATCTTTTCTCTCAATGGTGAACTCCGACTTAGGCATCGGATGTGCCACCCGCGGGCCCCACCCGACCCACCTTCTCGCTTTTGGCAGAGGAAAGTGCTACCTCTAGAGCCCGTGAGCACTGTACCCCAAGAAGAATTCTAATCTCTGTACTGACGATCCGTAACCTTCACCACCCATGCCAGCCCCGGGTTCCGGCCTAATTTAACCCCAACAACACACTCCGTACTCCCATCCGGTTGAAAAAGCATCATCATTGCCTCAGAACCTTACGCTCTTACAATAAAGATCGATTCTCGTCATTAATGGTATCAACTCGGAATACAAGCAGGAGCAACACCAATCCGCCAAGGATACAGGATCCGCTAGGCGACGCAGACAGCATACCTCCTGGCACATTAGAAGCGATGCAAGCTAACACGAGCGAGGTGGAGGCGCTCCGCCTCACCAACCAACGCCTGATAGGAGAGTTAAAGCAACTCACCCGGAAGATGCAACATCCACGGGAAGCACGACAGACACAGGAAGGTCACAACATTCCCCCTCGTGAGGGGCAACACAATCTCAACATTCCCGAGGTGTCGGGCATAGTAGTCCACCGAGCCAAAGTACCTGATCACAAATCTGGTCCCAGGAGGAGGGAACGGAGCAACACTCCTAGGACGGTCGTGTGAACTAAGAACTACACCACCTCAAAGAAGGAGCAGGAGAGCAATCACGGAACAGAGGTTCAAGAGCCCAACAAGGCCCCAACGCCCTGAGCCTAAGAGCTCACTTTAACGAGCCTCGACTACTTCCGCACAAGCCACGATCTAGGAGTCGATCGCCTTAGGCCATATCGCCTACAAAGCCTCAATGCCCTGAGCCCGCAGCTCACTCTCGACGAGCCTCGACCACTCCTCGCACAAAGCCACGCAGCCCTGGGGAGTCGATCACCAGTTATATCGCCAACAAGGCCTCAACGCCTGCAGCCTAATAGGCTCACTTCGATGCTCGACTACCTTCGCACAGTCACGTTCTTAGGAGTCGATCGCCAGCTATATCGCCAACAAGGCCCCAAATACCGAGCCCAATAACTCACTTGACGAGCTCAACAGCCCGCACGCTTCACGCAGCCCAGAGCCGATCGCCAGCTATATCGCCAATACTGGCCTCGCCGCCCCGGAGCCTTAATAGCTCACTTTGACGAGCCGACCACTCGGCACGCACCACGCAGCCGTCGCAGCTCGATCGGGCCTCGCGCGAGTCGCTAACGCGCCTCGCCTGAGCCCAAGAGCTCACTGACGAGCCTCGACCACCCGCACGCGCCATCGCAGCTCTGTGATCGATCGCCAGTTATATCGCCAACAAGGCCCGCCGCCTCGGAGCCCAAGAGCTCACTGACGGTACCGACCACGGTACGTGCCACGCAAAATGGAGTCAAATCAGCCTGCTTATATCGCCAACAGGTGCCCTCAACGCCTCGGTTCCCGCAGAAATTTCACTTTCGACGAGTTCAACCACTCTACGCAAGCCTCATGTGCCCTAAGTAGTTAACTGTCAGACTTCCAAACCCTACGAGCCTCGACAGTCTGCCTTCTAAAAAGCTCAACTACCAAACTTGACTGCACCCCAAACTAATCGGCTCAGCAGTCACCCATTGGGCCTCAGCCGCCAAGAGCCCAATACCCTTGAAATACTCAACCGCTCAACTCAGCCATGTTCTCAGAGCCACCCACCAGAGCCCAAAGGTACCTCAGCCGTCACACGTGAGCTCAGAGCCCAAAGAAACACTAAACAAAGCATGCAATTACTGAGCCAAGTAGCTCGTGGCCCAAGAGGCGCCTGGCCTCAAATGTGCCATGTACCACGGAGCTAAGTACCTCGGGTCACAGAGCGCACAGCCTCAAATGTGCCATGTACCATCTGAGCTGCAGCCTCAGAGCCTAGGCAACACAACTAAACAGCCATGCACTCACGAGCTGCGAGTTTAGGAGCCCCAAGAGGCTCACCCAAACAGCCATGTAGCCACTCAGCCTGCAGCCTCAAGAGCTCCAAAGAATTGTCTAATCAGCCATGCAACCACTGAGCCAAGTAGCTCAGAGCCCAAGAGGCTCACCAAACAGCCAGCCGCTGGAGCCCAAGGCAGCCAGGAAACTCAAGAAATTAGGTCCAAACAGCCATGCAGCCACTGAGCCAAGCAGCTTTATCTGCCACAGCCTACCTAATGTGCCATGTACCCCAAGAGTCGCTTCAATGTGCATGCCCCACGAACCTCGAAGAAGACAGCTTTGAAGAGTTCAACTACTCAACTTAGACGCCACTCGGGGTCATCTTGCCTCATGCGTATCGCGAAGAGTACAAGTAGAGGCGAAGTGGTGAAATGAATATTCATTAAGAAAAGGCTACGATATGTCCCGGGTCCTAAGCCAAAAAAAAAAGCTATCTCAAGCAAAATTAAAAGACTCGCATAGAAGGTTCGCATGTAATACTAAGGGAAAGGGAAGTCCAAACTCACTAAAAGCAAAGAAAAACTCCGACTAAGGAACACAAAGACGAATCTATTGGAGGATATTTACTAAGAAACAAAGAAATTGAAAGAATTGAAGAAATGAGCTATGGGAACCAAAAAGTCATCATTATCACAAGACATATGATTCGCGATGAAAGCCCCCTAACCGATCCAAATCTCGAAAGGACACATGGAAATCACACCGACACGTTATAGCCCTCGCCCACGTGCACTGCGCACGCGCGGCTAGGGGCAACTAATGGGTTAAAAGGCGCCAAGCAGCCCACTCTCCAGGCTCAAAGAAGAAGTAAGCCCAAAGAAACACCCAAGCCCCTGGCACCAGCCCAAAACGAAAGCCCAGTCCGCTCGACCCAAAGGCCGATAACGTGGGTAATTGGGAAGGCTCACATTCCGCAAATCAGACTAAATCTCGCCAATAAGGAAAGTAGGATATTTCCCAATAACTGCTTATCCTATAAATCACACCAAATCTCACCAATAAGGAAAGTAGGATATTTCCAATAATCGTCTATCCTCAGAATTAAACCAAATTCACCACGCTGGAAAAGAAGATAATTTAATAATCGTTTCCAATTATCTCTTATTAATCCGGCTGAAATACAGGAAAGAAAATCCTCCATCCAATAAGAGAACCTTTATCACCATCCAATTGGGAAAATATATACTATAAATAATTAAGCCAATTTTGGCCCAGCGTAGCGCACGCAAAACATTCGCCCCTCTACAGCTTATTCCTTTCTCTCAATGGTGAACCGACTCTAGTATCGAGCGCCACTGCGAAGCTCCAAATTGACCACCTTCTTCTTGCTTTGCGTACGAGCTATTACCTTTGGGAGCCCGCACACCAAATTCCTGCCAGCCAGCCCCCATTCGCCCGACGATCCGTAGCCTTCTAAACCCCAATCCACAATGTACTCGGTTCAAGCCCAACGACCCCAACACGCTCCAGCCCAGTCCGGTTGAAAAAAGCATCATCAACAACTAACCTCAAAAAAAAACCTTAGGCGCCCCTCCCCTTCTTTTTTTTTCTCATCTTATTCTCTTTTAGTCTTTTTTTCTAAAGTAATGAGTAATGATTTTTTGTCATCAGACGAAATCAATTTCATTTCTTTCTTTCATTTTCTTTCAATAAAATTACTTCTTCCATAAAATTCTAAGCCTTTATCTTTTGTTTCGTGGTTACTCGCTTTTATTACGTGATTTGGTTTATTGTCGCCTTATCACTGCTGGTTTGTCGTCGCCGCCTGATGCGCTTGACACATCTGCCTTATTACAACATCTGATCTTCACATCGTCATAATGACGCCATATTTTCTTATGCAAGACTTTATTTGTTTAGGAACGATTCAAATAGACAAAACATATTTAATCAATCGAAGATATCAAATTATGAGGTTAGGTTGAGTACCTCGAATTAGAAATCAGATTGGGTTGAATATAAATTGATTACCTTTTAAGTTAGTCATCAACTAACTTAATCGTAGATACGCATTTAACAAGTCATTGAAAACAAATTATATATGAATCGTTTCCATATAGATCCAATCGAAAATTTTACTAAGAAATTTTTTTTTTTTTTTAGTTTCTTTAAACACTAAAATTAAGGATGTAAAGAAAATGAATCCAATGAGGAAGCGCAGTTTTTATTTATTTATTTATTTTTACAACTGTTCACTTCGAATTACAGGCTAGGGCTTCTTCACAGGAAGCGCAGTCATTTGAATCTAAGTTGTCGATAATGGAATTGGACGATCTAGCCTATTTTCATGAGGAAGCAATATCTTAGCCTATTTTCACGAGGAAGCAAATATCTTACGAGCTTGTTCAAGATTAAAGGCTAAAGCCTAAAGCCATAAGATCCTGAAGGTAAAAGAATAAGAAAGGGATAATGTTCTACACCTAATCCACCTTAAAATATGCAAGATGTGACCTGTGTCAGAAATTTTCCCACCATCACCAACAAGATTATGTACCATCCCTTCGATTGACGTATCCAGAAAATAAACTCAAGTAATAATTATTTTCAGAGGGGCATTATTAAGACAAAATTAACAATGTTTAATTGCTTTTCCTCTAAACTAAAGGTCCAAAGTTCAGACCCTCATAAGCCCTTCAATGCCTTGGATCAAGTCTTCTACACAATTTTATCGTGGTTCTCCATCCAATATCTTTTGTAAGATTACTATTTCGTAATTTCCTTTCATCAAAGGATTAAAAGTTTTCCAAACATGTAAATCCGATCACGAGATTGGTTTCCACTTATAAGGTATGCTTGAAGTAGAATTGAAGAAATTGCAGAGAAAGAAATGGTGGTGTTCATAAAACTTGAACATGTGTCTTTCTTATGTTTATATGATGCAAGAAAACGTTAGGAGAGTTCAGGATTCCCTTTACTGTTCTCATCCAGTAGAATGCTTTACATATGGTATCAACAGGAAACTCAAATCAAATGACACAAGAAGATGTTTTATCATCCATAAAAACTTCTATATAAAATTTGAAACTCTCCTCATTAAACATGAGTTAAAAGAGGCACTATCCATGGGCCATATGTAGAGCAATGTAAAAGATTAGCACTTCCTTGACAAATATATCACTAAAATAATGGTTCATTTACCTCGCACTAAATGGGACCTCTGTATTAACACAATCAGATCAATTTATAATGATAATAGGATTGTGAATCAGTATACAGCAATTCTCATTCAAATTCCCAAAATGATTCCCAGAGTATGAAGAAATAAAAGAAATATTTTGAGCAACCAAAGATTGATGTCTAATAGAATTGTAAAAGCAAACACACATACAGATTATGTCTTAAAGAGCCCCCTGTCATGAACTCGATGAAAGACACACAAAGTATCCATAGTCTTAACTCAGAGGGTCAATATTGTTTGGTCATCCAAAAGTAAAACCCTGTGTTTTTGCTTGCTCTTATTCTTTTCATACAGCTAAATATCATGTGCTTCCAAATACCGGAACTGAAAGGAAAATTTCATCAATTGCACAGTGAACAAAATGTCCTAATATGAAAGGAGCGAGAAGGCTTTTACTGTTCAATCACACGCTTTGCACCATCCAATGTATTCTTGAGCAGCATTGCCACGGTCATTGGACCTACGCCTCCAGGAACAGGAGTCACCCATCCAGCTACCTTACATGCTTCCTGGAAATCAACATCTCCAACAAGCCTATAACCCGACTTTTTGCTTGGATCGTTAACAGCATTTGTCCCCACATCAATAACAGCAGCACCAGGTTTGATCCAACTGCCCTTAATCTGAAAATTATGTATGTTAGTGCCAAAGTAAACCACACTGCTAACCAGTTCCATCAGAGTGAATTCCAGTTAAGAAAGTGATTATAATGGAAATAAAAATTAGAAAGGAATTACAATAAAATTTACGGCTTATTAGAGTGGTTATGAACAAGCACCATGTACTAGGATTATGATCCGTACTGTTATACATCATGCATACAGGAAGGTTACACCGCTTCAAGTGAACTAGGACGGCATAACCTGACCAATTATTTGACATCCAACAACCTATTCTAAGTAATTGTTAGGTTTGTAAATGTGTTGGTTGTGAATAGACTGTTTGGTATTTTAGCCATTTGAACATAGTGTAATGGTGGATGGTCAAGAATATGCCATCCTTAACATAGGGATTGCACTATGTTATATTTATAGGATAATCCGTGCCCTGAAGCACATTCTAGATACAGGCAAACTAAAGACTTCAAAAGGAGACAAACAACAGCATCAAAGCCTAATATCCAGGAAAGAGATAAAGTAAAATAATAATATGTCAGAAACCAGGTAGAGCATGAATAAGTTTTGGAATAAATAAAAACCATGTATATGTTTCTTGTTACCATCATTGCTTGTCCTGCTGCAGCAATAACAATGTCTGCATCACGAATGATACTCTCCGGATCTTGAGTATGTGAATGAACTACAGTAACAGTGGCATCAGCTTTCAGAAGTAGCAATGCAACTGGCAATCCAACTATATTACTTCGACCCACGACAACCGCCTTCTTACCCTTTACACTTATACCACTCCTGGATAGAAGTTCAAGACAACCCTACATAGAAAATGCTGTCTCAGAACAACCAAAAAATAATTTTCTATTCACAACATGTAGACCTAGCTAAGATCCATATCTAGATGCTCAAAAAGACAATTGCTCAATCAGCTTAATAAAAACTAAAAAAGGTAGCCTTTGAGATTAAACATATGCAGTCTTTGACGATTGCCATTTTACCTTGGGAGTGCAAGGAAGAAATAGAGGTTCTCTCCCTTTCATAGCAAGCTTGCCAATGTTGAGAGGATGAAATCCATCAACATCTTTCTCAAGGCTAATTTCAGTTAATACTTTCTCTTCATTTATATGCTTAGGCAGTGGAAGTTGAACCAGTATACCTGTCAATATAGGAAATCATGCATTTTATAATTTTGTATGAACATGAAAGAAACATGCTGATTTCAAAAACCAACCTAACCAGATGTATAAAATTTAAACTGTCAATAGCAGATCCATTGCAGAGATATTAACTTATATCAAACATAGAAGGTGCATATATGCCTATACATATGGTACTCAACAAGAAGCTGCCTGAATCATAACAGTGAAGATTATTATTAAAGGGTCTGGCCCTCATTCATTTCTAGCAATATTCCATATATCACAATCAAGCAATTCGATAAAGAACGCACTGAGAAACGGAATTGCATTCAATCCGTCTTTGGACATATCATACTTCCACATTCATCACGCTGTGTTGTACATAAAACTCCAAATGATTTCATACCATTTTAAATGACATTTGCAATCAGCAAGTTCTTTTTCTGTTCGATATTATGTGAAGATCATCTTAGATCTCATCTACTGATACCATTTCAATTTGCCTCAGTATAAACAATATCTTACGAAATGATTAATTTGAACACAAAAGCATGAGTTTGAAAATAAAAGCAGAATAATTGAACAACTATACAAGAGCAAATTCAGCATGGATGTAGAAAACAGATCAAAGTCTCAGAAATTTTCCACATAAAAAGGACAAATCACATTTAGGATCAACGTGAAATGTAATATTAAGATAAGCAATGAGATTCACAACCGACCAACCGTGTACATCAGGAAGAGCATTCAACTCATGGACCTTGCTGATCAATTCAGACTCCAATACTTGCTCGGGCAGGTCAACATCAAAAGACTTAATCCCAGCTTCGGCACACGCCTTTCTCTTCATACTCACATAGCTCTGCGAATCCTTCCGGTTGCCGACAATGACCACTGCCAGTCCGGGAACCTAGTGAAGATCCGACGAGGAAAATGTCACAATTTTAAGAAATACAACGAGCTTCCATTTAGGAGAATCTCTGAAGTCGATACAAACATCATACAACTGGTATCAATTCACAAAACCCTAGACTGGGAAAGAGAGATTCGGCACCTTGCCGTACTTTTCGGAGAGACGGCGCACTTCATTTGCGATCTCCGACCGGATCGCCTGAGCGATGACTTTGCCGTCGATGATCGAAGCTGTGTGACCGTCCGGCGAGGCCATCGGAGAGAACTGAGAGTAGAATGGGGATAGGGTGGAGTATGTGGTCTGACAGTAGATTGGGAATGGCAAACAACCCATTACCACTCAACCCTAGGTAGAACACATTTCCGTGGCCAACCAACGTGAGCTTTACACGTGTCTTTTACAATATTCCCCCAAAAAATTTATCTTCCACTTTTGTAAAGTAAAACACTTTCTTCCCCAATTTTAATAACAAATGGTAGACTTCAGAGTTCAGAAAGACAAACAAAAATCCACAACAACCATACAAATATTTTATTTATTAATATATTTCATTATCTTCAGATTCACAGGTACAGTCATCTGGATACGAGAAGGTAAGAAGGTAGTACAGAGGATTACAATTTTTTGATATGAATACTTTTTTTGGATTGAAGATTTTCAATCGAGTGATTTACGATAAGATGAAGGAGTTAATGAATCTAGAGCTAGGTATGGCTCCAAGACCCCAAGAACATCATGGTTCTAATGGGATCGTCAGCGGCGGAGCAGCGTTTCCTTCTCTCAATTTCCTTAGGAATAGGAACACTACCACCACCCTTCACAGCCCAGTTCCGGGCGAAGGCCATGGCGGCCGCCTCGTATGCCAGGCGGAGCCTTTCTCCGACCGTCGTCTGAGGAGCATCGCCGGGAATTTGCGGAGGCGGCTTCATCCTCAGGATTGGATATTGGGAAGGGTGGAGTTGGTGGATGGAATTATTTATAGACGGGGAAGGGAAAAGATTTTTATGATAAGTGAGTGGTATACTGGTACGGGCAATGGCCAATGGTATAGTCCCACATGTCCAATTGCGTTGGTAATATTGTTGTGGAAGACGGGGTCAGAATCAGATCTATACTGTAAATTATTCTCTTCTTTTCTTCTTCTCTTTTTCTCTTCTTCTTCAACTACTGTAAATTATTCTTATTCTTTTCATCTTTTTCAGTATTTGAGGTTAGGTCATAGGGTGTGTCAATTTTTCATTGGCTTCTACTCCTTTTATCAACCCACCCACCCACGCTTTTCATGAATTTGAATTAAGTTAACAAAAAAACATGGATTCCATTCAATTTCATCTATTTATAATTTATGCAATGATCCCATTTTAAATTATGTTTTTGGAAATATTATCATTTTATTGATTCAAATTAACGATAAAACATTTATATATACATTAAAAACCATGAAGAAAATACATACATATTCGCTAAAAATTAAATTAAGAAGGATGAAACAACTCTTAAATTAATAACATAATAAATTGACTCATAACTTTCAAATTTGATAACATTAGAAGGACTATAATTAGAATATATGTGACTTCAGTTTTATAATATACTAACGACCATAATCTTATTTATTGTCTCTAATCAAATATGTTTTATATATCTAAATTGTCCACATCAATAAAAAGCCACAACAAAACTACAAAAAACAAAATATCATAATAAGATAATATAAAATCAAATATTGCAACAATATGATAAAATCATCAAAAATAAAATAAAACCTAAATTTATATGAAATAACAATCACTTTATTAAGAAATAAATTAATAAAAAGTGACAAAGATATGCATTTTCAGGTAAAAAAAATGATCAAGAATCACTCCTCTTTGCTTACGAAAGATAAGTGAAAGCAATGTGATAAAATATCTAGATTTTAAAACGCCACATATGCAAACAACATGAATCACCACCTCTAAAGTACCAAATTATTTGTATTTTTAATTATTGGTTATGCCGACTTCCACTTTTCTACTTACTTTTTAAATCGGGTTTTTAATTGTTCTTTGTCTCATATATATTGATTTTTTAATTATTTTTGGCATAATGCACAGTATTATATGTCATCTCATTACTTTAAAACAAATAAGAATAAGGACATAGATCATATGGTCTCTCTCGTCATAATGTAACTAATGAAACCTTCTGATGATACAAAACCGTTGTCTTTTACTAAACATTTTCTTTCCTAATTATATTTCTAAATTCATATTCCTTTGATTATGAATAACTCTTGTTTTGATCGTAATTGATATCAACAGGTATTATAATATGTGGCTTATAATGGGACAAACATCTCTATAGATAAAATGGCAAATGCCGGAGTGTTAAGGGTTGTTTTTAAAATTTTATAATACATTTAGGCCCTGTTTGATAAACTATTAAAAATTTTCAAACCATTAAAAATGAAAATTTTCAATGATTTTAATTTTTCAATATATTTGATAACAAAATTTTAGAATACGATCAATAAAAAAATTTTAAACGAAAAATAACACTAAAACCCTTATAAATAATATAATATTTCGCAAATATCTCTGCTACTTTTCTGATAGTTTTAAAAAGTTTAGATTCTATTGGTTATTTTTAAATTATATTTATGTCTTTTTTTTGATAATACATTAGAATAAATATTTTTTTACATATTTTTTAAACATGTTATTTACAATAATTAATAATTGTAGTAAAATAAAATATTATTAGAACCTATTTATTTTGGATAATATGTAATTTAATGATAATAAGTAAATACGTAAATACATAATTTTCAATATTCATGATTTACAGCTTATCAAACAATATATTTATCTTTCAAGATTTTAATCAAGCAAGAATCTCTATCAAACATATTCAATACTTATAAAATTCAGCACTTAATTTTTCAGCACTTGTTTTTCAGCACTTACTTTTTTCATTTTATCAAACAGGGCCTTAGTTAGTATAAATACTTTTTTAATTTTACTGTTATTACACATTAGCTCTTGAAACCTAACTCAAGTGATAAAGAGATAGGAAAGGGCTACAAAAGATCTAGGATTGAATCCTTATAAGAATAAATTACTACAACATAATATGCAAATTAAATAGTAAAAATGAGGATGACTAAGCAAATATAACAAGAGGGGGTGAATTAGTTATCTTAACAACTTTTTGAAAATCAATTTACAATTTGACAAAATTAACAACAAGAGATAAGCTAAAGAGTTAAAGAGTTGAGAAAGCAAACTCATATTTATAATGGTTTGATACACTCTTGTCTACGTCCATTTCTCCTCAATCTTGAATCTCGATGAGGGTTCCACTAAACTTGAGCTCCAAATCAAGTTTGTTATTGTACATTTGGATTTTGGCTCAAATTGGCTTCTTCACTTTTGAAGCTTTCACTCTTTGGCTCTTTCACTATCTCTTCAAGTTATGTACACTTGAAGTTTTCACTCTTAAGTACAATAAATCACTCTTTAACTTTAAATGGTCACTTAAATACAAGGAAAGCTAGGATAAGACCAATAGTGAATTCTAGGTATGCAAGTGAGAATTAAATGCACCAAGAATTTGAGAATGAAAGTTAATGAGTAAGAGAAATGGTAATTGTGAACTTTAATGCAATAAGTCTCATAGCAATAAATGATCCCAAAACACAATATAGAGAAGGGGAATTCGACATGCAACTAAGCTATCAATCAATCGGCCGTTTATCCCAATCAATCAACCGTTTCATTAAATGCTTTAGTCGTTTTGTATTTAATGCATTGTTGGTTTATGATCATTGAACACAACTAGTTGAGCAACCAATCAACCGTTTGCTCTTTCGATTCATGTAAATTGGCAATTGCCTCCAACCGACTAAGTTACTCATCTAAAGCGGTTACCAATCAATCGATCGTTTGATCAACCAATTCAAAAAAAAAAAAGTTATTGCATCCAAACAACTGAGATACACATCTCAATCGATGGGAACTAGTCGATTGATTCAACCAATAGACTCAACCGTTCAACCAATTGAGGCTCTACCTCAGTCGATTAACCCCAGAAACAGCTCAACACTTTATGTGTTTTTTCATCGAAGCACATTTTAGGATTGTAAAACCTAAGGCCCTGTTTAGTAGGTAGAAAATTTTCTGTTTTCTGTATTCAAACTTTTCGAAAACAAGGAAAACGCGTTTAGTTACGAGAATAAGACGAAAACAAAATTTGAAAACAAAGAAAATGAATTCACTATTTTCAACATTTTATATATGAATCGAAAATGTGATAAGTTTCGTTTTCCTTTGCTTTAATTAAATTCAACCAATTAACTAAATGGGGTTGAAAATGAAAACGTATTTTCAACAAAATTCAAGATTTAAACGTGATTTTCCGAAAAACGAAAAACCAAAGATTGTAATACATCGGTACCTTCATTCCGAATTCATCAGAAATAAAATTTTTCAGCTGAACTAAACTACTAAGGTCCCGCTTTTAAGTAGCATAAAATTTTCGTTTTCTATTCAAACTTTTCAAAACAAGAAAACGCTACGGCTAAGAGTATCAAGACGAAACAAATTTCAAAACAAATAAAAATGAATTCACTATTTTCAACATTTTATTAATCGTAAATGCGTAGGGTGTACCGTTTTCTTGTCAATTCAATTCAACTAAATTCAACCAAATTCATTAAAACGAAACGTATTAACCAAATTCAAGTACGAAACGTATTTTCCGAAACGAAACCAAAGACACACATCGGGTGTACCTTCTCATATTCCGACTCGATGTAGCCGAAAATTCATAACCAAACGCCCTAATGTTTTATGCTTAAACTCAATTTTTCAAAAAGATATGCAGTTTTAGAACTAAACACATAGTTATAAGTAATGCATGATAAATGATAATACCCTAATGCACCAATACGATCACCTTACAAGGATTCCTACGATTGCAAAATCTTTATGTGATGTTTGAACTTGGAATCCCGGTTTTCTTTTCTTTGACTTGATTTTGTTTTAAATCTTGGATGAATGATCTAGCCTTAAAATTCATTATCACTTTGCCACCTATCACTCATCTCAAGTAAACCATTACTAATTAATTACTTTGATTTGTTATTCAAAACTTTAATTAAAAGTACCATTTGGTCAACAAAAAAATATAAAAAAAAAAGTACATAATTGAAAGATTTCAACCTTATTCTCACATACATAAACATCGCATGAAACCACAATAAAACTGCATGCATTTTTTTTCATCTTCTCATTAGGATTTGTTGCAAGGAAAACAACAGTAACTTACTTTAATTAGAAAGAAAAATAACATATTTTAACTTTTTCTATTAAAAAACGGGCATTACACTATATTTATTTTTTTTGAAAATTTTTTTTTAATTGATTCAAACTAGTAATACATCGATAGGAACATAGATATCAAATCATTAAAAACCATAAATTATGAAATAACACAGGTTAATAGCGTAATAAATCAACTCAAAGCCTATAAATTTAATAATACTATCATAACTATAATACCTAAAATCTAATACAACGTGACAAAGATAATAATATAATTATTGGCTCTCTATTCAACAAATATATTTCGCTTCTCTCAATCATCCACGCTTAATAAAGTCGCAAACTAAACAAGAAAACAAAACATCGACAAGACAACACAAATCGCTTATCGTTATTAACGACACACAACGTCAGACTACTCATAACGACACAAAATGACATACCAAGACGATAACATAAAACGTTTGAATAAAACGACAAAATCACGAAAAATAAAATAAAATCATGATATATATATATATATATATATATATATATAAAATAATCACTCATTAAAAATATATTGATTAAAAAATATGTATATAGGTAATTTCATGTTGAAAATGATTAAAAATTATCTCTCGTTGTTTAAAAAAGTTGAATGGCTATAATAGAAAGTTAAAAGAGAAAATTAGGTTTTTAGCGTTATCCTAAATAATATTTAAAAAAGAAAAGTAGTAGAAATTATCTTCAATATGAAATGATAAGTACATGTGGGGAAGGAGTGGATCGAATATATCCATCAAGGAGTCCACTCACGTGTAAGTCCCCTCCACGAAATGCTAATTGCTTTTGTTTTTCATTGGTGGGTTTTTTGTTTTTTTTTTTTTTTTTTTTTTTTTGTGATGGAAATAGGAAGCCAATGAGAAAGAGCAGAGACGAATAGGAAGGGATGGTGGTTGTGGCTGTGGTTGTTGAGGAATGAATAATATTAATGGGTAAACTACTTGAGAGACTATGAGCCCATTATAGAATTCGACCCTTGGGAACCTTTAATGGTCATAATGTTCGCAGTCTACCTCAATCGCTATAACTTTGTCTTGTCATGTTTACATCTTTGCTATCTCCTTCCTTTTTCTTTTTTTTTTATTCATATTTTACGTGATTCTTTTCCACTCTCTTGTCCTCTCTGTCACTCTCACACTTCACCATCAAGAATAAAGTGCCCAAACATACTACTATTGTATATGCTTTTGCAATTTCTCAAAGAAATATTTTATCAAATAACCTAATATTTTATAAATCCAACCCTTTTCATGTTTTTTCTTCAAAATAATATGTTTAAGAAATTAGTTACTTATGTGGGAGAATTATATATGTATTTTTGTCAAAATGATGTGAAATTTTGATGAAAGGTTAAATAAGGGTATTTTTGTCAAAACAGTCGATGAAGGGTTAGATTTCTTAAAATTGGTTTTCGAAGGTTCTTTTTTTTAATCAAATCAACCCTTTCTTAAATGGTTATGGACAGTACCTGAGTTCCGTACAGGCTTGAGCCCATCAAGGCGCGATGTGTGTGCCCAGGCCCAGCAGAGAGTGATGTCAGGCCTCCTGAGCCCATACCCGCATTCAACATCCAGACGATAAGCCCAGGCCTGTTTTAGTTGGGCCTACCTTACTAACTGGAATACAAGGCCCAATTTTGTAGCCTCTCGTCTGATTCTCGTTCAACCCAGGACTTGAACATTTTGTTCGTTTTGGCCCATTTAGGGTAAATTTTTTTGTTTTTTGCTTTCGTTAAAGTGGAAGTGGAAATCTAATTTATTGAACCAATATTTCATTTAATAAAAAAATTTAATATTTTAATAAATCAATTTAATGGGATAATGAAATTTAACTTATTTAAGCATAATTTAATTTCCAAAAAATTAAAATATATATATTAAATTTTATCAAAAGCGAACTAAAGTAACTTAATCAAATTGACATCTTTTTCCAATTATTAGAGGAGTCTAAAGCATATGATTGGCCAAAAGGTAGGGAACAATGCCTCGGAAAAATAAATGGTAAAGACCAAAAATCCCCCCACTAGAGGGACAAGTCTCATCAAATGTAATTTTACCAAAAGTATTAGGTGGGTTCATGCTTACCTCGTCCGGTAGTAGAGATCGCTTAATGTTTAAAACAGGTAAAGCATAAGAAGGAAAGAGATCTGGAGTTTGAGTCCAAATGAGAATAATTTACTATATTACAATTATAGTGTTTAGCTCAAAAAAAAAAAGTGGGTTTTACATGAGCCATGGTACACAAGTGTGGTGGTTAACCTACCAGTTAGTGTAGTGTCATTTTCATCTTTATTACTCTACCAAACATTGGTTAATTGGTTATTCTTGTAGTGGGTAATGTTCCTACCAAAACCCATATGGTAATTCTTGATTTGTTCACCTTATTCACCTCATCTACCATCATAAAAACCAACTTTTGTGACCAATGAACCATAAAAACTTCACAGAAAACATCCATCCAACATCCCCGTTGAAAGAATAATTAAAATATATACTAAAATTTAAACATACTTATGAGGTATATTATAAACACTTTTATCCATTATGATAATCTCTAGTAGAAGTGGAAAAGTGTGACAGGAGCAAATAAATAATTTTGTTTCTAATAGGGATAATGTCATTTGAAAGAATAAATGTTCAAGTCATTTTAGCTTTTATTATAGAGAAATTCAGGATTTCAGGGCAGGCATATGCTCATATGATGATGATAATCGGTTTCTTTTTTATTCATGAAATCAAAATTCTTAAAAGTTTGTGACATTTTTTTGTCTTTATTTTTCCATTTTTATCAGTCCCCATTTTGTTTTTCTTCTTTTCATTCATTTTTACTTCATATATAAAAAAGGCCCATTAATTTGGATATTATATTTGATTCAAGAGTCAGGTGGCATTTGTTTTTTTGTCTTTTTACGGATAATACTTTATTTCACTATTCTACTTTAATTTTTCACGACTTATCAAGCAAATTTTTAATGAATGTAAAAAAATTAAAATATTTACTTTAGTTTTTTATTTTAATTTTTCTCATTAAGAAACCAAATAGATTTTAAATATAAGAAAAATATATACTTTATAATCTAATCAAACTCATAATTCGTTCATGCGACTAAAGAAAAGCATATGTATTTTTAAAATTTTATTTAAAAAAATTATTTTCTCAAAATTTAGATAAAAATTAAAATTTTGATTTTTTTTTAAATAAAAAACTAAATTCTTAATCCTAGTAAACACTATTCAAAACAAAATATCTATTCAGTAAAAACAAACAAACTCCACATTAGATCATGAGAGAAAGTGGTGTGAAAGCCAAAAGTCACTTGAAATTTTCAATGTTTGTTATAGATGAATGGAGGAGGAAGGAAGGAAAGGAATGCATTTGTATTGGGAGTAGTATATAAGATTCTCCTTTTTGCTAAGATCTTTTCCTTCAGTCCCCATTCATTTCACTTTATATTAATGTACTGACAACTTTCTTTTTGGCTTTTCAGCTCTATTTTTTACCCCTCGTATATTAATAATTTTCTTGAATAAAATTATAGTAATTTCTGAGAATGGTACTTATTCCACATTGAATGTATCCACTATTTCTTATTGGATTCAGAGCCTCTTGCTTTTTGTACGCATGATAAATCGTCCGTGACCACTTCCTGTCCTTTTTTTTGCTTTTTCCCATTTTAGTTCGAAAGATATTCTCGTGAAAATTCCCGATTGGAACCATCACAACTTTTTTTTTGGAAGAGAGAAATAAATTTGTTAATTCAAATCAATACTACATCAATATAAATAAAGAATCAAATTCATTAAAAAGTGAAAATTATAAAAGATGAAATAATATCCAAGCGACGCATATAACGACCGACGGGGGCGTTTCCATATATTCGATGCTAAACCTATATATTCGACATATTACTGATTATAATATTTATGATTTCAATTTTTTCAACATATTTACAACTCCTCGTTGTCTTTAACCATTGCTTTATTCGCCTCAACTGCTCTGCATCATAAATAAATATCACAAAAACAAACTAAAATAAAAATGTAAAAACAACATAATTACACACGATACGCATCGACGATAAAATCATAAAAAAAACTCATATTCGTGAGAAACCACAATTTTATTAAAAAATAAAATAATAAAAAGATGTATAAATTAATGATTTCAGATCAAAAATAATAAAAAAAAATTCTCAAAAAGAGGTGAGCCCAAAAAACAAAAAAAACTTCCATAATTATGTAGTTAAATAAATAGATCGTATGGTAAATAACTAAATATAGGGAAATAAATTATAATTATTAGTTATATGAAATTTTATTTCAAAATATTTTTATTTTTTATTTTATGTAACCGTTAAAGTTGATTTGATAGTTTTGAAAAGTAAAATTGATTGTGACATAAGGTTCTTTTTAGATGATTTTTGATGTTATCTTCTTACATTTATATGAAAGGGATTTCAGCTAGTCGATTTTAGAGTATTCATAAATAGTAACTACTTAGACTAGACTAGACTAGACGAAGTATAAATGTATAATAGCAAAAACTATAATATAAAAATAAATAAGATTTTAAGTTAGAAATAACTATACTCATAACTTTGGAAGATATATTAATTTTAGAATATTTATTCTAGAAATATTTGATTAAAAGACATAAAATCATCCTTAATTTATGAATCTAACATTTCTTATATTTTTTTTCTTAAAAAATAATTCATTTTAAACAAAAATTGTCCTCTCCTTTTTATGAATTTACATTATCTTTTAAAAAAATGGGTTATTTTTGCAAGAAACTAAAGATATTTTTATCAAAATTTAATGAATGGTCAAATTTCCAATATCAGGTTTTCAAAAGTCATTTTAATTAAATCACTATTTATTCTATACACACTGTGGAAAATCGTACAACAATAGTAATAAGAAACAAAAAAGAAAAACACAATACAAAAATTTTACGTGATTCAATAATATGCCTACATAAAAAAAACAACAGCTCAAAATTTCAGTATCACTAAAATAAGATTACATATAAAGATATTTATAATAACCCTCTATACGATCAAATTATAAAAATACTCATATACTTTGAACATATCGTATCATACCGACCACAATCTGTTATTTCATCAACCAACAAAAATATAAGTTCAAGAACAATTGTTGTAGGTTCCCTCCAACACAACTCTTATTTCAATGATCCATATGCCATAACACACACTTATGATCACCGTGAGAGAGAGAGAGAACTTAAGTATGTGGATAGGTTTTAAACCCGGAAGGATGATGACATGTTTATGTATCTGATGAAATTGCTATTATATTATATAGGGAATATTTTCGTTATATGCATTTTTAAAATCTGAGAGGCATGAAACTAACATGTCAAATTCCAATCATTTTACAGGCAAGATAGAGGCTCATTTTTCCAGCAAGAAAGTGGGACAAAGACAGTGACATTGAAGATACTATAGAGAAAGTGTTGGGAGTGAGTCTTTTACTAGATTCTGTAAATCATTCAAAGAGAAGAAATCATAAATGTATAATTCTTCCTCCATCTAGAGGCTTGGATGTTGAGGGAACATTCTTTGGGATTTATAAAAATATCCTATCCTGCACTTCATTATGTTGGACCCTAAAACTTACGTCAATCATAATAATTAATTCATCATACTTAGATCATAGCTGAGGGTACTAGGTATATTATGTCATACAGGTTAGATATATGAATTACTAACATGTTTAATCATTTAATTTATATAGCTTCTTTAATCTCTCTAGATGTGATCAAATTTGGACTTGAGAGAATCACAGCTCTTAAAGAGGCATAAATTTTATTTTCTCTGTGACTCTCTTGAAACAGGAATTATTCTGGACAAAAGAAAGATAAAGGGAATATCTATTTAATATGTTTTTTACATCTTTTTTTTTAGTACTCTCTAATGTTTCTGAATAGAAGTCTGTCAGGTGTACTTCACCAAATACTGAGTTTTGATGAGTAACAGCATATATATATATATATATATATACATACATACTATATATATATACATATATATATATATATATTTAATATATATATATATATAATTATAGTAATTAATTCACTTAAATCCATCCCATTTCAATCTCCACTGGACCCTAAGTAATGATCTCAGGAAAACCCCATATGCTGTGATGAGTTCCTATTTTTTATTTGTGCCTCACAGCTGGTCTTTTTCATTGTTCATGAGCATCTATTTTTGTAAACAATTCACCCTACAGCCACCACCAATATAGGAAACTGAAGTTATAGCTACAATGTCCTCAATTCAGTTCATTTACAGCTGAAGAAGGAAAACTCCCCCACAAGCTTTGCCATTCACTCCTACAATGTTTGAAGGTGAGTTCAAAGTGAAAATTCTTACCTAAGAAATAATATTATTGTTTTTTGTGTAATAGAAATTTTAATTACTAAATTTGTACTTGCTTACTTTAATATCGTATACATATAGATATGAAATTGAGAGAAATTTTATAAAAACAAATCTCCTACACATCACAAAAGCCAACATCTTCTTGTGGTCCTTCATTTGCAAAATTAACCAAACTTCACTAGTTTTTGCACCTGCTTTCTACAAACTAAAGTATAGTGTAAGTTTATTTTAAAAGACAAATTATACACTCACTTCTTCAACAAGCTCTGAAAACAATTCCTCTTTTATTTCACTCTCTTAATTATGAAAACTTCCTATTGTTTTTTCTTCTATATTACAAATCTTATACATTAAATAGTTAATATACTAGTATACATATGTATTTGTAGTTTGCAGGCTTGTTTATTGAGGTGCACTTTTTTAGCATTTTATCACTGAACTCTCGATCGGATCAATGGAAGCATGCAGATAGTAAAGAGCTTGTGGTAGAAATGCATGCTACTGTAGCCAAGTCCACATACCGGAGGAGGATATTGTTGCAGGTGGATATGGGTATATTATGCAGAAGTGGAGGGTTCGGAGGTGGTGCTGGCTTGACCGGGGAACAGGCTCAACGGCTGGTGGAGTGTCAGAGCCTTTGCCCGCCCGCCCGCTATTGTTTTGGCCCTTCTTCTTCTTCTTTTTCTTCTTTTTGCCACCTGTGCTGCTGCTACTGGTTTTGTTTTCATCAGCTTTTTTTATTTTGCCGTTATTTGTTATCACTCCTGCAGCTGGGATCAGCAGGGGGGAGGGCGACAGTTGCAGCACCATCATCCTTCTTTTTTAGTATGGTTTTCAGGCTTAGCTGCTGAATTCTTCTGATCATCCTCACCATTACCTTTATTGCTGTCTTTGGCATCATTTTGCTTCTTCTTATTCTTTGATTTTCCAGGGTTGTTGTTCTCCTTGTTTTCAGGCTGCTCTGGCCAAAGGTCTGCGTGTTTTCCAGTTTTCACCAGCTTCTTGATTAGGGTCTCTGCGTCCACATTACCAGTGACTGTAACTTTATGTTGCGGAGAATCAATCACTGTTGTATAAACACCTGAACATGAAAGTCATCGAAAAATCACCACCTCAAATAGAAAAAAAAAAAAAGAGAATGATTAAAAAAATTGTCACAATTATACACAACAGAACAAACGAGAAAATTAAGAGAAGAAAAAACACGTGCAAGGTGGTTGGAATTTGACGATACCATCGATTCTATGGAGAACTTTCTTCACTTTCCTCTTGCAACCTTCACAGTGGATGGAAACCTTCAAGACCCATGTCTGTAACACAAAGGAAATGGAAGCAGAAATTGAAGCTCACAATTGGAATGAAGAATAGAGGGAAGGTGGGGGTTGGAGTGGCATAGGAAGGTTGGATTTACCTGGTATTGGAGTGGTTGTGGAGTATCCTGAGCTGGTGATGTTGCATCTTAGCAATGATGACACTAAACAGAGAGAAGCAGAGTCTTTAGAATGGCGGGCAGAAAGAAAAAAAGGAAAGGAAAGGAAAGGAGAGCTCTGAAAGTGAATGCAGTGGTTTAAGACTAAGATGAAGATATGGAGTTAAAAAAGTTGAAGAAAAGGCACGAGATAGATAGAGCCAACACTGTGTGGAAACCACTTCAGCTGAACACTGAGAGAGCAAGTGTGTGAATGACACGTCTGACCCCAAACAGGTGAAATGCATGTGATTTTTTATTGGCAAACTTTTTATTGATGCCCTCAAATTAGACATTATGTGGGACCCTCTTCATGTTCATCAATTTTTCCCCCGTCATTTGATCCTCTCCTATTCCGTTTGGAAACCGGAATTAAAAATATATATAAGAAAAGAAAAAAAAATACAAGGAAAAATGCCTTTCGTCTGATTTCATTGTGAGAAATATAAAAAAAAAACTAAATTTAATTAAAATTCTTTAAAATTTTATATATTTTTAAATTTAAAAAAAAAATGAGTTTAAATAATCATATAATTTTTTTAAGAGCTATAATTAAATAAAATTAATTTATTAAATTTAAACCTGTTTTTTATTTCTTTTATTTTTCCTCTCTTTTCTTAGTATCTTCCGAGAGTGATACGCTATCACAATGCTTAAGAATCCTTAAGGATTGATTAGGGAAAGCCGGTGTAATGGATGGTAGACCCCTTGTCACACGCTGATTTATTCCTTCAAGCAAAAGAAAGAAGTCAGGAAATACACAAGTATAACTGGGTAAGAAAAGGTAAATTTTCAACAAATTTTTTCTTGGATTTAGAGTAATTTTTGGTAACTTTACCAGGAAAGCGCAATTATGAGGGAATAGTAACAGAGACCAAGAAAGTTAAAAAGAACAAACAGCTTTTGACAAGAAAAGACAAGACCCTAACCCCGATTTGATTTTCTCTCCAAAGCAAAGCTCTCTTTTCTAATGGAACACCATAACTGGCTTCTGCTGAGAGATGAAAAATCTGCCTTCCATCTATAATTCTTATCATTAAGGATGGTACTACATTTCCCAAAACCTGTATACCCCATTGATTGGTAGCAACACAAACTGTAATAGTAGCAGCAGTATCCTGGCATTTTATCACAGTACATATATCTAATGGCCTATTTCGTGCCTGTTTTTTAACTTTTTTGTTGTCCTAAAAAATTAAAAAGAATAAGAAAAACAGAGAAAACTTGTTTAGTTCCTAGTTTTTTATGTTTTGAAAACATAAAAACATTAAATTCAAATAACATAAACAATTTTCAGAGTGTTCTCTATATTGCCAAAAACTGTTCTTAATAACAGTATTAAAAAACAAGAAACCAACAAGCCATAATATTTCAGCTATGGTTTCTTGATAGTTTAAACCATAGTATACAAGGGAAAATAGTCAACACTTATTGTAACATCTTATATCCATAGTGGGCCCTGCAAGCACAGGTAAATCGATTTGAGAAATAATAGTAAAAGGTCAGTGACCAAACCTCAATCAAGATGGTCGAATAAAGACCTATTTCATATTCTGTTAAGAGCTTGGTTTTATCAGCTATAACTCAACCTTTACCAATTTCTGAAATAGACAACGGACAACAAAAGTGGCATTACATGGAAAGATGCAACTTTCTTCCTCTATAAACCATCTACATGCACAAGAAGAACACTGTATTCAAAACAAAACAAAACATGGTTTCAGCTGTCAAATTGACATCAACTCAAACCTTACAGATATAAGGAAAACTAATCTCGAATAAAATTTTATTTCAATTCACTTAAATACTAAAGATGCAAATCAAGAATCAGGTCATCTTTTTGAAGCTGTATACCAATGCCTAAATCTCCAGTTGTATAATGATAATATGTACCATATTTTATGATATCCATGCTACTGGACCCTTATCCCTTGTGGCATCCTTTTCTCTGCATGAAAATTGAGTATTATTATAATTCATCCAATCCTAAAGGTTAACAAAAAGACTCATGCATATTATTTACTAAAGAGCCTCATGCAATTATTTATAATCAGTTGAGACATCCCAATCTCCATAACCAATAAATGAAAAGAACAAAGATGAGCATGGAAAAATTAAATTGATTTTAAGTTGGTTGGAAGCTGATGCTTATATCTTGGAAGGTCTATCTACAACCAGGTGTCTTTCCACTTATAGCCTTTGGTTAATGCCAAGCTAATAGAGCAAAATTTAAATTAAGTAGTATACATTAAGAGCTCTACAACAGTCCCAACTGCACATAACAAGAAGACATGAAACCCCTGGACCATTAACCCAATCAATGAAAATTTAATTTTAAGGCCTCAAATAAAATTCAGAGCAACTGGGGAACAAATTCTGTAATAACTTTGGAAGTGACTCACTAGTTTCATGACTTTGCTACTTCCAGTCCAAAATTGTCTGGAAGGTTCCATGAATGCTGGGCTTGATCAGCATATAGTATCATACTGAAACTTACAAGATCAAATGATGGATAAGGAAAGACAATACAACATTGCTTCATGCCTGTATTTCTATCCAATAGGTTAGTCTCGTTAGGGAACTACTAGCAGAGGATCAAGTGTCAAGTAAACATATTGCAAGATGCTTCTGCATCATGGTATGCAATGCTATGCATAGCCATAAACAAATCTAAAAATATAATGAAATTAAAAGCGATCTGTACTTATGCAATTTCTTCAACACAAAAAAAAATAAAAACACAAAGTAGGGCACAAACAAAAAAATAATCAATAAATAAAAAGAAGAAGAGGAGGCAGAAGGAACAAAGACATTCTGAACATATTTCTACAATTAAAAAAATTTAACAATCAGATATCAATTCCCATTTTAAGCCTAATGCTAGATAGGCAAAAACATCATATACAAAAGATAATAATAAACATGTTGAAGCAAAAGGGTAATGAAGGATTATCACTCCAACAATAGTGTACCACTTATTACTTGTGCCATTATTTTAATACAGGAGATCAAAGTTATAAAACAAGATATACTACTAAGAATTTTAAAATATAATGCAGTCTTTAATGGATGTTGTCTCACGTATCTCTCCCCTTTAAAAAAGCCAATTATTTTGCTCAAAACTTTTAGGTCCACAATGATTTATGATTGCACGTAGCACTCAATAATTCTTGCTTTATGTTCTTTATCAAACATCCAATAAAAGAAGATGATCATTCTTAGTGAAATTAACAGAAAACAACAAACCTAAAAGTAGAAAATAATAGAACTTGATGCCTACACTCAATTAATGGTGAGCATAACCTTATCGAAATGGACATGACTTGTTTTGGGCAAAAACACTAATAGTTTTTTTCAGTGGTCACGGATAAAGGTCTACATTAGACTATTTGAAGCAGGTTTCATCTTCATTATCTTCAATAAATATGGCAGCAATCATTTATAATGCAGAAAATCTCCAAGCATATGGGGATTAAAAGGACTGTCAGTTAAAATTCATATCAAACAGTTTGAAGCAGATTTTATTTGAAGCATTGGTTGGACATAAGGCCAAAAAAGTTCCAAGAATATGATGGTTTGAAATTAACATGGACAGAATTGTTCATGACTTAATAGCAAGTAAACTAAATTGCAGGTAGGAAGGTTGTGAACAAGTGAAAACCATATACATTTTCATAACAATGATTAAACATGAGTTCCATCCTACATTCACGATGTCCCAACTAAATGGTTAAGTGATTACCATAAATATAACAAGACTATTCATGATAAAAATGTTAATAAACTAAATAATTCAGCCTTATGTAGGACAAGAAATGAGAAGCAATAATTACTAGCAGTTATCCTGAACTTAAGAGGAATAACAAAAGAAGTACGAGTGGTTAAACATGAGCTCGGTCCTGCATGCTTCATGTCCAACTAAGTGGTTCAGTGATTATCATAAATAAAACAAGACTGCAAATTTATGATAAAAAAATGTTAATTAACTAAATAATTCAGCCTTACATAAAACAAGAAATGAGAAGCAATAATCACAAGTAGTTACCCTGAACTTATGAGGAATAAACCTTCAACTTTTTAAAAGAAAGAATCTCATTCTAAATAAACCTTCAACTTTTGCAACAGGTCAAAAGTTGTTTAACTCAAAACTCCTAAACTAACATTTCAACAGATGAATAAAAAATTCAAGAGCATTTAACATGTTTAAAAAATAAACAAACTCCACCAAGGTGTCTCTCACAAGAAGGAGGAAACATCAAATAGCACATCAGAAGGCAGTCCTTTTATAGTTCACAGTCTACTGAAGCAAATATCCAATCAAAGATTCAAGAGTATTTAACATGTTTAAAGAACAAATAAATGAATAAAGAGTATTAAAATAAAACAGTCATCTTATCCTTCAATTTCTAATAATGTGCTCCACCCATGTGTCTAGCATTTACCCTTCTCATGCACAACATGGAGGAAACATCAAATAGTTTGTGTAAAAGTAGAGTGCCTATAACTGTAATTTGTTAATATCTGCATCTAGTCATTGCTCACTCATTTTTGTGGCTACTTTCTGTTTGATTCTTAATTTAAGGAACTTATCACTAGATACTTACATTGGGGATATAACTAACTTAGCATGATACTTCTCTGCCAACCTTTAAAGGGTCCTGCTCAACATCTTCTTCTAGTGCCCATATTTCATGAATTACCAAGGAGAGAAATTACTTAAATGGAAACACGAATAGGGATTTACAGATTAAGTGTATTATGAAACTTCTTATCTGGAAATTCAGATAGAAGCTAGTCTTTAATGAATATGCTAAAAAGTATACAGTAAACAGTCCCACATATTTCAATCAAATTGACAACCTTACCATAAAGAAATTTCATTTCCAAGAAAAATCAAAGATACAGCCCTTTGAAATGAACACAAATAGAGTTACATGAAATAAACCAGAAATCCCGGGTATTAAAAGTCTTAGGTACATATAACGGCTATAAACCATCATTATAAAATTTTCTGCATATAAGAACACCTATAGCAACAGAAAGAAGAACTGAAAAAGCTCCCTGCCTTGAAAGCCCAAATTCAGTCCATGTCAAGGGCTTTGTGACCTGAAATAGTACCTTCTGGAACAGTTCATTCAGATCCTCCAGTGACCCAGTGTTATCAATTACTATGTCCGCCTTGCTTCTCTTCAAATCCAGTGCCATCTGGGCATTTATCCTGTTTCTGGCATCCTCCTCGGATGTTCTATCTCTTGCCAACAGTCGCTGAAGCTGTGTTTCAGGATCAACCCATACAACAATAATGGGTTTTGTCCACCCGTCCATCTTGGCCTCAAACAACAAAGGGACATCAAGAACAATAACCTTAAACCCCTTCATCCATAGCTTGAAAACTTCCCAAAAAATACCAGATGATATAAAAGGGGCCAGAAGCCTAAAAAATGCATAACAAAACAAAGAGTAAAAACGAATGCAATTGCATCATCATTATAAGTTAAGGCAATGAATTATAACAAAATGACAGTCCAAAAGATTTATTCTCCTGCAAATTGATTGATGAAAAATCCAAAATCTTAAGAGACATGCACTAATCCGCAAGGTTATCAGAGTTGAAGTGATTCAATAATCTATAAGACAAAAACTTTCCTATCATTCAATTGAGCAAATATTCGGTACACATCTCTCTCGTATAGAATTGTAAACATTTATCATTTAAATCTCCGCAGAATTCAGAAGCAAACATCATTGCATAAAAATTCAAAAGAAGTAAGGATATGAATATACCGGTTAAGGAGTTGGCGTTTTTCCGGATTTGAAAATACAATCCGACCCAATTTTACCCGGTCAACTTCACCATTATCAAGCAAAATTTCATTTCCAAATGCTGCCACAACCTTCCTCCAACCTCCACTGCCTTTCTTCAATGCATCCTGCGAAAAAAACACCCGCTTCATTAGCTTAAATCAATTTACAATTCAACTAAGGAAGTTGAAAATTTAAAACTTTTTACTATAATTATACTCCAATTTCTCGGGAGACAAACAGGGAATTTAGGGTTAGGGTAAGGCTACACTCACGCGAGCAACAAGATCTGCGTCGACAACAGGGATGCCATGGACCTTGAAGAGATTGGAAACCGTACTCTTCCCTGATGCGATTCCACCAGTCAATCCGACAATCCTCATTTCTTCACCTGGTTTACTGTTACCACCAACCAACAATTGAAGGAAAACCTTACTGTGCCGAAGAGGAACCGGTTAATTAAATATCCATTCTCTGCAGGATCATTTGATAAAAATGGAGGAAGGTAAGTTGTAGTCGTTTAAACAGTAGCTCAGAATGTGGAGATTCAGAGATTGAAGAATGGGGGTTGCTTATGGTGTTGACAGTGGTCGTCAACTCGTCAGGATGATACAGAGCGTCAGGATGAAACATACAAAAATTATAATAAAATATGAATATTAATGCTTTTTGATAACCATGGAAGTCCAAACCAGTTTATGTGCATCTTGACTAATCTCATGTATCTAATGTATCTATTGTATCTATTGACAAAGTATATGAAATTAATTTTGATTCAGTGGAAATGGAGTAATTAACTTGTTTGAGGTTTAAATTAATCTTAAAAGTTAAGGAAATCATTCAATAAAACAAGTCTTGATCTCCCCTAAGATAAAATATATTTATTCAATCAAATTTTGAAAACAAAAATATGGTTATATACATATAATAAGTAATGGTATTTTATTATAGTCATTATGTTTGTTTTTATTGTCAAAAAATAAAAAATATGGCCAACTACTGAGCTAAAGTAAATAAATGTTTTCATTCCATTACTTTTTAAAGATTTTTCACCTTGTTTAAAACTATAGTACTTTTTAAAACCATTCTTTCTTTAAACACCTAAATCAATAAATGCCTTCATTCCAATACTTTTTTAAGATTTTTCACCTTTGTTTAAAACTATAGTACTTTTTTAAACCATTCTTTCTTTAAACACCTAAATCTTATATTTGTAAGTCAAAAGTGTCAATCAGTCTTAAATTTCTTAGGTTTTTACTAAACTATCTTTTGAGAATACTGATTAATTTAAACTAAATTGATCATTCAAAAGGGAAGATGAATGGATTGTAGATGGATAATTTTAAAATTTTCTTTTTTCACTAAACAAAGAATAACGAGCAATCCAATCAATAACTAATTTGATAGAAACTCAAAAGATAAACAGAAGGAAAAGATAGACAAAGTTTAAATATATGGTGATTCGAACCAGTTAAAGGTTCCCTGCCTTTCAAGGCTCCAACTCAAGTCATCAATTGTTAGAATTGAATTATTGTTCCAAAAAATCTTTTAGTAAACTTCTCAATAGTTCCTCATACCTAAGTTCTTCTCTCAATATTCTCAAATGAAAGAAAGTGACAAATACAATTTCAGTGCACTAAGATACACAAGTTGGAATTCAATTGCACTCGAAAATCTATTTTAAGTTGATGAAAATTAGTTTCAAAAAGTGATCTTAGTAATGTGCGCAAACTCGAATACTTATATAGAATATGTAAGTTCAAATTAATTATTAAGTGAAAATAGGTCAATTTGTTTTTTAGAAAGATATATAGCAAACAACCATTAAAACACACAACGCAATCCATTGACTGTGCACCATTCATACACTTTCATGAAGACCTAAATCGTTCAATGGTGTTTTTAACATTTCTAAAAATATCACCGAAATATCTTGAGATGGTAATTTTTCGGCGAAATTTCGACAGAAATGTCGCCTGAAAGATGAAAATTTCTGCTAGGAAGATGAAAGAAAAAAAAAAAAAAACCTGTAGGAGTCTGGGAGTGTACTGCCGGCGCGTTTCGTCTTCTCCCGGCGATGATGGAATGACGTCAGCGAGAACGGCAGCGCAGGTGCAGAAGAAATATTGCAGCGGTGGCCATGGGGTAGAGAGCTTCGGGAAGAAGAAGAACCAAGAGGGGAGGGGTGGTGTCTTGATCCTGAGACCTAAAGAAGGGTGTCTCAAAGTCAAAAATCGAAATTTTGATTAGCCCAACATACTTCCGACTTCGCCATCTAAATTTTTAACTTTGGGAAAAGAAATTATTTATCCTACCATTCATAAGATTTTAATAACTAAGTAGATTTATACAAATGTGAAGCGCATCTAGTGTAGTGGTATCATAGTACCCTCCCACGGTACTGACCGGGGTTCGATTCCCCGGATGCGCATCAGGATATTACTTTTGCTTCTTTACCATGAATGTGGATATTTTTATAAAAATATTTTTTCATATTTTAATTATATAGATAATGAGAAATTATTCATATCTTAATTAAATATTATGTAGATAATTAGGAGATTCAAAATATTGTATATTATAATTTTTAAATGATATTATTTTATTTATTTTCCTTTTTAAATTAATATTTGATTTAAAAATATTTTAAGTTATAATGTAAAATAAAAAAAAATAAAAAATTATAATAAGATGGAAGGGATTATGAACAAATAAATAATAAGATAATATAAAAAAAGTTTGCACTATATATAACAAGTTAAATGATAGGCAGTGGTTGGAGGTATCGACATCATTTGGATGGGTAAACTAAAAGTATTTTGAAATATGGAACAGGAAAAAATTGGAATAAATTTTCGAAATTTGGTATAATTGACTTACCATATATTGATTTTTTGTTAACCATAATCAAAAAATAAATTTGCAATTTTATAATTATTTATTAAAGTTCAAATATAATTACTATAAATATAATAAAAAATGCAAAGAAAATAAATAAATAAATCATAATCAATTCATTTGCAATCCCCTTTGTGCATCTATAATATTTTGTTTTTTGAAATAAAAAATAATATTATTTATTCAAACTTGTAATATATTAATAAATTCAAGATATAAATGTTTAAGCCAGCATTATAGGATGAAACGATATATAAAGTTAATAAGCGTAATAAACTAAATAAAAATACAATAATTGTTCTGAGAATGGTAGCATAATATTCTGAACTAAGTTCTTCGAATACTGCGATATAGTGATGATATGTCAAATATATCATATAATCGATGTCTATAACGGATAATATTCTGTAGACGTGGGATCGATCCGTCGATATGAAGTCGATAACAAGCAAACGTCGATCAAAACAACGAGATGCAAAACAAATCAAACAAAATCTCGAACAGTGATAATGAAATGAAAATCATGAGATTGATGATTCGTATGAATTGCCAAAGGATCATTCTTTACGCGAGAAATAGTTTGAGTAGTGATAGCAGTGAGTGATGGGGATAGATGAAATGCATGAAATTAGCAAAGCTAATTATGAAACAAGGTATCACAAAATATTTAAGAATAAAATTAGATGTCATTGTTTAATAAAATTTATACATTCCAAAAGTACGTTAATGTTAGTAGAAAATTTAAATAGAATAGTGCAATGTCATATCAAACAAAAAACAACTTAATAGAAGCGATTTACTTGAAAGAATAAGAATAATTTCTTCCTGTACAATCTGAAACTCATTTTGCAACTTCTTTACATATTGAATAAACTAGTAGTTGTGAAGAGAGTTATCATCATCATCATCGATTCATCAACATCATATAATAAAATCATGTCCTCGGCTTCCGATCCATATGGCTTCACAAATTCGTTTTTTTCCTTTTCATTTATTGATGCTAAATATATGATATGTAAATAAAATTTAAATTATGACAATGTCAATCTATATATAATTTTTTTTTCATTATATATATATATATATATATTAATATTATACATTGCATTTTATAATATACTATTTTTAATTTTTTAGTAGGTTAACCCAACCACAATTTTTATATTTTATAAACCTAAACTAAAATCGAGAATAGTATAAACAAAAAAAAAAAAACTAAACCATTGGTTTCTTATGTTTTTTTTTCTTACCCTTAGTTTATAACATTGTTATCTTGTGTCGAAGAAAATGAGATATTTGATTTAATGATTTTTTGTTTCCTATGTGACAAATAAACGAGACTCACTTAGTCAACCCATTAAGAACAATTTGATGTACATAGGGAGAATGCATGTTTTTATTGATTCGGTATAATATAAATATGGGTGAGTAAAGTTTCCTTTTAATTAATTCCCCCTTGTTAACCTGGTCTTTCCGCACCCCTACACCAGAGTCACCTTCACAGGCCTCTCTGGCTTATTGGTTGTGAAATGTGATTAACGTTGTTGCAACTTGGAAATTCATATGTTGTTATGCCATGAGAGATGAGACCCTTCCCACCTCTCGACGCCACAGCCACCAAAATCATCAACTTGTTAACCAATTGCAGCTCTCCCTCTCACCTTCACCAAATTCAAGCCCAACTCATCCTCCATAACCTCCATTCCAACACCACCGTCGCCCACCACTTCATCAATGCATCCCACTCTCTCCGCCTCTTAGCTTCCGCCCTCCGCCTCTTCAACCGTCTTCCCAAGCCCCATGTCTTCATCTGGAACTCTCTCATCAGGGCCTTCTCTCACAACCACACCCCCTTCATCCCTTTCTCTATTTACGCTCACATGAACAGAAAATCCATTCGTCCCAACAACTTCACTTTCCCTTTCCTTCTCAAATCCCTTTCTGACTTTAAGGGCCTCCGGGAAGGCCAATGTGTGCATGCCCATGTCGTGAAATTGGGTCAGCTTGATGATATTTATGTCCAGAATGCACTGCTTAATTTGTATGCTTCGTGCGGCGATATGGGGTTATGTATGCAGGTGTTTGATGAAATGCCTCAACGAGATGTTGTGTCCTGGACTGTGTTGATCACCGGGTTCCGCAGTGCTGAAAGATTTGATGATGCGTTGATTGCTTTTGAGCGGATGCAGTATGCCGGGGTGGTTCCCAATCATGTGACTATGGTGAACGCTTTATCAGCTTGTGCGAATTTCGGGGCTCTTGAAATGGGTGTTTGGATACATGATTTTATAAGGATGCGAGGCTGGGAATTGGATGTGATTTTGGGGACTTCTTTGATTGATATGTATGGAAAATGTGGGAGAATTGAAGAGGGGATGGCTGTGTTTAGGGACATGAAAGAGAAGAGTGTGTATACTTGGAATTCAGTCATTAAAGGGCTTGCCCTGGCAAAAAGTGGGGAGGAGGCTGTTAGGTGGTTTATTCAAATGGAGCAAGAGGGGATCAAGGCAGATGAAGTGACCTTAATTGCAGTTCTTTGTGCTTGTAGTCACTCGGGGATGGTGGAAATGGGACGGAAAATTTTCGATTCAATGATGAATAGGGAGAATGGTTTTTCACCTGGTGTCAAACATTATGCTTGTATGATCGACCTCTTAGCCCGGGCTGGGATTCTTGAGGAGGCCATGGAAATGATGACCCAAATGCCTTTTGAGCCTACCAAAGCTATGTGGGGATCATTTCTAGCTGGCTGTAGAACTCATGGTGACTTGGAATTGAGTGAATTTGCAGCTAAAAAACTTGTGGAGTTGGAACCCGGGAATGGTTCTTACTATGTTCTTTTGTCTAACATATATGCAGAGATGGGAAGATGGAGTGATGTGGTGAAATTGAGGAGGTTGATGAAAGAGGGGGAACTTAGAAAGGACTTGGGTTTTAGTTCCATAGAACTTCCACAGGAGAATGTATATGAACTATAACTATAAGCAGGATGAGTCTTTGCATTTTCTTGGACACAGTAATAATGCTTGAATGGACTGGTTGATTACAACCTACAGAGGGTCTCTACCATATGCAAAAATGGTTCAATTTTCAATTTCTAGACCCCCTGGTTGATTGACAGCTCTCACTACTGGCAAAGCTTCCATCCAGGACTGATTGTTTCCGCATCAATCCCTCCACAGCTAGCCCGATCTATGTGTGCAGAAACAGGAAACAGGGCTTGTATAGAGCAGATAAGGCTGGTTCATCACCCAAATATCAGCTTGCTGAGTTTGATCACAGGTTCACCCATCACCCTTTGGTGGAAACATATTTTCTTCTGTCCTTATATTTCGAATGAATAATCTTGTTAGAATTCTTTTTTCTTCCCCTTCTCATCTAGCTTGCAAATTGTCAATATTATGTCTAGGATGATTTTTTATGTTTGAAATAGAACGGACAAAATGCAAGTTGTATTATTAATACACAATGCATAACCCAAATCTCATGAAATGTAAACTGACCTGATTTAGAGGGTGGAAATTATCTTTAGAGATTTAGTGGTTATTTGGTAATCTGATTTAAAGAAATAAATAACAAAAGAAACTATGAAAGGTAAATAAAGTAGAACACAATGGTCACCCATTGGGGTATCTCACTTGTTTTGAGAGGTTTAATCCAATGGTCATCGGTTCGAGTCCCTTCATAATCACGGAAGGTTTTACCTAGACGTTAATTTCAAGGTTATGTGGGATTAGTAGAGGTCTCTTGTATGAGTTGGCCCAGGAACGTCAGCGTCGTGAAAAATAAATAAAAAATAAAATAGAGAGCATGATATTTACTACAGAATTGAAGATTGAATTTTTTTTTTTATGACTATGATTTATTCTTAATAATTTTGTTAGTTTATATATATATATATTTTTGCATAATTCCAATCCCAAGAGGTAGTCAATTACTCTGGCTTTGGGTTTGCTCTTCAATAATGATCAATTCTATTCCCCTTAAATGTGAGGATTTACTCACCTGTTAACTTTAAGGCTCATAAGATTAGGGCTTATAAGATCAGTTTTGAAATGGACTCTTCTTAGTATTGGATTGAGGTCTAAACCAATAATGTTCTCCATTGCTACAAATGTGAGGGGTTTGAAATGTGATATAAAGAAGGAAAATCCTTTTTACATTGGAGGAAGAGAAATCTCTTGTGTGACTCCAAAATAAAGTCACTACTCTTAAAACATGGGGAAGATAGGATTTTGAGACTTCGAATGAAAAAGTAAATCCAAACATGGTCAAAATTCCTCCAATAACACATTGTATTTGATATCTATGGTATAATAATAAGGTTTACAACCTTTGGGCCTTCATTTTCACCATTTTTTGGGTAAGCTGGGTCCTCCTAGGTTCCATTAAGGATGCTTTGGTAGGTTGGAAAGGTCCCCTTTCCATAAAGTCGTTGAAGAGAGTCTGGATGGTTGCCTCGTTATATTTCTTTTGGACAATATGAAGAGAAAGGATTGGGGTTGTTTTCGAAGACACGGTGCCTTCAACCCAAAGATGAAGAATTCTTTGCTTTTCGCCCTATGGTCTTGGGCTATAGCCAATGCGAATGTGCAAGCCGTAAATGTAATAGACTTTTGGACTTTTGGTCACTATGTAGGAAATTGGTTTGTTTTCTTCTCCGTCTTCTCTGAAATAATTCTCTTTTGGAAGCGCTGTATATTTTGTATCTTTTGGAAGTTGTATATTCTTGTATACTTTTGGGTTTGTCCATTTTTCTCTAATTTACTCTTGTTGATGGTTTTGCCTATAAAAAAAAATCTATGGTGTAATAATAATAATGTAACTTTTCAAGAAAATGTTTTTGTTTTGTTTTTGTACTTCTATTCACTACTCTGTCCTTACAGTATTTGAGCCTGGAATTTCCCGTTTATCCATCTCACTCATCTATCTAAATATAAAAATTAGAAACTAAATACGTTCTTAAAATGCCCTTAAAACCTGGGATTCTTTTTAAAAATATAAAAAAAAAATGGGGAAAAAATAGAGCTGAACGAATATTTAGGGAATTATGGTTCTTTTGCCATGTACGTGGCCATCCATGTAACTGCCACCTAACCAACTAAAAATAAGAACAAAAAACAAAAGCCCAAAAATCAAAATCCCTCTTACAGTCTTACCCCTGAAACCCTAACCTCTCCCAATTTGTTCCATCTCATCTCTTCTTATAGAGAACATCTAAGCTCCCAGAAATATCTATCTCATCTCTTCTTATAGAGAACATCTAAGCTCCCAGAAATCGTAACCCACGCAAAACCTTCATAAATCATAACCTTCAGATTAGCTTTGTTTATTGTTTGAAATTTTTTTATTAAAGATACAACTCAAGCAACTGGTTCAAGTGGAAGGAGAGAGTAGAGACATTGTCTCTCCATCCTAGCCTCATTTTTCTCTTTGTGCTAGAATTACTTAAACTTTTTGATATTCTTCAAGTTTTGAAGCTAGTCAGCTACAGTATTCAACATTCTCTATACAAAACCAATGGAGCAAGTTTTTTTTTTTGAAATGCTAAATGTTAATACTGGAAGATGAATGCCAAATGTTTGTTGAAATGCCTCAAAGAGGTTAAATACGAAATGCCAAATGTGATGCAAGCTAAGGTTGAGTGAAAGCAAATCCATTATTTTATCATGCTTTGTTTGAATGCATTATTTTATATTTTTATAATAATATGTCAAAGATTGAGTCACTTATCAAAATTTGTAGAATAGGAATAAAAATTAGGAGAGGCATATTGTGAAACTATAATCTTAACTAATGTTTTTGTTGTTAACTGAAAACTGTTTTTGTTTTCTAAATTTAGTTTTTTCCATATTCTTTGTGTTTTTTAAAACAGGGACCCAAACGAGTTTTCTGTATTTTACTTGTTTTCCTTGATATTCAAAACAAAAAACAGTTTTCAAGAAGTGTAATCAAACAACCCTGCATTTTACATATAAGTTTCTAACATAAGTATTCTTAATTTTAAGAATTATTCTTAAAATAAAAACTAATCATTAATAATAGTTTTGAAAACATGATCAAACAAGTAGTAAAATTTTATTTACTTTATTTTTTATGTGTTAGACCTTCTGATTCTTTCAATTGCATTATTTATGTACTACCCATTCATTAAAGATTTGCTAAGGTGTTGCAGATCCTCCTCTAGAGCCTATTCTAAAGCCAAAATCACTTTATTCCTCTAAGAAAAAAGTTGTGTTGGTTTCCAATTCACATCCAGTTATGTGCAGAATATATGGAAGATCTTGTCCTTAATATGGAAATGAGTTTTTTATTTCATTTCTCTTTTGCCTAAGTTGGGCTTCACTACCTTCTGGTGAGTGGTGACTAATCAATTCCATCTTGTATTTTTTTTTTTTACTCAAGTAGGCACAAATTTTTAATATAAAAATTAAAAGCTTTAAATCTGAACCTCACCTTCAAAGTATGGGTACTGCAATATCCTTTATTTTTTACAATAATACGGACTTATGAGCTTCAATGAAACTATGCTTGTTTAGAAATGTTTTTAAATTTTTTTTTTTTTGAATTTTAAAATATTGTGCTGTTACATAAATTTATATTTAGTTGTTTTCATCTATGCAGATGCGAAAATTCATTGAAATAAATCATTATAGATCCTATAAGATACCAAACATGCCCTCTGATTTCTCAAGTTCAATATTTCAGTTCTCTTATTTCAACTAACGGATCATTACATTGGGCAAATAATGAAATGTG
This sequence comes from Tetrastigma voinierianum, assembly GCA_016808115.1. NCBI lineage: Eukaryota > Viridiplantae > Streptophyta > Magnoliopsida > Vitales > Vitaceae > Tetrastigma > Tetrastigma voinierianum. The sequence goes on along the minus strand of JAEQBH010002005.1, from coordinate 154,535 downwards.
AAGACAAATGTAATGGGTTAGATTTTGACCCAGAAAAAGAAGAAAAATAAGAGTCGGCAATAAAGGAGAAGATAGAGTTATCAGGATAACTTATAGAGATCGACAATTAATAGATTTGTTGTGTTGCCCTTGTCATATGATGCCTATAAATAGGTTGAGTGAAAGCAAATCTATCCTTTTATCATGCTTTGTTTGAATGCATTATTTTATATTTTTATAATAATCTGTCAAAGATTGAGTCGCTTTATGAAAATTTGTAGTATAGGAATGATCGAAATGTCTTCCCTCCTAAAAATTAGGAGAGACATATTGTGAAACTCTAATCTTAACTAATGTTAGTCAATCTGTGGAGAAATAAAGTGCTTTATAATGAGTTGCCAATGGATTTCTTTCTGTTTGATATGTTTGGTCTCTAGAAATATTTGTTATCGTTCAAAATGAGGTTACTAGAGTTTTTAGTGGATGACATGTAATCATTTTTGTTTTTAATAGGTAAATGTATTTTTCCTTCTTTTTTTTTTTTCTATTCATGTTGAGGGTTGAGACTTAGAACCTAGAACCCCACATAACCCTATCCTAACACCTTTACCATTATAGCTAGGCCTCAAGGGGTATTTTTAATGTCATAGATAACCTTTGATTTTTACACGGTAGTTGAAATTTTTAGAATGGGGGTTGAAGAAACCCATGTTACCTATCAACAAAAAAGGAAAAGTAGAATTGAGAAAGAAAAACTCTAGATTTCATATATGTTATTTAAATCTTATGTAAACTATTTGTGTGAACTATAGATTTCAAATATGTTATTTCAATCTTTGACTAAACTTTTATAGAAGAGGGTCAAATTTGTGTGATTCAATGGTTGTGAGAGAAGTTTTATAATAAACTTTTATAGAAAGAAAAACCTTTTCCCTCCTATTTCTTTCCTTTCATAAAATCCGAAACAAATACAAAATCATTAATTTCGTATTTTTATAATAAAATGACATAAAACCAAAAAAAAATGTAATAACTATTTCATACAGACCTAAATGCCCAAATACCTATCTAATGCAATTTTGAACATGCCACACCCAACACCTCATAATAATACTGTCATATATTTTTCTTTCACTTTATTGTATTGCAGTTTGTAACTTATAAATATTATGAGTTATGCACCACAAGGATATCAATTGGATCGACTGCGATCAAATCAAGTGAAATAATATTCAACAACCATTTTGTTGTAATGTTATTTATAACCATTTTATTGTACTTTTACTTATAACCATTTTCTTTAATTTTTTATTTCTTATAGTAGTTTCTCATCACTTTTATTTTTTTCTTTGATCATAGATTAATTGGCAGCCATACACAGATGATATCATGACTCAACTTCTAACGTATTGTACTTATGGGTATGGATGACCCGTCTCCCTGCCATTACGTTTTCACGTTATAGAGTGACGTAAGCCGAATGAAATTATTGAGGCAGGTTTGGGATGCGCAGGGGGTTCAGAGAACTGTGATGAGGCCATCTTGCATCGATGTGATCTAAGGGGATGACAAGATGATAATTGGATGGATCGACATTGAGAATATATTAAAAGATGGAATTCCCGTTGTGGCCATATTGCTAATGCTGAAGCTTTTTCAAAAGTACTTACATATAATGATTCATATATGGTTTGGTATCATTCGATCACACATTTATTTCTTACTCCTCATGGATCATTTCATCACATATTGGTAATAAAGACAATTTTTACTTTTTATTACACCATTTTATACAATTTCAATAAATATTTGACTTTATTTTTCTTTAATTATATAGAATAACACCATGCAACAGACATACCATCTAGCACATCCAGATGACCATGACATTCCTTAGTTATGCACCTCTACATTAGTAGTTGTGCAAGAAATGGATCGACTTCAAGGATCCTCCAACATTGATGATGTTGAAAATCATAGGATATTCTTAGAATATTCTCTTATTTATTCCCTTCATTTCATGTCTGATATTTTCATTCGGCTTTTTGTGCGATTTATTTTAACTAACAATGGCTGCTTGATGTATATAACTAAGTAGGGCCTGTAATGTTCAATTCGCTCGTTGATCGATAAGAAAAGCGTCGTTTTAGCATATTTCTTCCGCAATGGTATCAGGCCATGGAAGATTTGGAGTTAGGAGCTTACCGTATTTCTAAATTGAAATGACCAGCAATAGTTTGTCTTATTAAACCATCAAAAGCTATCGTCAAAAAGCTCGAGAATCCTCCGCCTCGTCAAATATCGCAGCATTCGGACAACCTCTTGGTGAACTTTTATGGGAATTTGCCATTCCGTCGGCGACCCGCCATTGGTTGTCATCTCTCTTGATCTACCTTGGCGCGGCAACCTCGCGACAACGATATGTCGCGCCTCCATGGCGTGATTTCTCCTGCGGCGAGCCGCCCCGCGCGTCGGCCGCGTGGTAGCCGTGCTTGATCTTGACCACGCGCTACTCCAGCTTAGTCGTCCTGGTGGTCCCTCGGCCCCTTGGTTTCTCCATTTGAAGGGCTGCATGCGGGATTTTCCTCTTTCTCTTGACAGGTTATGAAACCTTAGATTTACATATTCATTGACACCTCACTAACTACAGTGAATGTTCTCACCATTTTTTAGAACCCATGAAGCACTACCGCCTCATGATTGCATTTTTTTGGCCTTAGTGTTGGTCTTCTTGCTGATTTTTCTCACTATGGCTGAAAAAGCTTTGAGCTTTTCTTCGTTTATGTTTAGAACTCCCAGAGATAGCGTCGATCGACTGAGGAAGTGATAACTATTAGTGCAGACGATTACGTTGCGTTATGGTTTATTGGAAATGGTGTTGAAGGCAGCTCGACTCTGAATCCCAGTGTTGAAGAAGATAAAGCGTCTTCGATTAGCGGAAACATGACTCTTTACTATGTAACATTAACTGACAATCCATAGAGGCCCCAGGAAACGCACAAATAATCTTTGGGGATTATCGGACATGTTAATCCCTTTGAACTAGGCAAAAGAATTTATATACCAATGATGTTTCACTTTCGCCTCTATCGTGTCATCTCACTCCAGTTGATAGTAGGCGGCGCAGTATAAAATTTATCTTCGGCTTTGTTGGGCGAATGTCTACATTGAAAAATGAGGCTCTTATATATATCCTACCCAGGTCAGTGATCCTTAGAGAGCTACTTACATCCCAACATGGATCAAATCTTTATGATCCTTACTCTTATTAAACTTGGCATAGAGTTTGTGACATTCGGGGAGCGGATCCTGCGCTCTCTTATCGGAGCCTTTGATGACATTTTGCGCTCGGGTTCCTATGTAACGACCGTGCAGATATCTGAGTTTTTAAAGCGTTTAGTAAAGGTTTGGCCAGGTTGGCGACAATTGGGTATGTGGAGCCTAAGTTGACTTTTTAAGGATGAATATGTTTGAGTTGTGCAAGGCCCAGGTTCGTAGGCTCGTCGTCACGAGTTCGCCCAGAGCGGGTTGAACGTTAAAATCAGACTACGGATAAAAAGTTATGGCGTGAGGAACGAGAAGCAATCGATATTTTGTAGATGTCGAGCGTCACAAGTTTTTGGCGACCTAGGCTGCATATAAGCTGGTTTCGCGGCCACGAGAATAGAATACAACCCCGAACTCTGTTTCGGCTCCAAACCCTAGGAAAAACTCTCCAAGCACGTAGTGCTTGAGCCAGTTTTTAGGTAAAACGGGTTTTGGCGTAAGGGCGTTCAGAGCCGCCCCCACTTTGCTGTAGGCTGGGGGAGGAGGAGCACGGCTAGGCGACCTCGCCCAGAGCAAGTTTCCACGACAAGCCGCCTCAGGACGGCGCCGGAGGTGGCCACGTGAGCAACGGCAATGGCTGACCTGATGGGTCGTGGGGTTTTGATGTTTTCAGGGTGGGTGGGCAGGCCGTCTCCCATCCACCGTTTTGGGTGCTGAGACTCATTAAGTGGTGGCTTTGGCAGGATTCCTCGCCAGTTTTGAAAGATATGACGAACGAGTTTGTGAAACCAGTTCGCGTCAGTTTCGGCCTGCAGTAACTTTTGAACCAAGGTAAGAGCTCGCGTGTTCTTAGTCTTTTGACTTCAGTTGATATAAAGTTTGTAAATTTTGGACGTTGTTTGGGTAGTTTTAGTTTTAAGGTCGTTGGTTAATTCTTAGAAAAGGTTTGGATTAAGTGGCGTATTTGATTAATTAAGCCAAAATTGAAGTTGGATTAGTGAGTGGATATTTTATGATTTATTGGAGGTTCAATTTGAAAATTAGTTTCGGGTAAAGCCCCAATTTTGGGTCTACTTAGGATGCATAGGGCACCAGCGTATAATTGGACATGTCGGAGTCGATTTAGATAGTTTCATAGTTCTAAAAAGTATCTAAGACATTTGAAGTCGATATGCTGGTTTGAATTAATAGACCCTAAATAGTATTTTATTACATTCTGACCCATTCAAATGCTTGTTTAGGGGTGTCTGCAGAGGGGCTTGAAGCGGCGTCGTAGTACGTGAGTGGTTTATATGTTTTAAATGCTTTAGGTATTATGATATAAGATGGTGGTAAATTATTTTATATAAGTTATTTGATTAAGATGGTTGGTTATGCGTAAAAATAATTATCAGTTTTTATATAATAGTTATGTTCGTGTGAATTTTATCAGCCAGTTTCAATATTTGGAAACTTTCACGAGTTCATGGATAAATTTGCGGTATTTAAACATTTTGGTACATGGATTGAGGTTTTAAACCGCTGAAAATTTATTGGTTAAGAAATGGATTTTGAGACTTTGTGAAATGATTATATCTGATTATCGTTAGAAAGGTATATGTGAGGAAGGATCACGGTGTTGGTTGTTATAAGTTGGCGTCTGCATATAGTCTTAGAGGAGTTCGATTCGGTATTTATATTACCTTGGGTTCATGCGGTGTCGTGAGGTTGGTGTCAGCGGTTATATATATTATTTCAGTAGTGGTCAGGGATTAAACCAGTTTATTACTGCGAGTTCTATGCGATTGTCGTGAGGTTGGTTTCGTCATTAGTTTATATATTTCATGGTTGTGAGGTTGGGTTTACAGATGGTTTATTAGTTTGCCGCGGTGTCGTGAGGTTGGTTCGTCAATGGTTATATATTATTTTAGTGGCGGGTGAGGTCGGGGTTTACCGACGAGTTTAGGGATGGTATGTAGTGCACGTTCACGTTGTTGGTTTGAGTAAATTTATAATTATTTCAATCTTTGAGCGTAAATTTATGGTGTTGGCGGTACTAAGTTTGGGTTTTGTGAGTGATTTTAAACGGAGAACCTTGCAAAAAGAGTGGACGTGAGTCTTGAGAAAGAAATGAGTGATAAGCCTTATTTTCGCTATAAATTATCTTGTTCATTAAAGATTTATTATCTCACGTTTGTTGTTTTAAATCAGTTCTCTAGGTCCGGGCATTAGTGAGAGACTCACGCCGCCGACTTACGTCGCACTATGCGACGGTTGCGATCTTGTATCTTATCACATATGTCCTTATTTTATTGGACTTATTTACTTTCATTTGTATCACTGCGATGCGAAACACTTCTTTAGAATATACGATCTTGAATTGAACTCATGAGTCTTTATTACGATGTGTTTGTGGTATGACTCTGATGAATGATGAGTTATAGTTGGTTGTTAATGGATCACTACGTATTTGAGTATATTAATGCATGTGTTTCTTTTCTTGCTTAAAGTGGGGTTCCATTGGATATTCCCTAGGGATTATGCAGTGGGACTTATTCAAGTGGGACCAGTGGGGAATCACGGGAGAATTATCCCGGCGGGTTGGGTCTTGTCGGCTTAGTATCAAAGGCTGCAGTTTCTAATTCAAGGTTGTACATTCTTTGTCTGACTCATCCAAATGTTTGTATACCTACCTAACCTTATCCTTGAAATTAATTTTGTTTCTTTTATTCTTGAAAACAGTTTTTCTTCCTGATGGCGCCTAGAGGTAGACGTGGGACAATGAGCTTAGTGGAAGGACCGGATGCACCTGCGCAGGAGAATCTTGTCGACGCACACTTACCGATCTCGGGAAGAGTGGGATTACGGGTATTCTTGTTGATCGGCTCGTAGACTTGAGGCGAGTGGGTTTTGATGGCTCAATGGATCCCATGGTGGCTTTGTCTGGCTAGATGACCACGGAAGATTTTGGACAAGGTTGTCACGGTGTCCAGGATGAGGATAGAGTCAGGATGGCGGTTTTTTGCTCTGGGGTGTCTGAGAAGTGGTGGGGCGTGAGGACTAGGAAACGTCGCGCAGGCCTGATTCGGGCGCCTTCCAGCGGTTCGGGTTTTCGCCACCAGCCTTTGTGAGGCTAAGAGCTAGAGTTTGGGAGACTCTGCTCAGGGTAGCATGGCGGAGTTCGAGAGTATGAGCGTAGGTTGAGAAATTTATCGGTTTGTCCCGTCACGGTTGCGGATGGTCGTGGAAGGGAACTGATGGATTAGGTGAGGTGATAGGCTTTGGAGTCTCGGGTTAGATCATCTCACGTGTCGGTCGATGAGGCCTTCCCCAGAGGTGGAAGACGGATACGTCGCGGACTAAGCGTCGATCATACGATGGTTGTGACCGGGGAACCCCGGGTGAGGGGATCATCTAAGAGGTAGTTTCGTTTCTGGATCTTCGGGCGACGGAGGATCGATGTTGACATACATGGTGCCGGTGATGCGGGTTTTGAAGAGGTGGACATACAGGGTTACGGATTTGTCCGGTGCGTGGTGTGATAGCCATTTTGATTTGTAGATCGAGGCGGTTCTCGTTCGACTTGTGGCGTTTGCGGCAAGATTCATGATGGACCATGCCAGTGGGATAATGTATGCTTTTAGTGCGGGCAGACAGGACATTTCAAGAGAATTTGCCTATCGAGGAATCCGGCCCGGTAGAGTCTCGGGATCGGTACTCGGTTCCGGCGGGCTAGTGGGCATGGAAGTTGGATACGAGACAAAGCTGAGACCTCGGGGCGGTTCCTTTAGCATGGGACGTCTACGGTAGCCCAGGCGGGGGGCAGAGAGGATGACCACTGCTTAGGCGAGTTTATCGCATGACCCGGAGGCGGGAGGCACGAGGCCACCCAGACGTTGTGCCAGTACATTATCTATTTTTGGTGGCGATACGTGTACTCATTGACCAGGGGGCTACACACTCTTTTATTTCATGAGTATGTTGCAGTCGGGATGACTCCGGTTCCTTTGGGATGGTTTGGAGATTGCCACGCCCACGGGAGAGTCTACATGGCCTAATTCGGATCTTAAGGGTAGCTTGTTTTCTATTCGAGAGACGAGTTATGGGCTGATTTGATGTGTAGATCTCGAGGGTTGGATGTGATTCTTGGGATGGATTGGCTTGCTAAGTATCTTTGATGGATTGTTTATGAGGAGGTGATATTTAGGCGATGGGACTACGGTAGTAGTCTATGGAGGGCGGAGCGAGCACGCGAGGTTGATTTACGCCATTTTCTACTAGATGTTTACTTCAAAAAGGTTGTAAAGGGTATCTAGCTCATGTAATTGACACTCATAGTAGCGAAGTGAGATTAGAGGATGTACCAGTAGTGAGGGACTTTCTGGATGTGTTTCCTGACGATCTTCTAGGTTTGCCTCCATAACGAGAAATAGATTTTCTCATTGATTTAGTCCCTGGTACAGCTCCTATTTCTTTACTACCTTATAGAATGGCATCGGCTGAGTTGAAAGAGTTTGAGACTACGACTCTGAGAGGCTAATTGGATAGGGTTTATTGGGCGAGTGTTCCTTCACGTAGGGGCCCGCCGGTGTTATTTGTGAAGAGGATGATACTTGGAGGTTGTGTATAGACTACGAGACGGTTGAATAGGTCACCATTCGTAACAAATATCCTTTGCCTCGGATTGATGATCTATTTGATCGACTCAGGGTCTTAGTGTTCTCGAAGATTGACTTGAAGGTGGTACCATTAGTTGGATTGGGAATCGGACATTCCGAGACGGCGTCGGGGTGAGATATGGGCATTATGAGTTTAGTGATGTCTTTTGGACTCACCAATGCTGACTGACTTTCATGGATTTGATGAGCAAGGGTCTTCAGATCCATGCCGATCGGTTTGTCATTGTCTTCGTGTGATATCTTGGTGTACTCGAGAAGCGAGTTGGAGCATAAAGAGACATTTGGGTTTGGTGTTGCAGGACTTTAAGGCGATACCCGGTTGTATGCGAGTTAATGTCATGGTCTGGTTGGCCAAGTGGGATTTCTCGGATATGTGGTTCTGATGGCATTTATGTGGATCTCGAGAGAGAGTGGAAGCGTGGCAAGTTGGGAGCAACCAAGCATGGTGTGGTGCGGAGTTTCCCCCAGGATTAGCGGGGTATTCTGGCGTATTCATAGAAGGTTCTCAAGATAAGCGGGACCACTTCATTGTTTGACTAGGAAAGGAGTTAGTTTGAGTGGAGCGACGGGTGTGAGAGCTTCAAACGCGAAGGAAAAGTTGACATAAACTCTGTTTGGTTGCGGAGAGCGACGGGGTTCGAGGTTCACAGATGCTTCACGCTGGAGTGCAGGTTCTTTGTGTTGATCACGACCGCAGAGTTGTGGCGTATGCTTCCGGATAGTTGAAGAAACCTGGCAGATTATCCTGCTCGCGACTTGGAACTTGTTGGTGGTACGCATTGAAGACTTGGAGGCATTACTTGTATGGAGGCGACTTGTCGGATGTTGCTCGACCATAAGAGCCTTAAATATTTGTTTACAGGAAGGAGTTAAACTTAAAATGAAGGTGGATGGAATTCTTAAGGATTATGATTCTTGGCTATCGTACCATCAGGAGTAAGGCAAATGTAATTAGCGGATGCCTTGACGAGGGAAGTCTGAGGCTCTTTGGCTTATATCTGGAGACAATCTGACTTCCATTGATGGTCGAGTTCTTGGGAGTTGGGTGTTGAGTTGAGAATGCATGTCGGGGAGCACTTTTGCTAGTTTCCAACTACGTAGTGCGCAGATTGTATGTTCTCGGGGCCTGACTAGAATCCTGATGAGCATGAAGAAGTCGAGAAGGGGAGCAATCCAGTTTTGCTAGTAGAGGCAGCTGAACCTTGGTGATTGGTTCTAGGCTTTGTGTTCGACAAGCTGAATGATTAAAAAGCGAAATATTGAAGGAAGCCCATAGTTCTACTTATCTTTATGCACCATTAGTACGAGATGTACCATACACTTTGAAAAAGGAATATTATTGGTGGGTGAGGATGAAAGAGAAGTTCTTGGGAGTATGTATCGAGTGCTTAAATACATCCCAGCAAGTGAAGCGGAGAATAGCTTATACGGACTTACAACGGCCCTTACCCGTCGGAATGGAAATGGGAGCGCGCTATTCTGATGGATTTTGTATTGAAACTCCCTCCTGATTCGGAGACCATAGCTGACCCATTTGGTGTGGTTGATCGACTCCGCAGTCAAAACACATTTCCTACCTATTCTTGAAGTTTCTCTTTCGAAAGCTAGCGGAACTCTTTATAAATCATATAGTGAGTTTGCATGGGGTGCCAGTGTCGATCATCTCATTGAGATCCGATTCACTTTGAGGTTTGGGAAGGCAGTGATGGAAGGCCCAGGGTGTCAAGTTGTTGAATTTGAGTCTGGCACTGCACTCGGGCCAGATGGACGTCTGGGGACTATTATTGCGGACCTTAGAGGATATATTGAGGTCATGCGTCGCTGCACCAATTGAAGGACATTGGAATGAATATCTACCTTTGGCAAAAGTTCACTTATAACGACAAGTATCATCGAAGCATTGAGATGTCACCTTATGAGGCGTGTATGAAGCGATGTCGGCGCTCCATTATGTTGGGTGGGGCGGGAAAGGAAATTACTAGGTCACGAGGTTGTACAAACGGCGGTGGACAAGGTTAATGTTATACGTGCCGGGTTGAAAGCTGACTCGGGGATGAGCAAAGAGATGCGGCTGGCGTAGAGAGGATCTTGAGTTTGAGGTTGAAGATCAGGTATTCTTGAGGCTCTCTCCTTGGAAAGACTTGGTACGTTTTGGGAAGCGAGGGAAGCTAAGTCTGTACATTGGACAACACAGAAATTGTTGAGAGGATAGGCCAGGTGGCTTATAGATTAGACTTGGGAGGAGCTTTCTCGAGTCCATAATGTGTTCCCACATCTCCATGCTACCTGAAGTATATCTCGGATCCCTCACATGTGTTGGAGACACGGTGGTGAGGATGACTTTTTTTTTTTTTTTTTTTTTTTTTATCCTATGAGGAGCGGCCAGTCTGCGGTCTGGGTAGAAGAGGAAAGGCCGCAGCAGACAATATCCTTAGTGAAGGTCCTTTAGAGAAACCACCTAGTCGAGGGCTGACTTGGGATGGGGAGGACGAATGCGGGCTAGTATCCTCATCTCATCTCTTCCGCATGACACAGTGCAATTTCGTGGATGAAATTTTTCTTTAAGGGGGGTAGGATGTAACGACGTACCAAATAATACGAGTTTAAACACGTTTGACCAAGTTTGACCAGCCAGATTAATATGTGGGCCCCGAGTTCGATTTTCAGGATGAATAATTGTGGTTGGTAGACCAGGTTCGTGAGCGCCGTCGTCTGAGTTCATATAGACGGGTTGAGCGTCAAAAATCGGAGCTTCTGAATAAAAGTTATGGCCATAGGAGTTCAAACGATAATATTTTATCCTTGTCGAAGCGTCCTCAATTTTACGACCGCCACAGGCTCTATATAAACCTAGTTTTGCGTGCCAAATAGAACCCTAGCCCCAAAACTCTAATTTTCAGCTCTAAAGCCCTAGAAAAATTCTACAAACCTATGGACCCCGAATTGGGTCGTCTTGAACCGTTTTTAGGCCAAACGGGTTTTGACTGTAGGAGACGTTCCGTACCCCTTGCTACGCCTGCCGGCCCGGGGAGGAGGAGCACGGCTAAGCGACCTCGCCGAAGCCAAAATTTCACACCTTGTGGCCATGGCCGGACGGTGCCCGGATCGGTAGGCAAGCCCATTTCTTGTGCGAGTGGGTGATGCGGTTTTGATGTTTAAGGCCATTCGGTAGGCCATACCTCCTCCCATTTTTGGACCCTTTGAACTCATTCCCGTGGTCCTTTTTCGCGGTCTTATTTGTTTGAAGATCTGGCTCGCTAGTAGACGGTTGGGTCCCGAGGATTTTAGGCCACCACGAGTAACTTTTGGACCAAGGTAGAACGCTGCTTTGTGTTCACGTCTTTTAGAACTTCAGTTGATATAAAGTTTGTAAATTTTTGGATGTCGTTTGGGTAGTTTTCCATTTTTAGGTCATTTCGGGTAATTCATAGAAAGGGTTTGGGCCCGAAATTAGACCTGCATTGTAGTCAAATTAAAGCAGTGAGTTGGATAGTGAAATTGGATATTTTTATGATTTATTGGAGGGTTCAATTTCAAAAAATTAGCCTCCGGGTAAAAAGCCTCAATTTTGGGTACTAGGTCTATAGGGCACATTGTATAATTGGACATGTCGGAGTCCAATTTAGATAGTTTCATAGTTCTAAAAATTATCCTATGACATTTGGGGCGTCCCAATGTCTTTGGTTTAGTTAATGGAGCCTAAATGATATTTTATTACATTCTGAGGCACTCGGAGCTTAGGAAACGATCGCAGCGAGAGAATGGGGGTGGGCATCGTAATCTGTGAGTGGTTTATATGCTTTAAATGCTTTGGGTATTATTATGATATAAAATGGTGGTAAATTATTTTATATATAGATTATTTGATCGAATGGTTGGTTATGCATAAAAATAATTATCCGTTTTTATATAAACAAGTTATCATTTAAGTATGAATTTTATTCGGCGTTTTAAATATTTGGAAACTCTTGGGTTCATAGATAAATTTGTGGTATTTAAACATTTTGAGTAAAATAGTTGAGGTTTTAAAGCGGCTTTGAAAATTTATTGATTTAAGAAATGGATTTTTGAGACTTTGTGAAATGATTATATCACGGTATCGTTAGAAAGGTATATGTGAGGAAGGATCACGATTGTTGGTTGTTATAAGTTGGCGTACCATATAGTACCGGAGGTTCGATTCGATTATTTATATTCTGGCCCGAGTTTGCCACGGTGTTGTGAGGTTGGTCTCATCCAACGGTTATATATTATTTCCACGGCCGTGAGGTCGGGATTACCCGACGGTTTATTATACTAGGTTTGCCACGGTGTCGTGAAGTTGGTTTCATCCAATGGTTATATATTATTTCCACGGCCGTGAGGTTGGGTTTACCCGATGGTTTATTAGTTTGCCACAGTGTTGTGAGGTTGGTTCCATCCAACGGTTATATATTATTTTCCACGGCCGTGAGGTCGGGTTTATCCGACGGTTTAGGATGGGTATATGGTACGGTACATTGTTGGTTTCTGAGTAAGCTATAACTATTTCAATCTTTGAGCATGAATTTCATAATTGTTGACTTGGGTATAAGTTTGGGTTTTGTGAAATGATTTTAAGCGGGGAACGCTGCGAAAAATTAGACGTGGTCTTGAGAGAAGAAATGTTCGAAAGTAAAAACCTTATTTTCCTTATAAATTATGTCACTCACTGAAATTTATTATCTCACGTTTTGTTGTTTTAAATCCGTTCTCTAGGTCCAGGCATTCCGTTGAGACCTACCTCGCGCCAGCTTCTACATCACTCTTCTGTGACAGCTGCAGTATTCTATCTTATCTATATGTCCTTATTTTATTGGACTTATTTACTTTCATTTGTATCTCTAAATTCGCAAACACTCTTAGAATGCTCTGATCTTAGAATTGAACTCATATGCGTCTTTATTACTGATAGGCGGAAAATGTATTGTATAAAATATACGCCTATGTGCGCAAGTGCACGCGTCTCCCCAGTAATATAGTGTATGCCAAGGTACGGATGTCGATCATGAGGTGAAGGAGTGAATCTGAATCTTTTTAGATATTATCTGAATAAATGTATTGTAAATCAAATGTGTGAATTTCAACTAACTATCGATCTTACTGAATTACTGTGTATTGAAGACTAGGGTGATGTTTCCCCCTGTCACTTTCAATGGATCATTTATTAAAGATGCTATTATTCAATGTACTTATAAATTATTGATGGCGAGGAGATGCTACCTCCCGAGATATGCTCTCAAGGGTATATCCGCTATTTAAATGAATAGAGTTGGGTGTATCTCTCTGCGGCCTTCGGTATTCAAAGCGCTTAAATGTTTTGCCCTCGAATGCCACCTCCCGGGTTCGGAATATCTCTGATGTCAGATCAGCGAAGTTTGCTTTGCTCGGATCCTTGAATATACGCCATCTCGAATCTCGGATGTCAGTATGATTATGCTAATGTTGGCGGACGCTCTGTGTAAATGAATTATAGATATAAGCAGTCCGGCCGTTTATAAACAAATGAATAATATAAGTGCGATCTTTAATCCGCTGAAAATGACGGGTTCAAACGGCACCCTAGGTACAGTCTAGAACACGTAATCACGAAAACACAGTATCGATATATAAAACAAAGTTCCATTGTCCAAAAATGAGAAACAATACAAATCACGGGCTCTTCTTCGAAGTCGATGTCGTTGCTGCTCTGATTTTCGCGCCCTAATCCGTACGTTTCCCGATACCCCTCAATCTGCGCTTCCATTTGCTTTTAATGCTGAAAGCGGGAGCTGCGGCGTCGCTGACGTTGAGGCGCGTCAGCGGCGTTGCGCTGTTGACTTGCCTGATGGATTGACCCGAGTATGGCGTTGGGACGTCGCGACGTGGGGACGTCGTGACGTTGGGACGTCGCGACGTGGGGACGTCGTGACGTTGGGACGTCGCGACGTTCTAGACCTCTTCATGCCTAGCCTCCTTATGCTCCAAAATTGCCTCTAACAGCTGCCTTTTTGCTCCAATGCGGCTAAATCCACCTTAAACACACCAATTCGGGAGTCTAGCCACAAAAGCGCAAATTCTTATAAAATAAACGTGAAAATGAAAAAGCAGACGGGTATAATATAGGTGTTTAGGCACTCATCACACCCCCAAACTTAGTTTCTTGCTTGTCCCAAGCAGAGCGACTCTAAACCTAACACACTCTATGTACTCTGTTGCTGCAGACATAGTGATGCACATCTTTGAAAGTAGAGGATCAAATTGGAATGGAAGGCTCACAACTAGCATTGTTTTGTTTGAAGTTCACGGGATGCATACGGGTGTTTGGTATGGGAAAAAAAACTCGGTTGAAATAGGTAAAAGTAACTAGTGCCTCAAATTCCATGGTATTCAATAACCTTTCCCAAGGACCCTATGTGCGTCGAATGAATGACCTCTAGTGTATACCTAGGTTCCGATACATCCAAACTTGAGCTCAACTCACCTATTTGGAAGAAACTAACTAAGAAAGGATAAGAATCTTATTTACTTTTTATTATTTTAATATCTAGCACATATATAATATTTCACAAATACCTAAAAAAATGAAGAAGACCTAGTTCCGAGTTTTAGATATGAGTGTTCATGCTTGAGGATCCGTGGTAGACTCCTTAGGTGGTTAAGGGCACGGACATTAAATTCCTTCAAAGCTTACTTGAACGCCGAAGACCCAGGCTTCCAGAAGGCCGCAGGATGTGGGAATGATCCATCTTGTCCCGTGGCGGGCGGAGTGAAGTCAATGACTCCGGCCCGGTTGGCTTAGGGCATTAGGCTTTGAAAGGCCCCTCGGACTGTGCCCGGGATTCCGAATGGATTATCCACTTATTCTACTTCACAAGCCTATATATATATATATATATTTTAGTTGGGGCTCAATGGCAATCCTCTTTTTTTTTGTTTAGGTGTCCCATCACTTAGGTGGTTAGAGACTCCCAAGGTTTTTCGAGCTTTAGTAGTGAGTCTCGGCACCTATGCATACCCTGAAGGTCATTAGTGTGTGAATGTGATAGGGCTCTTGAGAAATGGTTTCTTGACTACTCGGAATTGGTTCACTAAACCCTCCACCTATTAACTATTGCAGAGCATAAAGCATCATATGCATTCGTTTTCCCGGTATGCCACGTAGTGGATTCGGTCCAAAATTGATCCTTGACTCACAACACTTAGCACACATACCAAACGACCTACACATGAAACCACTACGTATAAAGATGAAATAACACAAACATAAACAATAGAAATGTAAACTGACTACGTAGAAATGTAAACTAACATACACGAATGAAATAAACGACCGCACTCAAAAACATAAGACGAATCTACGCAAACCCGAGTGTCACCCACACCCCCCCAAACAAGATAACCAGTGTCCTCAGCGATACAAGAAACGATGGGGTGAAGGAGCTCCACAGTGATCATTGCGGTGGTGGCGGTGGCGGCTGGTGGTAGGTGAGAAGCTGTGCGTCCCGAGCTGCGAAGGGCTGTGGCTGGCTGGCCCGAAGAGATGGTGGCGTTGGCCCGACCACCGGTCACGTGCTCATCGACACGGAGGGCCTACATGTATCTGTGTGACGAGGATTTCGGTGCTCCACGGGTCTCATCGGAATCGTCGAAAGTGCTTAGTAAGTGCAAGCACCAGGTCCTCAAGGTCGAATTGAAGGAATTTGGAGCTGCCCGCGTGGGCGGGTTTAGGGTAGTGTGGTAGTGGTGGTGGATGGGACGAGGACTGGCCAATGTCCTCCGGGGATCGCCAGGGAGTCCAAGCAGGCTGATAGTCATGAAGCTAGATCCTCGTGCGAGGGCTCGTGGCGGAATCCTTATGCCCCCTCGGGTCGCGGGACACCCGAGTTTGTCCCTCTTGCGAGATATGGCACCCCAATCGGGTGGAGCCATGTCTCATTGTCATCCCAGGGAGCACCAGGCTCGCTTGCGCAAGCCAGATGAGGAAAGGGTGCCCAGTTCATCTTAGCGTCCGGTTATGGAGAATAGCATCCTCGATAGCACCTTGACATCAAAGGTATATCACGTATTATGGCATAGTTGGCGGGGCACGCTTAGGCGTCGCCTTCACACACGTTCGTCGTCGGGATAAGACGCGACGTGATGAAGTGATGCCAGACCTTGGGGATATAGGCCAAGTGCTTGGCCTTGAAATGGACTGCATGGCCCTCGTTGTTAATTTTCCACTCACCCCGACCATTAGTCAAGACCCGGATGACCTCTGGGTAGTCGGGGTGCTCGTAAAGCCGATCGAACGGCTTTCGGGGGCGTGATCCTAGTACCGCCGCTTGAATTGATCGACTCCGCTGGCAGAGTCGACCAATATTCCCCTCACTCGCACTTTCTTAAGGACATGGGAGGCGAGATTGGCGTAGAACTCTCGCGCCACACTCATCATGTTTGGATGAGGTGGGTTGGCTTTCGCTTCGCCATCCCATATACCGCGCTATGGTTTTTCGGAAGAAGTCGTCAGGATGGTGGAAACCCTTCTCCTTTATGAACAATCGGTTCTTGCAAATAGTCTTAGAACAGTGGCCCCTCATTGGCGAACCTCGTGACACATCGCAAGTGAAATTCGGGTCCTCATTTGAACCGACCCGGCCCCAGGTAGGCAATTTACAATGCACACCGCTGGGCACGGGAGACCGGACGGTCTTTGTTGGCCGTGACGAAATTACTGGCACGATGTGGCTGGCGACTGAACAAAACTGACACCGAAGGGCACCGGAAAACGCAACTCAGCTCAGTGCTAACAACCGATGTGGACTATTGAAATAACTATTCGACTCTGGTGATCTAAAGGACTCTGACCATTTGTGATGGTGACGTGGTGATGTGAGTGCTTTCATGTTGGTGTAGAATGATCTGTTGTGATGAGAGTTGGGCCAGATGGGATGACCGGTGTTATGAGGCGGTGGGAGTCGCGTTCAATGTTGAATGAAACTCGACAGGCGGTGGTGAGTGGAAGAGGAAGGTTAGTTCTTGATGTTCTGGGGTGAAGGACCGTGGACGATGCTGGTCTTACAAAGCGAGAGACGCGTCGCGGCGTTCGGGAACGCGTAATGACGTTACAGAGAAGGATTATGCCAACGTCGCGACGTTCGGGGCAAAGTCGCGACGTTCCAGAGAGTGTTACTAAGCAACGTCGCGACGTTCCAGAGACATATAAAAATTAACGTTGCGACGTTGATATCTCCGCGACCAGCGACGTTCGAGTTTAAATTCAGCGTCAGCGGTTGGGAATCACGTCGCGGCGTTAGGAGAGTGTAAAAATCGGCGTCGCGGCGATTCAGGAGAAGGAGTAAAATTGACGTCGCGACGTTGGATCTCAACGTCGCGACGTTACAGAGAAGGCTTCTAAAATTTTGCACATTAAGTAGCCCTGGTTTATGAGACCCTCCTCTCTTGTAAATGTGACACTCTGGACTTGTAATGCTCTGCATAAATGGATCCTCCCTAGTACCTGCGTTTGCGAGTCCTGAAAGTAAACAATCAAGAAGAAACACCGATTACGGACAAAACCAATAAACCAATATTACTGAAAACAAACAATAACAAAAAAAATATGTCACTCAGAAAAAACTTGGGTTGCCTCAGACGCTATGTTTAATGTCGTTAGCTGGCTGGCCACACAGATCTCAATGTGCTCGGGGACCCGAGCTCTTATGACCGCTTACGGTACTTCGGCTGACGCAGTCAAAGGAATGATCTGCTTTTCCTCATGGAACTCGCCTCGAAATGCGGCTTCAGTTGGGTGGTGGCGTAGTAATGCCTTTCGGGATGTGTGACCTCTGCTCCACCATGTGAAAAGACTTTGGTAACTGTGAAAGGCCCGGACCATCTAGACTTCTTCCCGGGAAGAGTTTTAGGCGAGAATTGAACAATAGAACTTGCTGTCCAGCCGTGAACTCCTTCCTGGTGATGTGTTTTATCATACCCCGGGCTTTTGTCTTTCAGCATAAGTATGACATTTTCTGTAATCTTCGTTCCACAATTCATCCTAATTCCTTTGAGAAATTTTATGCAGTCAGCCTCTTGACTAGGGCCTTTGTCCATATTCAATGAGTTGCCCGGTAGGCCGTGCTCGATTCCTTTGGAAGATGGCATGCTTTGCCATACCACAGTACGACGACATGCCCAAAGGGTTTAAGCGCGTTGTGCGGTAATGCCCAGGTACATCTTGATTTTGGAGCCCGATCCTTTCGGGGAGCTGTTATTTGTCTTCTCAAGAATGAGGCTTGTTTATGATTTGACACCTCTGTAGCCCGTTTATTTGCGGGTGATATGCAAGAGATGCGATGGCCTCCACGTACTGAAGTAAAACCTTGTCAATCACCTTGTGCGAAATGAGTAGCATTATCGTGATCCCGGTGCCGAGGGTTCAGATCGTGAAAATGTGGCTGCGAAGAAATTGAGCCACGACCTTGGCATCGTTAGTACGGGTCGGAATGGCTTCAACCCACTTCGAAACATAGTCTACGGCCAGTAGGATATACAGGTTGTTGTAAGATGGAGGAAATGGTCCCGCAAATCAGGCTTGTAAGTCAAATAGCTCTACTTCGGAGGAATGGGGTGCATGGGCGGTTCATCCTTTTAGAAATACCCCATTCGTTGACATTTGTCATGTGGATCACGAAGTGATGAGCATCTTTAAATAAGGTAGGCCCGGTGGCTTTGTTGAAGGACCTTGTAGGCTGGCTGTTCGTTGGCCACCAAAATGTCTGCAGCGAGTGTGGCGAGTGGTTTAAGCAGCATTCATTTCATCCTCGGGCACACATCTCGAATCACAGTCGGCGCAATGCGCAGAGGATTGGCTCCTCTAATGTGTAGTGTTTCAAGTGGAGGCGAAAGCCTCTTTTATTGATAGTTAAATTCGGAGGGATTACCTTGGCATGAAATAATTCCACATAATCTGCAAACCATGGAGCGCCCTCTTGTCCTCAATAGCTAGAGTTTCTCATGCGGAAATTCGTCATTCACTTGAACATCATCACTTGCCTTCGATCGTGAAGATGATCGCCACTAGGTTCTCGATTGCCTTTCTTGTCCTTAATCTCAACATCAGGTTCTTGAAACCACAAAAAGAACCCCTTGGGATTAATCGAGGTGTGGCGTCTTTCTTAGTCATCAAGTATTTAATGGCAGAATGATCGGTGTGGACTACTGCCTTGTTACCCGTCAGATAAGGCTGAGATTTGTCAAAGCGAAGACAATAGCCAAAGTTCTTTCTGCCAGTGGCGTAATTCAAAGTTACGCGCATAGTAAATTACTTGAAAGATTTTTCGTTTTGCTGACGCGCTGATAGCAAAATTAAAACTGCGTCACATAAGTTGAGGAAAGGACCAATCACGGAGCCACGACAATAGGGGCTGAGATCAACTTATCCTTGACACGAAAATGCATACGGAAACCGCTGCGAATCAAACGAATGGGATCCTTGGACGAGAAGGTTGGAAACCCAGCGGTTTGCGTATAGAGAAATCCTTTATGGCGCTGTAAAATCCAGCGTACTAAAAGTTCGAATTCCTTTTACTGATGAGGGTGGAGGTAACTTTTCAATTGCTTCAACCTTTGCCTGTCGACCTCACATCCCTCTTCTTGAAATCGATGTAAGTCTGATACCCTCTTGTACCATAAAATGGCACTTTTTCGATTTAGCCGCAGATTGGTCTCCTCGCACCTTACTAATGCAGGATCTCAAGTTTTTCTAAGCAGTTGTCAAAAGAATCGCCCATGCGAAAAATCGTCCATGAAGATCTCGGTGTCTTCTCAACCATGCCGGAGAAAGTAAGCCGTCAAATCTGGATTGGAAAGTCTTGAGCGCATTACACGGTCGAAGAGCGTACTTTGAATGCGGAGAATGTCCATACGGACAGATATTTATGCCTCTCTGATCTTTAGAAATTTATAGCAATTTGATTATAAGCGAGAATTATCCATCAAAAGCAATAATATTCTTGATCGGCTGTCGATCCGGCATCGATCTAAGCGGTAATGGAAAATGATCTTTTCAAGTAGCTTTATTCGGTTTCCGGTAATCAATACAAATTCTCCGCTAGTGGCTGTGCGAAAGGTAGTAATATGTTGTTCTCGTTCTTATATTGTTCTCTTTCTTGTTCCATGGCTTGGACTAACCATGGTATGCGAAATAGGATAAATTACCCCGGTATCGGCCGTTTCAATACCTCCTTCCGGACCACCTCTTTCATGGTTGGATTCAACCTCATTTGTGCTTCACTTGAAGTTTATGCCCGTCTTCGAGGCAATCTGATGCATACATGGAAGGAGCGAATCCCTTTCAATCGGCTGAGAACCATCCAAAGCGCATTTTTATGGTCTCTGGGACCCTCGATAACTTCTCCTCCTCTAATTCGATCAGCAGCGATCTTTGAGATGATCCTTTGGTAAAGTGGAAGTTTACCCCAGTATGCATACTTCAAATGGTTTAGGTAGGGGTTTTGTTCCATCTTGGGTGGTTGTTCCCGCAGATGCCTTGCGTAGGCCCGCTTCACCTAGAGATTCGAAGTATTTCCTCCTATTAGGTCGAAGAGTCCGGCCATTTAGCATATTCCTCGCCTCTTCGCTCATGTTCTCGGAATCATTCTCCCTTTAGGCTAGCCTCGAAAGTCGGTGAGACCACTTTGGCTAGACACTATAGCCTCTACTATCTACACACCGTGAAGCAAGTATCGCTCTGTTGGATGTCTCAACGCCCGAGCACGTTGCTTGAATTTGACTTAGTCGTCCTGCGCTCTCAATTTTAGTTCTCCTCTACAGACATCAATCATTTGCCACGGTTGCTAGAAATGGTCTACCCAAGATTATGGGTATTTCTTTATCTTCTTCCATATCTAGTACAATGAAATCTGCTGGGAAGATAAACTTATCAACCTTCACGAGGACATCTTCTATTACTCCTCTCGGATGTTTCAAAGATCTGTCGGCAAGCTGAAGTGTGACTGTAGTTGGACGAGCCTCACCCAATCCTAACCTTTTAAAAATGGATAAGGGCATGAGATTAATCTTGGCACCCCGAATCAAAGAAGCTCTCTCAAAGATAGCATTTCCAATGGTGCATGGAATAGTGAAACTGCTTGGGTCTTTAAGCTTTTGTGGCAACTTCCTCTGAAGTATGGCACTACATTCCTCAGTTAAGTTAACTGTTTCAAAGTCAGCCAATCTTCTCTTATGAGACAGTATGTCTCTCATAAACTTCACATAACTGGGCATTTGTTCTAGGGCATCAACAAATGGGATATTGATGTGTAACTTTTTAAACACTTCCATGAATTTAGTGAAGCTGTATCCGACATGCTTCTTTAGAAACGTGGATATGGAATTGGTGGGTTGGCCTTTGTTTCAGTAGAGTTGTCTGCAGACTGCTTCTCCTTAGGTTGATCTTTATCTGCATCATCATTCTGCTCTGGCTGGATGACCTTCTCAGTCTCTAACTGTTCTACAACTGGGGTTTGTGACTGTAGTTCCAATTCCTTCCACCTCAAGCTGTTGCTTTAACATGTTCATTCCATCTCTTCTTGGGTTTTTATACGAATTGGCAGTAATGAACCCGAACATCTCTTCGGTTAATAAGTTTGCCATTTGACCCATTTGTACCTCAAATTTCCAATTTGTCTTTCAGTTATTCAAGCTTGGGTTACTTTGCATTGCATATTCGCCTTGGTCTCATTCATGAGCGAGTGGGAGGTTAACATGCGTGCGAGCTTGTTCTAAGTCACCTTTTCTTAGGAGGTGGTTCACTAGCCGATTGATAATGTTTACGATTATTCCTCCATCCAATACCATGGCTAATACATTACGATTCGAGTTATTCGCACCATAGCCTTGATTTGGATTGATAATTGTTTCCCCATGCGTCGCTATTCTTGTGATTGATTTGATTGAACCTCGACACATCTTGGGCTGGTCTGAGTTTGATTTCACGATTGACGTCACATTGCTATTGTCTTTGTCTCACGAATTCACACAACTCCCGTGGGTTGATGCGTATGGCATTCTTTGTACCTTCTTTGTCTAGTCCAGTGCATTCGGTGTGCAGCATGATTAACCAAATTGTTGATAACCTCATTATCTAATTGCCACCACGGCTTTTCGGTGTAAGTCTTCTCCACTGAGCCCAGCGATTTGTGTTGGTTCTTGACATCTTCCAATCTCGCAGGCTTAGTCGTGGTTTTCTTCATTAGTGCTCCTCAGTAGAGGCATCAATCCTTTGTTCTAATGGCGTTACCAGGCTAATTAAGTATGGACTTGCATCCATCTGGTTAGTCTGTGATGCAGGCACTTTCTTAGTAATTCGTGAAATCACGGTCATGCCTCACGCGGGGGTTCTCCACACTTTCTAATTTGCCAGTATTGATCTTGCCTGGGATTATATATACTGATTTTCGAGTGGGAAGAACTTGGTCGGGAATTTGCATAAGTCGTTCAAGGGGTAATGGAATCCCGGTGGGTGACTTGTTAGCCAATGCTTGGCTCGATCACCTAGTGAAAGTGAGCCTCAACGAGTGCCTCCTCAGTAACTCCATTGTACTTGATAGTATCGCGGACTTAGAGAGTTGGTGGATCCACGCATTAGTTCTCATGGGTGATCCATGAAACAATATATTAATACGTAATATTCTTGACTTGATTTAAAATTATTTTACTGAATGGGTGATCGTCGTCATTGTCACGAACAAGCTGTAGGCGGGATTGCAGAAGCTCTTAGCAACATGTATGGATCATGCGGCACCTTCTCATGGCTTTGGGTGCTTGATTCCTTCCGCGGTACCATTTCGGCCTCTGCGGGCTGGTTTTTAGCAATCTTTCGAGATCCTGCTCTTCATTATCACCCCATGTTTGCTAGAATTTTGATCTATTCAGTTCTACATTCTCTCGGCGTATACATTAGCCAAATTCGTTACATTTCGGGATCAAACAAGTGTTGGTTGACCTGGTCTCGTCGTCGCATGTACTCACTGAAACTTACTGCAATCACACACGAAACAATAATACCAAATTACCAGCACTTGTAATAACAAACAAAAACAAAAAAAATTTCAGAGTAATATCTAATTGCTATTCTACATGTCAATCCCTAAACTTGTCCCGGCAGCGGCATCAAAAGCATAGGCGGAGACGTATTGTATAAAATATATACGCCTATGTGCGCAAGTGCACGCGTCGCCCTAAGTAATATAGTGTACCAAAGGTACGAATATCGATCCACGGGGACAAGAGAATTGAATACACGGATATTAACTTTTTAGATATTATACGAATAATGTATTGTAAGAAAAGAAATCAAATGCATGTGAATTTCAACTAAACTACTCGATCTTAATGATACGTGTATTGAAGACTAGGGTGATGTTTCCCCCTGTCACTTTCAATGGATCATTTATTAAAGATCTTTATTATTCAATTTATTTATAAATTATTGATGGCGGAGATCTTCATACGAGATATCCTCTGCCGAGGTATATCAGCCTATTTAAATGAATAGAGTTGGGTGTATCTCTACTGACTCGGTATTAAAAAAACGCTTAAATGTTCTACCACTCAAATGCCACCTCAGGGTTCGAATATCTGTCGCCGAATCAGGCGAAGAACTGCTCTGCTCAGATCACTGAATATCTCATTCTACCACGAATCTCGGATTATGGGTATGATTATGCTAATGTTGGCCCGAACACTACCATGTAAATGAATTATAGATATAAAGCGAGATCCGAGCCGTTTATAAACAAATGAATATAATATAAATTACGATCTTTAATCCATGAAAATATATGGCGACGAGGTTCATTTAGGTATGAGTCTAGAATTTATAATAATAATGCGAAAACACAAGTATCGAGTATATAAAACAAAAGTTCCATTGTCAAGTAGAAACAATACAAATCAGACTCTTCTTGAAGTCGTGTGTTCTTTGCCTCTGATTTCGCTCCACTAAATCGTGCGTTTCCCACGATACACTCAATATGTGCCATTGCTTTAATGTTGAGAAAGGCGGGAGCTCGTGCGACGTCGCGGCGTTGAGCGTAACGACATTGCAGCGTTGACACGCGATGGATTGTTAGCGTCGCGACGTTGGGACGTCACGAAGTGGGGACGTCGTGACGTTGGGACGTCGCGACGTTCCAGACCTCTTCATGCCTAGCCTCCTTATGCTCCAAAATTGCCTCCAACAGCTGCCTTTTTGCTCCAATGCACCTGCATCCACACCAAACACCAATTCAGGAGTCTAGCCACAAAAACTATGAAATTACTATAAAATAAACGTGAAAATGAAAAACCGACGCGGGTATAATATGAGTGTTTTAGGCACTCATCAATTACATGTGTTTGTGGTTATGACCTACAGTAATATAGGTCGGTTGTGGATTTGAGCTGTTGTGGATCTTTTTACATATTTGAGGTATTATATTAATGCATGTGTTTACTTTCTTCTTAAAGTGGGGTTCCATTGGATATTCCCTAAGGATTGTACAGTGGGACTTCACTAGGCGGGACCACCCGGGGAATCCTGGGAGGGTATCCAGGTTGGGTCTTGTCATCCTACGTCATTCATCCACTATGACTCGGTCTCGACTCTTTGAGGTTTCCAATAAACTTCAGTAATGCTTGCTTCATCAACCCCTCTCGGTGATTCCCGGAGCATTTGTGGTGGCCATCGAGGCAGAGGCCAACGGCCTCATTATACCTACTATAATAGAACATGTCACATTCGAGACAAGTATTATCAGTTACACGGTCATCTGCCTCGCACTACTCATGTAGTCCAATCTTTTGAATCACCACTTGAGGATTAACCTCCATCTTAAGGAGTAACTCTTACGCCTGGTGAATATAAGGAGTTTATTCGCCTCACCCATGCCGCCAAATCTGCCTCCATTGCTTATATTGTCTAGACCGGTAATGCCACTGCCTATCTTGCACACTCTCTTGGTCCATCGATTCTTGATTCTAGTGCATCTGATCAACTGTCTAGTAATAAGGATTTCTTCTCTTCCCTTACTATCACTTCACCCTTACTTACAATTACTTTGGCTAATGGGACTCAAACCATGGCCAAAGGAATCGAGTCCGCCTGTCCCCTCCCCTCTTTACCTCTTACTTATGTTCTCCATGTTCCTGATTCTCCATTTAATCTTATCTCTATCAGTAAATTAATCCATGATCTTAATTGTTCGATTACCTTTTCTCAAATATTACGTCACCTTGCATGGCCAGGATGCAGGGGGGAGAGCGATAGGCGCGGGACATGAGTCTCAGGCCTTTATCATCTGTTTATTTATCTTCCATTACATGCGCATAAGCGGATGAACCTCTTCTCGTCCATCATTGTCTCAATCATCCGAACATTTCCAAGCTTCGGAAGATGGTGTCTTGCTTTTCCAGCTTTTCTTCACTAGAGCGTGAGTCGTGTCAACTTGAAAAACATACTTGTGTTTCGTTCCTTAAGCGCAGTCCGGACAGAGTCTCATTTGAGCTCACATCCACGCGATGTTTAGTGTCATCTCGGGTGTGTCTATTTTGGGTTCCGGTATTTTTGTTACATTTATTGATTTTCTGATGTGCCGTGCATTTGTGAAGAATTCAAATTAGGCTATTTTTATTGAAGAGTCAAATTTAGCTATTTTCAATGTTTCAAAAATTCTTTGTTGAGATTCACAATCAATTTCATACTTCTATTTGCATCTTACGTAGTGATAATGCCTCGGAATACCTCTCTGCCTTTTTATCCTCCCATGGGATTCTTTATCAGTCTTCTTATGCTTACACTCCCTAACAAAATGGGGTGGCTGAGCGCAAGAATCGTCACTTAATTGAGATAGCTCATTCTAATTCCGGTGTGGTTATGTCTCAGAGGAAGTATGTCTTAGATATATTGGAGAAAACTAGTATGCTAGACTGTAAACTTGTAGACACCCCTATGGATCCGAATGTCAAGCTTATGCCTGGATAGGGAGCCTCTACGAGATCCAGGGAGATATCGATGACTAGTGGGGAGACTAAACTACCTCACCATCACTCAACCAAACATTTCTTTTCCCGTGAGTGTAGTTAGTCAGTTTCTACAGTTACCATGTGATAGTCATTGGGATGTTGTGATCTATATCCTTCGTTATATCAAAGGAACATTAGGCCAAGGGGTGTTAAATGAAAACATAGGTCACACCAGTTGTTAGCTATTGATGTAGACAGCGGCTCGCGTAGGCAGACGCTTTACTTCGGATGTGTGTATTTGTGGAGCGGCAATATCTGAAGAGTAAGAAGCGAGGATGTGGTGGCGAGTCTAGTGCTAAAGGCTGATGTCGAGTTATGACGGCAACAGCGAACTTATATGGCTTTCAAGCGGCTTCTTGAGGAGCGCTAAGATTTGGGAAGGATGGACAAATGGCGACTTTGTGTGTGATATGGCGGCCTACACATTGTTTCCAACATAGTCTTTCATGAGAGGACCAAACATGTTGAAGTGGATCGTCACTTCATTTGAGAGAAGATTGTCTTATGATGCGCGACTCTTTAGTTTACCGTCAACTCAGTGGCCGTACTTACAGGGCGTTAGCTAAGTCTCTTCGAGGTCTAAGGATTCAATTTATTTGTAACAAGCTTGGTGCATATAACCTATATGAGTGTTGAAAATCATAGGATATTCTTAAAATATCCTCTGATTTATTCCCTTTTTTTCCTGTACAATATTTTTCCTTCCTTTTTGTACTTGATTTATTTCCTTTTTATGTCTTCCTGATGTATATAAGTAGGTAGGGTCTGTAATGTTCAATTCACTCATTCAATCAATGAGGAAAACATCATTTTCTTATATTTTTTCACATATGAGATACATTTACCCCCTCGAGGTAGGAGAGGGGACACATGAAAGAAGTGAGGGTTAAAACAAGGTCAACTAGTGTAAAACCCGAGAAAAATCAAATTTTTCTGAAAAATGACAAACTGGTAATTTGTTGTGACAATGCAGGTTGAAAGCTCGGAAATTTTTTAGATCTCAGATGACAAAACGAACCTCACCGTTGGATTTGTCTCGTGAAATCTAGTTACCCAGACGAATTGCATTGAATTCTGAAACAATCAAATTTTCACGTTTTTCGGGGTGATGGGTGTCCAATGACTCCTAGAAGCGAGATTTTTACAAAAATATCAGAAGTTGGGAAATGACTTAAGTTAAGTTTATAGAAAATAATTTGAACTTAAATTCAGACGAAATAAGTAGCATTGGGCCAAAGTCGGACCCGAGCAAATGTGAACATGTGGCACGACGTGGGCCATTCCCTTGACTTAAACTTAAGTTATAACAAAAGGGAATTAGGGCATAAGAGAGTCCATTTCTTCCTGTTTTCACGCTTAGAGAGAAAAAGAGAGGAGGGAGAGAAAGTAAGGGCATCCAACTTTTCTCTACGATCTACGGAGCTCCGTTGGTCGGATTTCGTCGAGCCAATAACGGAAGTTCATCCACTCAGCAAGAGCCATGTGTGTACCAGAAAAGGAAGATTTTGCCAAAGATCCAAGAGAGAAATTTGGGGGAATTCGAGGTTTCGGGTTTATGAAGTGCCCACGAGGCTTCCTAACGGTTCTATCATGCTCCAAGAGGTATGAATTCTTCTTACCTTGGTTTATTTTCCATTTTTAGGCTATAAATGGTCAGATGTTCGAGTTCCTATTGTAAAGCCCCATCCACCGCTTAAGCGGATGAGGGGACGCCACACGGGACAATGACTTCTTAACCTGAATTTCTGACTTTAGTGGGCCAATTTCTATCATAAATTCATAATAACAGTAAAACTATAAAACTATCACTGTGGTTAGACACGGGTAATAAAATGGTAAAGAAAATATGTGTTAGGTAATAGCAAGTAAGGATAGATATCCCCTCGGGTGAAAGACCCGGTATTTGTGGTTAGACATAATTCCAACGGTGAAAGCTCGTGAAAGTGTTTAGGCGTGCAACACCAAAAATTCGCTGCCCACAAATAACACATGAGTTTTGTATATAAATGATCATTGAAGTGTTACATCCAAAAAGCTTTTGTTTTGAAAACAAATGAATTTGTTTTGTAAAATTATCATTGGATGTAATCCATAAATGATGGATTTTATCATGCATTGGCTTTGGCATTGTGCGATAGGAATCAGGAAAGACTCAGGTGTGATGGGAGTTAGTAAGGACTCGGG
The DNA here is from genome assembly GCA_016808115.1 of Tetrastigma voinierianum. Taxonomy (NCBI): domain Eukaryota; kingdom Viridiplantae; phylum Streptophyta; class Magnoliopsida; order Vitales; family Vitaceae; genus Tetrastigma; species Tetrastigma voinierianum. The sequence continues at coordinate 126,402 of JAEQBH010002005.1, read as the reverse complement.
GCATGGTACATGATTGAGTCTCATCTCATTTCATGGCATAACATGTAGGATTTCGTAGTAGAAATTGCATGTTTTTACTTGGAATGTGAATGTGTGGAACATGACTATTGTATGTGCACTTAGGTGAGGAGTAGCCTCTATAGGAAATATTCTCTACTGGGCGTGACTCACCCTTTATGGGGAAACATTTCACGTGCAGGGTGTACACCGGTGGATGATGCTCATTTGAGGCCGCAATTGTGAAGAAGGCTAACATGTGGCTTTGGTAAATCTTTTTGTAAAAACTTTGGAACAATCTAGTTCCGGTATGTAGTAATGGTAAGAGAGTCGTGATCGAACTCTTACGAACTGTTTTAAATGTAATTTCACACTTTTTTAACTTAAATATAAATAAATGGATCCCCGGTAAATGGGACATAACGAGGTTGTATCGAGTTACTCGATATCTATAGGTATTTGATACTAATTTGGTATGAAGGCTTGGGTGTCTGGGTGCAAGGTAGTATTTATGTGGGTTATTTGTTGGTCAATGGGACACGCCGGGTTTTGGGGCAGCGTGGGGTGTATCTGAGAGGTGGGCGTCTCAGGGATTACAATGTGGACCGACCATCATCAAGCCCACGTCACTTAGATTATGTCATCATCACATACATTCCATTTCACCCCACCACCTTCACCATGCCTACTGAAGTACCATCTACTATATTACCAACACCTTTGATTATGTCATCATCACAACTATTAGATCAAGGACAAACTAGACGAGGACGAGGTGGTGGACGAAGAAGAGAACAAGGGCGAGGATATCGAGTAGCACGTGAGGGTCCTTATAATATATCAGAGATCTTGAGTATATGATGAAGCGTATTAAAGAAAGAAGGTTCCTTCATGTGACACTCATTAGTGTTTTTATGTATGCGTTGGACTTGATGACCTTTGTGCTTGGAATCTTTTTGAGACACTTTCTACTAACACGTACTTTGGATATTATCATTTTGGACATTATTATATATTAGTTGTGAGGTTATTTAATTATCAGTCTTTCAATCATCGGGTAGTTTATTAAGTTGCATTAATAGTTTACATATTGATGTTTGGAGGACTCTATTGGTTTTGTATTTATGAACTGTTGAATCAGGGAAGAAGTTTGTTGATGTATTTTTAAGGTTATTTTAATCCATTTATTTTACATTGAAATCGTGTCTTGAAGACACAATTCTAGAATTTTACATTGAAATCGTTTCTTCAAAACACGACTTTAAAATTTTACATTAAAATTGTGTCTTCAAAACACAACTTTAGAATTTAACACTGAAATAGTATCTTCAGAAACATGGGCTTAAAGTTTTATCTTTGAAACTTGAACTATGAACTTTTTCATTTCATACAAAAGTGTTAAAGTGGCATTTATATTTTATTAGGAAATGGTGTTTTGAGGACGCATTAAAGTGCATTTTAATTTTTGGTGCACAAACATAACTTTCAAATTTTATATTTGAAATCTGTTTTGAAGGCCTTGACTTGAGAATTTATATTGAAATCGTGTCTTGAAAACATAAACTTCAATTTTCTGCTGAAATTATGTTTTGAAGACCACGATTTCAAAATTTTAAGTGATGTGTCTTTAAAAATGACTTTAATTCTGGCTGAGAGAAATCGTGTCTTTAGCGCGACTTTAGGGTCTACATTGAAATCGTGTCTTTAAAACACGATTTTAGAATTTACACTGAAATCATTTCTTGAAAACATAATTTCAAAATTTTATACCAAAATTGTATGTCTTAAAAACACGATTTCAAAATTTTATACTAAAATCATGTCTTTAAGACACGATATCTATGTGGCACTTAGCTCGCACTAAGTGTCATAGATTCCTAAATATTTATTTTTGTACTTTATTTTAAATAGTATTTTTTAAAATAATAGTATTATTTTAAAAGGCCCTTACAACCACAAGTGGTAAAGGGGTGGGATGGGACATGGAGATTTCAAATTCAAATTTTTATAAGAACATAATATTAGGCAAATTGAATAGATTTCAAACAAAATATACGAAAATTGAAATAGGAAAAAAAAAAAATCATTTCTCAATTTCTAATTTATGGTTCTTATGGACACCATAATATCCTGGTGTATATTTTTTCCATATCCTTCATGTAAGGCTCAAAAATAATTTGTTTCGTGTATTTCAAGACTTTTCTTAAGGAAGACACTATGGTGGACCCCCATAAAAGGAAAACTTAATTAGGTGGCTAAGAACTCGGGATTCAAGTTATTAGTGGAACAAATTTATAAGTAATAAATACTATAAGACAAAGTGAATAAATATAAAATTAAAAATTAAAAAAATTAGATGGATGCTTGCTATAAAATATTACCGTAAAATTAGAAGTCAAATTCAAAACTTTTTTTGTTTTGAGAAAAATAATTTAGGTGATTTGATTAACAATCAATCGGTGAAGCGTATAATCAGCTACTTTAAAACCGTAAATGATGGAAATCATGTAAGGTTAATAATATAATCAAACGAGCAATGCATATGATATTTTATAATTGGTCACATCTTTATATTCTTATTATAGTATAATATATTTGGTATAATGAATTACGTAAGCATCTTGACGGCCAATTGATTTAATTTATTATATCTTATCGTATATATTTTGTTCGTTTGAATGCTACTTAATAAATAGCATCAGTGGCCGATCGTCATCTTGAGAAAATCTATTGTGCGTCGCTGTACAGCAGCCAACTGACCTTGCTGTCTCTTGCCAAAGCGGCGTGATAAATGCAACATTATCAATGTAATGACTAAATCGAGAAAAAATATATATAAGCACTGTATAAGTGTGAAAAACCTTTATTAAAAAAAATAAAATAGAAAATGGGTGTAAAGAGGTGATTTCAAGAATCATCTCTTCTTACTTGAAAAAAAAATGCTAACAGATAAAACTTTAAGAGAAAGGGAAATTCAAAACTTATTCAACTTACAAGATTAAAGCAAGCAATATCTTTTCACCTCCAAATATAGATAAATTTTCAATTTCTTTTTTCAAAAAATTTATCATCAAGAAGTTAGCCGTCCAGATTTGGTACATTATTAAGACAATAAATAAATAATTATTGGCAACTATTTCCATAAATTAATTTTTGTCCTTTGGGAAAGAAAGAAATATATGTCTAACAATTTTTTTTATTAGTTAAACATTTTTAATTACAATGTATAAAAAAGATATGTCTAACAATACAAACCATTTTTTATTTCTTTATTTTTTTTTAAAAAAAAATAGTATTTTCGTAAAAGTAACTATGTAAATATTCAGAATGATTGAAAACAAATATATCACATAAAAATTATTTTTAGAACATAATTTAAAACATTGAAAATAAGTTTAAAATGCTTTGGATTTTAGGACAATTTTTTTTTACAAAATATTAAAGAATCATTTTTTAAAATAATTTTTAGAATTAGTTTTAGAAATAATTGTCAAATAGGCAGTCAGTGGCATTGGCATTTGTTTTTTTACTTTCAACTGAAAACAATTTATACTTTCAGAGCCGTTTGTCTTTTTACTTTATAATGATTAAATTTTTTACTGCATAAAAAATTAAAATTTCAAACAATTAAAACTAGAGCGTGATAAAATAATACTATATGTTCTAGTTGAAATCGTCATCATCATGTTTCCATGTTAATTAAATAAAAACACTATATATACACGTTCATTTTTAAAATTATATTTAAAAAATTATTTTTCTCAAATAAATTAAAATATTGACTTATTTTATTTTCTTGACAAAATTCACAACCCCCAAGTCGCGATTAAAGTCTCCTCCACTTAGACCCTAGTGCTAGAGCGGTGGGTGGCGGGAGAGAGAAAAAGGGAGACTCACCAGAAGCCTCCAAGACCATACCTTTTGTCAAATCACTTAAGCATTACTTGGTCCCCCATGTGGGTGGCTGGGGGCAGAAAATCTCAAAATCCCCACTATAAGATTTTAATTAGGGCAATGATTGTAGCATATAACAAAAAGATAAATTTTCTTTCACACACAATCATGGATTGAATTCAAGTCTCTTGAATTCATCCAGAGTCCAAACTACAAAGTTTTTTATTCACTGCAAATCTAGTTCCCCAAACACAAACTTTCTCTAATGCAATGCAATCAAGCGAAAGGGCAAAAGAGCATTTTCTTCATCTTAACTCTTATGCAATGCAATCACCTTGCCCCAAGCAGGCCTGGCCGTGATATCAGCTACCCAGGCGCACACATGTGGGCGCGAATCAAACAGCTTCTTTGATGAAGTGCCCTGCAAGTAATGTAGGGCGGGGAGATGGTGAAGATCGGCTAACCCAAAACAGTCACCGCTCATGTACTTTGACACAGTCAGCCGAGCCTCGTACACATCCATAACCTTGCTAAGTTTGCCCTCTAGTTCCTCCACTACAGCTGGGTCAGTGGTCATGCCGAACATTTTCTTGAACACATGCTCGAAACAGAGCTTGCTCGCATGGGGGTCGAACTGGTGGGCTTCCACTTCCACCCACACTGACAATATCGCCATTTTCTTTGGATCAGGGCTTACCAGTTGAGTCCCTTTTGATGCGTACTCGTGGGCGATGTATCCTGTGATCGCCCTTGATTCTGCACACTCCCAAAAGTCAATCTTTCGTTTTCTTTATGCTACTATTGATATTTTTCTTTCTGCAAAATAACAATGGTAATCGGGAAGGAGACTTTACCGAAGAGTTTCAGGTCTTCGTCTTCGAAAGCCGGAACTTGACCAAATGGCTGCATCATTCATTAAATAAAATGTAATCATATTTCAAACAAAATCACAAAAATGGATATTCAAACCAAATCTTAATATCTATTTTTAAGAAAATAGGAAAATTAAATTTTAGTCAAATTTTCTTTGAAGCGAATCAGATCATGTTTCTTAAGAAGAAGGTTCGGATAATTTTCTTTCATGTTTTTGACTTCCGAATCAAAAAACCCTAATCTTGCTTTTGGGGGCTGAAAAGGACTGAGACAGTGCCCGGATATAAATCTTTTCATCATCTCACGTCTTAATTAAAAAAAAAAAAAAAAAAGAATTTAGTCAGAGGGATTTGACCATTCGTGAAGAAAAATGATAAATAAGCATGGTGAAAACATGTTTGGACAGTTGGACTTTGCTATCCGTACGGGGGGGAGAAACCGGGCCTTTCGGAATTTAAAGGGATAGTCAACAAATTAATCGATGATAAATCAATAATCGAAACTGTACTGATTCCGACACCTCGCTTCTCTCAACCAATCCGATCCCAAAACATCACATCGTCGACCCTATCTCAAAAAACCACCTCACTCACTCATCGGCCAGCGAAACGGGAAGATTTCGCTCCATCCACTTAAACAACCTTCCATAAAACAATAGAATAAGTTTTTCCGATCATGGAAGAACACGATTAAACTTACATTGAGAGCAAGGAACGCCTCCGATTTGTGCTGGCCGGCCTTCATGTCAACCGGAACGAGCTCGAAGTCAAGCTCCTTCTCGTAGAGCGCAGCAAGAGCTCGCATCGCCGCAGTGGAGAACGGGGTACCATGGAGTTTCAAGACCGCCATGACTGCTGGATCTGGAAGAAGATGAAACGAAGATCGAGATTTTCAGAGGAGATGGAAAAGAAAGCTCAGGGGCCTGTGTATTTATGAAGAGCACAGACGGAGACCATAAATTCGATTCAGTGGCATTTTTGTCATTTCCATGGTCTTCGTCTGACGTATGCAATGGTGTCATGAAAAATAAATGTGATGGTGCTTCTCGATCCTTCTTTTCTGTAACCAGGATGATTAATTTTTTTTTTTTTGAAATGATATAAATTCATTCCTGTTAGAATACATCACCAGAACATTTCATGTAAATACGTTAACAGAATATTTAAGTATAGCATGCGGCGTAAATCTTAAAAGCGTAATAAGATAATATAATATTTGATTAAAAATATAACAAACGAGCTATGAAATATAAGACTTATGGCTGCGCGTGATGTCGAGTTCACCAAAATATATATGATTACAGATGCATCTTGATGGCGTGTGGATTGATAAGATATTTTATTGAATCAGCTATACGTCATTTGGATCGCGAACACAAACTAAAAACCCCGACATTTACTTGCGAAACATTGTGTCGCGATAAGCTTGTGTAATGTGAAGTGGAATTCTTATCTTGTGGCTTAGAATGCAGAAACATGAAAAAGGTAAATAAGCAAGAGAAAAGAAGAAAGACATCTAAGAAACTCGAAATAGAAGGACGGGAGGGATCGAGAGAAGGAGATAAAAGGAGGGGGGGCGGTGTGACCGTTCCTAAGGACAAACAACAAAAAACTTCAAACCGACGGAAAGAGATAAAACAGTTTCTCACCACCAGGATGATTAAATTTAAGACATGCTTTGGATGATATTTTTAATATATTATGTATCTTTATTATTTTTACGTTAAATATGTTTAGCAATAAAATATGTAAAACGTATTCTACTATGTTACATCAAATATATTTTAGTCATAATACTAATATATAATACTAATATTAAATGTATAATTTCAATTATTAAAAGTATAGATTTTAAATTATTTTATTATATTATTAACTCGGATGCTATTTTATTCTTTATGGTTTATAAATTTTGATTTTATGTTTCTATATAATAGAATTAATGAAATTATTTTTCTATTAAAAAAAAGTATAGAATATTAAAACCAATATTTTATATAAATACGAAGAACAATAAATAAAAAAAGAATTATCGATAAAATCCTATTTTTAGAAAATATATTAAAATTTTAATTAAGTGTTTAGTTTATAAAATATTAAAACAGTTTACAAAATATCTTTCCTTTTTTAAATTAAATCTTATTGAAAATGGATATACGAAGCTGAATAAGAAAATATCTGAAATTTATTATTTGGTTTTTCTTCACTTGTGCAATAATATTAAGAAAAAAAAAAGGTTTTCTATATTTAGATTTTTTTAGAAAGAGTAAATAAAATAAAATTGATTAGGAACATTTGCTGTCTTTCTGCTATTTTTTTGCCTGGAATTTGATATAACAATTGATTTTTTTTACATCTAATATCAATTTATTATAGGCCTTGCGTTGATGTTATATTTGTAAGGGAACATGTATTTATTTTAAGATTTTATTGAATTGATTATTGAAAGTGTAAAAATCATCATGGTAATATTTTTAGTAAGTTTTTAATCTTCATATTGTAATTAAATATAAATTATTTTATTATCATCTTTTAAGATTAAGAAATTTAAGTCCACAAGTATAACTCAATTGGTTAAAGTATTAACGTTTAAAAATCTTGGACATAAAAGAGAAGGGGTTCAATTCTCTATAAAAGTAGTTTAATGTATAATATTAAAAAGTGATTAGCTTTAAAAAATGTTTAATGAGTTTGGTAAATATTTTGAAAAACAAATTTATATTATTTGAAAAGAAGATAATCATTTTTGTTGCCGAAAGAAAATTAGAGAAGCGATTTTAGTAATGAAAAAGGTTTTAAATATCATCTTTTTAAGTATTTTTACTTGGCTTTTTAAATAAACCCTAGCATTCGTTTATCTCAAACTTTTTATTTGTTAGCTTCTTTTCCTTTTAAGGAATGAGGATGTTTTTTTGGTATAAAATCACTCATCCATACCTATTTTTATCTTTTTCTTTTCCACTAAAATGATTATTCTACCCAAAATTTAGGTTTTCATTTGTTTTTTGTGATTTAGTCGTTTCTTTGATACGTGTGTGGTTGTCGATAATTTTTTTCTTGAATTTATTTTCTTGAAATCCATTCATCTATAGCGTCTTTTATTTACGAAAAATGGTTATTCTACATAAATTTAGGTTTTTATTTATTTTTTTATAACTTAGTCGTCCTTTACTGCGACGTGTGGTTCCCGTTGTCTTAATGCGGCATGACGTTTATTTGTGTGCAGGCGATAACAAAGTATATATCCGATCAGAGATAAAAATCAGGTGTCGTTGTAAGTATCTTTGTAAAGCTGGAGTTATAGTTATTACAATTCTGATAGTAATGCTCGAATATTTAGACTTAACTATTAAATATATAAGCAAAATGAATTCATTTATCTTATTAATCACAGATGTTATTTAAATGCATTTACGATTTTTGGTGATTTTAATTATATATTTCTATATTTAGATTTTTTTTAGAAAGAGTAAATAAAATAAAATTGATTAGGAACATTTCTTTGTCTTTTACGCTATTTTTCTTGGAGTCGAATATTTGGAAACTAGCCCAGTAAATATATAAGGCTTTGGTACGGTGGGTTATCTTGTGTCTAGATGTTATTTTATCGAGGCACCAGCTAATTTTAATCCAGCCAGGTATTTTTACTCTTGAAAATCCATTTCTGTCACGATGATCAAAACAAATTGGCAATGAAAGAAAATTCTATCAAGCCCACTAATTAGAAATAAAGAAAAAAATGCAAGAAAAAATAAAAAGGGAGAATATAAAATTGTTAATGCATTTGAGTGCATCACACCTACACAACCGAGCCACATGCATATAATAAACATTCCATTAAGAATCAATTCAATATAAAATCACATTTAAAGACTCCTTTGATGATGTCTATGAATCTTCTAAATAACCTTGTTCAACATCCACATTCGTCTTTTGAAAAACTCTCTTGAAACTTGAAAGTTTACCTTTGAAAACAAGTTTGGGTTCAAAACAATCCATTTATAAAAAAAAATCAGTATAGGTCATTTTTGAAACTTTTGTTAAAATGGCCCCTTATGCCAAATAAGATAAATATTTAGATTTTTAATTTTTTCAATTTTTAGAAACCACGGTTAGAAATTACGATTTTAGTGTAAAAATAAAATCATAGTTTCTAATTACGACTTCTAACTTATATTAAAAAATTAAAAAAAAATCAAATATTAGATTTAAAACTGGCTTAAAATAAATATTTTTTTAATAAAAAAGTCATTTTAACCCAAAACTTTTTATTTTTTTATAATTAACCCCAAACCCTTGAAAATCACACTAGATTATAGAATCCACATCCATGTCTCCCTTTTGAAAAAACTCTCTTTAAAGTTTTACTTTTACCTTTGAAAATCACACTAGATTACAGAATCCACAAGTACACAATCTGGATGCTATTTATGTCATATTATCAAACAAGTCAACACAGTCAACAAAATATGCAAAATAAAGTTCCGAAGTTTCTTAAAGATATTTTCCATAATAATCATATCTTCCATAAAGTCCACCATCCAAATTATTATTTTTTTTAAAAAAAATATTTCAATTTTTTTTTTTTTTAAATATTCACCAACCAACTAGTTTCTTCTGGAATATCCGCCAATCTCTTCCAAAAATTCTAACAAATATTAAACAAAATGTTTTGAAATATATTTTTTAGTTATTTTAGTTAATTTTTTATAAAATTTTAAAATATAATTACAAAGTAAAATAATTAAATATAAAAAAGATAGTTTTTTAATATATATATATATATATATATATATATATATATATATATATATATATATATTTTCTTCGTTCTTTTTTTCCTTTTAATTTTTGTTTACCCTAACACTTTCCAGAAATCAAATTTAGCCTAAAGGGAAAAAATATAAAACAATATTTTAATTTTTCTATAAAATGTTCCTAGATATTCAAACGAGTGCATTTTTCTTTCCTTCATGATCAAACTGAAATAATTTTTACATTGTACATCTAATGAAAAACGAACGTATCACTTCTTCAGTAATCTTAATGGAATAATTTGTTTTTTCTAATTTTTATCTTAAAATTTAAAATAACTTAATTTAGGAGTTAAGTCATGGTGGATGGATACTTCAAAAAAGTTATGGTTGGTGGAAAATGTCCTTGGTTCACACCCTCAAGTCGCAGTCAAAGTCTTCTTCTCTACCTAGTGGTTGGCAAATGGGATGAAAGGAGAGGCCGCCGTGTTAGAATGGTTCTTATATTTAAAGTTTTAAATTTAAATTTTGAATCTTTCAATCGTTTTCAAACAGCACCTATTTCACAACCCTTGCACATTTTTAGAAATCTCGGAACCATATTTTTAGGTCATTGAGGATACTCAGATATATAAAATTTACCATTAAGTTCTATTTTGAAAAGGGCTTTGAAGAACCAAAAAGTTATTTTATTTTGGTACTTTAATTTCAATATTTCAGTTTTCCGATTTTCAGTATTCTTCTGTTTTTATCAATGACTGAAGGTAATTTTTTATATCTCCCGTATATGATTTGATCGTATTCCCATTTTATTTGATATGATCAAATTATGTAGTTATTGACTTTTACATTTGGTATCAAAGTGTGTATAACTTCTGCTTTGTTTTAAAAAAAAAAAAAAAGGATTCAGGAAGGTTTATTATTAGCCAATCCTACGTCATGTTCAGCATAGAAACATACAGCATATGCCAATCCTATATATGTTAAGTATAGTATATGTGACAATATACTGAATGGTCACATTGATCAATGTGGCCAACCATTTTCACTTACTGAATGGTTTTGATTTTGTGAAAATAACATTAAAAAATAAATAAATAAAAATCCATTATCTGGCAATCGGGTTAGAATAACCCGACTGAAGGTTGAGGAAAACAAACCTTGTTTAGGCTATGATCTTCTGGGCTGGAGAGATCTGCCCTCACATTTGGGCTAGCCTGTTTTGATTGTCTGGCTGCATTTGGAGCCCATGATGGTGTATTTAAAGTGAGGGCTTAATCCAGTTTTTGAGCCCATGATGGGTCATTTAAAGTAGAGCTAGTAAACGGACCAATCCAAACTTTTTCGAGCAAGTCCATTTGGGCTGTGAGATAAAACGGGTTTGGCTAATCTGACTTATTTATATTCAGGTTAGTTTTCGATCAGTTCAACTAAGCTCATATGGGTTACGAGCCAAAACGGGTTAAAATTGACTAAAACCTTAAAAAATATTAAAAAAATTAATTATACAAATTCATCATTCTTCAAATGAAAATAAATAATATATACATATATAATAATAATTAATATATAAAATAATTAACTCTAAATAATATAATAATAGTAAACAAACTTAAATAAATAAATAATGGTAGAACATTATTATAATCAAAGAACCAAACTAACTAGCTAAATAGTATCAAAACAATAAAGTAACAACAATAACATATACAAAAACTCGAAGTATCGAATGAAATGCCATTATCTTTTATGTCTTTATATTTGCCTCCCCATCCTGTTATATACAATAATATGTGATTACACATTATAAATATGTACATCCTCGATGGTGGTTGAGTTATCATCATTTATTACTTATTTTTTCCAAAAATGCATCTCAATCGTATAATAATTAAATATCCTATTTGTTTAAAAGTTCACCTTGCTAGAAGATATTGTCATATTAGGAAAGAAATCTGTGAATAATTTTTGTTAATTATTTTTTTATTAACACTAGTTTAAGTAATAAAATTATTTAAAATATACTGATAATTTAGTTATTAAATTAAATTTAATGATAAATAAAAAATGAAATTGTAAATATTTAAAATAGGATTCATGAGATAAATAAAAATATATTCAATATTAAAATTGTAATTTATTTAATTCAAATGTCCGTAAATTTTCATACAAGATTTTTTACATATTAAATTATCATATAAATTATATTTAAAAAATACATTTAGAAATTGAAAATAAAATAGTTAAAACAACAAAGTTTAATATATTAATCATATATTATAATAATAATTATTTTTAAACTCCTAAAAATATTAAATTTTATAGGTGAATCTTTGAAAATTTCAATTATTAAGTTAGTTATTTAAAATAAAATAAAATAAAATTTAGGCAGATTAGGCCTAGCTTAGAGCCAAACCCACATAGACTCTGGGCCAAAGCAGTGAACCAAATTTACTTTGGTTTTATTCGGACGCTTAAATTTTATAACTTGCTTGCTTAAAATTTGGGATAAAATGGACTGATAAATTAGGCTTAGCGTATTGTCATTTCTAATTTAAAGTAAGTATCCACCATTACATGAATATGGAGACAGTACTTTAATTGTTTATTACATGCCATTGGCTTGTTTGGTTTCAGGGTGTCCAACACTCCTCCCTGTTTGGTTGGGATTGACAATAACACTTCTTCTTGTTTGGTAAAAAATTCGAGATAAAGTGGACTAGCTCATTAGGCTTAGCCCATATTGCCAGCTCTAATTTAAAGTAAGGCTATCCACCATTCTATGAATATCAAACAATGCCTTTAATTGTTTGGCCATAGGCCATTGGCCTGTTTGTTTGCAGGGTGTCCAACACTTCTCCCTGTTTAGTTGGGATTGACAATAACACTTCTCCTTGTTTGGTAAAAAATTCGAGATAAAGTGGAATTGCTTCATTAAAGGCTTGCTTGTATTCTTATTTCCCAATTTAAAGTAAAATTTATCGTGAATTACATGAATATCAATGATGCCTTTAATTGTTTGGCCATAGGCCATTGGCCTGTTTGTTTGCAGGGTGTCCAACACTTCTCCCTGTTTAATTGGGATTGATAATAACACTCCTCCCTGTTTGGCTGGGATAGACAGTAACCCTTATTTGGGATAGCATATATGGCTTTGACTGTAGGGATAGCCACCGGGTTCAAAATTTGATAAAAGGGGTTGGGGTTGCTTAAAGGATTTGATCCTAAGACTTTGTAATATAAATGTGCTCTACCACTAGGCTAGGCACCCATAGGGTACTATTCTTACACTGATTTATTTTATACAAATTGAAAAGGATTGAAGTTAATTGTTAGCAAAATTAATAAAAGTATGGTGCCTATGGGAGACACTCCACCATCCTGCTATATGCTAGATAGATAATTCTCTTTAACTGCAAGCAATTTTATATTGTAATGCAGTGACTATATTCCTTATTGAATTTATTGTGATTATTAGCATGTAAGAATTATATACATGCTAAATAATATTATTCTTTAAAATTGTTTATATTTTCTTATGTTAAGTGATCGATATAATTTTAATTAATTAAAGAATAGTCATAACATCCTTAGTTGGTTAAAATTATATATTAAGTTTTAAGATCACATTTGATAACATTGATTGTAATTAAATCATATGGAATGTTATAAATCTATCCCATAGAAATTTTTATTATATTTTGTATGATTAATTAGGATGAAATATCAAATCATATTTTCTAATTTACCCACATGGATTAGGAAAAGGAATATAATTTGGTAGTCTTATTTTAAGATTATTTAAATCTAATTGAGTAAGACTTAGCCCACATGTAAGTTTTATGTCACTAGGTTTATGATTTAAAAACATGATTTACATTGGTAAAACATGTCATTGTAACTTTTGCCTCATTCTTTGATTAATAAGTATGTATATTTAACATTTACAGTTATTCAACTTGCGAATATTTCTTATTTTAAGTGTGATATTCCCGAACTAAGGGATGATAACTATAAGGTATGAAAGGAAATAGTTCTTTTGCATTTGGGATGGATGGATATTGACTATACTATAAGGAAAGACGAATCAAATCCCATTACCAAAACCAACACTGCAGAAGCTATCAGTCTTTATGAAAAATGGGAGAGGTCCAATCGCCACTATGTGATGTTCATAAAGACCAAGATATCCGCTGGTATTCGTAGTTATGTTAAGCAAATTGATAAAGTCAAACCACTTCTGAAAGCCATCAATGAGTAGTTTGCAACTTCTAAAAAAGCTTTTTCCAGTTCCTTAATTATGTATTTTTCATCCACTAAGCTCACAGGGATAAGAGGAGTATGTGATCATATCATGCTCATGAGGGATATATCGGCTCAACTTAAGACATTAGAAGTTAACATGTCGAAAACTTTCCTTGTTTATTTTATATTGAACACTCTGCCCCAACAGTATAGTCCCTTCAAAATCTCTTATAACACATATAAGGATAAATGGTCGATTAATGAATTATTGACCATGTGTGTGCAAGAGAAGGGAAGGTTAATGATGGAAGAGGACGAGAAGGTTAACTTGACCACTTTTGGAAAGAAAAAGAAGGATCAAGTTAAAAGAAATGGAAAGATTACTGTTCATCCATGTAACGCCATTTCCCTCGACCGCGTCAAGTGAGGAAACGTCACACAAAACAAAGAACTAATAACCTGACATTAGTGGGCCCATTTCAAGCATATATTCATGAAGACATAAACTTGTAAAACTACCACCATAGTGGTGTTTAAATTGTCCTGTACATATATACCTGAGTCCAACTACTTGTATTTACACAAGTTCCACTATCTCAAAATATTACATTTACATTTTCATTACAACAAAACTAATTAAGGGACCTACAAAAAAAAGACTCCTACTGCTATGTTGGCCCAAGCGAATGCGGGATGTCTCTGACGACCTCTTCAGTATCTACACAGATGAAACACCAGTGCTAAGCTTATAGCTTAGTGGGAAAACATACAACAAATATGATCACTTCTAGTGGTCCTCAATTACAATATACATTTAAAATAATTCACATGTCAGAGTATGCATATCTTACGTAGGAGTACTTATTAGAAATTTCATAACAGAAGGTACCCCGTAGGTACACTACAATACAGAGCTGAGATATGCCTTAACATTAGAGTTGACTTACTTTGTTTTCATATTGTTCATTATTCAAATACTTATCATATAAATGTTTGCATAGACCCGATGTGATGAATGAGAGGACGTAACACAACAGTGCCCGAAGGTCTGATATAGTCTTGAGCAAGTCTTGAGAAGCACTAAGCAGGACATGCTGCAACATGGTCGTGAGTGTTGTGCGGTATGCGAGGAGTGTCGTAGCACTAATCGGGCGTGCTGTCGAATGAAGCGAGAAGTGTGATCACACTAGATATGAGTCTTAGGAAGTCTTGAATAGACGTGTCTATTCATTCTGTCGGATCTTCGCGGACTACAATTATATGCTTTTGAGAGCTTTTTATACTAGTAATTATAACATTCATTTAGGCTTTATAAAAATAGAAAGTAAAATAGGTAGAAGAGGCACGAGAAAAGTATGCCAAGAACTTCTCCTAGGCGGAGCAGGCCATAACATAGGTCTCGGGTTCGCCTAGGCGAACAGAGCTTCGAATAGGTGAAGATCTTTGCCTAGGCGGAGAGCTTCGCTTAGGCGAGCACTCCTTTGCCTAGGCGGAGAGGTGTCGGGCTTCCAGAAATGAGGCATTTTTGCCATTTTTCATCAGAAGTTTCTAACTAAAACAAAACAAACCTCAAAACCCCACTAAAACCAACTAAAAACACATTTATGGAAGAGTTAGGGTTTTCCTAACACAAACATAGACAAAGAATGAGTTAGTGATTTGTGTGCACGGAGGTTGGTCCGGAATCAACAAAATTTAAAAACCTAATTCCTCCTACTGTCGTAGCATGACTGTAGTATAGTGGCTCTAGGGTCGAACACAGGGATGCGTTTTCTTTGCACAAATGATTTACAGTTAATTCCAAAATGGTGAATTTGGTTTGGATTAAGGGTTTTGAGAAAAATAGTGAGGGTTTGTGAAACCCCAGAAAATCCGAATTTTCGAAAAAGGGTAAAACGGTAATTTCGGTCGAGAAACCGGAAATTTTCTAGATCTTGGATGACGAAACGGACTTCACTGTTGAAATCGTCTCGCGAAATCTAGCTACCACATTAAATTTCGTAGAATTCCGAGATAGTCGGAATTGCACGTTTTTCGAGGTGTAGGGTGTCGGATGCCACATGGCACCCCGAAAGAGTGACATATGGCAAGAGGTATGTGGTGCACTTGAATGTGTGACTCTTAATTAGTCATATGATTGATGATGTAATAAAAGAAAAATAAAGGAATTAATAAAAAGGAAAAAAAAAAAAACATAAAAGACAAATGGAATCAAGGGACGGAGGGAGAAGAGCGTGAAAGAGTTTTTATTTTTTCTTCTTTTCTTTTATCAGTTCTACGAAAATTGGATAGTAGATTTTGTCGGAATTTGAAGGCAAAGTTGATCTGTATTTAGGAGCTACGCTTGGACACCAAAATCTTGGAGTTTCGTCAAACTCCATGAGGTAGGTAATTTTCTTACTTGTGTTATTTCTAGTCTAAAGGCTATTTAATGGTTTGAAATTGGTTTAGAGGCCGTGAAAGGCCGTAAATTTCAGTCCTCAAATTTTTGGATTGAGTGTAGAAATTTTTATAAATTTTGAATTATTTTGGAGCTGATCAGTGATTTAGTATTCACGGACAGTTGGGCTAAATTTTAAAGTTGTTTTTAGATAGTCATGTGAAATTTTAGGACTATTTTTCAGGCAATCCGGTTGTGTTGAGGTTTGGTTTGCTCCTAGGACTGATGTCTTCGGGTTTGTGGTGTGTTTGGTATCATAATATTCGGTGATGAGCCGTGAAGGACGAAGGTGCCTGTTTTATATGGAGTCCGAGATTTGAGCCATTTTGTGTTATTACTAGAAAATGAATAAGTGAATAGTAATGAATAAATGCGTGAATAATAGTAACATGAATAGTGACACAAAATTATTTTTATGTAAAAATGTATGGTTAGGTGATTGAAATGAATTCTTCGTGTTTAGGTAATTAGCACGTAGGCTAATTTTGGTGTAATTGATTGTGAATTTGCATAACATGTTTTAAGCGGTTTAATTATGTTAATATATGCGTGAATATATTAGTGTGAATGTTGGAATTGGCATCGTACATTATATGCCGCTGGGGTAACCTAGATTAGGTGTGAGTGCATAATTGAGATCGTCTTGTGTTGGAGTGTTTGATGGTATGTCGTGAGTACGGTTGTGGATCCAACACCGCGTAGAGTGTTGATTAGTGACTTGATTAATGAGACAACGTCAAATGAGTCGCAGTTCAAAAAATCGACTAATCGTTGCATTTCCTTATGCATTGGGGCACCACTAGAGCAATAAGTGAGTGCATGAGTGGTTTCTTGAGAATCGTTTCGGAGGTTGACGAGCAATGTGTTATCAGTGTGTCCACACAATATCAATCGTCGGATGCGCCCCGAATTGATATACATCGGGTTGTTTATATAATATCAATCGTCGGAGTCACACGATTGATATCGTCGGAGGGTTGTCGCGAATGGGTGCTCGAGATGCATCACTATTTATATCGGGTTGTCCATGGTTAAAAACAAATACCTTTGTTTGGAAATGGTTTTCATTCATGGCGAATGTCATGTTGAAGTCGGTGAGAACTCGAGGCGTATGGGTGTAGAGACTGCGATATCATAAGTTACTGTATGTGTGTAAGGGCTGCGGTATCACCGAAAGGATATATTGCCCCGAAAAGAAGACACCACGGTCATGTTTATCACATAGACTTAGTTTGTGTGATAGAGTCGGATTGACTTGAGATTTGTTCTTGCAAGTGACACTTGCATTGGGTAATGGAGCGCGGTGAGAACCGTCTTGGAGTCGTGGTAATACCGGTGACGGTTATCCTGATTGGCGTATGCATGTGAGACAAGTCGATGAGTGACTCGGGATATATTACTCAATGACATATTGAGTGATGGAGCCGGCGAGGGCTCGGTACATGGGGCATGGTGAGTCGAGTCTCATTCATGACATGTAGACGTGAGGTGAACATGTGTATGTTGCACTTGGATGTGTGTTTGATTATGTGACCATTGCATGTGCACTTAGGTGGGAAGTAGCCCTTGTAGGAGATTATCACTACTGGGCTTTGCTCACCCCGTCGTGGGACCCCTCTTTGAAATCTGGTCAGTGCGGGCGGTGACCGCATTCGGACACACATATATGAGAAGAAAGCTAGGGTTGTGGCTTTATCTATATTTGTAAAAATATATATGGGTTGTATTTATTTGTATAAAAGAGTGATGTAATTTAAACTGCATGGGTATGGTTTTATAGTCATGTGCTTATATGTTTAGTATTGATGCGGGGGCTAAGTGACCATTATTTTACTCGCATATAGGCGCATTAATGATCATTGTTGATTATTAGGACGAGGTTGTACCGCGGTAGAGCTCCACAGGTACAAAGAGACTGCAGATTTTCGTGAGTGGTATCGGGTAACTCGACATCTACGAGTATTCTGCGGGTTGACGGGTTGTCAACGGACCCCCTGGTTTTGGGGCGTCACAGGGGTAATGTTTGGAAATTGAAAATGAAATGAAATAAAATGTAAAAGAAGGTTCCTTGAAGCATTAGGCTACTGGATTTGGGTCCTTAAGGTAACTAAGAGGTTCTCGGGTCTTTTTCCTCTCGTTGGGGAGGATGACCAATAGTCATTTCCCGAACCGAATCTTCATTTAGCTATAAAAACTGGACCCTAATAATTTTCATTTTGAAAGATGGTGTTTATTGAGCATTTATGGTCTCGGACAGTGTAAACCTATCTCCTTGACCTTATCTGCGATAAATGGTAAGCCCAATGAATCTCGGTGGATCCCCAACAATAAGCATCGAACGAAGAATACTAAGATTACCCAGTACAAGTCATTCAAGGTGCATCTAAGGGATTTAAACCTAAGATTGGAAGGAGACACATAAATGACAATAAATACATGCGTTGAAACTGTGAGAACCCTCATAACCCTAGGAACCCTCCTCCGTTAGCCTTCCTCTTCAAGGATAAAGGGGGTTTAGCC
Organism: Tetrastigma voinierianum; assembly: GCA_016808115.1. Lineage (NCBI taxonomy): Eukaryota > Viridiplantae > Streptophyta > Magnoliopsida > Vitales > Vitaceae > Tetrastigma > Tetrastigma voinierianum. The sequence goes on along the minus strand of JAEQBH010002005.1, from coordinate 107,680 downwards.
ACTGACCTACGGTTATCATCCTCGGAGGTGTTTGGCTTGATGAGAAAATGAGAAATGGAGAAGAAAGTGATAGAAAATAAGAAAAGGAGAAAGTGAGAAAATGAAAGCGAAAAATTCCACTTTCGAGAAAATGTATTAATGAAGATCATCCCTCTATATAGTGTAGCAGGAGCTTATATACTGCCCAGTCATGAGAAATTACAAAAATATATTAACTACCTACTATTACATAAATGGCAATTTAGGAAAATCACAAAAGTTGGTTCAACAAAAAGTCAAGCAGGAGACGAAAAGTGGAACCAGTCGCGACGTGCGGGAATTGGCAGTACCCGCGGTGGTTGCGGTCGCGACTCTACCAAAACCTTTTTGCTCGATATGCTCCTCTCTTCTTCTAGTATCTAACTGTAGCTCTGAATTCAACTTGAGTTCTTTGTGCTAGAGCTATCTTAATCAAATTGGCATGGAAAGCTTGTGAAAACTACAAAATTTTCCACAAAATGTGATTAGTAGTAAAGCTAGGACCTTAATGTGCCAACTGGGTTAATTGGGGCGATTACTACATAAAAAGCTCTCAAAACTTGTGTTAATAAGGGTGTAAAATAGCATTATTTGGGTAGTAATCACATCCCCCAAACGACACATTGCTAGTCCCTTAGCAATGAAAGAAAGAGAGAGCAAACAAAATAATATAAATATTATGTTCACAAAATGTGATATTTCAAAACAAATGTGAACGGGTACTGGCCAACCCTTTATAAGAGTCACTAAAACCCTGCCCAATAACTATCTTGAGAGAGTGAATGCCATGCAGAATCGAGTATCAAAGGGGCTTCCTTCTCTAGAGGGTCAACTTGGAACTTCCACCAAAACCTAAGTGATAGTTTGATAAGCTTTCAACAATAGTCTGCTTGGCCACTCTCCTGACAGCTAGTGCCTGAGCCACAACAAGCTAACCCGACCTAAATGGTCGGAACCCTTTTATTCCATAACTCATTTTTTTTTATTGTAGGGGTGCGTGCGAGGGTATCTAACTCACGAATGTCCATGTGAGGGTCCGCAGGTGACTCCCAACTTGGTCAGGCTTAGGGCATCAAGTCATGAGGATCTTTCAACCATTAACTCTCCAGGTTTCGCCCCGGACTTTGATGAGCTAGAAACTCGGCCACTGCAATTTGCTAAGCTCACTTTATTCTGCCTACTTGAGCCTGAGAGTCGGTGGCTCCCAATCAATTGGTTTAAGGCACCGGGCTTTAAAGACTTTAGCCATATACCCCTCGGACCGTGTTCGGGTTTCAAGGCAAAGTGTCACAAATTTTCTTTTCTTTTTATTTTTCTTTTTTCTTTTGAAAGACTCATTGGTCTTTTTTTTTGGAAGTCTAGCACAGTAAAGGTGGTCGAAGAGTCTTTAGGCCGGGGGACTTTTGCGAGGTTGGGAGGCTAGGTAGTTTCGACTTATTGTTGGAAGCCTATTATTGCATAGTGTGTGGTTAGTAGAGGTGGAAGAGAAGGTTGAAACCAATAAGAACTCAATGAATCCATCGGCTTCATTAAGCATGGAACCAGTCTAACATCCATATAAATGGGCAATGTTTCAATTTTTCAAACTGCAAGTTAGGCAACAAAAAAAAAAGGGTGTAATTTTGAAACTGAAATTGTAAGGTGTATGGTATATATGATATTAAAATATGACTATATTTTTAGCTTTACAAAAAGTAACGGCTCCACCGCAAAGATTTATCAACAAGCCATTGAACCGAAACCACAAGGGCTTGCTTTCGAAAATGGAAGTAAGACATAAATATATGCTGAAAATAGTAATAAGAACATAAATGTAAAAGTCACTTCCTTACATTTGCTCTCCCCTCGACAAACCGTCACATTGTCCTCGATGGGGCACGAATTAGAAAATTAGGGAAGGAAGTCTTACCTCACTCGGGGGTGTGAAATTTGGTGAAGGATGTCATCCCGTCTAGGCGAAATTTGGCTGTGAAAGAAGCTAGAGGGAGGTCTACTATTGCAACTACTATAAGGATGTCCAGTGAAGCTGCAGGAGAAGCTGGAGGAGCTGTTGGAGGAGGAGCTGGGGAGGCTTGGGTAGGCTCGGGGAAGAGTAGGTAGGCCTGGGTGACTGCGTATGCGAGGATGGGCGTCGTTACGGCGAGCATGGCGTGTTATGAGCCTTGACTGACCTGTTCACATGCCATCCTCTACTAAAAGGCTGTATGGAGCTGTATGAGATGTTGATGTGAGCGAAAAATGGCGAATTTGCATCCATAATAGTTAGGAAATCAGGGATATAGAATCTGTTGAATTAGGCGGTCTTCGGCCAATCTTGGAGTCAGTTGAATACGAAGAGCTAGGTCTGCTTTGGAGGTGCGAGAGGAGGCCGTGATGTGTCTTTGTGAGGTAGTAGTTCTTAGGTTGTGGATCTTTGAATGCGGGGGCTCCCTCGATATGCTGCGAGGTGGCTAATCCTCCTTTATGTTGAAAAGTGAAATCTTACATGCGATCCTTGGCTGGTTCTTGGAGTGGGAGGTGAGGAGTACCAGGCATAGTCTAATTTTCTGATGGCGTGTAGCCTCTCGAACTGACGACACTCTGCAGAGACTCAGCGGGAAAACAGGTGCTCAAACACACCGAGGATAGACCTCGGAAAAAGAAAGGAGTAGGGACTCGGCAGGCCCAAGGCTCTGTGATTGGACCTTGTTCTTGAAGTGGAACAGAAGGAGTCGTAATAAGCTAGGCATGGCTAAACCGAACCCAGCCGGAGATACGATGGGGCATCCCAGAATGGCTCCTCCTGCACCCGAATCTTGCGGTGGAAATGGGTGGATCGTGATACGTGGTGGTAGAAACATACTCGGAGGAAGGCGCCTCCCAGATAGGATGACTTACTCACCGCGTCCACTGGATAGTGGCGAACCATCTCGAGGTGAGGGATGGGGCCATTATCTAGCACTCTGTAGGATTGGCTGGGACCAGGTGGAAGATTGAATGTAGCGGCAATATATCAGTGGCCCCAGTGTCCCTGCAGGCCGTGATAGAAAGTGTATGCGGTGGGATTGGGGTCGTACCTAGATGTCATGATCTGTGAACTCAGCGATCACACGGGTAGAAACTTGCACAGGTCATGAAGGCTCGGGATGCGGTGCACAAAGCGCGTAGAGTCTTTTGAGCTCGAGAAGAGGCGACAAACGGCTATGTCTGTATATCTCGTCGTGTAGGTCCTTGTATTACGTCCAGAATTGCGGAATAGGGCCGATGATATAGGGTGGAGCCTTCGGGATGAAGAGCCCCAGAGATGAAGTCGAATTTACGGGGGTTGGAGCCACTGAGGTGAAGGCGTGAGAAAGGAGGCTCTGAGGGTGGGCGTGGAAGATTAACCGGGCTGATGTCAGGAGCCTCTTTGGAGGGGCGAGACCTCTGGAAGGTACGGGTGTGAAGGGGATGGAGGAGTAGGCCCGACACAGTAGTAATCGTACACAGCGTGGGGTTGGGGTAGTAGGAGGAACTAGGGCGGACAACTGCGTGTAGGCGAAGGAGGCGCGACGGCGATGTGCATGGTTGGGTAGGCGACGGGAGGGTGCGGTTGTAGTTGGTGGTGAGGATGACCTTACTCGGGGCCTATAGGGAGGACTGTGCTCACCACGGGTCCTTGCCATGGCTAGATCAGGAGCGGGGGAAGAAGAATGGAGGAGAAAGGGGTTTTCTCCAGAGAAAACTTCTTCAGGAAATGGTTTGAAAAGAAAAAGAATGGTGGTTAGGGATATTTATAGGGATTCAGGGAAGGTGAAAGGTTTGTAGTAAAATGTGTAGACCAGGCAAAACAGTTTAAAGTAGGGAGGTATAAGTGTAGTTGTAGGAATCGAAAAACCATGGGAAGATGAGTAGGCGAAATTAGAAAGGCGTGGGCGACAAAATTATGATGATTGCTGGTGCAGCCTGTGAGTGTCGAGGCCTTTAAGCTGCGAATTCGACCAACGACCCACACGAAAGCGGGCGCGAAAAATGTGAAAATGATCATAGGAAATTGAAAAACTATATAAATAAAAAAACTAAGCTACGAATATTAAAGCATGAAAGGCAAATATTATTGATATAAATTAACGAGAATCTAAAAATATATGGAGTGGATTTTGAGTCTCTGCGAGACCGAAGCCCACTCGAGTGTTTTCGGACTTGTGGAGGATCGGAGGGCTCCTCCTTGTCTATTGTGAAGCGCATAAAGGCAGGCCTCGATAAATTGACTTTGAACACCCTGCTGTCCTTGGAGTTTAACAGGTCCACTACTCCATTAGGATAGACTTGGTGGATAAGGAATGGACCGGTCCATCTTGACTTGAGCTTGCCTGGAAAGAGATGAAGCTTGGAGTCATAAGCAACCTTAATCCTCATACTTGAAATTTTGCTAGACTGTGTTGGTCATTACCATTTCTTGATCTATCTTTTGCGATCTTTGATTCCAGTAGGCATCGTTTCTCGGTTCTTCTAGCTCATTGATGTCAGAGAGTAACCTTTTGGTAGGCTCTTCCCGAGTCCCGAGGTTTGGGTTTGATTTCCCACCATGCGTTATATGTAATCTCCACTGGCAGGTGACATGCTTTTCCATAGACTAGGCGATAAGTGGACATACCCAGGATTGTCTTGAAGGCTTTTTTTTATGCCCACAGTGAATCTAGCAGTTTGAGAGACCAATCTTTCCTATTGGAGTTCACCACTTTCATCAATATAGTCTTGATTTCCCTGTTGGCGAGCTCAGCTTGACCAACTAGTACGAGAGGATGGTATGGGGTGGCTACTTTGTGTTTACACCATGTTAGCTAAGGAGGTTCTCAGGTTTATTGTAGTGTGAACCTCCATCCATGATATGGCCTTTGGAGCCCCAGTATTGAAAAGATGTTTTCTTCAAAAACTTGATACCACCTTGTGATGCATTTGCTCTGCATGGAACTACTTCAACCAGCCAAGACACATACATTGACCCCACCAATATGTACATGTATCGAAAGAAGCGGGAAATGGCCACGTAAAATCGTGCCCCAGATATCGAATAAATCGACTACTAATATTGGGTTTGGCGTCGTGTGATGGCAGATTTTCCTAGTCTTTAGCATTTATCATATCAAGACATACGTTGTGGGCATCCTTGAAGAGAGAAGGCCAATAAAAATGGATTGGAGCACTTTCATGGCAGTTTTCTGTGAAGCAAAATGACCTCCACATGCATTCTCATGGTAGTGATTGAGTATTCCTTGCTGCTCTTTCTTTGGCACACATGTTCTAATAATCTGATCAACACAATATTTGAACAAGAAGGGTTCCTCCCAATAGTAGGAAGGGATCTTTGCAAAGAAGAACTGTAATCTGTGCCCTTCCATAGTGTGATTTCTCTGTTGCGAAATTGGCGATGTGAGCCATACCGTGGGGCGCTCCCTTTGCCGGTAGGGTTCCTCGAAACTCATCATTAATTGGAGGGCTATGAGTGTTGTGTGCTATGGTTAGTACCAGAAAAGATGATGCCGCTGCGTTCTCCCACTCCACTTTTTATCTTTGATGCGAGTTGAATTCTTGGAAGCGAAGGACCCATCCCAATGAGTCTAGCCTTGGCATCTTTCTTGGTAGGAGGTATGGCTGAATGATGCGTGAGATAATGATGTCAGGCCCACCAAGTATGCAGGGGTATCAAGGCATAGACCCTTTGCTAGCAGCTCTTTCCTGCAATGGTGGTGTAGTTCCTTTGTAGCCGTTCAGGTTTTACTTGCATAGTAAACCACGTAAGGTTTCCCTCTTCTCTTTGTGCACGAGAACTCGCCGATGGCGCTGATCAACTGCATCATGCGTGAGCACAAGGGTAGCGCCGGGTTTGGTGCCCTTACTATTGGTGCAGTGGTCAAGTAGGATTTGAGCTCCTCGAAGCTCCTTTAGCAGTCTTCATTCCAGGCAAATTTGGCATCCTTTTCCAAAAGCTTGTAAAGAGGCTTTGCAATCTTCGAAATGTCTTTGATGAACCTCCGGTAGAAGCCTGCATGGCCAAGGAATTGTCTTACAGTTTCACATTTGTGGGGGAAGGAAGTTTGAAGTCAACTCAATTTGTTTGCCTTATCTGCCTCAATTCCTGTTGGATATGATATGTCTGACACAATCACAGTTTACGTAAAATGGCATTTTCGATTCGGCACTAAATTTTCCAATGCACACAATTAGGACCAGAAGTTAGGGTTGATCAAGCATTCTTAAAACTACCCCATATCTCATAGTGATGTCATCCATGTAGACCTCCATGTCAGATCCATGTCTTTAAAATGCGAGCATGCATCTACGAAAATATGGGGCATTGCATAGACCGAAGGGCATTCTTCTGTAAGCATAAGTCCCAAATGGACAGGTGAAGGTAGTCTTCTCTTGGTCTTATGTTGAAATTTCTATTTGGAAGTAGCCTGAGTAACCATCCAAGAAGTAGTAGAATGGATTCCCGGAAATTCTCACAAGGAGCTGATCAATGAAGGGTAATGGGAAGTGATATTTCCTTGTCACTTCATTCAACCTCCTATAATCAATGCATACCCTCCAACCTGTGGTAAGGCGGGTGGGAACCTCTTATCCTTTTTCATTGTGCACTGTGGTTACCCCGGATTTTTTTGGCACACCTTGAGTTGGACTCACCCAGGTACTATCAGATATGGGATAAATGATGTCGGCTTGTAGTAACTTAAGAACTTCTACATGAACCACTTCTTGCATATGAGAATTCAATCTCATATGTGGTTGTCTTACTATTTTGGCTTCCTCTTCCAAGTAGATGTGATGGGTGCAAACCAAGGGGTTGATCCCCTTTAAATCAGAGATTTTCCACCCAATAGCTTGCTTGTTCTTCCTGAGGACTTCCAGTAGACTGTTTTCCTGTGAAACATTGAGCAGTGAAAAGATTACAACTGAGCATTGGTCGTCCTTTTCTAAATATGCATATTTCAATTCCACAGGTAGAGGCTTGAGGTCCAACTTCTGAGGCTCAATGTTTGTATCTTCAGTTAGCAGGGACATAATTTTTTCCTTTTTTCTCCTTGGCCCATGTACAACACAAAGTTCTTGGGTTTCCTACAGTTCTTCATGGAAATATGCCAGTTCCTCAATTAGCACATCACATGCGCTCTTTCGACACACTCTCAGTATGTGTGATCAAGCGTACTTCTTATGGACTAGCTGCATTCATATGCTTTTACTTGAAGTGGAAAATATTTGAGTTCCAAAGTCATATTTCGGCGTAAGTTGCATAGCTCCATTTATTGATTAATGATCGCATTGGAGGTGGCAGAATGGTCTTCGAATAATAGGTACATGGTTAGCTCAGTTGCAGCGGTTGCGTATCGAAGCATAACAAAATCTGAGGATAGTAGGAATTACAATATCAAAACATCCTCTGGTGCCCTTGGGAGTTTTTATGGATCTGTGCGCTGGGGACGATGTGATGGTGGGCTTGGTCTCCCGAGCCAGTGCTTGTACCTTAAATAGGCGGCGAGTTATGCTTTGACCCCTAAAGTCGGTGCAGCTACTCGCTGAGTCAATGGAGTGTTCCGCAGAGATGATTGGACAGCTCGGGTCTTTGTACTTCACTGGGGTTTTGCATTGGATAATGACACTGACTTGTTATGTCAGGAAGGCCTTCTTATCAACATTTAACCCTCTTTTCACTGTGCACAAGTCCTTTAAGAATTTGGCATATGTAGGAACTTGTTTAATCATGTCTAACAAAGGGATGTTGACTTTCATCTGTCTTAGCACTTCTAGAATTTCAGCTTGGTTGATAGCCTTTTTCTTGCTTTTTAGTGCTCGAGGAAAAGGTGGGTGTGTGCCCTTTTTCACCGCATCATCTTTGATCTCAATTTTCTCAGGTTCAGTTTCTTTTTCTCCTGTGTCTTCTTCTGCTGGTTTGAAATTTGATTTCCTTTCAGCCATCCTTCTGGCTCCTTAGAGTGATATACTGCTTTGACTTCATCATCACGGGAGTTGGTTCCTTTGGAAGGCTCAATTGTGCCTCCCCTTGGATTGGGCTATGCCTAAAAATTCCCTTTCTCACACTGGCTGGCGGTTGGTCGATCTAGAAATTGAATATTGTAAGTTGTATTTAAGGCAATATCGAGCGCCAGGTTCCGGTCTTGTTCTTATTGATGTGCTTTCGCGTAATCGATCTACGATTAGCTTGAGCATTCACTTGTCTTGTTCTTCCTGAAACTACCCACCACTTTGCTCAGGTGTATAAAAGCACTCGGTGGAGATGAGGTGGTGGTGGTTTATGGTGAGATGAGAACCATATTGTTCTTTGATACCTTCCAAGGTACATATCTTTGGAGGCTTGGGTTTCGGGAGAGGATTGGATCGTTCTTCAGTGGGATTATATGTGTAGCTATATGGGGCATTGGCTGGTGGTTTGTATTGTCCCACAGCATTGGCTTGTTCAGCTATCATCTCCCTCATTGAAGGAATAGTTGGACAATGCTCTCCTTGGTGCTTGGTAGATTGATAAATGAAGCAAGGTTGGTTGGGCAGCAAAGGTGTCTCAGCTACTACTTGCACCTCATGTTGATTTCTCATTTCGAGCTCTTCCAACCTTCTTGCTAAGGTGGATAGCTTTGCCTTCATTTCCATGTCCTCCGTGAGGGAATACATGCCTCCGCCCGAGGCTGGGTTGTGGGCCTCATCCTCTCTACACTTCTCTTGGGTTTGGTTCATCTCGAAGCTTTAGATGTCTACTCTTGCATAGTTTAGAAGTCCATGGCTATTCCAGATTCTTGCTTTCATGAAGTCCCCTCCACACATAGTCTCTAATAATTGTTTCATAACGGGGACATTCCTCGTAAAATGATTGAGCCCCAGCATCCATGTTGAATGCATGGTGAGAGACGGGAGCATTGATTGTTTCCAAGTACCTTTCCCAGCACTGGTAGAATTTCTTATTTTCATGGGCTACAAAGGTGTAAATCTACCTATTCAAATTGTTGGTTCTGTGTGTGGAGAAAAATTTCTTCAAGAATTCAGCCTGCATTTCTATAAAACCCAAGAAAATTCCATTTTGGAAAAGGGCAAAATCGTAATTTTGGTAAAAATCCGAAATTTTTCTAGATCTCGGATGATGAAACGGATTTCACTGTTGGAATCGTCTCGCAAAATCTAGTTAACACGTCGAATTTGGTGAATTAGAAGCATTCGAAATTTGCACGTTTTAGAGCCTTCCGAGTATCGGGTCTTAGTGGCTTGATGTGATGTGACAAAAGTCACTTATAACATGTACTCATGTGACATAAGTTGCATGAGTAGAGAGATGATCAAAATGGATGGCCGAGATAGTGCCAAATGTAAAAAATCCAAGCTTAGGGACATGATTGACATTATTGAATTTGTTTAATGATAATAGGACAAAATAACAAATAGTGTTGTCTTCTTCAAAAGGGCACAAAATGAGTAAATCGGGCAGTAGCTGGAGGAAGGTGCAGTGGCTTAGGAGATTTGATTTTTTTAGAGAGAGAGCAACTTCTCTCTAGATCAGCTAATCAAATAAGTTGGATTTCTTGAAGCAAGAAGGAGGAAAGTCGTTCTCTGCAGCGGCCGGGCAACAGTAGAGTCATAGGTTTCTTGGAGTTTCGACAAACCTGTGAGTGGGGTTTTATCCTACTTGAGTTACACTTTGTTTCAGTGTTTTGTTGATGATTCGGTTGGTTTGAGGCAGCAGGCGACCGGTTTGATCGATCGAATCTTGGGCAAAGTGTGGAAAAAGTGAAACCCGATTGTCTGCGTCCCGTGGCGGTGTAGGAAATTTGAATTGGGTGTTTGTGTCATGATTTATACAATAAATCGTGTTTTGATGTGTATGAGGCCGGAATTGGCCATGGATTTCGGGTTCACAAGGTGGAACTGATGTTGGATGATTGACCGTGAACAGTAACACGAGGATTTTACTGTTCACATGAATAGTATTCTAAAAATATTTTTGTGAGAAAATGGGTTTGGGTGAGTAATTCAAATTGAATTTCTTGTGTTTGTTAATTAGCCCATGTGAGCTAATTTTTGGTGTAATTGATGGTGAATGTGTATAACATGTTTTATGTGCTTTATTATGTTAATATATATACATGTTTTATATATTAGCATGTGTTGTATAAATTGTGTTGAAATAGCATAATGCATTTCATATGCACCGGGGTAACCTAGAAATTAGGTGTGTGTGCATGACATGAATTTTCTGAAAAACGAAAATGGTTGCGAAAGGAATTTGTGAGGATGATTTTAAGAGGAATGGTGATGGAGATGATCCTGTATTACACGTCGGAGGAGCCCCGTGTATTGTTTTGGAAGGTTCTCCAACACATTCGCCTCGGAGGGTAGTCCCATAATTTACTGACATTTGGTAGTGTATTTTCAATAACAACATGTTTTGTTTTGAAAATGATTATTTTTCTCATACATGGCTTAGGCAAGTGTGAGTGAGTCGGTGAGGACTCGGGACATGGGTTGGTCATTTAGACATTCGGCGGATCAATTTGCTTGAATGTGTGTTGTGGATCATTGCATATGCAACTTGGGTGGGAGTAAGCTCGTTTAAGGTGATTAAGCTCTTGGCTGATAACTCACCTGTCGAGGGGAATATATTATTTCGAGTGCAACGGGAAGCGTGAGGAGACGACTCATCTTGGAAGTAGATTTTGAAAGCGGGTTGTGGCTTTGATGGTTTATGATGTATGACATGTATTAGGAATTACAAGAGAATTTTTAATATATGTTTGAAGTAAGTGAGTTATTAACTCTTGAGCTATGGTATATAGTTGATGTATATTGATGAGTATTGTTGTATGGGCCCGAAGTGGCGTTTACTCATGTATATGTCTTATGTTGTTTGGGACATGTTATGTACTTTGGGTGAAACTCACGCTTAGAAGGAGGCTGCCCAGATTTTTGTGTGAATGGTGTCGGGTTGCAGACATTCCACACAGTATTCACGGGTTGATGGATTGTCAACGAACCCCCGGGTTTTGGGGCATCACAGCTTGGTATCAGAGCTAAGGTAAACGATTACCTTGGGAGCTCGGTGGGTGTAGAGTTTAGGTAAATGAATACCTAGAGCTTAGTGTTGATAAGTTAGGTATACGATTACGGGCTTGAGGATTTGAGTCGAGCCGAGTTAGTAAGTTGTAGAACATTACCGCTTGGTGTGGCAGTCGCGGGTTAGGTATGCGATTACCTAGACAATCACGAGACAGGATTAGAACACTGCATGCATGTGTTTTATGCGTGATTGGATGTATAACATGAATTGATGTGTGATCATGTGAATTGTTGTATGTGTATATGTGAATGGTGTGCATAACATGGATAGTTATGTGTTGTGATTGTTTATTATTAGCAGTAATTAGCACATAAAAGTATTGGAAAATTTATTGGAGTTTTATAGTGTGTAAAGCGCAAAAAGAAAATAAATAAAATAAATTTTTATTAAATTTATTTGGTTTCTTCAGAAAATGAAAGAAAAAAATGAGGTGAAGAAAATTGTTTTCTAAGGTTTTTTCTGAGTGTAAAACTAAAGAAAAGTGAGGAAAGAAAATAGAATTTTATAAATTTATTTAGGTGTGATGGAGAATAAGGAAAAATGGATAGGTATTTTGGTGTTTCAGTGCGAGAAGAGAGAAAAAAAGTGTGTGAAAAGCGAAAAAAAAAAAAATCTGGCAGTTTGGGGCTCTTTGCCCCGAGAACAAGTGTCGCGATACGATGGAAGAGTGTATCGTGACGTAACCTTTGGATGTGCGGTGGGGTACAGGGTGTATTCCCAACGATATCAGGGTAGATTGGGTGAGGTGTATTGCAGTTGGTGGGGTGCAGTGAGGTATTAATCACGATCTGAATTTTGTATCTTGGTGAAAGGAAGCAGATAAGGTGAGTGTAGTGTCGCGATACCTTTATGGTGTGTGTGGCCGGTGGCGGCAAGCTTAGGCGTTGGGTCCTGATAACGAGGTGTATCGTGACCCGGGAGGAGACGAGGAGACATGGCCTTGTATCGCGATATGCGATTAATAATTGTGACAGAGCGGAGGGCTTGAGCGAGGTTGTGTGCGTACAGGCCCGCAGTGGTACGTACTGCGTCTGTTTCTCTTTTGACCGTGACCTGGCCTTTGGCACAACGACTTTCCACTTGTACAAGGGGGCCGGGACCACGACACGGTTCTTTGCGGGGCCGGCCGGCTGGCTGAGAGCAACGTTTTATGGCCGGGCGTGCCGCGACCGACCCCCCTTTCTAGCTGGCACAGGCGCGCTATGTGCTGGGGTGGGCAGTTAGATTGTGCACGACTGGGATTTGACTCGGTTTTTGGACTCGATCTTGTTTAAGTGTGTTTGAACTTGTTCACAAATTTTTTTGAAAAAAAAAAATTAGAAATAAAGCCACTGAAAATAAAATAAAATAAAATAAAATAAAAATCAATGAAATAAAATTTCTGATGATAAAAATAATCTGTTATGTTGAATTAATTGTCTCGCATTGCATATAAATGCAGGGACATTGTGGCATGAGCACGGGGGTGGTTGACTGCCCGGAGTCGGCTGCGAATACCAGTGGATGTGGTTGATCAGGTCTGACCGAGAAAATCGGGTTTGAGTCAGTCTCCTTTGTACGGGAGCTCTACCCCGAATAAAACACATGGCTTGTCCCAAGTAGTCCAATATAATCCTGTGTCTGAAATATGGATAAACGGTCTCTTAGATACGTCTTACAATACCCGTAAAAACATACCAGCTATGTCAATAGTTACAAAGTTAAATGTTTTACTCTTATACAACATATATTAAAATACTCGAATTCTAATACATGTAACCATCATCCAAAGCCAAAGCCTGTCCAAACAACCACAAGCGGCTTAGGAACGATAGTCTCCTGCGCACGCTCCTGTGCACGTAAAAATAGTATCCCTCGACCGGGAGTGAGGTTAATCTTTCTGATGAGTGGAATCTTACTAAAATTGAACATCTATACCTAAGTCTTGGGTGCAATGCTCCCCGAAATAAACACACATTCAATAGTATGATCTGCTCCCGGATGTCTCACGTGACCCGACTCGGATCAAGATTATAGCCAAACTCTCCTTTCAGCTAAGCTCGTGTGAGAAGTTCTTATATTCATTTGTTTTGTTGATGGACAGCCTGCGTGTGTAGATATCCAATTGGGCCATCTCAGATGATTGATGTGTTATGGACTACCTCAGATAAATCAGAACAGTAGTCTCCAGTATGATTGATATTTTTTAGTTTTAGGCTTGACCCTCGGATAATTCATTTTAAGAGCGACCCTCCAGAACCGTTTTCTCTAGACTCGTCTCTTTGCTCTTCCTATAGTCTCAGGATGTTAGGTGGATCATGGAATGCATGTATGCCCAATTCGATGGTCTAATTCACATGCTTGTCATATAAACGTATGCATATATTTACCAAAGCGATCAATTTTCACACATTATGTCATGTAAATTCTCATTCCATATCAAAGTTAGCTGCCATTTAATGATGTACAGAACAATTTAATTTAAATCACTCGACCAAACATATTTTCACAAAAGAGTATTTTGTGATCTTTGTTCGAGGAGCAGGTAAACCCTAGATTCTTTAATTCCTTCAAGCACAATTTATCGGTTCACTTGGTGTTTTGGGTTTTTCAAGCCATTTCCAGGCCTCAGGCAAACCAACACATGATTTATTGAACAATTCATCATCCATTAAACTGGCTTGATCCGGTGTCGGTTCGGTGCCATTTAGTGTTCCAAAATTTTATCAATACGGTCCAGGTTTGGGATCGTCAATGATGGATTCAGAGCCTCAGCCAGCGAAACATTAACATAGTACTTAAAGCGAAGAATAAAACCCCTAGTGAAGGAACCCCTACCTCTCGGAGTTTGTCAAAACTCACAAATCAAGATGTCCACGTAGCCCTCTCGGCGTAGAGCGGTTCTCCTTCTTGTCGAAGGCCAGTGGAATGGTCGGATATTACAAATCTAGAAGCTTAGCTTCTCTCTCACAGAAAACGAGCCCTATACTCTTTGGTTTTTCCACGATTTTGCGCCTTTCGATTTGAAGAAGAAGGCCACTGTAGCAATTTTGTCATTTAGTGACTTAACAACTTCCAAAATGACCATTTTGTCCCTATTTTCCCAGTTTTGACATTCGGCCCTATTTCGGCCTTCCATTTCCATCATTTCTCTACTCATACCACTTATGGTACATGAGTACGTGTCATATATGACTTTCGTGTAGCGAAAATCATTTTCTGGCCCAGGCCGTGCGATGCCTCGAAAAAGTCATAGACTGGAGCTATCTCGGGTCAAGTATTTACGTGCTTCCAGCGCTAGATTCGTGAGGAGCCGGTGATTTAGCGGTGAAATCAGTTTAATCATCCGAGATCTAGAGGAATTGATACGGTTACCTTAGAAATTACAATTTATGTCGAGAAATTACGATTTTGTTCTTATTCGAAATTGGAATTTCTCGGGTCTTACATTCTCCCTCACCAAGAATTAAGTCAGTCGGGACAATGCAATCACTCACATGCATATGCTGCGCGCACTCTATATGCATGTAAGCGATGTTCATCTTAAAGCGACTAAACTACGTCACCTTCATCCTAAGCAAAAGGGATAGGTGGCCCGCTATCGTGTCCTCGCTCCCCGTGGACTCTCACTCCATATTGCCTCCATAGTACCTCGCTAGCCTCACGGTCTTAGTCGCAAAACGTCCACATTATCAACGATACTGCGGTCACCATAGAGGTCATTAAATTAATGACCTCGTCACAATCCCGATCCACCACATGAAATTGGATGCGATATATTCCGGGCATGGAAGCGTCAAAAACACCTGCGTGGACACGACATGCTTGGCGACCGCCTTGTGCCCGTGCGTAGCAGTTGCCTGCCATCTCGGCGGTATCACCGAGGTCGATGAACCTCGTTGATAGCTTTGCGCTTAGCGAACGACCCTCCCTCTTGGCATCACCTTGAGAAAGCGTGATCCCGACCTCGAGCTCAGGGTGGCGTGCGGATTACTAACTCTTACGGTGTGGCCGTGAGAAGGCTTGTTGTCGTGTCCAAGCTCACCTTCTCGGAGGTGTCTCTGTCGAATCGGGACCGGTGATGAAGCTCTGCTCCCACCTCGGTCCCGGCCTTCTTGGTGATCTCGCTGGCCTCCATCTGATACCTCATACGGTGCCATCACATATACTGGCATAGTGCTTGTTGTTGTAGGCGAATTCAGTAGAACCGTCTCCTCCAGTACGCCCTTATGATCGGAGACCTTGTCTTTCGTAGCATGTCCTCAAATACGTATAGTCTCGGTGACCATATGCGAAGTTGGAGCTATTCGCCTCATAGTCGGTAGGTGTGCCATAGCCTTTGGAAACTCTTCCAAGGGTATCTTGAAACAAACCTAAGATTCCCTGATGACCTTCATGGATCTTTGGTACTCCATGTAATGGGTATCCTCTCGAGATATGCAATGGCGAGAATCTCTCTAGGCGAAAGGTCATCTACATGTAATTTAGAAAATATCTTAGGCAAAGTGGTGGGTTCTGATCCACATATTGCGTCATGTAGCTGCGACCTGCATGGTAGTGGGTCTAAAGTCCATCGTGGCGTGCTGCCGCCGCTTTCGAGAATACCTCGATGGTGAAGTAGCCTGTAATACGGTGCTTTCGGCGCCGCTGGCGACCGCGTGAGGCGTCGTCGAGCAAAGTCCCTACATGTGTCTCTTCCATTCCATTCCGGTGTCTGCGGCGGCGAAGATCTTGGTACATCTTCGTGCCACACGGATACGGCAATTGAGGCGGTGAAACTCCACGAGAATCTCTTCTCCGTCGATTCGTAGAACACTGCAAAGTCACTATATCGAAGGCGCCATCTGCAGCGTGAATGAATTGAAACCTCGATCACCGTACCTAGCGTTGCTGGGTAACCCGATGGACACTATCTCTGCGTGTCCACTGCCAGGACTCGTAAATACGCTCCGCGAGAGCGGTGTAATATAAACTCCCCAGTACCACGAGTGCGCCGATGCGCCTTGGCCATCCCACGGTCTGAGCGTCGCCACTCGAAAGCTATGCTAGCGGCGCTCCTCGTGACTTATTGAGTGCATCGACCACCACATTTGCCTTACCGGGATGGTGTCACAGTGATCATAATCCTCTGGAACTCCATCCATCTGCGTTGCCTCGTATTGAGGTCGCTCTTGTGCATTTGATATCGCCCGGACTTTTATGGTGTGGGTACACCTCGAACTCCTCGCCATATAAATGGTGGCGTGAATCTTGAGGCGAGACGATTCGTAACTCACGTGTCGTGTGTGGGGTAATTCTGCTCGTGATTCTTGAATTGACGAGAACCATAAGCTACTACCGGACTGCATCAAGCACATCGATCAGCCCTTGAGGCATCACAATACCTTTGCGTACCCTTATCCACTGTAGGGACTATGAAGAGATGGGAGGCTGAAGTAAGTCCTCTTGACTCACAGAATGCCTCCTGCATCGATCATCCCGATCAAACTTGACCTCCTTAGGGTCCAACCTAGTCATGAGTCATATCAGGAAGTCTCAGTAGATCTCTTATGTACCGAGTCAATCGGCTTCTACGATGTCTTTCGGCCGGCTTCGGCCTCTCCGACCCATCGCGCCTCTCGACCTTCTCTAGGTCGTGACACTCTCTGATGCGACACCATGTCCCACAAATCTCTCACCTCTCGAGTAAGCGAGGAACTTCTTACCCGAACTTAAGCGTCTGGTAATGGTCTCTTAACAAATGTATCTGATCTCGAGTGATACTCATGCTCGGCTCGGCGGGAGTGGGTGAGAGATCAATAAATCGCGAAGACTACGACAGTGATCTAAATAGGGTTGAATCATCATATGCATGGAATCATGAATCTTCTTGTGGCATTACCGTCGTCAAGAAAGGGCATCACCCAGTAAACTCTTGAGTGCCCATAGCGTCCCTAAAGCTATCTTAGGGATATCTGTCTCCCCAACCCTGGTGATGGTAACCCGGTCTGAAGGTGCATCTTAGAGTAGACTCGCGCTCCTCTCGACTGATCAAACAAAATCGTCAATCCTGAGTGTGATAGATTCTGATAAAATAGTAACACGATTCAATGTCGATAATCAATGTCTTACGGTCGAAGGGTCTTGTCCTTCTTCTTATGATAGGCAGACACCGTGTTGCAGTGCATGTAGTGCAATGAACCCTTGTCAGTAAGCTCCTGTGTGGACTGCGGTTCCTGCGCCATTTGGTGCCATCTGTGCGGAGTCATAGAGATGGTTGAAGTACCAGGGTGTAACTCGATACCAAAGTCTACTACCCTCTATGGAGGTAGTCAAGGTAGCTAAATACGGAAAAACGTCCACATACTGCATCTTTACTTTCGAGGTAGATCTAAATCTAGTCTCTCCTCGATCCTCTGAGGTAGGCTAAATTCTTGACCCGGATTAAGCGTCACGATTTGAACTGTATTATACTATATGGGGTAATCATCATGTTTGTCCCCACGAAATGCGAGTGCGTCACTGGCGATGTGTGGTAACGCCTGACTCCTGATCGATAACGACCACAGCCAAGGTATCGTGATCCATCCTAGGATGACGCCAGACTACGACATGTCCATAATCCTTAAGTCCCACTTGTGAGTAGAGTCGCGCCGGATCTCTAAGCTCACACTCTCGACACTATCATCCCTATTCTCTTTTTAATCCAGGGAGAGACTCACATCTGAGGCTCCTCTGGGTCTCGACCTGCAGCTGGCTCTCTCAATGGTGGGTTGATGACCATGGAATCCGTATCTTGTGGCGAAGTCCTCTGATTACGCCCGAATGGACAACTGGCCCATTCTTGAGATCTCACAACCTTGTGATACAGCAGCGTATAGTCATCGACAAATGCGTGCTGGCACGTAGAACCTAGTGCATGATCCATCATAGTCATGGCCCCCTGCCCGACTCTGGAACTCTGAGCTTTGATCTGCAGAGAAATGCGTGCCCGCGAACGGCTCACGAAATTACTTGTGTCATCGCCTCTAGGTCTCTGGGGTCCTTGCCCATTCCACCATGTTGGGCCTCACACCCTCAGGCTGGGCAGCGACTAGTCCTATCCGGTCGCGTCGAGGTAATCTCCATGTCCTCTAACCTTTCTCGTCTGTGCGAACCAATGGTGCTGTCCACCACCGGATCTCCTCCCCACAATGAATGTCGGAGGATGATGCGCCCAAAACCTATGGAGGTTACTAGGATCTTCTTTCTTGTCTGCACATTTATACCAGGCACGTGCGATATGTTTGTAATACCTCTGACCTCATCAAAGTCTGGCGTCGAACAACGATGGTGCTGACCGTTACCCACGTGGGCGTCCTCAGCGTCCTTGTCTAAATCACAGCCCCATCATCACCATTCCAATATACGCGTTCAAGGAATTTCAATTCGGGATCTCAGGCATAAACAGCCACAGGGACACTCTTCATACGTGTCGGTGTATATGCATTGTCCTTGCATTTCGGTATCTGAGGCAATCAATTTTGCATTTAAAATATTGTTTTCAACAAAATTTTATTATCGAAAATTTCAATTTTTGAAAATTTTATTTTCCGAAAATTTTGTCTAATTTTGTTTTATTTTATTTTATTTTTTAATTTAATTTAATAAATTTTTTTTTTCGAAAGTTTTGTGATGAATAGTGTTCATGAACCGGGTTCATGAACAATGTCATCGACTTAGGAGCAGTGCGTGAGTCAATCGAGGCAGCGGGCCGGGTGCAGGGTGCACGGCCGGCGGCCGTCACCTAGGCGCGCTCGGGCGGCGCGCGAAGCCACCGCGCGCCCGGGCACACCCGGCGCGCTGCATGCTGACCGCCGCGCTGGCTGCCGCCTCGCTGCCGCGTCGCGTGCCGCTGGGTGCCGCGCGCCTGCGCCGTCTTGCTCTGCCAGCGGCGCCTGCTGCTCGCCTGTGGCGCCCGGTCGCTCTGTGTAGCCAGTTGCCTTTACTCTTGTCGCGATACAAAATTTTGTATTGTGACCGATATCAGCGATCCCCTGTCTGACCTAGGAACTATCGACTATATTGCAACCGCAGTTTTCTGCAATACAATCCTCATAGCGTCTGATATCTATTCGATACGCTACCTTCCGGCCGATTGTATTGCATTACACTGTAACACTAACACTATTTCCAATGCGATTTTCTGCGATACAATACGATTGTATTGCAATGTAAACCATAAACCGACCTGTCTGATTTGTATTGCAACATAAAACCATAACCCAGCCCGACCCGCCCCGAGCCGCTTTAAGTTTACTGATACAATTCTCTATGATATTGTTTAGAGCGTAGCGAAAAGCGGTTGCACTACGTTTTTTTTTGTTTTTTCATTATTCATTTCCCTTAGTTCCAACTACTGGAAAATCACTAAAAAAAAATTTACTTTTTTTTTTTTTCATTTTCTTGAACACTCAAATAAATTTATAAAAATTTATTTTCTTCATTCATTTTTTTCGTTTTCCAAAATACCTGAAATAATTTAAAAATTTATTTTCTTCACTTTATTGATTTTACACCATATAAAACCTTAGAAAAATTATTTTTTTCACCTCATAACCAAATCAATTTATGAAATTTATTTTCTTTACTTTCTTTTTCCAGTTTTACACTCTAAAATTTTTTTTCTCTTTATATATAACACTAACCCTAGTGTTCCACCTCAAATTACTTAAAATTTGATTTCATTATCCAACAACTCAAATAAATTTATTAAAATTTATTTCTTTATATTCTTCCTCGGTTTTACTCCTTTGTAAAACTCAGAAATAGTTTCTTTTTATGTGCTATTTGCTAAACACCTGAGCATTCACACATCATACATCTGACATAGCATACACACCATCATACAATAATTCATCAAATCACAAACACATCAGCATTGCATGTAGTGTCTAGTTTTGTTCCATGATTTCTCTAGGTAATCATTACCTAAACTCGACATCGAACCACACTAGTGGTGATGTTTCTTACTCGACATGGCCTAAGCCCGAATCCTCGATTTCTAGGTTTCCATATACATACTCCACATCAAACCACCCAGTGGTGATGGATACTGACCAAGCTCTGGTATTCGTATACCTAAGCTTTGATCTGGCGTGACATACGAGCACAGGGGGTCGGGTTGGCCACCGTCGGCCGCGGAATCTGAGTGGATGTCGGGTGATCAATCTCACTTCAAAAAATCGGGCGAAGTCTCAGCATGCGGGAGCTCTGAATCGCTGCACATGAGAGCACATCCCCAGCTTGGAGTCGATATAATCATGATGATACAAATATGGATAAAAAAGCGACCTCTTGGGCCTATACTACAATACCCATAAAAACATACCAACTATATCCAATAGTTCTAAGAGTTCAAATGTTTTACTCTTATACAACATATATTAAAATACTCGAATTCTAATACATGTAACCATCATCAAGGCTAAAGCCACAATCCGGATTTCTTCTAAAGCGGCTTCTAGGGCGAAGCTAGTCTCCTACATACAGCTCCTGTACACGTAAAATAGTATCCTACGATGGGGTGGCTAATGCTCGATGGTGGAATCACCCAAAGTGGGCTACTCTCCACTAAGTGCGATCTGATACTCGAAATAAACACACATTCAACAAATGCATGATCTACTTGGATATCTGCGTGACTGACTCGGATCAGAGTCCTCATCGGCTCCTCCTGCTTCGCTAAGCCTGCGTGTAGGAAATTCTTATATTCATTTGACATTTGGTGGACAACCCTCAGATGTAGATATCAATTGGGCCGTCTCAGACGATTGATGTGTTATGGACTACCATAGATATATCGGTGGGTAGTCTCAGATGATTGATATTTTTAGTTTTAGACAACCACTAAGATAATTCTCATTTGGAAACTGACCCTCAGAACCATTTTCTCTAGACTCATCTCATTACTCCTCTATGGTCACAGGATGTTCCGGTGCATATGGAATGCATGTATGCGATTGTCTGATGCAATTCACGTGAAATATATAAGCGTCGTATATTTACAAAGCAATCCAATTCACATTCATGTCATGTAAATTCTCATTTCATACATCAAGTTAGCTCACTTGGGCTAATGATCATACGAGCAATTTAATTTAAATCACTTCAGAGCCAAACACGTATTTTCTGAAAATTATTTTATAATCCTTTGTTTCGGGAGCAATTAAAACCTGAGATTCTTGTTCCTTTCAAAACTCCTGATTATCGGTTCGCGGTGAGCGGGTTTTTCCATGACCATTCCAGGCCTTAAACGAACCAACATGATTTATTGAACAATTCATCATCCATTAAACCCACAGCGAACAGTCCGGCATCGATTCACCATTGCTCCATTTGGTGTTCAAAGAATTTTATCAATTCGGTCCGAGGTTTGGGACCAATCAGCTGTGGATTGACCTCGGTAATAGAAACATTAACATAGTACTTAAACGAAGAATAAAACCCAAGTAGAGAGAAACCTCTACCTCTCGGAGTTTGTCAAAAACTCACAAATCCGGTTTCCACGCGTAGCGCTCTCCTCGTAGAGCAGTTCTCCTTCTTGTCGAAGGCCCGCAAACTGGTCGGATGCATAAACTACAAATCGAAAGCTTAAGCTTCTCTAGCAAACCTGTTTATATGGTTTTCCCGCGTTTTGCTTTCTTTCCAATTTGAAGAAGAAGGTACTGTAGCAATTTGTATTTAGTGACTTAACAACTTCCAAATGACCATTTGTCCTATTTTCCAGTTTTGACATTAATACTACCCCGATGATCCATTTTAATCATTTCTCTCATACGCTTATGATGCGTAGTACGTGTCATATGTGACTTTCGTTGCAACGAAAATCGTTTTACGGCACCCGTGCGATGCCTGAAAAATGTCTTGGAACTCAAGTATCTTAGGTCGGCGAAATTTTCACGTCTTCAGATTTTCGAGAGCGATTCAACGGTGAAATCTATTTCGTCATCAGAGATCAGAGAGAAATTGGTCGGATTTTAACCGAAATTACAATTTTGTTATCGAAATTACGATTTTGCCCTTATTCCAGAAATTGGAATTTCTCGGGTCTTACAGATATAGTATATGAACTGTATTTTCTGTGTATGAATAGTGTCTCGCGGCTGTGTTTATGCCTTAGAGATACTGCATTGTATTTAACTTGCCATTGAACTGTGTAGATGGCTAGTGGCGGGACGTGGGGCGTCCACGAAGTGGCAGTCGGGCACATCCAGTGTTGATCGAGTAGGCTGTTGAGGTTTGTAGGTATTGCGTGATTGCTGTCGCCTGGGCCGGTATAGCGAATGGTGAGGGAGGTCTGAGTAGCCTGAGGTTTATGGCACACATCATCCTCAGAGCATTCACAGTGGAGGAGATCAGTGGTGGCAGACCATTGATTCGTGCGAATCGAGAAAGGTGTTATAAGTATGGAGATCACCTTTGACGGCGAGTTAGACTAGTTACGTTCGGCTGGGGTGAGTACGAGTATGGTGGAAATGGGCGAGGGCCTGCAGAGATCTTTGAGAGGCGTGACATGGGCGAGTTTCGGGAGGCGTCGTAGGTAAGTACTTTCCGGATCTTTGCGAGGGCATGCGAGGCTTAGGGTTCTAGAGCATAGCGAGGACAGTGGTAGTGATGGATTATGTGGAGTTGGGTCCACGAGATTTGGCAGTTTTCTTGATGATTACGTGGACCACGGACATGGCGAGTTAGGGGTGAATGGGGTAGGATTGTCCATTCGGGCCGAGTTGGCCAGGACCGCCTACGGGATATGGACTCATGGTTGGAACTGACCACGACCGTAGAGAGAGATCAGGATGCTCGAGCACTTTCGGGATCGCGGGTGTTAGTAGCGAGAGGAAGGAGAAGCAGGCTGCTTCTAGTTCGGGAAAAGCCGAGAGGGCTTTTTAGTTCCGCGAGGGTTCAGTCGCGACCATCGGGTCGGGGACGGATGAGGATTACTGTGTTTAGGAAGATGGTGTGTTTGCCAGCGGTAGACATATGAGGAGGATTGCCCCCGAGAGCGGGGATCACGGTTTGGGCGCGTAGTCCTGGCCAGTGGTAGGACGGAGAGGATCTGAGTACATTCCTCCACAGCCCGGTCACGGTCGGAGGGCTGGTTTCGGTTTCAAGGAGCTGCCCCGACCACCTCCGGTACGGGTAAGGCGGAGGCCGGGGTATGGGCGGAGGACGAGGCCCACGGGTGGGACTTCGAGGGTTCGGGGGCGTGTCACGCCATCACACCGCAAATTTGAGTCAGCCCGGATCAGCCACTTATCTAGTGCGTTTTGCTATCCTCCTTTATGGGCAAGAGTGTTATTTGATTACAGTGCTTCGCGTTCATTCATTGTTGCATCGGTTGTGATAAGTTAGGCTTAGAGGTTGAGACCTTGGAGGAACCTTTGTATGAGTTCTCCTTTGGGATTAGGCGAATAGGGATGATATGTTGTGGTTGCGAGTTAGAGATCTGGAGGACTCACACTCACGATGGACACGAGGATCATGGACATATCGGGATTAGATCATCATCACGGGATGGATTGGTAGCGACTACCCGGTCGTTATCGATTGTGAGCGTAGGAGGATTACTGCTTACGTAGGATGGTACTCGTGTGGTATTTCGGGAGACGAAGCATGATATGTTGCCCCCGACGGAGCGGTATACGAGTCCAGTGTCAAGGACGGTGGCGGGTTGGCTAGCGAGCCCATGAAGGGCGGATAGACGAACTTAGATCCACCTCGGTAATTTGCGAGTATGTGGATGTTTCGGATGAGCTACGAGTTGCCTCCGCGGAGGGTTGTGAAGCAGTATCGGGATTCTGTGCAGTGCCGCTATCTCTATGACTCCACAAAGGATGGCACCAGTTGAGTTGCGGGAACTCGGAGTCGATTCACGGAGCCTCTTGGACAAGGGGTTCAGTAGGCCAGGAGCACTTCACCGTGGGTGCTAGGTTGTTGAGAAGAGGGCCAGACCCTTCATTGTGCATTGTTAAACAATTTGAAGCAGAGGAGTTCACGATCGAGAATGGTACCCGTTCTTGAGATTGATGATTTGTTTGATCGGTTGAGAGGGAAAGCGTGGGTCTACTCTAGATAGACCATGCTTGGTTACCATCGGTGAGGGTTAGGAAACGAGATATCCTAAGAGCGGCGTTTTGGACTGGCGTTATGGGAACTTGGGATTCTGGTGATGCCCTTTGGATTGCGAATGCGACATTCATGGACCTCATGCGCCGGGTATTCGACCCTATTTGGGTCAGTTGTCGTAGTCTTCGTGGATGACACTTTGATCTACTCGGTCGAGTGGGACATGAGTATCCATTTGAGGATTGTATTCTGAGTTGTTGAGAGACCATCTCGGTATGCGTTAAGTTCAGTAAGTGCGAGTTTTGGCTTACTAAGGTGAAATTTTGGGACACGTGGTGTTAGCACATCGGCGTGTCGATGTGGACGAGAGAAGGTCGGCGGTGATGAGTTGGGAGAAGTGAGTCAGGTCTTGAATCGTGGATTTCTTGGGATTAGTTGGGTGTCTGGGAGATTCATTGAGGATTTCTCTCGATTAAGCGACGCACATAATGAGGTTGACCGGAAGGAGGTCAGTTTGAAGTTAAGGATGGCCGATCACGGAGGCATTCGGGAGTTAAAGAGGGCTTACTGCGGCTCTATCTTGATGATCTGGATAGGGGATAGGGGTACCACGGTGTATTGTGATGCCTCGAGTGGGAGGCGAGATGTGTTTTGATGCGATCAGGGAGGAGTAGTAGAGCATGGTTCCGTCGAGTTTAAGAATCATGGGCGAATTACAGCACCACGACTTGGAGTTAGCGGTCGTAGTCTTTGCCTTGAAGATTTGGGCGCCACTATTTATATGGCGAGGATTCGAGGTGTACTCAAACCATAAAAGTCACAGTATATTTTCACTTGTGACGGGACCTCAGTGAAGCGACAGATGGATGGAGTTCACTGAGGATTATGACTTTACTTTGCATTACCACCTGGTAAGGCAAATGTAATTAACTGATGCATAGTCGAAGTCATAAAGGGTATTCCCACAAGTATAGCTTCAGTGAGGATGCTCGAAGGCGTAGGGCGAGTTTGGGCTCTGATGCGATGGGCCGAGTGCGTTGGGAGTTTAGTGGCTACACCGTTTCTATTGAGCATAGTGATTGAGTCTTAGTGGTAGGACGTGGGAATGGTGTCCATCGGGGACGAATGCAGTCGGTATAGGTGTGAAGTTGGATGCGTCCAGATCGTTGATCTTGATATAGGGGACGGTAGTGGTTCCAGGTTGGTGATTTGAGAGAGGAGATTTTTAGGGAGTTTCACTGCTCTCGATTTGCCGTGCATCCAAGTGGCACGAAGATGTACTAGGATCTTCATCGCCAGTACTATTGGAGCGGGATGAAGAGACACGTGGGGGACTTTGTTCGACAATGTCTCACGTCGTGAGTTGGAGTTGAGCACCCGAAGCCGGTAGAATTGCGGCCGATTGGAGGTGTTGAGGTGGAAGTGGGAGCACGTCACGATGGATTTTGTGACCCACTTTCCACGGACGCCACAGAGACATGATGAAGTATGGGTGATAGTGGACCGGCTCATGAAGTCGGCACATTTTCTAGCCGTGCGGATGACCTTCACATTTGAGAGATTCTGCAGGTTGTACATTCGAGAGATAGTCCGGCTACATGGAGTACCAGTATCCATAGTGTCGGATAGAGACTCGAGGTTTACGATGCACTTTTGGACAAGTTTCCAAAAGGTTATGGGCACACGGTTGATCATGAGTACAACTTTCCACCCACAGACGAGAGAGGGTATACAGTGTTAGGATCTTTATGACATCGTCTGGATCGTAAGGGTAGTTGGGAGGAGCATTTGCCCATGAGTAAGGTCGCCTCTGATAATAGTTACGAGGCGGTATCACGGATGGCACCATACGGGCATTGTATGGGAGGCCATCACGAGATCACCATTATATTGGGTAGAAGTGGGAGAGAGCTCCATCTTGGTCACGTGCGATTAGAGACACCTTCGAGGAAGGTGAGCAATCTGACAACGTCTTCTCTCGGCTCAAATGAAAGTTATGCGGATGTCTGACGTCGGCCGGGGATTCGAGGTTGGGAGATCACGTCTTCTTGAAGGGTGTGTTACCTAAGAGGAGTGGTCGAGGTTCGGAAGCGAGGAGGTATCGTTGAGGTTTATTGGGCCGCCCGAAGTACTCGAGAGGGGTGCGACCTTGTAGCTTCTGGTTGGCGTTACCGCCCAGCATGTCAGGTGTCCACGAGGTATTTCACGTCTCATGCTGAAAGTATACTCCGGGGATCCGGCTCATGGTGGATTGGAGGCAGTTGAGGTTGACGATAGGACCTTCGAGGAGGGACCTGTGTGTGTTTTGGATAGTCGTGATTAGGTTTGACCCGCTGAGGCAAGTAAGAAATTTAGTGAAGTCTTTATGGCGGTATGGGTGGAGAGTCGGCGTGGAGGCGAGAGACACGATGCGGGCCTCCTATCCCTTCTTGTTTAGGGATAAATGTACGTGGTTTAGTCGTTTAATATTTAAATGACGAGTTTACATGCACTGGTATAGTGCCGATTGCATATGCGTGAGTGATTGTGATTCTCACAGAATTTCGGGACAAAATTCTTTTAAGGAGGGGAGAATGTAAGACCAGAAAATTGGAATTTTTGGAAAAATGGTAATCGTAATTCGGTAAATCAAAAATTTTCTAGATCTTGGATAATGAAAGCAATTTGGTTGATCGATCTGTGAAATCTGACTAACAATCCGGGTACAATCGAATTCGAGGGACGGTCGAGATTTTAACGTTCGAGCATTGAGTATCAAGATCTTGAAGTAAGCGACATGTGATGTGAAAAAAAGTCACCTATAACATGCTCATGTGACATAAGTTGCATGAGTAGAGATAGTAAATCAAAATGGGCCAGTGAGATAGTGCGAATGTAAAAAATCCAAGCTTAGGGACATGATTGACATTATTGAATTTGTTTAATGATAATAGGAAAAAATAACCGTGTTGATGTCTTCTTCAAAGGGCACAAAATAGATGCATCAGGCGTGGATTGGGGAAGGTGCAGCAACTCCAGGAGATTTGATTTTGTTTAGAGAGAGAGCAACTTCTCTCTAAGATGTAGCTAATCGCATTTGTCGGGATTGTAAACAGAAAGGAAAGTGGATTCTATGCGGCGGGCGCTGGCGTAGGTGCCGGTTCTTGGGTTAGACAAACTCCGCGAGGTAGGAGTTTTATCCTACTTGAGTTATGCTTTGTTTAAGTGTTTTGATGATTAGGTTGGTTTGAGGTATGACGACCGTTTGATCGATCCCGTTTAGAAGCAAGTGTGGAAAAATTTTGAAACCCAATTGTGCAGTCCGTGGCAGTGTAGGGCCTAAATTGGGTGTTTGTGTCATGATTTATACAATGAATCGTGTTTTGATGTGTATGAGGCTGGAATTGGCCATGGATTTCGGGGTTCACAAGGTGGAACCGATGTTGGATGATTGACCGTGAACAGTAACACGAGGGTTTTACTGTTCACATGAATAGTGTTCTAAAAATATTTTTGTGAGAAAATGGGTTTGGGTGAGTAATTCAAATTGAATTTCTTGTGTTTGTTAATTAGCCCATGTGAGCTAATTTTTGGTGTAATTGATGGTGAATGTGTATAACATGTTTTATGTAACATTATGTTAATATATATGCCTGTTTTATATAATAGCATGTGTTAATATCATTGTGTTGAAATAGCATAATGCATTTTCATATGCAGGAGTAACTCTAAAGTGGGGTGTGTGCATGACATGAATTTTACGGCAAAATGGTTGCGAAAGGAATTTCACGAGGATAGATTTTACGGAGAATGGTGGTAGGAAGTGGTCCTATAATTACACGTCGGAGGGCCGTGTATTGTTTTACGGAAGGTTCAACACATTCGCCTCGGAGGGTAGTCCCGTATTTTCTGACGTGTTAGTGTATTTTCAATAACAACATGTTTTATTTTGAAAATGATTATTTTCTCATACATGGTAAACTGGCCCGGTGTGGAGTGAGTCGGTGAGACTCGGGACATGGGTTGGTCATTTAGACATTCAAGTAGGATCACAAATTTGCTTGAATGTGTGTTTACATTGGATCATTGCATATGCACTTAGGTGGGGAGTAACCCATTTAGGGTGATTCCACTATTGGGCGATAGCTCACCTGTAGAGGAATATATTATTTGAGTCTGAGGAGTTTAGAGAGCAGCTCAATTTAGAGGCTGATTTTGAAGAAAGCGGGTTGTAACTGATGGTTTTTATGATGTATGACATGTATTAGAATTCTAGAATTTTAATATATGTTTGAAAATATATTAAGTTATTAACTCTTGAGCTATGGTATATAGTTGATGTATATTGATGAGTATTGTTGTGGGGCTTGAGTGGCGTTTTACTCATGTATATGTCTTATGATGGTTGTTTGGGACCCGGAGTTATGAACTTTGGGTAGAGTTCCGTCTGAAAGAGACTGCCCAGAATTTTTGTGAATAGTGTCGGGTGCAGGCATTACAGTATTACGGGTTGGCCGAGTTATGCTGGACCCCGGGTTTTGGGCGTCACAATTTCTGTCCAATTCCGAATGGTCCTCGACCTCGGAAGGTTGAGCGAATCTTGGCATCAGCCCGAGTTAAAAGAAAAAAATTTCGGCCTCAAATGAGATCCATATTGGAAGCATCCTCTTTGAAGGTGTTCTGGACCGTCAAATTCTTTGAATGTGTGTGAGTAGGGGTTCTCACTCTCCATACCATGGAAAGTGGGGAGTAGAGGCACAATGTAAGGTCTGACAATCATGTCCTTTGGTGGGGGCACAGTACATGAGGGTGCACTTACCCTTGGGGGATGTATGTGGTCCCTCATGAACCTATATGCATTGGGATTCCTCTGTACCTCTTGTTGGCTCTGTTGTTCCTCAAGTGGGGGCTCCAATCACGATCCTTTGTTCAAAAGCTCACTTCTGACCTTGTTCCTGAGGGCATTATTCTTTCTAATCGCATCTTTGTGTTCCACTACATCCATGGTCATAAACTCTATGTGAGCAAAACCAGGGAACACTAACGAAAGCGAAACAAAAATTCTTAACAAGGTTCTTTGTTAAATTTAAAAAAATTTGTATATGGACAGTAAAAGAATTGAGTTAACCCAGTAGTTAACTGCTAGGAAAGTTGAAAGAGACAAAAGTTCACTAATATTTGTGATGAGGATCACAAGTTCAACACCTCTTCACTTGCACTAAGGCACCATCCCCGACAACGGCGCCATTTGATTAGTGTGCACGGAGGTTGGTCCGGAATCAACAAAATTCAAAAATCTATATCCTCCTACTATTGTAGCATGGCTACTGTAGTATAGTGGCTCTAGGGTCAAACATAGGGATGGGTTTTCTTCGCACAAATGATTTATAGTTAATTCCAAAATGGTGAATTTGGTTTGGATTAAGGGTTTTGATAAAAATAGTGATGGGTAATGTTTGGAAACTGAAAATGAAATGAAATAAAATGTAAAAGAAGGTTCCTTGAAGCATCAAGCTACTAGATTTGGGTCCTTAAGGTAACTGAGAGGTTCTCGGGTCCTTTTCCTCGCGTTAGGGAGGATGACATATAATCATTTCCGAGTCGGATAATTTGGCTACTCACTTGGACCACTAATAATTTTCCTTTTGAAAGATGGTGTTTATTGAGCATTTATGGTCTTGGACAGTGTAAACCTATCTCCTTGACCCACCTTACAGTAACTAATAAATGGTAACTAATGAATCTCAGTGGATTTAACAATAAGCATCCACTGAACCCTAAAAGATTACCAAGTACAGGTCATTCAAGGTGCATCTACGGGATTTAAACCTAAGATTGGAAGGAGACACATAAATGACAATAATACTTGCAATGTTTGAAGCTAAAGGGGACCCTCCATGCCTGAGACCTCCTCAGTAGCCCCTTCATGTTTTCAGGATGGGGTTTAGCCACTAAATCCTCGAGTTGTCATCCTCGAGAGGGTGTTTGGCCGACGAAAAAATGAGAAAGGAGAAAGTGAGAAAATGAGAAAGTGAGAAAATGAAGAAGCGGGAAAATTCTGTAGCGCCCCAGATCAGAGTGCAGTTGTTATCAATTGTGAGCTGTGAATGTTGGGTGACCAGAGCATCTTTTCACGAAAATCGGCTTGAGTCTCCTTTGGAGCTCTACTAGGTATGCTGTCCCCGATCAGCATTCTGCTGGGTAAAACGGCCTCTTGGGCCTTAAACCTTACTCGTCACAATATATAACTGTATCCATTCATATCATAGTTTAGAGTTAATAAATGACTCTTATCTGACATATAGTCAAATTACAAAATTCAGCAGATGTATACATCCACAAAATAAAGCTTCTGTCAAACTTTCTTCTAAAGCGACCTCTATGTGGCCAGTCTCCTCGTGCGCTCACATGCTAAAATATATTCATGACGGGGTGAGCTAATCTTTCGATAGTGAATCGCACAAATGTTTACTCTCACGCCCCTAAGTGCATATGCAATGCTCCAAAGTAAACACACATTCAAGCAAATACATGGTCCTACTTGAATGTCTGCAGGCTAACTCATACCAAGTCCTCTTTCGGCTACACTTACTAAACCCACGTGTGAGAAACATTATTTTCAACAAGATATTTGTTTTTATTTGTGGACCACCTCTCAGATATAATTAATTAATTTGTTTAAGATGTTATATTTAATGGACTACCCTGAGATATATCAGGTGGAAATGACTCATGACGATTGATATTTTATATATGGACTGCCTCAAGATGTTATAATGGACACACTCAGATAATTTTATTTATTAATTGACCCTCCCGAAATCTATTCTCTCGAGAATCACCTCATGCACTCCTCACATTGTTCACAGTTTTAGTCATGTGAAATGCATGATCTTAATTCCATTTACAATTCTATAAGACGTACAAATATATATAATCATGCATATGTTCATAATTTAAATCACACAAACATGTTATGTAATTTCACATTTTCATTACACGAAAAATTAGCTCATGGGCTCAATCATCGAAACAAACATTGGTTTGAATTATAGTGTTGACACATTTTCACAAAAATATTTTGTGAACATATTCCTATGAGCAGTGAAACCCTGGGTTTCCTGTTCCCGACAAATCACCAATTATCGGTTCACTTTGCAAACCAGAATTTCACGTGTTTCATTTTCATGCAAACCCGATACATGATTTATTTCTAATTTACTGAGTGAACACCCAGAGCAGCCCGTAGCGAAATCTGGATGCATCTGTAGGTCTCAAAATCCTAACACTTAGGTTCAAGATTTGGAGCAGATCAGCAACGTTAAAGACCTCGAATATAGAAACATTATATAGCACTTAAGCAATTAAAAACCAGTGGGGATGAAACCACACCTCACGGAGTTTATCTAAAACTCTGGCTAGTCCGCGTAGGTCTCTTCGCGTAGAGCAACTTTCCTTCTCGCTCCGAAGACTTCCGACGGTCGGATCTCCTACAATCCTAGAGAGAAGGTGGACGTTCTCTCACTAAAAAAACAATTCATGAAGCTCACTGTATCTCCTCCCCCCTTTCACATTTTCTTTCCCTTTTTCAAATGTAAGAGACGACACTATTGCTCTTTTGTCTTTTTCTAACTTAAAACAATTCCAAAATGACCTTTATGTCATTCTTTTCCAAGTTTTGACACTCGGCCTTATCTCGGCAGTCCATTTTCATCATTTCTCTACTCATGCCACTTATGGCACATGAGTACATGTTATATGTGATTTTCGTCGCATCAAATATCGTCTTACGACACCCGAATTGCAATGCCTCGAAAAACGTGCCAACTCCGACTGTCTCGGAATTCGACGAAATTCGACGTGCTAGCTAGATTTCGCGAGACGATTCCAACGGTGAAATCCGTTTCATCATCCGAGATCCAGAGAATAAATTTCAGATTTTTAACCGAAATTACAATTTTGTAACCAAAATTACGATTTTACCATTTTTCCAGAAATTGGAATTTCTCGGGTCTTACATTCTCCCCTCCTTAAAAGGAATTTCGTCCCAAAATTTAGGACAATCACAACATAACACATGCATATGCAACGTGCACTCTACCATGCATGTAAATAGTTATTTAAATCTTAAACGACTAAACCACGTACCTTCATCCCTAAACAAGAAGGGATAGGTGGCCCTTGCTCGTGTCTCACGCTCCCACGTTGACTCCTCCACTCCATGAGTCTTAGTCATAGGCGCTCTCACTAGCCTCGCGGTCTTGTGTCGCAAAACGATCCACGGTATCAAAATGCACTGCTTGGTCCACTCCTCGAGGTCCCATCTAGTGTCGAGCCTCAATGCGTTCCCGATCCACCATGGTACGGATCTGGGTATACTTCGGAGCATGGAGGCGTGAAATACCTCGTGGACACACGTCATCTTTGAAGGCGTGTAATGCCAGCCGGTGCATAACGGTGCCTACCTCTCGAGTATCTCGAAGGGTCCAATAAACCTCGGCGATAGCTTTCCTCGCTTCTTGAGACACGACCCTCCCTCTTAGGCATCACCTTGAGAAGGCGTGATCCTGACCTCGATCCTAAGGGTCGGCGTCGCACATACGACATAGCTCTTACGCCGGCTCGGCGAGTGAGAAGGCATTTGTCCATCAAGCTCACCTTCTTGGAGGTGTCTCCTAATCCCGGATCGAGGACTAGTGATGGAGCTCTCTCCCACCTCGGTCCAAGATAACGGTGATCTACATGGCCTCCCATACAATGCCTCATACGGTGCCATCTGTATACTCGCCTGGTAATTATTGTTGTAGGCGAATTCCACTAAAGGCAAGTGCTCTTCCCAGCTACCCTTATGATCCAAGACGCATGCTCGTAGCATGTCCTCTAACACCTGTATAGTCCTCTCGGACCCCAACCATCTCTGTACGTGGGTGGAAGAAGTTATACTCATGGTCGTAGGTGTGCCCATAGCCTTTTAGGAAACTCTTCCAAAAGTGCGCGCACGTAAACAGGTCCCTATCCGACACTATGGATGCGGTACTTTCAGTAATGGGACTATCTCTCGAATACTCTGAAATTTGCCAGAATCTCAATAGGAAGGTGTCCAGCACGGCTAGAAAATGTGCCGACCATTGGCTGGTCCCTATCTTATACCGCATCATGTCTGCAAATTTGTCCATGAAAGTGGGTCACAAAATCCATCGTGGCGTGCTCCCACTTCCGCTCGGCTACCTCCAGTAGGTGAAGCGGCCTTGTTGGCCCGGTGCTCGGCCTTTGCACGTTGACCATTGAGACATCGTTGAGCAAAGTCCCTTACGATGTCTCTTCATCCCATCGGTGAATGCGCGGCGAAGATCTGGTACATCTTAAATTGCCACTGGATGCAATGCAAATCGAGAGCAGTGAAACTCCCTGAGAATCTCCTCTCTCAAATCGGTCGAATGAGGAACCACTAACCATCCTCTATACCGAAGACTACCATCTGAGTGGACGGTCCAACCCCCCTTACCCATACCTGACTGTACCCGGTCCCTGATGGACACTATCTCTGCGTCCTGCCACTAGGACTCAAGCACTGTAAGCAGAGGCGGTGTACTAAACTCCCGGCGTACCCTAAGTATACTCGTATCTTGCTTGTATCCCACAGTCTCGAGCATCGCCACTCCCCGAGGAGCTATACTGCCAATGCTTCCGTGACTTGAGCTAATTCCTCAGCCATCACATTTGCCTTACCGGGATATGACAATAAAAAGTGAAGTCATAATCCTCTAGGAACTCCATCCATCTGCGTTGCCTCGTATTGAGGTCCGTGCGTGAAAATATACTTGGACTTTTGTGAGTGCAGGTACACCTCGAACTCCTCTCCATATAAGTAGTGGGCGCCAAATCTTCAAGGCGAGACTACGGCCGTAACTCCATGTCGTGTGGGGGTAGTGCACTTATGATTCTTATTTGATGGGAACCGTGGCTACTACCCTCCCCGGCGCATCGAGACACATCCAGTCAGGCCCTCGAGGCATCACAATACCTTGTGTACCTGTCCTATGCAGGACAATCAAGATAGGAGCTAAAGTAAAGTCTCCTCTTGACTCCTGGAATGCCTCCCACATCAGTCGTAATCAAACTTGACCTCCTTAGGGTCAACCTTGTCATATGTCTTTGCTATCAGGAGAAATCCTGTTGAATTTCTGTAATACCCGACCAATCTAAAGTAAGCTGCGTATCTCGAAGGCTGACTTGGTCTCTCCCAACCCATCGGCCTCAACCTTCTGCCGGGTCCACTAACACGCGTCGCCGACACCACGTGTCCCAATCTCACCTCATTAAGCCCAAAGCTAGTACTTGCGAGACTTATCTGACTGATGGTCTCTCCTGATTGTAAAACAATCCTCAAGTGATACTCGTACTCTACTCTATTTGAAGGGTAGATCAAAATGTCATCCACGAAGACTCGACAAGTGATCTAGATAGGGTTGGAATACCCTATGCATGGGATCCATGTGAATCTTTCTTTGGCACATTCGTGGTCAAAGGGCATCCTTTATGGCTTCAAGTGCCATACTTCACATTAATCACTACTTATTTGTCTTAGGGATATCTTGTCTCCTAACCCTCGGTGATGGTAACCGTGCGAAAGGTCTATCTTAAGTAGACTCGCGCTCTTCTCAAGTTGATCAAACAAATCGTCAATCCTCGTGTGGTGGAGTTCTTGATCGTAACCACATTCCGTGCTGTGGTCGATGCACGGTCAGAGGGTCTTGTCCTTCTTCTTATAAATAGAGCGGACGCCCCATGGTGGGAGTGCTTTCGGTCTAATGAACCCCTTGTCCAATAACTCCTATAGCTGAACTCTGAGTTCCTGCAACTCAACTGGTGCCATCCTATGCGGAGTCATAGAGATGGAAGGTGAAATACAGGGGTGTGTTCGATCTAGAGTCATAACCCTTTGTGGAGGTAGTCAGGGTGGCTCGTATGGAAAAACATCCACATACTACTTCTCGAGGGTAGATCTAAAGTGGTCTCTCCTCGTCCTCTAGAATTAGACTCGGTAGCCAGCAGCTAAGCGTCCACTGACACACGGACTCATTATCTTTGTATGGGGCCAGTATCATGCTTGTCCCCACTGAAATACTGCCTTGAGTGTAGTCTTACTTTGTAGGCGGTAACCCTCCTACGCTCACAATCGATGCTGACCACATGGTATCAGTAATCCATCGAGGATGACATCGGAACTACGACATGTCCATGATCCTCGGGTCCACTTTGTGAGGTAGAGTCCCGAGATCTCAATTCTGACTTAGACATATCATCCCTTAGTCTCGCTCTGGTCCTGGGAGAACTCACATACAAAGGCTCCTCTAAGGTCTCAACCTCTAAAAGCCCAACTCTCTCTATGGTCGGAATAGGTCCCTAACCATGGAGTCCATATCCTGTAGGCGAAGTCCTACTATCCTGGCCCGAATGGACAACTTCAGTCCATTCTCAAATCTCTTAACCTTGGCCATGTCGGTGGCCGCGTAATCATCAGCAAATCGGGTTAACTCTGTGAATCTAGCCACGTAGTCCATCACAGTCGTCGCCCCCTGTTTCAGCTCTAGGAACTCCTAAGCCTTGGCATGCCTTGCAGTATCTGGAAAATACTCACCCATGATCGGCTCACCGGAACTGCGCCCGTATGGGTTGCCCTCTGATCCACAGAGGTCTTAATGCAGTCCACCAGCAGAGACTCACCCTCTGATTTGGAGCAGCGGTGCTTTGATCTGATCGCGTCGAGGTAATTTCCATGGCCTCTAACACTTTCTCAATGCACGCAGACAATGGTCTGCCACCCTTGGATCTCCTCCCCTATGAATGTCGGAGAGTTATGCGCCTAAACCTCGGAGGTTACTAGGACCTCCACGACTTCACTTTGCTATACCGGCTTGTACGATAGCGTATACAATTCCTCTGACC
This sequence comes from Tetrastigma voinierianum, assembly GCA_016808115.1. Lineage (NCBI taxonomy): Eukaryota > Viridiplantae > Streptophyta > Magnoliopsida > Vitales > Vitaceae > Tetrastigma > Tetrastigma voinierianum. Next base: position 71,592 of record JAEQBH010002005.1, on the reverse strand, counting down.
TCAACAAGGCCTGCTGATCAAATACTGGTGGTGCCTGACCAGTACCTCGTGGACGCCCTCTACGTCCTCGTCCTCGACTAGCCATCTACACATGTCGAATGGCAACCAGATTCATTTAATTTTCATTTAAGTCTAACTAGCAATGCACATGCCAATTACTAATAGACTTGACAACCATGAACTAACCCGTTCATTTCCTAAGTGGAGCTAACTTCCAACTACTCAATTCATTTATTTCAATAAAATTATAAGCTTTCATGTTCATTTCATTTCCAAATCCCTAAGGTCATAGTTCCTAACCTTAGCATTTACCCTTTTCCTATACGCATTACATCATGCATATAATTTCTGTAACAACTTAGTACAATCATAATTCCCACCTCCATCACCCAGTGTATATGTCCTTTCATGCAATTTGAAACACAAAATCACGCCCAATCAAAACATGCAACATTAATGACGTATCCCGAGGGTGTAAATACGACTATCGAGACACTATTCATACTCGGAGATATACGTTAATATTCTAATGTCCCCACATTTAAATGCAATCGAGACAATTTATTTCACATCTCTAGTAATTTTATTCACAAAATTTTATTTTCGAAAATTCCAGTTTTCCAAAATTTTTTCCTATTTTGTTTGATTTTATTATTTTTTTTTTCAAAAAAAAAAAAATCCGAAATTTTTGATTGTTCACAGTCACTGTTCACAGTTACTGTTCATCGTTACTGTTCACCTAGTTGCAATACAATTTTTTTTTCCTATTGCAATACACTTCCAGCCTACTGCAATACACCTCCTGGTCACAATACAGTGAGTGTATTGCAATACAAATCTATGACCCCGACTCCCTTTGTCCTGATACACCTCAATCTTGCAATACAATTTCCACTACTTATTAAGCCCCTGTATTTACCCAATACAGTTTATCTCAAAATGACCAAAATTTGCTGTCTAATACAATGGTGTATTGCAATACAAAATTTCATTGACCTTCTCTTGCAATACAATAATTGTATTGCGTACAATTTTCAAGCAACTTGACTTGCCTCCACGTCACCCGATACAGTAGTTTGTATTGTGACACAAAATCAAGCCATTCTAACCCCTCTCACAATACAATTTGGGCAGTAGCCCAACCGATTCTGCTGCTCCAAAAATTTTTTTTTTTGTTTTTTTTTTCAATTATTTCCAGCTATTGGAAAATGTCCCAAAAATTATATTCATCCTTTTTTTTCTCCAATACACCCCAAATAAATTTATGAAAATTTATTTTCTTCATTTTTCTTTAACTTTACACACTGTAAAACTTTTAGAAAAATATTTCTTCTCATCATATAATTTTTTTTTCCACATTTCCGATAACTGGAAAACACTAAAATTATATACCTTTTTTTTTCTCATTTTTCAGATTACTCTAATAAATTTATAAAAATTTATTTTATTCAATTTTCTTCAGTTTTACACTTTGTAAAACCTTAAAAATTAATTTTCTTCACCTCTAAACCAAATAAATTTATAAAATTTATTTTCATTTCTTCTCTTTGTTCGATTTTTACCTTGTAAAAACTCCCAAACATTTTCCAACATACTAACTGCTAATCACTAAGCACCAAATTTATACAACATATAACAATTCATGTTATAATCATCATTCACACAACAATCAACAAATTCATCAAATCACACAAAACACACCAAACACATGCATGCAGTGTCTAGTTTTGTCCGTGATTTTCTGAGTAATCTCATACCTAAACAACATCGAGCCACACACCTAGTGGTGATGGATGCAAACCAGGCTCCTAGGTATTCATTATACCTAAGCTCTACGTGCAAACTGTGACGCCCCAAATCCCGGGGGTCCGTTGACTATCCGTCAACCCACGGAAACTCATGAATGTCGGGTGACCCGCCATCTTTTCACGAAAATCGGGCAGAGTCTCATTTGTACGGGGAGCTCTACCCAAATACATCACCTGTCCCAATCAACATTCACATGAGTAAAAACGGCCTCTTGGGCCCATAAACCAATACTCATCACAATATATATGTATCCAACTATATCCAATAGTTTCAAGAGTTAATAAATGACTCTTATACAACATATATTAAAATTCTAAAATTCTAATACATGTATACATCACAAAACCAAAGCCACAATCCGGCTTTCTTCTAAAGCGACCTCTATGACGAGCCGTCTCCTCGTGCGCTCCCTGTACCTGAAAAATATGTTCCCTCGACAGGGTGAGCTAATGCTCAGTAGTGGAATCATCCTAAATGGGCTAATCTCACCTAAGTGCATATCTTGATGCTCCAAGTAAACACACATTCAAGTAAAATGCATGATCCTACTTGAATGTTTTGAAACAACTCATACCCAGAGTCCTCATGAGCTCCCTCTGCCTTGCCTAAGCCACGTGAGAAACGTTATTTTCAACAAAGATATTTGTTTTTGTTGTGGACCACCCTCTCAGATATAATTAGTGGTGTCTCCATTGTTATATTTAATGGACTACCCTCAGAGATATATCAATTGGGCGACCTTTCAGGCGATTGATATTTATATATGGACTACCCTCCGATATTATAATGGACACACTCCGATAATTTTATTTATTAGTCAACCATCCGAAATCTATTCTCTCGAGAATCACCTCATGCACTCACTCCTATTGTTCTAGGGTGCCCCAGTGCATATGAAATGCATGATGCTAATTCCATTACAATTCTATAACACATGCAAATATATATAATCATGCATATGTTCACATAATTTAAATCACACAAACATGTTATGTAATTTCACATTTCATTACACCAAGTGCTCACTTGGAAATTTAATCATCAAACAAGCAATTTGATTTGAATTACTCAACCAAGCACATTTTCACAAAAATATTTTGTGAACACTATTCCTATGAACAGTGAAACCCTCGGTTTATTGTTCCCGACAAATCACCAATCATCGGTTCACTTTGCGGGCAGATTTCATGGTCATTTAGGCCTCATCTGAGCAAATACGCCGATTTATTTCACAATTTACACAATTAACCACCCAAACGGCGAAGTAAAGCGATACGGGTATGCGTAGGTCTCAAAATCCTAACACTTCGGTTCCAAGATTTGGAACCGATCAAACGACCGTTCAAGGCCTCAAACCAACCGAAACATTATATAGCACTTAAACAAAGTGTAAAAACTGAGTAGGATGAAACCCCTACCTCACGGAGTTTGTCTAAAACTCCAAAAACTGGTGTCCACGCGTAGGTCTCTACGTGGCTAGACGGCTTTCCTTCTCGCTCGAAGACCCAGACGGTCGGATCTCTCTGATCCCTAGAGAGAAGGTGGACGTTCTCTCACTAAAAAAAACAATTCTGAAGCTCACTGTATCTCCTCCCCCCTTTCACGTTTTCTTTCCCTTTTTCAAATGTAGGAGACGGCAGTATTGCTCTTTTGTCTTTTTCTAACTTAAAGCGATTCAAATGGCGCTTTATATCATTGCTGATTTGACACTCACGCCTATCTCGGCGGTCCATTTTCATCATTTCTCTACTCATGCACTTACGGCACATGAGTACATGTTATATGTGATTTCGTCGCATCAAATGTAGTCTTCAGTAAATTCGTCACCGACAAGCGTGTCAACTCGGTGTCTCGGTCGACGAAATTCGGCGTGCTGGCTAGATTTCACGAGGCGGTCCAGCGGTGAAATCCATTTCGTCATCACAGATTCGGAGAAAATTTCGATTTTTATAGAAATTATAATTTTGTAACGAAATTCACACGATTTTACCACTTTTGAAGTGGAATTTCTCGGGTCATTACAATTCTACTTTCGGAAAATGTATTAATGAAGATCACCCCTCTGTACAGTATAGCATGAGCTTATATATTGCCCAGTCATGAGAAATTACAAAAATATATTAACTACCTACTATTACATTAAGGGCAATTTAGGAAAATCACAAAAGTTGGTTCAACAAAAGTCAAACTGAGGACAAAAAGTGGAACAAATTCGCAGCAATGCGATTCGCAGCCCTGCGAAACCTTTTGCTCATTACGCTCCTCTCTTCTTCTAGTATCTAATTGCATATCTGAATTCAACTTGACTTCTTTGTGCTAGAGTCGTCTTAATCAAATTGGCATGAAATGCTTGTGAAAACTACAAAATTTGCCACAAAATGTGATTAGTAGTAAAGTTAGGACCTTAAGGTGTCAACCGGGTTAATTGGGGCGATTACTACACAAAAAGTGCTCAAAACCTTTGTTAATAAGTGTGTAAAATAGCACTATTTGGGTAGCAATAAGTTAGGATAGGTTCCTAACCTTGATTTCTTGAAGACTTCAACCAAGCTTCCATTTTTCTTCCCTTTCTTCTTTTCTTCCTTCTCTTTACATGAACTAGTAGAACCCTATCCAAATAGAGAGAAAGAGTAAACCATAATGGATTTCTCTCCCCAAACCGCATGCCTTAGAGCTCAAAGCCAACAAATGGGGACTTTTCCCCCATACATGTCTAAGATTCATAATGTGTTTTATATTTCGACCTTGAGGAAATATGTTTTCGATGCTTCTCATGTTGTGGAAGTGGAGCTGTTAGACAGATTTATGAGGACTTGACCTATGAAGAGGTGTCGGATTTCAAGTGTGGATGTGATGAATAAGGTTCTCTGACGTCTTTGTTGTCGAGTTGGTAAAGTCACATGGAGGGAATCATAGTATCCTAGAGGCCACTTGGGAGTTAGAAGAAGAGATGAGAGAAAAGCATCCTCAATTATTTCAAGACTCTGGTAAGTCAAGTTTAGAGGACTAAACTTTTATAAAGGAGGAGAGAATGTAACACCCAGGAATTTGTATAGGTATAAGATAAGGAAAATAATATTGACAAGAATTTGTATAGGTATAAGTTACGGAAAATAATAATGACATAAATTTTTATAGGCATACGTTAGGAAAATAATAATGATAATTGAATTAGACGTTATGGAAATAATGATAATTCAATTAGACGTTATGAAAATAATAATGGTAATAATTAGTTAATTTCCTTAATGAAAGGACGTTATGAAAGTAATAATGGTAATTCAATTAGTAATTAATTAATTAATTTAATCAAAGAGGGGTAAAAAGGTAATTTTCCTAATAGATACCCTAGTATAAATTGGAATAAGAGAAGGAAATCCTTTCTATTATTCTTTGAGTTTCTCTCTGGCTGGTAGAATTCCAGAGGACGTACGGCTTTGGGATCTAGGGTTTGAAGAACAAATTTCTCTAGGTAAGATCTTCCTCATTTTATTTTTCTAGATTTATTTGATGTAGATTCTTTAATTTTCTTTCAGTTTAGATCAACCCTGAAGAAGTCAGATTTAGATTACACTTTCGTTCTTTAGAAATAAAATAAGGATTTATGGTGTCATATTGAATTACTTTGAGTATGAGAATGAAAAAGTATTTAAGGATAAATTTTGAAAGAAAATAATGATAAACAAATAGGATAAATTTGAAAAGGCTGAATTATGTATAAATATTTGTATTTGATAAGTATTTAAAGATATATGTATTTTGGCAAGTAAATATTTTATTAAGGATTGAGATTTTATTAGATAAGGAATATGATTAGAATAATTATTTAGCAATTATAGGAAATAAGATCAGTTAATAATACTTGTTGTCAAGTATGATAATTGTTAGGTAAAAGGCTAGCATATGTGTGTGTAATAATATAATTTGTAAAATAGTATTAATATTATTTCTTTCTAGTAAAGATTTGGATTCGGATTAAGAGCATAAAAATAAATAAATTATTAAAATAAGATCCGAAAGGAATATAAGGTTTTATAAAATTGTAAACACCTAATTCAAATAGTTATCATTTGAACCGTTGTCCAATATGTTTAGGTGAACAAAAATAATATAATTGTTAAGAATATCAAATTAGGAAAGTTTTAAGAATAAATAAGTAATGATGATAGTCTCTTCCTTATTATTTAAGGAGAAATATTTCATTAAGGTGGAATTCTTCGGATTAGCTATTTCAAAGCTTTTGAGTACTCCTTTGAAGTAAGGGATTCTAATACAGCTTTTCAAAAAATTATTATTTTTATATATATGTACGTGTAATGGATATTAATGCAGATTTTTATAAAGAAAATTGTTTGTGTTTACTTCATTTGAGGATGAAAATTGTTTTAACTGAATTATATATAATCTTGGTTAATGAAAAGTTTTACTTGTTTTATTTATTTGATTATCCATGGATCAAAAAAGTAGTTTTATATGTGTACTTTTGAGATTTGTTTGTTTCTGAGAAGAAAATGTGGAGATATGATGTTTTGTAATTTTAACTTTTGAATGAAATATTTGATACAGTTGGTTATTTTTGTCAGGGAATAATAATTGACACTATTCGGCCCTTGTCGACCGGGATATAATAGTTAGCCTTTACATTGTTCCTGTGATGGGGAAAGTAATTGGTTTGAACCTGACCTCTGGGGTTTGGTTAGATGTTACTAATCTTAGTAGTGTTTAGTTTGTCCACCTTAAAAGACAATTTCTTTGGCTAGCCACCCATTTGAAAAGTCCACATAGCCCAGGCACCATTTGATATTTGATGATCGAGAAAAATATATTTGAAATATATTTGATTTTGGATTTGATATGAAATTGTTTGGATCATATTTGATATGGCCAGGTTGAAATGGATGTGAGAATGTTTTGAAGTATATTTGTTAATGTTCCAACTTATTTTGAATCGAGTTTTAATGAAAAACATCTCCTATTTGTTATATGATTGAAAACTTTTTGATTCATGAAAATATATTAGTATTTCTTATTGGGCTTTGAGCTCCTGCTATTAACTTAAAATTTTCAGGTACACCCTTAGTTGGCGAGAGGTGGCCGGTTAGGGCCCAGGAAATGATTTTATTAGAATATTTGTTAAAAAACTTCTCTTAGGACATTGTTTAGATGTTAAAGTTTAGTTCTATTTGGAATATTTGAGTTTGAAGTTATTTGGATAAGTATACTTGGGTTGATGTATTGGTTTCTTAAAGTTGATATTTGAGGATTTAGAAAGTTGCGCATTTACTCTGAACAGGTGATCGGTAATTGGACAAAAATCCAGTTACAAGGAAGGTTAGTGTCGTTTCACACTTCAAACCTTCGGGCTGAAGGCTTGAGGATGTGAATTGACAGTCATGCCCCTAGGGTGGGTTTCGGGGCGTGACAGAGTGGTATCAGAGCTATAGGTTTATGATCTTAATGGGAACTTATTTAAGTTTGTCTATGGGGATAGTTGAGTGATGTGTTAGTTGATAGTTCATATCTGTTTGTGTATTTTTAGCATTCTTTACAAATGTATATTAGATAATTGATTTCTTGGTGACTAGTTCTGATTCACACACTCTTTGCCTACGCTGTTGTTTGTTGGTTTAGTGAATATACTTTTATCAATATGAACTGGGATTTGAATTTGTCACTTCTTTGGGACATGTCATTATGGAAAATATGGTGGTTTGAAGTTATATTATGACGATTGATAAGAAGGATATTGAATTGACTTAATACTCCTTAAACATTAAGGTTTTTGTTTGATTTTGAGGATGAATTAAGGAGCTTACTACCTTTTAATTGTTGATTGTTTTGGGAAAATATTGTCTTTCCATATTCTTAGTTATCTTGAGTTTAGTTGAAGGAAACATATGGATAAATTGTTACGCATAAGCTAAGTCTTGCAAGGTAGTTATTTGCTTAGAAATGTTGTTAAGTCTTTTAGAGTCGATGTAATTAGTGATGAAAACAATTTGAAATTTGAAAGGATATGATATTGTTATTAAAGTTTGAAGTTTCTTGGGATTTATTGATTACTACAAATAAATTATTAAGAGATCTCTAAGATTATCTTATATTTTCAGGCTGACATAGAAAGAAGTTAAGTTTGATTGGTCTTATAACTATGATGATAGCTTCATAGAGTTGAAGAAGCGAATTGGTAGTAGCTCTTATTTTGATTATTTCATTGGGTTTGCAAAGATTTGTTTTGCATAATTACTTTCATTAGGATTTATGTTGTGTTCTTATGCAACATGGAAAAATTGATATATACTTATAGACATTTGAAATTATAAGATAGAGAAAACTACCTTGTTATAATTTGAAGTTAGGTAAAATGATTTTTGCACTTAAGATATGAAAACATTTTTTTTATTATGATCTACTCATAGTTTATGAGAGTTTGAAGTCTTTATCTTCTTAAAATGATTTTTAAGAAAGAAATAGAAGATATTGATACAATTACTTAAGGATTTTGATGACATTATTCAGTACTAATAAAACTAGGGGTGCTAATGATGCGTCGGAGTTCGAGTTCGGCTAGCTCGACTTCGAACTCAGCTTCGAATCAGAGCTCATTTCGAGCTCAGCTTCAGCGAGCTTGAAAAATGAAGCTCGTCCAGACGCCAGCGCCAAAACTTCAGGCTGGCTCGAGCTCGGAACTTCGAGACAGGCTCGAACTTCGAAATTGAACTGACTCGAAGCTTGAATTTGAATTGAACACGACTTCGATATTGGACCATGTCATTTTCAAAGCGAGGTCTCCCTAGTTGTTAATTATTATCATATAAAACAAGGAATATGAATAATGGGGAAACAAACTACGGTGAGTCCAAAAACACAAAAATTAAGATTAACGATCACTACAACATCATAAACTTTAGTTTTAAACGATCCACATGGTATCATTAAACAAATACATGAAAGCATATTCTTGGGATCTGACTTCAAATAATCCCGATGGCCTATGATAGGTGCTAGGTTTCAAGGGCTACAGCCAGTCATGAAATGTGATATAACCTCCGTCCAAACTAAATAGCGATACAACCAAAAGCCCATCAAACATCTTCCACAAACACCTACAAAAAACATAACGGTTTGTTATTAATAATATTTAACTACGTAAAAAAACATCAAGTAATAAATAAAGTGAAGTAAAAAATATATTTCGGAAATTTTAATTTCATAATCAAAAACCTATTGGTGTCGGTTGTCGATTCCTTTGGAGGTATTGGGAATTGGGATAAGAATTTCTTTAGGCTGATCTTCATCTTTGTTCTACAATAATATCAAAATGTAAGTATTTATACATTTAAAAAAAAAGTAAACTAAAATAATTAACAAGTAGTTCTTACCTTGTTCTTTCTTTTCACTCCATGGAGGGATCTACACCAATCACCTGTGCATATCAACATTTTACTTGTTTAGAACAAGTGAAGACACATGGGGATCATTACACGACCTCCCAGGCCTTAAGTTGCCTCGAAGCCACAGTGGTGATTGGGCATTAAAACATTTCTTTATGACTTAGACAAAATACGAAACTTCATAGATTTTCCTTCCACAAGCCAAGGCATCAATTATATTGAGAAATGAAAATCAAGATACACATCAAGTTCGATTTCACGGAGTTCCCAAAACTTCTTGCCGTAACCACTTGCAAAAGTTCTAACAAACTACTTGATGTACTTCCTTCTTCATGAGCATTGAAGCAGTTCACATTCCGCACTTTCTTCAGTGAAGAAAATGCATTCTCACATATTCATCATAAAAGTTGATACATGACATCTCTAACTTTACTAATGTTCTCAGGAGCTACTTGCGAAGAAAACATTTTGGGAATGTAATATCTAGAGCCCTCATTTTCAATCTAGGTCCCGACAGCTCCCTGTGCCATTAGCATATTGCATTCACCCCAATACTTGTCAAACCTTTGTTTCATGTTTTGAACCATACTCTAACAAATCATCGGAGACTTGAATTTTTATCCAACAACACTTTAATCTATGCACCTCACTAGAAACAAGTTAGAAGTTGGATATTGAGCACGATATAATATTAATGTGTCTTTAAAAACTTTTAAGACTTGAAGCAATTTCTCAATCTTTTCCCACTCATCATCATTAGGACAACAACCATAATTACTGATCATGTAAAAGCATATCTAGGAAATACCTTTCTAAACATTAGCACAATCCAACATGTCATAAGTTGAATTCAGCAGTCTTACACATTGAAGGACTAATTTTTCGCTCTTGCGTTGTATTGGCTGTGATTTACCAAACCGTTTAGTCGTGCCTCACTTAGATTCAATAAGTCCAGTTTCATGGACTTTTGTGATGCTCTTCGCGGGCCAAGACCATGTTGAACCATTATATTGAAGTTATGTGCACAACAACGAACATGAAATAACCTTCCATTGCATAGAAGCCTTTCATTAGATGCAAAATTATCCTTTAGTATCTGAATACAAGAATCATTTGCACTTGCATTGTCAACTGAAATTGTGAAAACCTAAGAAATTATTGATTAGTTCTGGAAATCACAACTAAAAAAAATACTAATATAAGTATAGCAAAAATATAAGCACACTTACTTTATTCTCAATTTCCCGCTCCCTTAAACATGTTAGATGCAATCGGCTATGTTGCGCGCAACTACGTGGAGGAGGTAAGTGGACAAAGGTTGAGCACTCGCTTACGAAGCTTCCAATCAAGATCCTGAGTAATTTGTTAAAACCATATATTCGATCCTTTGTGGCCACATTCGCTACAAATACGTAGTGAACTAATTCGATCCACCATTTTCTTGATACTTTTAGCTTCTTCTTCTCAAAATCGTAGACTTTGAAGGAGTCTATTCTTATAGTGTGACGAGACACACTAGTCCCTTCGTAATTATTCCCTGCTTCATCATCAAGTTAAATCCTTCCTCTTCTCTGACTAGTGAAAGGATGCTCATACATCGTGAGCGATGTGATATCCCCTCTCTCATCTTTAACATGTCAAATTTACCATTATGCAAAGCACTAACAAATCGGATTGGTTTGTGCAGATGCGAATCGGATGGTAAAAAATTAATCATTTGTTGTTGCTTGAAGTGTAATGCCTTTTGAACAAGTGTCTAAATGTCGATTCCGAATGAGTAGTGCTTTAGTTGCCAAGATAAGAAAGGAGATTTCACGGTGTTTACACCTTACTTTCCATTTCCCTTTTATCATTTCGGGTTCAAGAAAATCATCCCGAGCTTTTGATCTTCTTGGTCTCTTAAAATGTTGGAAAGGGTTTTCAACCTCAGCTTCTTTCGATGTAGTGATAGGAGAGGGTTCGGTAGTTTCCAAATTAACATCTTCACTTTCATTAAGTTCATCGATTCCTTAGCTCTCATCCTCAATATTCACATAAAACTCCTCTGCTGCCCGGAAGTGTCCATGGGTGTTGAAGATGTTTGTGGTCACTAGAACTTAGACGTGCAGAAATACATATGATAAACTCCACTAGTCATTATAACAACATAGTATAGACAAAGAACAAAACATATATGTAATGGCTAAAAGTTGAAGAGAAATGCTAAAGAGCCTAATGTTACAAACCTTCTCACGCTTGCCAGTGATAATGTTAGAAGGGATGGGGAACTTCTCCGCCTCCACGAACCGGGATCGAACCTTGAGAAGAGTAGTTTACAAAATAAATAAAATTAAGAAATAAAGAGCCCTCTCATCAGAAAGTAATCCACAGTAAACAGTAAAAAACTTGCACGTTGATGGCCTAATGCATGCTCATTTTGCTGCATCGATGTTTTTTTTTTTGGATAATTAAATTTATTTCCAAGGGCAATGCCCTGGTAATCGAAGTCAACGAGGTTCAAGAGAAGCGAAAAACGGACTGACACCTCCCTATAGGCATAGGAAGCGGCATCGACCCGGATAAAATCAACATTTTAGCAGAGCAAACCCGGCCAAAAAGTAAAGCCCGCTGTTGGGCGCCATGAGTAAAACGACCAAACCAAGCGAGCAGGCCCGACTTACCCGAGCCTACCAGTTAAAAGCAGAGTACACCCGTAGGAGAAAGCAAAGCCAGCGCAGCATCTCGGGCTCAGGCAATAAGGATACCGATAAATAATCCACAGTAGACGCAAGCAACAACCAACGAGGAAATCCACCTGATTCACACCAGGCCACAATCGACCAAGCGAGAGTGCGCCTGAGGAACACCTCACATTGTCTTGGTCCTCACGGGAGCCACTCTCGGACCAGTCTGCGTGAGAAAACCCCTTGAGCAACCGGCCCGGCCAGGCAACCAATTCTATCAAATGGGACATCTGAAGCCAGAGATCATCATTCGCCCATCTTAGAATCGGACTAACCAAAATGGCCACAAAACCATCCGTGGACCAACTCTTAGTATCGCTGTCTCCGGCGCATACCGACTTGTCGTCGACGAGGTAGTCCTTCATGCGACCACCGTTGATGCCATAACACACACACCATCTTGGATCCCGGACCACGAATTTCGGTCCAATGTGACTAACCTTATATTCCCGTACCCAGGCGTTGATTTTAAAACGTCATCGTGCTGAGCATGTATTCCCCAATCAGGCCAGTAGGACCATGCCGGACAAACGAGCGACGATTTCGGCATGGGTGTCCAGTTTGACGGCCACCCCATGACTCCCGTATCAGAATAGCCCTTACTTCCCCGGCCGGAAGGACCAAATCGAGAACAATCCATTGTTCTTCCCATAGCCCACCTTAACGAGGACCGAACGGTCGGAGGCGGTGGTACCTCCATCCCATCCCAGATCCTCGGATCTAATGGGCTGAGCACGGCGACAAGAACCTTGAGGGATCGGGGACCCATAACGAGTCCACTGACTATGCAGTGTTTAGCCGACAAGTAAATGCTTTATGCGTTTTGTTTTGTTGCTGAAAATCTCACTTGTCAAACCAAGACATCAGATCTAAGAAAGAGTAAAGCAAAGACTAACCTGTAAGGAGGAAATCAGATAGGGTTTCTTCTGCTTGCTGCTTGCTGTGTGAACTGTGACCTCGACGGCTGTGTGACAAACAAGGGAAATCATGTAGGGTTTCTTTTGCTCATATCATATGAGAGCATAACTCTTCCCTATGTTTTCTTAAAATTACAAGGAACCATCCCCCCAATTTTTTCAAAATTCCTAATCTTGAATTGAGTCAGTCAGTAGGAGATTCCAAGTTATTAGCCCGATTAAGGTGGGTTAGGCTTAGAAGCAGGTTGAGGCTTCTCTAACCATATTCTCTTAAATCTTTTTTTAAGAAAATTAATTATTTTTAAAATAAATATATTTATAACTAAATAAATAATGAAAATTTATGATTTTTTAAGAATACAAATTAGAGATATATTATTTATAACATCCCCTAAAGTAAAGATATCAAATATAAAAAGAAAACTTTTAAAATTTTATATACAAAATATTTTCGAGTTTCTCGCGAGCTTTTTGAGTCAAGTTACGAGTTGCTCGACTCGACTCGACTCGTTAACATTTGGAGTCGAGCTAGAGCTCGAGTCGAGCTCACTCGGGTTGAGTTTTGACCGAGTTTTGACCGAGTCGAGTTCGAGTAGCTCGCGGGTTGTCTCGTCTCATTAGCACCCCTAAATAAAACAATGAGAATCTTGTGGTTTATGCCTTAAATAGAAAAAAAAAATGATTCCTTGGAAATCATTTAAGGTTATCGCAAATAATTATTGTATGATTTGGGATGTTTACAAGTCTATGTTATACCTTTGGATTTTAGAGTTCTTATGTTGAGCATTATAGTGCAACTAAATTTGTTTGGAGAATTAAGATCTTATAAGGAATCATTTGAAACTAGTTGAACTTTTGGAACAAATGATTGTGTTTAATAAGACAATAAGAACTTGAAATTTGGGATTATACTTAATGTCTTAAATAAGAGAGAGACATAAAGAGACAACTTTTGAAGGAGGTTTATTACTTTAAGCTTACGATCTACCCTAAAAGGATGCAAAAGTATAAATATTTAAGACAGAATTTTGATGGTCATATATGAAGTAAGGTATTACATTAAGGAGATTTTGATAATGTATAAAATATTTGATTCTATGGTATGTAATAAGAATTCTTATTTTACTTTTAGATTGTGACTTGGTCAAAAAAATAAAAATAAAAAATCAAAGTACTAAGTTAGTTTTAATAATAGTTTTCATACTTAAACTAATGACTAATTGAGGAAAGTAATCGCAAGTTGGAAATATTTGTTGAGATATATTGTTTTAGACTTGAAAAGTAATCAGAATGAGTTCTTACCTTTGGTTAGAATTTTCTTGTAGAATAGCAATGAGATTATATCTTCAAAAGGTTTATGGTAGAAGTTTATGATCCCCTATATTAATTTATGATCATATTGGAGAAAAAAATTAACACATGAACTTCTGTAATTGACTACTGAAAGGATAATCCCGATTGAAGAGAATTTGGAAGAAAATCAAGGTACACACAAGTGTTATGTTGATAATCCCAAGCAATATTCGGTATTTGAATTTGGTGATTGTGTTATCTTAAAGTTGCTTATTGAGTTGAATTGAGATATTTGGAAGTTTGAAAATCTGTTGAGAAAAGGAAAACTCAGTCCTTGATTTGTGGGCATGTTTGAAATATTAGAGAGAGTAGGTACCTTAGCATATAAAGTAGCCTTTCCCCCATACTTGTCTAAGATTCATAATGTGTTTTATATTTCGACCTTGAGGAAATATGTTTTCGATGCTTCTCATGTTGTGGAGTTGCAGCCTATTTAGTTTTATGAGGACTTGACCTGAAGGGTGTTACTAGTGTGGATGTGATGAATAGGTTCTCGACATCTTGTTGTCAAGTTGGTAAAAAGTCCTATGGAGGAATCATAGTATCAGAGAGGCCACTTGGGAGTTAGAAGAGAGATATGAGAAAGCATCCTCAATTATTTCAAGACTACAGTAGAATCAGGGTTAGAGGACTAAACTTTTATAAAAGGAGAAGAGAATGTAACACTTAGGGAATTTGTATAGGTATAAGATAGGGAAAATAATAATGACAAGAATTTGTATAGGTATAAGTTACTGAAAATAATAATGACAGGAATTTTTATAGGCATATGTTATGAAAATAATAATGATAATTGAATTAGACGTTATGGAAATAATGATAATTCAATTAGACGTTATGAAAATAATAATGGTAATTCAATTAGTAATTAATTAATTACTTTAATGAAAAGACGTTATGAAAATAATAATGGTAATAATGAATTAATTACCTTAATGAAAGGACGTTATGAAAATAATATGGTAATTCAATTAGTAATTAATTAATTAATTTAATCAAAGAGGGGTAAAAAGGTAATTTCCTGACAGATACTTACTGATATGAGTTAGGACAGAGGAAGGGAAATCCTTTACATTGCTGAGTTTCTCTACAGTTGGTAAATTCCCGGAGGACATCGACTTTGGGATCTAGGTTTGAAGAACAAATTTCTCTAGGTAAGATCTTCCCTCATTTATTTTCTAGATTTATTTGATGTAGATTCTTTAATTTTCTTTTAGTTTGAATATTTGAAGAGAGTCGGATTTAGATTACATTTTCGTTCTTTAGAAATAAAATAAGGATTGGTGGTGTCATATTGAATTAATGAAAAAGTATTTAAGGATAAATTTTGAAAGAAAATAATGATAAACAAATAGGATAAATTTGAAAAGGCTGAATTCTGTATAAATATTTGTATTTGATAAGTATTTAAAGATATATGTATTTTGGCAAGTAAATATTTTATTAGGATTGAGATTTTTAATAGATAAGAATATGATTAGAATAATTATTTAGCAATTATAGGAAATAAAAGATCAGATTAATAATACTTGTTGTCAAATTATGATAATTGTTAGGTAAAAGGCTATATATGTGTATTGTGTAAGAATATAATTTGTAAAATAATTATTAATCTTATTTCTTTCTAGTAAAAGATTTAGTTAGGATTAAGAGCATAAAAATAAATAAATTATTAAATAAGGTCAAGAAAGGAATATGAGTTTTATAAAATTTGTAAAACTACCTAATTCAAATAGTTATCATGTAACACCTGTCCCGAAAGTCTGATGAATGACCTTTGTAAGGGTGTATAAAGTACCAAGTGTCCTGCTTGAAATATTTTGGAGACTAAAATATGAAATGAGAAATTATAGAACCCGGAATTTTGGTAATAAACCAAGGGTGAAATGGTCATTATGCAAATTGATATGGAAATTAGAAACAAATTAGAGATGGGCCATAGTAGAAATTGAATAAGTTACAATTGCAATAATTAAAAGAAGAGGGTTATTTGCAATTAATGGAAAGTTAATTTAACAAAAGGAGAATTAAAAACCAAAATGTCATTTTGGTCTTAAGGTTGCCTAGCAAACCGTAGGAGGAAGAAAGGCAAGAAGAGGAAGAGAAGGAAGAAGGAAGAGGAGAGGTTCAAAATCAGGTATGCCTTTGTCTTAGAATCAAGTGTATTAGATTTCTAGGGCTTGGGTATGGAGATTAGTTCTCCTTTGATCTAGGTTTTGTGCAAAGAGCACATGAAGCCTTTGAATGGTTGGGGTTATGTGAGTAAAACCCCAATTGATGTAAAAGAAACTTGGAATCATCAAATTATATGATGTTTGATAAAGAATTGGTGGACCTTAGGTGATGTTCTTAGTTTTTCACCTAAGGTTTTTTGTATTTGAGGTTCAAAACACCAACTCTGTTGTGGAGTTGTTTTTAAGATAAATTCAAGTTGGTTTGAAGAGTATTATGAATTATAGAAGTTATATGGAGTGAATTGACATCAAAAGTGGGAGAAATAACAAAATCGGGCATTTAGTTGTCTTCTACGGTACAATTGAAGTTACAAGTCTGGCTTTGATTGGTCATTTTTAGCCCGAGTTCACCCGTCTGACTTGAGCTTGTACCGGTACAACTTATTCTGGTTTTGGTTCGAGCAGTTTCGTATTTTGGCCATAACTTCCTCATTTCTTATCGATTTGAGTGATTCAGTGGCTCGTAAAATAGAATTCACGAGAGAGACAAAACTTAAGAAGTAGGAATCGCCAAATTCTGATCCTAAGTGGCCCAAAATTCACTCAAAGTGGGGCCATGTGCAAGAAAAATTCCTGCATCATCTTTGGACATAGAGTAGTCCGGGTTGTTTCGGACGTAACTTGAGTTTTCGATTACTCAGGTGGGTGATTCCAGTTGGAATAGAACCATAGCACCTTAGCTTTAAAATAGTATGAAGGGCGTGACTAAGTCTGGAAGTATGTTAAATTATGCGTTAATTTGTCGTCGTATTCGTTTGGAGTGTAGGTTAAAAGTAAAGTAGGGATAAGTGTGGAAGCGTGTGCTCCAAGTTAAGCAACAAAGGGTGAGTGTTCTAAACTCATTTTCCCAAATACTAGTGTATTATTATTATTATTATTACAAATTGCTTTACCTTTGGTATTTCATGGTTTGAGTTCAAACCATTTCAAGAAGCAATGAGATAAAAAAGCAAGCAAATGGTTTTGTAGGTTAAACCATTTTGAAAAGCAAGCATTGGTTTTAAATTGTAAAACCATAATTAAGCAAGCAAGCAAGTAAGTAAATGGTTTTGAAAAGTTAAACCATTTTTTGAAGCAAGCGAGCAAGCCCAAGCGAATGGTTTTGAATAATTAAACCATTTTTTCAAGCAAGCGAAGCAAGCAAATGGTTTCAAAGTGTAAAACCACAAAATTTTACAAAGAGAGCAAGCCAAGCAATGAAAGTTTGTGAAAAAAGGCCTTCCTAGTTTAAGCAAGCAAGCGGTCGGAGGTATCCCACATACGTGCACGGTGGTGTGGATTTCATACATGCATTGTAGTTTTGCACAGTTGACAAGCTTAGGACATACATCATGCATTTAAAGGAGACCGTGGCACGATACGAGGTATATAAGGTTATGGCTCTAACTAAGTATGGTGATGGCGACACGAGGTCAATTCCACCATATTCATGGGAAAATGAAAAGGTGGCGCGGACAAGGTCCTTCCACCGCACGGTTGAGCACGAGGTTACCGTGTTGTTTGAGGGTATGATAAAGCGAAAATAGGCCTCCATTGGTTGATGTTTTTATAAGCATGATATGCTGTTTTGAAAAATCAACCATTGGTTCGATTAAGCGGGCTTAGGAGAGTTTTAAAGCAATCGGTTGAGCCCAGGCTCCCGTTTAGATTTCAAAACGATCGGTTGAGCCAAGCTCAGTGGGTTTATTTCCAAAGCATGTGGTTGACTCAAGCTCCCATTTTTATGAAAGTTTGAAAAACTTTTTTAAGCAAATGTTTGAAAGGTTTTAAGGAGCTTTTCAAGCACGATAAAGCAATGACGAAAAAGTGAAGTTTTATAAACTTCTAAGCAAGCGAAATAAGAGTTTTGAAGCTTTTAAAAAGAAAAGCAAAATAAGCAAGCAAGCAAAGAAAAGTTTTAGAAAACTTTTAAAAGCGAGCAAAGCAAAGAAAGGCACGGAAAATAATTGTAAAAGAGAGTTTTACATTTTGAGATGTTTTGGAAAACAAAACCTTTTATGAAAGCCTTACACTTTCATTTGAGCTCGTTTAAGCTCATTAGTTTCCATTTAAAAACTATTTTCCGAATGCAGTCACATAAGAAAATTTGGAGCACAATAGGATTAGTCTGACATCGAAGTATAAGTCTTTGTGTATTAATTATATTTTGTAGAACATACTTTGAATATGTATAATGGGACATATGTATGTACATAGTTAGTTGTGAATGTGTTGGTATCTTTAGTTTGCCATGTTTGGATATTTGGATATAGTGTAAATTGGATATTATACGAGTTGGAATTTAGGCTAATAATGCGTGATCATCTTCTTAGAAGTTTTCATTTACTAAGATTTTACCAATCCTAAGTTATAAATAAGCGAAAATTTTTATAGGAGGTTTAAGCAGCCGTCACGGCTTCTCTTCACGGGGATTTCTAGTCGTTAGAGGTAATGGCGGGAATTTGCATTAATTAACTTGGCTGCGCCTATGGCCGGTGAGGTGGAGGTGTGTCAAGGTGGTATCAGAGCAGGTTGTATACCACGACCTAGGGCATGAGGAGAGATGATACCCACCTTGAGTGGTATCGAGCATAAGTTATGGCAACCATGCATGTTCAACCGGTCCACATACATATCAAGTGATTCAAAGTATTAAATGGTTTATTTTGGCAATTACAACTATCGGAAGAGGGGCGTGAGGTCGTCCTAGAGAGAGCTATTCCGGCGGTGTGCGAGAAAATGCTGAAGTACACGAGAGGATTATGAGCACGTGAAGTAGGTTCCACTCTAGCATCTATGAATCAACCTCCGGCGGTCGAATTTGGACCATCTGCTCCACGGGGAAAGGGAGCTCAAATGCGAATTTGTTTACGGGTGGGCAAGTGGCCGCAGTTGCGGATGGTAGCAATGGCGACCGGTAATGGTCGCGACCTCACCGCCACCTAGAGGGGTTAGCTGGAAGAGCTGGGAGGTCGATGAGAGGAAATCTGGCGGCGCCAACCATATGACATGATGGTGATCGAAGCAACTTCAGTTGTAGTTGACCAAGTAAACAAGAATTTATGGAGTTATGGGGTACGCGCGGATGACGAGGGTCTTGTTTTCCGGTTTTTCGATGGAAGGCAGGGGCTAAGGTGGTGGGATGCCGTAGAAAGAAGGTATCTGATGGGTGTATAGGGCCCAATTTCAACGAGAATTCAGCGACCGATTCTTTCCTCAAGTCACAAGGATTCAAAATTGAGAGTTCTTCGGTGAAACGAGAAGAACATCCGATGTCAGAAATTGAAGAGTTACCGAACTGTTAAGTTGGTTCCATACGATCAAGCGGATGAAGTCACGAAATGCAAGAGGTTTGCTCGGGACCTTCTGACAGATCGAGTGCATTTATCGGTGGTCCCTTGGAATAGATTGGGGACTTGAGATTGAGGCCGCTCTGAGAGTTGAGCAAAGCACTACAGCTATGTATCAGAGTAGATAGGAAAGTAAGAGTAAGAGGAGTGCACCAGGCACGTCCCAACAAAAACTTCGGAGACGGTATAGCGAAGAAGAACAGGGCAAAGGTTACGGAGGCGAGGTGCGGAGTCGAGAGCTATCTCTAGTCGAGGATGAGTGGGGCCCCGGTTCTTGCGAGTGGCACAGTATTCCTCCGGTGTCATATGTGAAGCGACACACCATGGAGTCTGGGAAGTGGTGGTGTTTCCCTTTGTGGCCAAAGGCCATTTATTAGGGGTATCCTCGGTGATTGGTGCGGGGTATGGGTGGCAGTCTAGCTACGGTACGGAGATGAGCACCTGAAGTCGGCGGAAGAGGCTTCCCGGGGCGGAGGGCCCGACCACGGCCCTTGGTAGAGGTGGCGTGGTGGTAGGCGATTGCGGGGATACGACAGGCCCGCACTCGGGCGGAGTATATCTTTGTGACTCGGCCGAGATCGCAGTCTGGCTCGATGTGGTCACGGGTATTATTTCTATTCTTGATCATGATGCATATACCTTAGTAGACCCAGGAGCTACGCATTCATTTGCATCCAAGCCATTCTTAGATCGTTCCCAGATAGAGACCCAGCCATTAGAGGGTCGTATGAGAGTTTCCCTTCCAGCTGGAGATCCATTACTCGTGCATGCAGCAATAAGAGAGATAGTGTAGTTCGAATGAGGGACAGGAGTTCCCAAAGGATCTGTGAATTTTGATATGAGGGACTTGATGTGGTTCTCTTATCGATTGGCTATCTCGCCATGTAGCCACAACATTGTTATAAAAAGGAAGTAAAGCTGACAGGCCAGGTAAATTGGAGGTAAAGTTCAGAGGATTACGCAGAGAGTTATCTTCCCGTATGATCTCCGCCATGACAAAGCACGTAAATGTCATGTAAAGGTCATTGCTATCTAGCTTGGCGTGGTGAGACAGTGGAAGGAGGGACTATATTGATGAGATTTCGCTTATTAGAGAGAGTTCCTGCATGTGTTCCCGATGATATCGCGGATTACCTCCAAAGAGAAGCCGAGTTCACTCATTGATTTAATTTCCGTGACCGAGCCCATTTCCATTCCTCTCATAGGATGGCTCTCGGCAGAGTTAAGGGAGCTTAAGGCTCAGCTAGGCTGAATTGTTGAGTAAGGGTTTATTAGGATCGAGCATATCCCCATGGGGAGCCCGCCTCTTCGTGAAAAGAAAGATGGAGTTCATGCTTATGTATAGATTACGTGCAAATTTCCGAACGTAGTTACCATCCGTAATCGATTCACTCCTAGAATCGATGAGCTATTTGATCAACTCCAAGGATCTCGAGTATACTCCAAGATAGACTTGAGGCTCGGATATCATCGCCCTGAGAGTTCAGAGAGCGATGTACCTAAGACAAGATTCAGACACGCTACGGACATTATGAGTTTTCGTGATGCCATTTGTCTACTTCACGTTCCTAAGAATGGCTTATGAATTTGATGAACCGAGTATTCCAAATTCCGTATCTCGATAGGGTTCGGCTATAGTTTTTATTGATGATACCCTTAGTGTATTCAGGAGTTCAGAGGAACATTCGTGAGCACCCGAGGATTGTATTACGCACCCTAAGGGGGAGATGTGAGGCTGCCAAGCAAGGTCGGGCTTGGCTCGACAAGGTGGCATTCCTCGTCATGTAATTTCAAAGAGAGGGTGAGCGTGGATCCCGTAAAATAGAAGCAAGTAAATTGAAACCACCAAAGAATGTGTCGAGGGTCGAAGTTTCTCGGGCTAAAGAGTATTACAGAAGTTTGTCGAGGGTTCTCCAGATAGCGCTCTAATCGACTGCCGACAAGAAAAGATGTTAAGTATGATTGGGTAGAAGCCTCGTTAAAAGAGTTTCTGAGGAGTTGAAAGATAGATTGACTTCACCCAGTTCTAGCTTTTTACCCAATGGAAGAGATGGATTTGCGGGTTTATAAGGATGCTCCAGCAAGGCCTTGGTTGTGTTTTGATGCAAAATGATAGGGTGATTGCATATGCCTCTAGACAACTAAAGAAACATGAGGAGAATTACCCTACACACGACTTAGAGCTTGCAGCAGTCGTGTTTGCCTTAAAAATATGGAGACATTATTTATATGGTGTTCATTGTAGGATCTTTAAAGATCATAAAAGTCTTCAATATATTTTCACCCAAAAGAGCAACCCAAAAAGAAGATGGCTTGAGTTGATTAAGGATCACGACCAGACTATCGAGTACCATCCAGAAAGCTAATGTCGTAGCAGATGCCTCGAGTAGGCGACTCGTGAGAGTTCTTCATTCTCACATGATCAGTTATCTTCCACTATCAGGATCTCAGGAGCTTTAGGTGATATTGGAGGTTGAGGATCGAGCCTTGTTAGCCACATTTCATGTTGGGATCATTCAGCGTAATTCTCGTGACTGAAGAAAGGCAATACGGTGATCCACGATGATTGCTTAAAGAAGAGATGTGGTAAGGGAAAGAAAGTAGAGTTTCAAATCAGTGGATGATGGCATGATAGTGGAAAGGTCGAGAATGTGTGCCAGAGTATGGCGAATCAAGAAAGACATCATGGAAGTTACACATCTATCTCGCGTATGCTATGAATCCGTGCAGTACCAAGATGTACAGAACTTTGAAAGAAACATTACCGTGGAATGGGACGAAGGAAAGAGATAAATGAAGCCTGCCAGTGCCTAAATCTGGCCAACAGTGAAGGCAGAGCATCGAGGCCCGGGCAGTGGAAGATACAGCTTACTCCCTATTCCAGCCGTGGAAATGTTATTTACATGGATTTTATGACGTGTCTTCCACGACTCGGGAGGCAACATGATGCGATATGGGTGATGGGTGATCGACGACAAAGTCTCGCCTATTTCCTACCGCTAATGCGTTGAAGATTCTTAGAAAAGCTCGCCAAGTTATATGTGGATGAGATAGTAAGACTTCATGGGGTTCCAGTTATCGGTTAGTGTCGATCGAGACCCTAGTTCACATCTAGGTTTGGGCCTAGTTTACAACAATGATAGGACTCTACATTTTAGCACAAAGATTTCATCCTCGACTGACGGCCAGTCGTGAGAGAACTATTCAGACGTTAGAGATATGCCGAGCTTGTAATGGAATTCAAGGGAAATCGGGACACTCCACTTGGCACTAATGGAGTTTGCCTACAACAATAGCTATCGTCGCATAGATATGGCTCCTTTTGAGGCGTTGTATGGCAGGAAATGTAGACTCAAAGATGTCGGGATGAGGTTGGCGAGAAGACTAAGAGGCCCCGAACTAGTACGCATCACTTCGTAGAAAGTGAAAGTTGTTCGATAACTTAAAGATAGCAAGAGATAGACAGAAGCTATGACAACCGTCGAGACTACAGCTTGGAAATAGGTGATAAAGTCTTTTTTTGAAGATTTCACTCGAAAGGTGTGCTCGAGATTGGGAAACGAGGCAAGCTTAGTCCGAGGCATATTGGACCTTATGAGATCGTGAGCAAAGTGGGCCAGAGCTTACAGACAGTTACCCCGCAGTTGTCAGTGATTCATGATACATTCCATGTATCGATGTTGAGGAAATATATCCCGGATCCTTCATATGTGTTGAGAGAGCAACCAAAGGCGCTTAAAGGAGAATTTGACTTATGAGGAGATACCTCGCGTGCATTGTAGATCGCAAGGAATGTGTGTCGAGAAGCAAAGTGATTCCATTATAAAGTCTTACAAGACCTACGAGTGGAGGCAAACATTCAGGAGCCAGAGCCCAGATACACATCAAGACTTCATTTATTCCGAACGAGGTATGTTCCTTTTCCTCTTTCTTTTCGAGTTTAGTTTTCATTTCGAGGACGAAATGTTCCTAAGGAGGGAGGATTTTGTAACACCCTCGGTTCCGAGAGAGTCTTTCTTCCATGTATGAAATGACACCGCAGGGGTGTATATAAGAGTACCAAGTTGTCACACCGAAATATTTGGAGACTAAAATATGAATGAGAAATTATAGAACCCGAATTTGCAATAAACCAAGGGTGAAATATCATTATGCAAATTGATATGGAAATTAGAACAAATTAGGAGAGGGGCTATAGTAGAAATTGAATAAGTTACAATTGCAATAATTAAAAGAAGAGGGTTATTTGCAATTAATGGAAAGTTAATTTAACAAAAGGAGAATTAAAACCAAAATGTCATTTGGTCTTAAGGTTGCCCTAGCAAACCGTAGGAGGAGAAGAGAAGAGAGCAAGAAGTGGAAGAGAGAAGGAAGAAGTGAAGAGGAGAGGTTCAAAATCAGGTATGCCTTTGTCTGAATCAAGTGTGTATTAGGGATTTCTAGGGCTTGGGCATGGGAGATTAGTTTCTCCTTTGATCTAGGTTTTGTGCAAAGAGCATGAAGTTTTGAGAATGGTTGGGGCAGGTGAGTAAAACCCATTGATGTAAAAGAAACTTGGAATCATCAAATTATATGATGTTTGATAAAGAATTGGTGGATCTTTAGGTAGTGCCCTTGGATTTTCACCTAAGGTTTTGTATTTTGAGGTTCCAAAACACCAACTCACATGTTGTGGAGTTGTTTTTAGATAAATTCCAAGTTGGTTTTTGAAGTATTATGAATTATAGAAGTTATATGGAGTGAATTGACATCAAAAGTGGGAGAAATAACAAAACTGGGTGATTGGTGTCTTCTAATGGTGCCAATTGGAAGTTCTACTTTTAGTACAACTTTGATTCTGGTCATATTAAGTTCTACCGACAACTTGGAGCTTGTACCGGTACAATTTGTTCTCGTTTTCGTTTCACCAGTTTTCGGGATTTTTGGCCATAACTTCCTACTTCTTATCCGATTTGAGTGATTCAAGTGGCTACGTAAAATGTATTTCAAGGAGAACAAAATTAAGAAGTAGGAATCGCCAAATTCTGATCCTAAGTGGCCCAAAATTCACTAGTAAATATGCAAGAAAAAATTCCTGCATCAGCTTTGGGACATAGAGTAGTCCGGTTGTTTCGACGCATTTGAGTTTCTGTTCGACCGGGTGATTCCAGAAGCCAATAGAACCCTTAGCACCTTAGCTCTTTAAAAATAGTATAGAAGAGCGTGACTAAGTCTGAAATTATGTTAAATTATGCGATTAATTTGTCGTCAGATTCGTTGGAGTGTAGGTTAAAAGTAAAGGCGTGGATAAGTGTGGAACCGTGCTCTGCTACAAGCAAAGAGGTGGAGCGTTTCTAAACTCATTTTTCCAAATACTAGTGTATTATTATTATTATTATTACAAATTGCTTATTAATTGGTATTTCATGGTTTTGAGTTCAAACCATTTTCAAGAAGCAAGCAAATGAGATAAAGCAAGCAAATGGTTTTGAGTTAAACCATTTTGAAAAGCAAGTATCGGGTTTTAAATTAAACCATAATTACAAGCAAGGAAGTAAGTAACAGGTTTTTGGAAAAGTTAAACCATTTTTGAAGCAAGAAGCAACTAAGCAAATGGTTTGAATAATTAAACCATTTTTCAAGCAGCAGCAAGCAAATGGTTTCAAAGTAAACCATTTTACAAAGAGCAAGCAAGCAAGCAATGAAAGTTTGTGAAAACAAGGCCTTCCCTAGTTTAAGCAAGCAAACCGGTCAGAGGTATCCCGTACGTGCACGGTGGTGTTAGGATTTCATACATGCATTGTAGTTTTGCCTGGTCGGCAAACTTAGGACATACATCATGCATTTAAAGGAGACCGTGGCACGTATAGGGGTATATAAGGTTATGAGCTCTAACTAAGTATGGTGATGGCGACACGAGGTCAATTCCACCATATTCACCGAAAAAAGGTGACGCGGACAAAGGTCCTTCCACCGGCACGGTTGAGCACAGGTTCCCGTGTTCACTAGGGTATGATAAGCAAAAATAGGCCTCCATTGGTTGATGTTTTATAAGCATGATATGCTGTTTTGAAAAATCAACCATTGGTTCCCGGTCGCCCAGGCTTCCGGAGAGTTTTAAAGCAATCGGTTGAGCCCAGGCTCCCGTTTAGATTTCAAAACGATCGGTTGAGCCAAGCTCCTGTGGGTTTTATTTTCAAAGCATGTGGTTGAGCTCAAGCTCCCATTTTTATGAAAAAGTTTGAGAAACTTTTTAAAGCAAATGTTTGTGAAAGGTTTTAAGAACTTTTCAAGCACGATAAAGCAAGCAAGCAAGAAAAATTATGAGAAGTTTTATAAACTTCTAAGCAAGTAAGAAATAAGAGTTTTACAAGCTTTAAAGAAAAGCAAAATGTTAAGTAAAGCAAAGAAAAGTTTTGAAACTTTTAAAGCAAGCAAAGCAAAGAAAGCTTGAAAATAATTGTAAAAAGAGAGTTTTACATTTTCGGTGACGCTTTTCTCCTAAAAGCAAAACCTTTTATGAAAGCATACACTCACTCGAGCTCGTTTTAGCTCATTAGTTTCCATTTTAAAACTATTTCCAGGCTGTACGCAAGAAGCCGAGCACAATAGGATTGGTCCCGACATCGCATAAGTGTCGTATTAATTATATTTTTGTAAGAACATACTTTAATATGTATAATGGGACATATGTATGTACATAGTTAGTTGTGAGAATGTGTTGGTATGCTGGTTGCCATGTTTGGATATTTGGATATAGTGTAAATTGGATGTATACAGGATTTGGAATTTAGACTATGTGCAGCAGTCATGCTGCCGAAGTTTTTCCGCTGCTAAGATTTTACCAAATCCTAAGTTATAAATAAACGAAAAATTTTTATAGGAGGTTTAAGCAAGCAATACGGCTTCGCTTCACAGGGATTTCTAGTCGTTAGAGGTATTATCATGATTCTGAGTAACACCTCTGAGGCAAAGTGTCATATCATCTAACAAATAATAATATGTCGGGAGGTGAACAAAAATAATATAATCAAGTAAGCAATATCAAATTAGAAAGTTTTAAGAATAAATGTAAAGAATGATGATAAATTTCCTTCCTTATTATTTAGAGAATATTTCATTAAGGTAATTCTTCTGATTAGCTCTTCAAAGCTTTCGAAAGTAATTCTTCAAGTAAGGGATTCTAATACAACTTTTCGAAAAATTATTATTTTTATATATATGTACGTATAACCTGGAGTATTAATGCAGATTTTTAAAAAAGAAAATTTGTTACAAGCATTTCATTTTGGAGCATGAAAATTGTTTTAATCGAATTATATAATTCGTTAATGAAAAGTTTTACTTGTTTTATTTATTTGATTATCCATGGATCAAAAAGTAGTTTTGTAAATATTGTACTTTTTAGATTTGGTTTTATTTATTTAAAGAAAATATGAGATATGATGTTTGTAATTTGAACTTGGAATGAAATATTTGACTCAAGGTTCGGCCTCGGCCATCACCGGGAATAATAGTCACACGACCTGGCCTTTATCAACGGGATATAATAGTTGACCTTACATTTTCTCGGGTGGGGAATGTAATTGATTTGAACCCCAGCCTCTAGGTGTTTGGGTTAGAGGTTACTAGCAATTAAATAGTGTTTGGTCTCATCCACCTAAAGGAATAATTTTGCGCAGCCACCCATTTGAAAGTCCTGAATGGCCAATCACCATTTGATATTTGATGACGTAGAAAATATTTGAAATATATTTGATTGATTTGATAGAAATTGTTTGATCACATTTGATATGAAACCGATTTGAAATGGATGTGAGAATGCTTTTGAAGTATATTTTGTTAATGTTCCAACTTATTTTTGAATCAAAAGTTTTAATGAAAACATCTCCTATTTCATATATGATTGAAAACTTTTTTGATCCATGAAAATGTATTTAGCATTTTATCGGGCTTTCTGAGCTCACCCTTTATTCTTTTTAAAATTTTTCAAGTACTCTTAGCTCAGGCTAGAGTGATTTGCTAGGACGGAAATGGTTTTATTAGAATATTTGTTTAAAACTTCTCGGGACATTGTTTAGATGTTAAAGTTTAGTTCGTTTCAAATATCTGAAGTTTGAAGTTATTTCGATAAGTATACTGCTGGGATGTATTGTTTCTTAAAGTTGGATATTTGAGGATTTAGAAAGTTGCAGATTACTTCGAACAGTGATCGGTAATTGGACAAAAATCCAGTTACAAGGAAGGTTAGTGTCGTTTCACACTTCAAACCTTCGGGCTGAAGGCTTGAGGATGTGAATTGACAGTCATGCCCCTAGGGTGGGTTTCGAGGCGTGACACACCAGGTATCGCGTGACACATGGCATGACCATGTAATGTCACATGGCACCTTAGGAGATGGACACATGACATGATAGCCATGTGGTGTCGCAAGTGACACATGACACTGACGTGGATGACCATATCGAGTCACGCACAAATGGAATAAAGGAATAATAAAGTCAAATGGAGAAATAAATGAAAAAAAAATGATGAGAATGGGAGCAAACAAAAAAATAAATTCAGTGGGAAGAATAAGGAAAAAAAAAAGGAAGAAAGAAGACCAATAAGAAGAATGAAAAGAAAAGAAAAGAAATGAAGAGAAAATGGGATAAGGAGACAAGTGGCAAGTAAGGAGGAGAGGAGGAAAAGGGGAGGAAGTTTCCTAGAGGGATCAATTCGGCTGAGAGAGAAAAGAGAAAGGGAGAAAACAGAGGAGAAGAGAAACGGAGGAAGAAAAAGGAAGAAAAGGGAAAAAAGGGAAATTTTTCGACGTTCCGAGGGTCAAAGCTCGACTGTCCGAGAGTTAAAGTCGATCCACGCAACGAGAGCTATGCGTGGGTACCAAAATCAGGGAGTTTTGTCAAACTCCAAGAGGTAGAGAATTTTCCTACTTGGATTATTTCTAGCATAAAATCCATTTAATGGCTTAGGGTTTTCTTTGAGGCCGTGAGAGGTCGTAAATTCACAAAATCTGGGACTGCTGTGAGGAATTTACGCCCTACTTAAATTCTTGGATCGCTTTCTGACAAACTGATTGAATTTTTGGGACTGTTTTCAGATAGTCCCAATGTGCACTTTTGGGATTATTTTTAAACGCCGAAAATTTTCTGGATCGCTTTACGCCTCGACTAAATTCTCGAGACTATTTTCGACAATCCAAACAAGATTTCGGGATCGCTTCGGCAACCGACTGATTTTGACTGTGTGTGCTGTTTTTTTTTATGTGTTATTGCAAAAAATTTGAATAACATGTTGATTATGTGAAAATCATGTTAATGCATGCTTATGGATGTATTGACATGCAATTTATGATGGATGTAAATTATATATAGAAAATATAATTATCCATGTGTTGAATATGTTGCATGTAGTTCTCATTTTGCATGTAACATGTTATATTATGAAATGACATAATTGCATTTCATATGCATAGGGACATCGCGTCAAGTCGGGTGTGTGTGCATGGTATTGGTTATTCACCATTCTTGGTGAATGTGTAGTGAGCTCGGAAATAGGACGACATCCAAAATTGAGACTCACGGGTGCATAAAAAAAAATAGTAATAAATTTCGTGTGTTTGGATGAAGCAAGATGGGGTAGATCCCCCTACCCCCCATGGTGAAAGACCTAAATTCTATTCTTGGTTAGACATATAGATCCAACGATGAAATTCGTGAAAGTGTCGAAAGGCGTGTGAAGCCTGCGGTGAGACCCTAGAAATTGGCTACCCACAAAAACACATGGGATTTGATTAAATTAAATAAATATTGGAGGGTTGTCCAATAGTTTAAGTCATTGGGTGAAACACCAATGATTGGTTTTCACACTTGGCATTTGCATGTATGAGGGAGTTGGTCTGGATTCGGTTTATGGGCATGAGGAGTTTCATCTCATGCATGACATGAAATATTCAATATAGGATTGCATTTTCTGTATGGAATGTGGTTTGATGTATGTATGCCATTGCATGTGCATTTAGGCGGGGAGTAGCCCTTGTAGGAGAATTTTTCTACTTGGCATTGCTCACCTCGTCGTGGGATCCCCTTTCAAGTACATGGAGCGTACAGGGAGACAACGCTCTGACGAAGCCGTGATTGCGAAGGAGGCCGACATACGGCCTTGAGTAACATTTTTGTAAAAGTGTTTTATATAAAAGGATTTTTATAAAATTCTTTTGGACTATTGTATAAATAGTCGGGTATGTAATTATGGGAAGAGGGCCGTGATCTGACTCCCTACTTTAATGTAATTATTCATTTTATTTTCATATTTTAGATTTAAATATGAATGAATGGTCCTGGTGGAAGTGGATGTACGGATGTGGTGCCGAAAACCCAGTTGTCCATGGGTAGTTAGTACCGGTCCAGCATCAAGACTTAGCAAGACAACTCAAGATGTAAATTTCGCGGCCGACAGGTCACAATCCGGACCCTAGAAATCGGGGGCATCACAAACAGACGTTTCTAGGGTAAACGATTACCTAGGAGCTCGAATGTGCATCCACAAGTATGGTCTTGATACTAGCCTGCCTCAACTAGGTATCAAGAGCCCAGTACACTATATCGAGGGTCAAGGAATGGGTCTAGATCATGCATTGTTGTGTGTTGTGTGTTGTGTGTTTTGTGCTTAACATGCTTTGTGATATGTGTGAATAATATACATGGTAGATTGTATATGGAACACTAAGGTTAGAAAACATAACCTTAGGGGTTCGGAAAACAAAATGAACATGATAGTTTGGGAATTGATGGGTATTAGTGTTTGGCATTATGCACTACTGAGGAAAAAGGGATGAATGGTGTAGTTCATGATGTTAAAGTCTATTAGTGGTTGGCATGTGCACTACTAGTTAGATTGAAATAGAAATTTGATAACTCTCTTGTTATTTGACACGTGTAGATGGCTAGCAGAGAAAGAGGACACTGGGGTGGTGGGTGAAGTAATAACCCACAACCACCGGTTTTGGACTAACTGACCTCCATAGAGGCTATTTTTGTTGCGACTGCTACCCTTATGCAGGCAAGTGTTTTTGCTACAACCATCACACAAGCTTACGCAATTGGGAACCAAGGGGGGTCAAGTAACCTTCAGAGGTTCGAGGCGCATGATCCTTCGTCCCGCCGGTGGCGGGAGACCCATGGTGGTGGGTCAATGCTTTCGACTAGTTAGAAAGGATACGGGTAAGGTTGGCTAAGAGGAAGAAGAATCAATCTTCTAGTTTCTAGGAAGAAGCGTAAGACTGGCCAGACGGATTTCAGGGATAAGGCCACGATCACAGGCCAAGGCTGTCAGGTTTAGCCAACAAAGGTGATGACATGTTATTACCACATTAGCCCGACATAAGAAACAAGATTACCCTAAGAGGCGAGGATCCCGAAGTTATGTGACACCATAGGCTGAGTTTGCAGGATCACCTCGATATAGCACGTTTACTCACACTTTTGACAAGAGTGTTATTTAGTAATCTCGATGCATCAGATTCTATATTTATCATGCATCATGTGTGAAAGGTTTGGGCTTAGAGGTTGAAACCTTGGAAAGTCGTTGTATGTAAATTCTCCTCTAGGAACTAAGGTGAGTGTTGATAAGATAAGTCGAGATTGTGAGCTAAAGATCTCAGGGATTCTACTCACTGTGGACCTAAGGGTCATAGACATGTCGAGCTGATGTCATCCTCGACGACTAGCATCCAAAGACACCAAGTAGTCATTGATTGTGATCGTAGGAGAGTCACTGCCTACACACAAGACGAGATTTGTGTTATGTTTTAGGGGGATAAGTACGATGCTTTACCCCAGACTGAATACGACTCCAGGTGGCATGGACAGTTGATGGGTTGGCTAGTAAGCCTTACCCTGGAGGACGAGGTGAGATATGATCTGGCTCACTGTGGTTTACAGCATGGTGACGTCTTTCCTGACGAGTTAACAGATTACCTCGTCAGTGATGGCGGACTTTGGCATTGAGTTACACCCTAGTACGTCGCCCATTTCTATGACTCCTCATAGGATGGCACCAATTAAGTTGCATGAACTCAAGGTCCAACTGTAGGAATTGTTGGATAAGGGTTTTATTAGACCAAGCACTTCACCATGGGGCACTTCGGTTTTATTTGCTAAGAAGAAGGACAAGACTCTTCGACTGTGCATTGACTATCGACAGTTGAATAGAGTTACGATCAAGAATCAATATCCATTACCGAGGATTTATGACTTGTTTGACCAGTTGAGAGGGGCGAGAGTCTACTCTAAGATAGACCTTCGTACCGGTTACCATCAGCCGAGGTTAAGGGATACCCCTAAGACAACGCTAGACGCCAGCACGGGCATTTCCAAGTCTCAAAGGATGCCCTTCGTGTTGACGAATGCGCCGACAGCATTCATGGATCTCATGCATAGGGTATTCCAACCCTACTTAGATCAGTTTGTTATAGTCTTTGTTGACGACATCTTGATCTACTCCTAGTCTGAGGAGGAGCATGAGGATCATTTAAGGATTGTTCTCCAGGCACTCAGGGACCATCAATTGTATGCCAAATTCATAAAATGTGAATTTTAGCTCACTGAGGTGAAATTCTTGGGACACGTCGTATCGGCTTCGAGTGTGTCAGTAGACCCGGAGAAGGTAGAGGTAGTTATGAGTTGGGAGATGCCAAAGTCAGTCTTCGAGATACTCAGTTTCTTGGGACTGGCGGGGTACTATAGGAGGTTCGTTGAGGATTTCTCCCGGCTAGCAGCACCTATGACTAGATTGACCCGGAAGGGGGTCAAGTTTGAGTGGGATGACCTGTGTGAGAAGACATTCTAGGAATTGAAAAGGAGGCTTACTACAACTTCTATTCTGATAGTCCCGGAACAGGGACAGAGGTACATGGTGTATTATGATGCCTCTAGGGACGGACTAGGATGGGTTTTTCGTATGTAGTCCGGGAGGGTTTTGGCTTATGGTTCTAGACAGCTAAAGAATCATGAGCATAATTACCCTACACATGACTTGGAGTTGGCGGCCATTGTCTTTTCCTTAAAGATTTGGCGCCACTACTTGTGTGATGAACATTTTGAAGTATTTTCATACCACAAGAGTCTGAAGTATATTTTCACACATTGGGACCTCGACACGAGGCAACGCAAATGGATGGAGTATCTAGAGGTGGCAATCGGAAGCACACGGTCGCCAACGCGGTCAATCGCCGAGCTAAAATTGGCCCGACATTAAAATTTAGACAGCCCAAATTTCGCCTCTAAAACCAGCCGGTCGGGCTAAATGTCTTTTCAAGGCCAAAAATTCAAGGGCCGGCCATAATTGGCCGGGCCATATCTGGGTCGCACCAACGGTCTGCCGGGCCAATAATCGGCTCCAAACTCAAGCCCTAATTTCGGCGGATCGGGCTATCCTAATCGGTCGGGCCACTTTGCCACCCTGGTGAGTATCCGAGGATTATGACTTCACTTTGCATTACCATCCTAGTAAGGCAAATGTAGTGGTTGATGCACTCAGTCGGAAGTCACAGGGAGTACTGGCTAGTGTAGCTTCCCGGGAGTGGCATATGCTCGAGACTATGGGATAGTTTTGGCTGCAGTATAATGATTAGGCTTAGGAGCATTATGGAGTTTGGTGGCTACATCATCCTTATTGAGCAGGGTGATTAAGTCCTAGGGGTAGGACACAAAGATATCGTCCATTAGGGACTAGGTACAGTCAGGTACAGGTGACGAAGGCTAGGCCATCCACACAGGTGGTAGTCTTCAATATAGGAGTTCCACTGCTCCTATTTTGCTATGCATCCAAGTGGCACGAAGATGTACCGAGATTTTCGTCGCCAGTATTACTAAAGTGGAATGAAGTGACACATTGGAGATTTTGTTCAACGATGTCTCATGTGTCAACAGGTCAAGGCTGAGCATTGGAAGCCAGATGGGCTACTCCAACCATTGGAGGTAGCTGGGTAGAAGTGGGAGCATGTCACGATGGACTTTGTGACCCACTTGACATGGACATCGCGGAGGCAGGATTTTGTGTGGGTGATTGTGGACCTGCTCACTAAGTCGGCACATTTTCCAGCAATGAGGATGACCTTCACATTAGAGGAATTTTTCCGATTGTACATTAGAGAGATTTTCCGATTACATGGAGTGCCAGTCTCTATCTTATTGGACAGGGATCCTAGGTTTACGACGCACTTTTTGAAGAGTTTCCAAAAGGCCATGGGGACACAGTTGACGATGAGCATTACGTTTTATCCGCAGACAGACGGTCAGTCGGAGAGGACCATACTGGTTTTAGAGGACATGCTACGAGCATGCGTCCTGGATCTTAAGGGTAGTTGGCAGGAGCACTTAACCGTAGTGGAATTCGCCTACCACAACAGTTATTAGGTGAGTATACAGATGGCACCCTATGAGGCTTTATAAGGAGGGCCACTGCCGATCCTCGATTCATGGACAGAGGTGGAGAGCCGCCCATCACTGGTCCAGATCTGATTAGAGCCACCTCTGAGAAGGTGGATTTGATACGAAAGTGTCTTCTCCCGACTTAGAGTCGATAGAAGAGCTACGCCGATAAATGACATCGACCTCTAGAGTTTGAGGTGGGTGATCACGTCTTCTTGAAGGTGATGCCTAAGAGAGGAGTGGTCGGATTCGAAAAGTGAGGGAAGGTAGCGCCAAGGTATATTAGACCCTTCGAGATACTCGAGAGGGTGGGCACAGTTGCATATCGGTTGCCACTACCATCGAGTTTATCGGGTGTCCATGAGGTTCCATGTTCCATACCGAAGCAAACTCCGTGTTCAGCTCATGAGCGGATCGTGGGGTGGTGATTATCACGATACGTACGGGACCTTCGAGGAGGGACCAAAGGCGCATCTTGATAGCTTGATCAGTTTTGCAATGCAAGACCGTGCGACTAGCGAAAGTGTTGTGGCAACACCGAGTAGAGGAGGCAACTTGTAACTTACGCACACGTACATACACCTATCCTTTCCGATTTATGACGGCGTGCGTTTTCTAAAACTGGCACTAGAATAATTATCGTGATATGCATGTCTTTGCGTGTACTAGGTGTGTGAATTTCGGGACAAAATTCTTTTAAGGGGAAGAATGTAAACCCGAGAAAAATTCAATTTTTCCGAAATGGTAGCCGATACTTTGGCCGAAATAAGAAAATTTCTAGATTTCAGATGACGAAACGGACTTCACCGTTGAATTCGTCTCCTGAAATCTAGCTACCCAATCGAATTTCATTGAATTCCGAGACGGTTGGAATTTCACATTTTTCGAGACATCGGGTGTCGGGTGACATATGGCATGACCATGTAATGCCACATGACACCTTAGGAGATGGACACATGGCATGATAGCCATGTAGTGTGGCACGTGACACATGACACTTAGATGGATGGCTCAATATGAGCCATGTGTCAAATGGAGGAATAAAGGGAATAAAGTCAAATGGAGAAATAAATGAAAAAAAAATGATGAGAGTGGGAGCGAACAAAAAAAAAAATTCAGTGGGATAAGAACAAGGAAAAAAAAAAAGAAAGAAAAGGAAGAAAGAAGACCAATAAGAAGAAAGAAAAGAAAAGAAATAAAATGAAGAGAAAATGGGATAAGGAGATAAGTGGCAAGGAGGAGAGGAGGAAAAGGGAAGGAAGTTTCCCAGGGGGATCAATTCGATAGAGATAGGATCAATTCGGCTGGGAGAGAAAAGAAAAAGGGAGAAAACAAAGGAGAAGATAAACGGAGGAAGAAAAGGGAAGAAAAGGGAAGAAAAGGGAAAAAGGGAAATTTTCCGACGTTTCGACACTCAAAGCATGACAGTCCGAAAGTTAAAGTCGATCCACGCTGTAACATCCCATATTATACCATGACAGTTTTATAACATGTTTTGGGTATAATAATAAAAGTAAATGTATATTTTTTTCGGAATAAAATAATGCTAAAAATAAAATAAGCAAAACCCGAAATTTATACAAAAGACAATGGTAAATTGGTCATTTACCAATTTAGGACCCAAGGGTCATAATTTAATAAGTTCATATGCCAAAGTAGAATTTTAATAAGTTATATTGAGAATAATAGAGAGATGAAGGACCTAAATGAAAAAAATGGAAAGAAGGCAAAAATGTATAAGGCCAAACATGGCCTTATTTTGGGAATCAAATATCTCATGTCAGGTCTTGGATAGGAGAGCAAAACAGATAAGGGAGAAAAGAAGAAAGAAGAGAAGAGAAAGAGAAGAAGAAGAAGAGAAGAGAAAGAGAAGAGAAGTTCAAGAAAGATCAAAGGTATGGATTACTATGAATTTATATGGATTTTTATGGTCGGGGATGACTATTAGTTGTTACAAACCTAGGGTTTAGTTAGGAATTTATCATAACCCTAGATTTGTTGAAAGCTGGGTGGATAAAACCCTAGTTTGTATAAATTGAGCATGGAATCCTCCCTTTGAGTATAGATTTTTGGTTTATTTGCAAGTAATTGAGTTTGGATTTAGAACAAACCCTAACTAACGTTTACGTTTGATTTATGTTTGGGTTATGAACCATTTTAGAGTTGTTTTGGGAGGAATCCATGGTAGGTTTTTGATGTAGGATGGAATAGAGGAAGTGTATGGAAGAAAAGTGAGTGAAAAAGGGAAAATCTGCCATTTCTAGGTAGTTTCTGCGACTGGTACCAGTACCAAACAGGGGTGGTACCGGTACCACCTATGTAG
Organism: Tetrastigma voinierianum; assembly: GCA_016808115.1. Classification (NCBI taxonomy): domain Eukaryota; kingdom Viridiplantae; phylum Streptophyta; class Magnoliopsida; order Vitales; family Vitaceae; genus Tetrastigma; species Tetrastigma voinierianum. The sequence continues at coordinate 35,099 of JAEQBH010002005.1, read as the reverse complement.
AGGCAAAATGGTACTGGTACCAACCAAAGTGGTACCGGTACCACTCACCAGAACAAGGTTGGTATCGGTACTGGTCCAAGTGGTACCGGTACCACTGCTCCCTACAGCCTAATTTCTTGTATTTCTACATTATTAAGCCCAAATTCATACACCGGTAGCATAGGAACCCTAGTAAATGACTAACGGAGGTTCAAATAAGAATGAAACTAAGTTGAAAACGTACCGTACTTCGCTTCGCCTTGACGAGTTTGATGTGGGCAAATTTAATGCCCTATGATAAGATAGTAAATTCCTGAACAAGTATAAACTTGCTATAAGTACAAATATGAATATGATTTTGTTATATGAAAAAGTACAGTTCAACATGTATAAGAGATTATTTGATAATAAATATCTCATAAGTATACATGATATCAGGTATATATGTATATGAGATATATTTTCTAATACTGAAAGATTATTAAGAAAACATAATAAAACTGATTGCCTACCTATGACCGGGTAGTTGGATAGATAGACATGCCTATAGGGACAAAATTACTGGAGCATGCGCCATGCATATCGAGGCCCCGCTTGGGTCGATGACATAGATCCCGCTTCGATCATTATAGCGTCCCGCTGGGGTCATACAGATCACCGTCTGCATGCTGATAGTACCTTCGCACATACGCATAGAGAATGCTGATAGCACTTCAGTATATACAGCTCTTTCCCGTATTCACTTTGGGTTTATGCAGGCATGAAACATAAAAGAAAATGACAAGTATACATAAATGAAATGTATATAATATATGACATGATATGAGAAGCATAACACTGCTATGTGATGATAGTATATGGTTACAAGAACAAGAAGTAAAGTTGTGACACCCCAAAACCCGGGGTGTTCGTTGACTACCCGTCAACCCGCGGAAATCTATATGTCTCACGTCATGAGACCCATACATGTGTAAAACGGCCTAATAGGACCCGCACATCCAGACAACCCAAATATAAATTTTATACAAAAGATGATTCATTTACAATTGTATTTATTACAATTTATACAAAAATGGGTCTCTAGCCCAAAATTTTACAAAATACAAGATAAGGCCATCTTGGCCGTTTCTTCGCCTCTAAAACCCGGATGCGTCCCATCCCCAATGCGTCTTCAATACCTGAAAAAGGGGGTCCCACGACGGGGTGAGCAAAGCCCAGTAGTAGAATTTCCCTACTTGGGTTACTCCCCACCTAAGTGCAATGCAATGACACACCAAACATCCAACACATGCTAATATATCACTCATGCATATATTAACATAATTAATTCCATACAACATGTTATTCAATTTATGACAATAACATAAGATTAGCTCACATGGGCTAAGGCATAATCCGGCAGTCCATCTTGGAACTACCCACAACATCACACAAACATGTTATTTTCTCATGGCAATAACACAACACCACACAAATCAAGCAAACAGTCCGTGGACTGTCCAAACCATTCCAGGGATTTATTCACTCGGTCCAAATCTTTTGGAACCGAAATCACGGCCATCCAGGCCTCAACAAATCCCCATCCATTACATAACCCTTAAACAAAAAGTAAAGCAAGTAGGAGAAAAACCCCTACCTTTCCAGAGTTTGTCGAAACTCCTCAAGATTGGTATCCACGCGTAGCCCTCGACGCGTAGACCAACTTTGCCTCTTGAGCTGAAGCGAACCGACGGTCCGATCTTCGTAGATCTTAGAGAGAAGCCGGACTTTCTCTCTCTAAAACTCACTCTCCAGCCACTCCAGCCCAAAACCATAAGAAGAAATGAAGATGGAGAAGATGATGTCTTCTCCTCAAAATTACAAGTTTGCCCCTCATTTCTTTGACTTTCACTTCACTTTTACACATGGCTCAATATGAGCCGATTCATTTTGTTATGTGTCCTCATGAGAACATGCAATTGTTGGTATTTGGTCCCCTGCCATGTGGCAGCCCTCTATTCCTGCCACTTGGCATCCCCTTACCTTGCCATGTGTCATCCGACACCCCACGCCTCGAAAAACGTGAAATCCCGACCACCTCGGAATCCAACGAAATTCAACGTGGTAGCTAGATTTTGCAAGACGATTCTAACGGTGTCGTCCGTTTCGTCATCCGAGATTTAGAAAAATTTCGGATTTTGACCAAAATTACCATTTTACCTTCCTTCAGGGAATCTGGATTTTCCGGGGTCTCACAAAAGTGTAAGATGATACGAAAAGTATATGAAATATAGTACGCAATGAAATATGATAAGACGAATAAGTATGATATATGTAGAAGTATATCTATAAATGATGTGTTCAAACATGAATAAGCATGTGTATATGTAAATGAATGTTGTGTTATATGTAGTCATTTAAAGTGTGGTGACCCTCTTATCGAGGTCGTCCATATGTATTAATTCCCACTCAAGCTATAGTTTAGCACTGTGTTTCATCCGTAGGCAATGTGAGAAGCAAAATGAGAAGTTCAAATATTCTCCACATCAAGAACCAAGGCCAACATCACCTAGTGCTCAATGGAAGACCATTTGGTCTAATATACATGTATCTCTTTGTTGCTTTTGTAAACAATGTAAATATTGTAAACGTTGAACACTTCTATATATGGAGCTTGTATATATTTTGTAATCCGCTGCTACAGAATATAGTATAAGTTAAATCTTTAACATTATATGAATGAATAAGCTTAAAGCTTCGAGTAGTAAATGAGCATCCCGATCTAGTTCGCACCACAATCGGGTTGCATCGTAGCGGTGTCACACATTTAACGAGCTACGCTGCGGTACTAAATCAAGGTTTTGTCAAACTCTAAGAGGTAGGGAATTTTCCTACTTTGATTATTTCTAACCTAAAATCCATTTAATGGCTTGCGTTTCCTTTAAGGCCTTGAGATACAGTAAATTTCAATCCCAAAATGTTAGGACTGAGTGTAGGAATTTTCAGGACTATTTTCGGATAGTCTGGCCTAAATTTTCGGGACTGTTTTTGGACAGTTCGAGCAAAATTTTTGAGACTATTTTGACAAACTGGATCGACTTTCGGACTGTGGATAGTTCTGACAGATTTTCTGATCGAAAGACAAATCCGACTAAATTTTAAGAGATTGTTTTCGAACAGTTCGGATAGGATTTTCGAGATTGTTTTTTGATAGTTCGGACTGAATTTTTAGGATCAAGTTGACAAGAATGGCTAAATTTTTGGGATCAAAGCTGATGTCCTGATACAGATGTTCGGACTAAGAGGATAGTTCGCATGTGATTTTGTGACTGTTCGGGCAAATCGGATCGATTTTTCTGGATCGTGTGTGTGTCGCTTTTTATTTCTTTATTTTTATTTTTTTATGTGTTATTGCAAAAAATTTGAATAGCATGTTGGTCGTGTGAAAATCATGTTAATGCATGCTTATGGATGTATTGACATGCAATTTATGATGGATGTAAATTATATGTAGAAAATATAATTATCCATGTGTTGAATATGTTGCATGTAGTTCTTATTTTGAATTTAACATGTTATAGTATGAAATGACATAATTGCATTTCATATGCACGTGGACATCGAGTCAAGTTGAGTGTGTGTGCATGGTATTAGTTATTCACCATTCTTAGTGAATGTGTAGTGAGCTCGAAAATGGGACAACGTCCAAAATTAAGACTCATGAGTGCACAAAAAAAAATAATAATAAATTTCGTGTGTTTGGGTAAAGCAAGATGGGGGTAGATCTGTCTTGCACGAGTGTTTCATCCGGGTAGGTACATGTGTTTCATCTGTGTAGGTACAGGAGAAGCAGAAACGAGAAGTCTGGATATCACATCAAAGAACCAAGGCCAATACATCATCAGCGCCCACCTGGAAGACCACCCGGGTCTAATATACATGTATCTTTGCTGCTTCAGAACAATGTAAATATTGTAAACGTTAAACACTTATATATGGAGCTTGTATATATTTTGTAATCCGCTATAGAATATAGTACAAGTTAAATAAGCTTCACACATTATATGAATGAACAAGCTTGAAGTTTATAGTAAACAGAAAGATTCAGATCCTGCCTTCGTGACTCCGCCAATCGGGTCGCACGAGAAGCGGGTGTCACACATGCAACGAAAGTTACGTGTGGGTAGCAAAATCAGGGAGTTTTGTTAAACTCTAAGAGGTAGGGAATTTTCCTACTTTGATTATTTCTAACCTAAAAGCCATTTAATGGCTTGGGTTTTCTTTAAGCCTTGAGATGCAGTAAATTTCAGTCCCAAAATGTTAGATCTGCGTAGGAATTTCTGACTATTTTCTAGATAGTCTAGCTCTAAATTTCTGGGACAATCCGAATTGAATTTTCTCGAACATTCGGGCAGAATTTTCGACTGCTTTTGACAAATTCCGGCATAATTTTTGAGACTATTTTCCGACAAATTCGCACTGAATTTTCGGGACTCCGCTTTATTGGGGCCCGATGTGATTTTCGGAATGTTTTTGGACAAACTGACTGAATTTTCGTGGATTGTTTTCGGATACCGGGATGTGATTTTTTGAGATCGTTTTCTCGATAGTCCGAACTGAATTTTTGACTATTTTGACAACCGATGTGATTTTCGAGATCGCTGACAAATTCAGATAGGATTTTGATCGTTTTCGGCAACTCGACTAATTTTCGAACTCTGTGTGTGCTGTTTTTTTTTTATTTTTTTATTTTATGTGTTATTGCAAAAAATTTGAATAACATGTTGGTTGTGTGAAAATCATGTTAATGCATGCTTATGGATGTATTGACATGCAATTTATGATGGATGTAAATTATATATAGAAAATATAATTATCCATGTGTTGAATATGTTGCATGTAGTTCTCATTTTGCATTTAACATGTTATAGTATGAAATGACATATCACTTCATGGCACGTGGACATCAACAAGCCCGTGTGTGTGCATGGTGACATATTCACCATTTTGCTTAATGCAGAATGAGCCTGAACCCAACAACATCCAAATTAAGACTCACACAAGTGCACAAAAAAAATAATAATAATGAATTTCAGTCGAGTAAAGCAAGCGACGGGTAGATTCTCCTTCCCTACATGAGTTAATTGCATTCATTTAGTTATACATATGATCCAAAGATGAAAAGTTCACGAAAAGTGTCGGAAGGCGTGCTAGTTTACTTACGAGACCTAAAATTCGCTACCCACAAAAACACACGGGATTTGATGAAATTAAATAAATATTTGAGGGTTGTCCAATAGGTTAAGTCATTGGATGAAACACCAATGACTGGTTTTCACACTTGGCATTTGCATGTGTGAGGGAGTCGATCAAGACCCGGTTTATGGGCATGAGGAGTCTCATCTCATGCATGACATGAAATATTCCATATAGAATTGCATTTTCTGTATGGAATGTGGTTTGATGTATGTATGTCATTGCATGTGCATTTAGGTGGGGAGTATCCCTTATAAGAGAATTTTTCTACTGGACATTGCTCACCTTGTCGTGGGACCCCCTTTCAGGTACAAGGAGTGTACAGGGAGACGACGCTCAGGCGAGGCCGTGATTGCGAAGGAGGCCGACATATGGCCTTGAGTAACATTTTTGTAAAAGTGTTTTGTATAAAAGGATTTTTATAAAATTCTTTCGATTATTGTGCAAATAGCTCCGTATGTAATTATGGGAAAAGGGTCGCGGATCTGACTCTCACGGACTGTACTATTCATTTTCTTTTCATATTTTAGATTTAAATATATATATATATATATATATATATATATATATATATATATATATATATATATATATATATATATGAATGAAACCTGATGAAGGGACGTATGGAAGTGGTGTCGAGCAACTCGGTGTCCATGAGTAGTTAGTACCGGTCAGGTACCAAGACTTAGGTGCAAGACGACCTAAGATAGAAATATCGTGGGTTGATGGGTTGTTAACGGGACCCCCAGAAATTGGGGCGTCACAATATAATCTTCTTATTTTATGTCCTTTGGGTCCTTAATTGGCTAATTACCAGTTTATCATTTTTCACACTTAACACTTAAATTTCCGAAAAATACAAATTTGACTTTTATTATACCCTAAACATATCATAAAACTACCAAGGTATAATTTGGGGTGTTACAATCTAAGCATAAAGAAAGTGACAAAGTGTTTTTTCCTGTAAGAAGAAGGGACACATGAAGAAGGACTGCTCAAAATTCAAGATCTGGCTTGACAAGAAAGGTACTGATTTTCACAAGTATGAACCTTAAGGTTAATGTTAATATGGAATAATATGGTGGATTGATTATGGTTCTACAACCATGTTTCTAATAATTTTATGTATGCTAAACCTAAGGAAGCTGAAGTATGAACATCATTCAGCAAGAGACAGTTCTACGGGAAGCTTATTGGCACTTGCAAAATTCTTGTTTTTTAAGTAGTGGTTTCATTTTAGAATTGGAAAAGACATTTTATGTTCCAAGTTTTTCTAAGAACTTGATTTCAATTTCAAGACTTATACGTTTAGGAATTTCCTTTAACTTTTCAGATTATGGTTTCAATTTATCCAATCAATCTAAAGTTATTGGTTATGGTACATTATCTTATGATCTTTTCCATATTTGGTTACAAAATGATGTTATTTATAATTCTATGAATGTTATTGCTGGATTAAAAAGATGTGTTGTGAATGAGAAATCCTCTATGTTATGGCACTGGAGATTGGGACACATCTCCATTGAAAGAATGAAGAAATAGGTTAATGAAGGGGTACTTAGTACTTTGGATTTTGCTGATTTTGAGACTTGTGTATCGTATTAAGGGAAAGTAAACTAACAAGTCTAAAAAGGGCAAAGAAGAGCACAAACCTATTGGGAGTTTATATGATACCGAGCATTTGTCATTCCCGACATAGATGCAAATGGTCCGAAATACTTTATCCCCTTCATAGATGATTATTCATGATACATCTCTACTTACTTCGTTCCAAAGATGAAGCTTTAGATGCCTTTAAAGTTTTTAATGCTGAAGTAGAGAATCAATGTGGAAAACATATTAAGATTATGAGATCATATAGAGGTGGAGAGTACTATAGTAAATACACAGAGAATGGACAAGTTCCTGGTTCATTTGAGAAGTTTCTTAAAAAAAATGGGATTGTTGCCAAATACACTATGCATGGTTCTTCGAATCAAAATGGTGTGGCAGAAAGAAGAAATCGAACTTTAATGGACATGGTAAGGAGTATGAGGAGTAATACGAAACTACCTCAATACTTATGGATTGAAGCTCTAAAGATGACAGTGTATATATTGAATCGAGTTCTAACTAAGATTGTCCCTAAGACGCCTTTTGAGTTATTCAAAGGTTGGAAACTGAGTTTGCGACATATACGCGTTTGGGGATGCTCATATGAAGTGAGAATTTATAACCCACAAGAAAAGAAGCTAGATCTAAGGACCATTAGTGGGTATTTAATTAGATATGTTGAAAGGTCTAAGGGGTATTGTCCATCTCACAGGGCTAGGATTGTGGAATCAAGAAAAGCGAAATTTCTTGAGAATGACTTGATTAAAGTGGCAGCTGATCACTTACGACATTGCTTCTGAGAAGGATCATTATGAAGGTCAACCCTTTGGTTCAACTGATAGATTAATTGTCATTCACACCCCTCAAGTACAACCAAGTGTGAGACAACAAGTTCTTGAAGTTCCACATATTGTTGATATTGATCATGTACATCAAGTTGCCAATGAAGAAATTCTAGAAATTGTTGAACAACCAATTGAGCAACAAGTTGATCAACAAATTCCTCAAGAGAATGATAAAGCAACATTAGGAAGATCTACAAGAGTTAAGAAATCAGCAATTCTTAATGATTATATAGTGTATTTACAAGAATTAGACTATAACATTGGAGTTGAAAATGATCTAGAAACATTTTCACAAGCCATGAGTTCTAAGGAATCTAACTCGTGGTATAGTGCCATGAAAGAAGAAATGAATTCTATGGCATCTAATTGAGTCTAGGATCTCATTGAGTTGCTTGATGGTGTCAAAGTCATTGGATGTAAATGGGTCTTTAAAACAAAGGACTTATTGAGCAACATTGAGAGACATAAGGCAAGGCTCGTTGCCAAAGGATTCACTAAAAGGGTAGGAATCGATTACACAGAGACCTTTTCTCTTGTATTTAAGAAAGATTCTCTTCGGATAATCATGGCATTGGTTACCCATTTTGACTTTGATTTACATCAAATGGATGTGAAAACGACATTCCTTAATGGTAATATAAAGGAAGAGGTTTACATGAAACAACCTAAAGGATTCTCCTATAGTGAAGGCGAGCATTTAGTTTGCAAGCTTAATAAATCCATATAAGGATTAAAACAAGCGTCCCGCCAATAGTATTTGAAATTCCTTGAAGTCATTGTTTCATTCGGTTTTTAAGAGAATATCATGGATCAATGTATATACCAGAAGGTTAGTGGGAGTGTTTTCTTGTGTTATATGTGGATGATATTCTGCGTGCAACCAATAATAAAAGTTTGTTATATGAAGTGAAACAATTTCTCTCAAAGACCTTTGATATGAAGGATATGAGTGTAGCACCTATTTTGAAGGGTGACATATTCGATTTGAATCAGTGCCCTAAAAATGATTTCAAATAGGAAAACATGAAGAACATTCCATATGCTTTAGCTATTGGAAGCCTGATGTATGCTCAGGTATGTACCAGACCTGGCATTGGATTTGCTATTGGAGTATTAGGAAGATATCAGAGTAATCTAGGTATTGACCACTAGAGAGCTGCAAAGAAGGTGCTGCAAAGAAGGTGATGAGATACCTTCAAGGAACAAAGGATCACATGCTTATGTATAGACAAACAGATAATTTATAGGTGATTGACTACTCAGATGCAGACTTTGTTGGTTATGTTGATTCTCGAAAATCAACGTCTGGTTATATTTTCAAGCTACCTGATGGAGTCAGATCTCGAGGAGTGCAAAGTAGACCTGATTTGCCACTTCCATTATGGAAGTTGAGTTTGTATGTGACAGGCCCCAAACAAGCCACACACTAGCTTCAAAGATTCCCACAGCAGTCTGTCGTAGGAACTCTCAGGTTTGCCTAGGCGAAGCCCTCCTTCGCCTAGGCGAAGAGGTTTGCTTAGGTGAAGCTTTGCTCGCCTAGGCAAACTAGTGCCACATCCAATTTTGCTCTTGGGCGAACCACCCTGAAGAGCCAATCTTCCTAGGGAAGATTCATGCCATCGCTTAGGTGAGAACATTGTTGCAACTCGAAAATCCCATTTTTCCTTTACCCAAACATACCCAAAACAAAAACAAAACCCATTTTTCTCAGCCCAAAGATGGAAAATAAACCAAGGAATGAAGAATCCCTACCTCTTGAAGCATAGAAACACGGGTAGGAAGCCCCCCTAGCCCAAAATCTTTGATTTCCCGAAATCTCCTCCTTTGGATCTTTAGCGAATCCTCATTTTCGCACACGCGTATCTTGTCGACAGCAGAACTTTTTTGTTCTCGGGTTCGACGAAATCCGACCAACGAAGCCCATAGATCAAGAGAGAAGCTCTGGGCTCCCTCTTCCTTTCTCTCTTTCTCTCTTTCGCTCCTGTAGTCAGAACCAAGAACAAAGAATAGGAAAAATGGGATATTTTCCCCCGTGCCCCCCACTTAAGTTTTAAGTGGTTGGTCCACGTCGAACACATGTCCTTGATTTATCCGAGTCCATTTCTGCCCCGAAATGATTTATTTCATCGCGATTCAAGTTTAAATTATTTTAAATGAACTTTAATTAAATTATTTCCCAAAATCTCATTTTTGGGTTTTACCGGACACCTGTCGTCCTGAAATTCGTGAAAAATCCGATTGTCTCGGAATTCAATGAAGTTTGTCTGGGAAACTAGATTTCGCGAGACGAATCCAACGGTGAGGTCCGTTTCATCACTCGAGATCTAGATATCTTTCAACCGCGTTCTCTAATTGTATCGATAATTCACCATTTTTCCTTTTCAAAATTTCCAAATTTACCCTAATTTTACATTCTTTTAATAGAATTTCATCTCGAAATTCTACACATACACATTCAAATTACATGCATATGCAACAATCATTTAATCCCTAAATGACTAAAAAACATACCTTCACTAAATAAGAAAGGATCGACACACACACAATGTTTTCACATTCCCAAGTCAGCTTTCTCATTCCTCTGGTCGCCACAATACCTTCCACTACCGCACGCCTCACGCAAAACTCCGGGATCCCGCTATCCATGATACGTATTGGTCCCTCCTCGAAGGTTCCATCCTCATGAACAACAAGCTCGCCCTAATCCACTACATGAGTCGGATTTGGAGTGTACTTCCGGAGCATGGAGACATGGAATCCCGCATGAACACTTGATAAGCTTAGCCAGAAGCTAACCGGGTATGTAATCGTATTCTCGCCATCTCGAGCACTGCTGGCCTAATATACCTCGGTGATGTTTTCCCGCTGGGTCAAAATTAACCACTCCTCTCTTAGGCATCACCTTCAAGAAGACATGATCTCTTACCTCAAACTCTAAAGGCCGCCTCCGTTTGTCAGCGTAGCTCTTGTGCCTTCTCTGAGTCGTGAGAAGACGATTCTGTATCAAATCCACCTTCTCAGAGGTGTCTTTAACCAAATCTGAACCCGTGGTGGTTCTTTCTCCCACCTTCGTCCAACGAACAGGAGATCAACAAGGCCTTTCATATAATGCCTTATAGGGTGCCATCTCTATGCTTGCATGATAACTATTGTTGTAGGCGAATTCCACTAAGGGTAAATGCTTTTCCCAACTACCCTTGAGATCAAGGACGCATGCCCGTAACATGTCCTCTAATGTCTAGATGGTCCTCTCTGATTGACCGTTCATCTAAGGATGAAAAGTTGTGCTCATTATCAACTATGTCCCCATGACTAGTTGGAAACTCTTCCAAAAATGAGACTTAAACCTAGGATCTCGATTCGATACTATAGACATTGGTACTCCATTTAATCGGACAATCTCCTATATGTATAACCTGTAGAATTCCTTAAGAGTGAAGTTCATCTGCATAGCCAAAAAGTGTGTTGAATTAGTAAGCCAGTTCACTATCACCCACACCACATCATGCCCTCACGATGTCCATGGAAAGCGAGACACAAAACTATTTTGATATGCTCCCCACCCGACTTTTATCCAATTTACAAGCAAGGTCTGGGAGTAATCTTATCGGGCCTCGTGCTCAAATTCTTTACTTGCTGACACGTGAGACATCGGCGAACAAAATCTCCTACGTGTTTCTTTATCCCACTCTAGTAATACTGGCGACGAAGATCATGGTACATCTTTGTGCCACCTAGATGCACTGCAAAACGGGAATAATGGAACTCCCCGATGATCTTCTATCTCGGATCTACTGACTGGGGAACCACAACCCGTCCCATATACCGAAGACTACCATATGTGTGAATGGCCTAGCCTTCTTCACCTGTATCCGACCGTACCCAGTCCCTAATAGACAATATCTTTGTGTCTTGTCCCTGACTCGATCACCTGCCCAAGAGGGTACCTCGAAAGCCTAACTCTTATAAGGCAACCTAAACTCGTCCCACGTACCTTGAACATCTACCACTCCCAGGAAGCCACACTAGCCAACACTCCCCGTGACTTCTGACTGAGTGCATCAACCACCACATTTGCCTTACTAGGGTGGTCATGCAAAGTGAAGTCATAGTCCTCCAGGTATTCCATCCACCTACGTTGCCTCATGTTGAGGTCCTGTTGTGTAAAAATATACTTCAAACTCTTATGGTCCAAAAACACTTCGAACTACTCACTGTATAGATAGTGGCGCCAAGCCTTTAAGGCAAAGACAATAGCCGCTAACTCCATGTCATGTGTAGGGTAACTCTGCTTGTAGTTCTTTAACTGTTGAAAACCATAACCCACTATCCTCCCGAACTACATCAAAACACATCCAAGTCCGTCCTTCAAGGCATCACAATACATTGTATACCTCATTCCCCTCTCTGGAACTATCAGAATAAGAGTTACTCGGTCCTCCCTAGCCCACAATTGCACTAGCTTGTGCAATGGTGGTAGCCACAACACTTGCCTGCTCAATGGTAGCAGTTGCAGCACCAATAGCTTCCATGAAGGCTTGTTGGTCAAAGGTCGGTGGTGGTTGGTTGTTGTTCCACCCATAGCCTCAACGTCCTCTTCCTCGACTAGCCATCTACATATGTCAGATAACAATTTAGTCTTACATAATATCCTAAAGAAATAAGGATCAAGTATAAATTTTGAGAATTTTCTCATTGTCTAACTAAGTGGTGCATGTGCCAACTACTAGTAGACCTCAAAATTCTGAACTATCCTATTTGTTCTTTTCCCGAACCCCTAAGATTATGTTTTCTAACTTTAGTGTTCCTTTTTTTTTTTCCATATACACTTTACCATGTATATTATTCACACAACACACAACATACAATCATGTAGCATATTAAGCACCAAACATGAAATGCATAATGAATGCAATGGTCTAGACCTATGCCCATCAAGCCCTAGGTAATCTCATACCTAGGCTCTAATACCAAGCTGCGACACCCCAAAATCCGAGGGTTCGTTGATCAACCATCAACCCGTGGAAGACCTGTGGATATCGCGTAACCCGATACCACATCATGTGTCCCATTCATCGGGACCCTTCATTTTACAACCGATGTATTCCTCAGGATATCGCAGACTCGATGTTGCATCGTACGTCCCATTCATTGGGACCCATCATTTTACAAAACCGGAAAGAGCCCCTTTCATGCTATGAGCTCTTTGAAAAACCATCATGCATAATGTACAATGTTGTAGGAAAAATAACACTTGGCAGTTGTCCCGGGTTCACCTAGGTGAAGCACACCTTTACCTAGGCAAACTTATTTGCCTAGGTGAAGCCTCTCTTCGCCTAGGCGAGGTAGAACCCAATTTCAAGGCTGCCTTAGGCTCGCCCAGGAGAACTCACCTTTGCCTAGGCAAGCTGCGTTTTCAGGTCAATTTTATACAAAAATCCATTTTTTACTTTAATTACACTCCTTTACATAAAAATACACATGAGTTCAATTTCACTCATAAACACATTTATACATGTCAAAATGAATTTACTTCAAACATTTTACAAAAACATGATCACAAAGCCACAAATAGGCTTTTTTCACCTCTACTCATTCCGATGAGCCACCAGAACACTCCAAATTATACCATAATAGTTTTATAACATGTTTGGTGGTATAAATAAGTTAAATTTTCATTTTCCAAAAAAAAATTAATACTATGAGAAAATGGATAAACCGAATTAATACAAGAGTTAAAGGTAAAATAGAAAAATGTCACATTAAGGACTCAAGGGTCATAAAGCTAGAAGAATACATGTTAAAGTTGAATATGATAAATGAATTACAAATAGAAATGGAATGAAGGATTTTAATGCAAAATGGAAAACATAAGCAAAATGATTTGCCAAACAAGGCCATATACATGAAATGGGATAAGACCAAATTTGGTCTTAGAATTGGGCATTTCACACTTTGGGAGCTAGGGTTGACGTGAAGGAGAAGAGAAGCCAATGGAGGGTTTGCTATCTCTCCATTTAGTTCAAGGTTTTGCTTGATCAAGAGAAGGAAAGGAAGCTTCAAGTATTTCGAGGAAATCAAGGTTAGGAAACTCTCCTAACTCCCTCTTTGTTCATGTCTGAGGTTAGAAAGAACCCTAACTCTTCTCATTCATGTGTTATACTTGTTAGAATTGGGTTGATGTTTGTTTTGATTTGGATTTGGGTCATATGAATTCTCCCTTTTGATTGTTAGGAAAGTCCTAACTCATTTTCGTTTTTGTGCTTAGGAAGAACCTAACTCTTCCATCTTTGAGTAATTTGTTTTTGTATTGGAGTTTTATTGCTTTGGGTTGATTTTTTTTTACTTGTAGGGTCTTAAAGATCAAGAAGTGTAAAAAAGAGATGTATAGGTTTTGAAGGGAATTTCTGTCAAAGTTATTTTTTTTCAAAAACCCGTGTTTTTGTTTTAGCCATAACTTGGCCTCTTGACCTCCAAATTTCATGATTCCAATTGGAGATGGTGCATAAGACTCATGGTTAGAAATGTCTAGAAGAAAAAAAGACCTAAAGCAGTCCAAAAATAGCAGCCATGTTGGTGTTTCTCAGATGGACCAAAATAGAGTTGAGAAACAGGAAAATTTCTAGGTTGTGTCATATTTTTGTTTTGGACATAACTTGGCCATTAGTCGTCCCAATTGAGTGATTCCAGTTGATAAAGAACCCTAAGAGATAGACCTACAAAATTATAGAAGGTACCAAGAAGCAAATCTGACCCTAAGTCTCCTTTTTTTGAAATTGAAGTGAAAATACGGGTAAGCTGTTGGGTTATCCTCTTTTTTCGTACAGTTTTGGTGTTTTTGCCATAAGTTAAGTTGTAATGATCCAAATGTGATGATTCAAATTTATACTGAAAATAGATTCATAGAGCTATCATTTTCTTGAAGAAATTTTGGGTAAACTATGGTTATTTTTCCTACAAAATTTTTCAAGTGAAGGTGTAGTGGTAGAAATCAACCCTAACTGTAAAACCCTAGCATGCAAAAGATCGATTTTTATTTGTTTGTTCTGATCGTAGACGTATTTGTATGGATTAGGGCCAGTGATGATAAAACCTGAGTTAAGATCGGGATTCAAGTGAATAGGAGTCCGTAATCGACAACCCTTTTGTTTGTTCTCACATTTTTCTTCGTTTGTTGTATTTATTTTATCATAAAACTATGTTGATATACCTGAATGTGTTTCTGGTTTAACCAAGGTAACAAATTCCTGGGTTTGGGTGTTGGTTAATTGATCTCAAGTGGATTAACATGAAAAATGGGTGAACTTTAATAATATTTTGTAAATGTATGTTGCAAAGGCATGTAATGTCATTTTGTATCAATACGTTGTACTAAAGAATATATATGGGCCATTGAAATGATATGATGTATATTTATCATATTAATGAATGTATTAGTAATGATATATTATATTCATATATAAGTATGTTTATATGAAATGTGTTTTGACAAATGGTTTTGAAACAGTTCGCATCCCTCGATCCGGTTCACCTTCAAGTTAGGCTCGAGGGCGCGACACCGCCCATCGGCGCATTTCCCGCACTTGAAATGTCATTCCATATAAGGTGAGCCACGCCCAGTAGAATAAATTCTACAGAGGCTACTCCGCACTTAAGTGTACATGCAATGCTTACACTTAACAATTTTCACATTCATATCACAATTCCAAGCAAGATTTGCAATCCTAGGTTGGAATCCTACATGCCATGCCATGATATGAGATGAGACCCACTCATGTACCATGCCTGAGTCTTTATCGATTCTACCATACCCGAGTTTTTACCAACTCCCGTACTCGAGTCCTTAGGAACTCCCACCACACAATGCGATGCCCATGTGTGATAAAAACCGGCATTGATTGATTACATCCAATGATCCCTCCAATGATCCCTTTTTAAAACAAAAATCTTGTTCTTATAAACCAAAACTTTTTGGATGTCATCGAATGATCATTTCATTTGTAAAACCCTTGTGTCTTTTGTGGGTAGCGAATTTTTGGAGTCTCACCGCCTTTTCCACACATCGTCTACACTTTTTGGACTTTCACCGTCGGAGTGTAGTAAACTAGTCCGGGTCTTTCACCCGAGGAAGTGTCTAGCCCTTCTTGCTATTACTTGACACAAGTTTTCTTTTCCGTTTCATGCAATTCGCAGCACTGGCCAGATCTCTGTCCGCAACAGTCACCCATCTGCGCCGCAGAGGTGATCCGAATCAACAAAATTTATATCCTGTTCTCCCACACGTAGTCAAGCCACGCAAAGATGCCGTTCAAAGGGTCGGCCCACACGCAGGATGGGTTTTCTGCATAAAATGATTTGAGTGAAGCCAAAATGGTGAATTAAATTTGATTTTTAAGGTTTAAAAATGTGGGGTTTTTTGGGTGTTCACCGACTCGAAGCTAAAACAAGAAAAAATGTAAAATAGAACCTCATGTAGCCACCGGCTTGGGGTGGTTTCAAGGTAACCACATGTCCCCTGGTATTTTTCCTCTCGCTGGGGAGCATGACATATAGTCATTTCAACCGGATTCCTCATTTAGCTTTAAAAATCCAAACCCTATGATTTTCCCTTTGAAACATAGCATTTAAATGGACATAAATGTTCCTAACAAAGGAAAACGCATCTCAAAACCCTAATCCACGATAACCAGCGGTGAGACAACTAATCTGCTTCAATGGATCTAGTGAAAGTATCCATTGAACCCAAAAAGCTTGAAGAGAGCATGCTTAAGAGATTTTAACCTAAGTGAGAAGCAAAGGTGAACTTAAACAACCAAAAAAATACGTATGCTAAAAAACAGGGACCGTATGCTACCTCCAAACTCCTAGTGAACAAGAAATACCCTCTTCTAAGGAGGAAGAGGTCTAGCCAAACATCATCTAAGTTGTCATCCTCGAGGAGTACGGCAGCCGAGAAAGGAGAGAAAATGAGAGAAGGAGAAACTGAGAACTGAGCCCTAATTTGCCTTAGCAAAGAAAATCCGTCCCTTCAACAAGGTATCAAAACGGCTTATGTAGCCTACAAAACTATGAAATACCATACAATCCTAAACACAAGTGATTACAACAAGGGTAGAAAGGAGAAAACCAAAACTATAACAAAAAGAACAAAAGCGTGAGATGCAAGGAGAACAGGGCCGTAGAAGGAATGGGCCACACTGGAGGTAGTGGAACAAAGGCACGTGTGCATGTTTTCCCGCAAGGGTGTTTTTCTTCACATTTTTCTCTTCTTTCCTTCTGATCTTTGATCTGCAATGTTGAGTTTGACTTGAATTCTTTTGTGCTTAGGATCGACTCAACAATTTCGCATAATTAGTCGCAAAACCGCAAAATTTGCCACAAAAAATGCGATCAATAAAATAAGAGGGGACCTTAATGTGCAAACTGTTAATTAGCATGATTAGTACACAAAGCACTCCAAAACCTATAATAAATAGGGGTTCAAAATAGCACTTTTTTGGGCACTAATCACCCAGAATTAAGGAAATCACCACTCTTGTTTGATCCTAACCATGCACCCACACCCATGAAATTCGATGTTCTTGTGCATATGCAATGAAATGTGCCATTGAAAGTTAATGCCATGTCCCACATGTAATGAATGTCATATGGACAATATAAACCATACAATTTACCTTGTATCCTGGACAATTATATTACATGCATATAATTTCCAAAACAAACATTCATTCCAATGTCAATATATAAGAGCACACATATCAACATTTCATCAAGTCAACACAACCACACATGTTATTACAAAGGCAAGTAATAACACTCGACATAACCAATTGTGGCACGTGGCATGCTCACGAAACCGCCCACAATAGCCCCCAAAGCAAGCTATGTGACAAGCCCCAAACAAGCCACACACCGACTTCAAACATTCCCCCAATAGTCTCAAAGAGAACCCGGTGCTTGCCCAGCGAAGAGGTTCACAGTGAAGCCAGTCTCGGGCCTGCTTTGACCCGTTGTCAGATCAATTTGCTCCTAGGTTCGCCTGGGTGAACCACCCCTCACTAGGCGAACCCTTTCACCTAGGCGAGTCTTCCTTCACCTAGGCGAAGAGCCAATCTTCCTAGGGAAGATTCATGCCTTTGCCTAGGCAAAGAACATCGCTATTTACCTAGGTGAAGAACATCACTGGAACTCGAAAATCACATTTCCTTAACCCAAATAGACCCTAAAACAAAAAACCCCCTTTTTCTCAGCCCAAATGTGGAAAATAAACCAAGGTAGAAAAAATCTCTACCTCTTGAAGCATAGAAACACGAGAAGGAAGCCTCCTAAGCTCGAAATCTTTGATTTCCCGAAATCTCCTCATTTGGAATTCACAACCTCTTTCAGATATGCATGCCCCCTGCCGATGCGCGAACTTCTACTCACTCGACGAACCGATGTGATTTGAGCTTCAGATAGAAGAGAGAAGCTCTTAGCTCTCTCTTCCTTTCTCTCTTTCTCTCTCGTATTTGGAACCAGAAACAAAGAATGGGATATTTTCCCCTAAGCCCCCCACTTAAGTTTTAAGCGGTTAGCCCACGTTGCGCCACATATCTGCGACTGGTCCGGGTCCCTTTTTACCTCAAAACAATTTATTTCATCTCGGTTCAAGTTCAAATTATTTAAAATAAAATTACTTAGATTATTTTCCAAAATCTCGTTTTTGGGTTTTACCAAACACCCATTGCCTCGATATTCGTAAAAAATCCTACTGTCTTATAATTCAATGAAATTCGTCTGGGTAACTAGATTTCGCGAGACGAATCCAACAGTGAGGTCCGTTTCGTCATCTGAGACCTAAAAATTTAAAGGTCTGTAGCCTAAACTATATGGGCAATTTGCATCGCTTTGCCCTTCTCTAAAAAAAAATTTCCAAATTTAATCTCGAAGTTTTACATAAGCATTGATCGACGATGTTCTCCTTTAAACCACGCGGTGACAATTTCATCAAACTTTAAATACCACGCTAAAAGTCTACTTTAAACCATAATGGATTTTTTGAGCTTATAAACTACGTTGCTCCTTTATCAACTTCCTCAAAGCCAATAGGTTAAGACATGTAAACATCCTCAACTATGTCTCCATCAAGAAAGTTGTCCTCACATACATCTAATGCAACTCCAAATCAAAATGAGCCATTATAGCCATAATAATGGTAGAGAGTCTTTAGTGGACACAAGAAAGAAAGTTTCCTTAAAATCAATACCTTCTCATTAATTGTAAGCCTTAGCCACTAATCTTGTTTTATATCTCTCTACTTGTCCCTTGGCATCACACTTGGTCTTGAACACCCATTTGCACCCAATAAAGTTCATACAACCATCTAAGAAATCTACTACAAGTCTACACTTTATTCTATGACACGGTCATCTCATCTTTTCATCGCATCAATCCGTAAGTTGGATTGGGGACTACCAATGGCTTCTTTGTAGGTAGTCTCCATCTGACATACCCACATCATACCCATGTCGTATCAATCTCGAAATATACCCTAGCAAATGACTGCTTAGTATATTAAAAAGTTAAATAGAATTTTCTAAATAAAACAAGATACCCGAATTAATAATAAAGCCAAGGGTAAATATGTAATTTACCACTTGAGACTTAAGTGCTATAAGAGTAAAGATGGGATGCCAAAATAGAAATTTAATAAGTTATGGAATAAAGGCAAATAGAGAAAGATGAAATAGAAATATATGAGAATAAAGGCTTGAATGCAATTATGAAAAGTTAAAGTCAAAATGAGTTTTTGTTTTTTGGCCAAACATGGCCTTAACTAAAAAGTTGGTTTTAAGACCAAATTTGGTCTCCAAAAGAGAGAAAAAAACGGGAGAGAAGAGAGAAAGAGAGAAGAGAAGAAGAGGAAGAGGAAGAGGAAGAGAAGAAGAAGAGGAGAAGAAGAGAAATCAAGATCAAAGGTATGAAACCCACCTTGATTATGAACTACAGAGATTTGGTACGCATCTTTGGGTTTGTATGATGATTATTTTGCTCAAACCTAGGGTTTTGTATAGGTTTCCATCTAACCCAAAAAATGATAGCAATTAAGGTGGGTAAAACCCCATATGGCACAAGAAGCTCATGAAATCCCCTTGAGGACAATCCATGGTTAATGGAGAGTAATTGAGTTAGGGTTTAGAATAAACCCTAACTAATCCTCATGTTTTGTTTGTGTATGGGTTATAACCCATATTAGAAGGGTTTGGAAGAAATCCATGATGGATTTTTGAAGAAATATATGAAATTGAAAGAGAAATTGGAGAGGAAAAGAAATTCCAAGGTGAATGGAATTGTTTTGATGTGTGTTTGAAGCATGTAAGGAATGGGATCAAAGTATGGAAAAATGTGAGAAACACATTCTGGGCATTCTAGTGACTTGTACCGTACAACTTGAACTTGTACCGTACAACTTGTATTCTCGGGTTTGTTTGGTTGCTAAAATTCTATTAAACTTGAGCTTATACTGGTACAACTTGTTTCGCTTCAGTTTCGACTCAGCTTTAGTATTTGGCCATAACTTACTCATTTCTATCCTACGGTGATTCAAGTGGCCAATTAAAATAGACTTCAAGGGGAACAAACTTAAAGAGAAGGAATCACAAAGTCTGATCCTAAGTGGCCCAAAATACACTCCAAGTGGGACCACAGTAAAACCAAATTTGGTTTCAGTGTTGAACATAGAGAAGTCCGCGTTTTGACGTATCCTGAGTTCCGTGCCTGAATTGGGTGATTCCAGTTGGAATAGAAACTTAGCACCTTAGCTTTAAATGATTATAAGGACATAGGGTCAAATATAAAGTTAAGACCCCGAAAATGAGTAATACAAACTGTCGCTAGAAAATTCGCAGGTCGACTAGTTGGCATGAAAATGCCATAACTTTAGTTTGATGATCTGATTGGATTGATTCAAATTCTAAATAAAGTAGAATCTAGAGGAATAAGAATACATAGTTGTATAATGTACAAGTATAGAAAGGTATAGGAATATGTCATAAGATATGATAGGTATAAGTCATAAAATATAATAAGATATGATAGAACATGTCATAAGATATGATAGTCTAAAGTACACGAATGATAGGCACATATGCATATAAGAGTAAATGATATGAATATAAGCGTGTATGATAGGATTATATGATAGATATACTTAAATGAATAGATAGAACATGCTAAGAACAAATGATAGGAATACGTAGTAAAGACATGAGCATAAGATAGACATAACTAAAAGAATAAGATGGAACACGCTAGAATATATGATAGACAAACTAAATGATAGAAAAGATATGAATATATGTATTATATAGATATATGAGAACCGAAATGTGAAGCTACGCTATGATAACTAATACGTAGTAAAGTAAATATAGTATATATGCATAAGCAATTATGATAACAATAGTTATTCATGCTATGATATGTACAGTAAATGTAATAAAGCCGATTATTCGTTTTTTAGAACCCTGTAGAGTGATGATAAGCATTTATAGCGAAGATACAATTGCTGGCAAAGATATTCATAGACAGATATTGAGGCCCCGTTTGTCGATGATATAGGATCCGTTGATCGTGGCCCCAAGGGTCAAATTAATAATAGATGTAAATCACCATTCGTACAAAGGATAAGACCTTCTGCAATGCATAGCATATGACATGTGCCACCGCCTCAGACAAATACGATACCTTCGAGATAATAGAGAGATCACTGCCTTCTGCATGTTGATAGTACTGGTACACCCATTATTTCCCGAACTAATTTCTAAGGTATTTATGTATGAAAATAAAAGAAAGGAAAAGTATACACAAAGGAAATGTATATGAAAAGTATATAATAGGATAGATATGAAAGCAAAGATAGTCTTGCTTATGCGATGAAAGCAATGTATAGTTACAAGAATAAGAAGTACATTATAACCCGATACAAAAATAGGTATAAAACACAAGAAAGTAGGAATAGTACAAGATACAGGATATGAACAAAGACAAGATGAACACCTATAATAGGAAAGTATACAATAGTACAAGTATGAAAGTGAAGAACAGAAATAAATCATAGAACCGAAAGATGAAAAAGATATAGACTAGGTGACATATGTAACTTGACAAAGAATAGGAACATTGAAAAGACATATAACAGCGCAAAGATGAACACAGGATAAGTATAGGAATATGTAAAGTACTAAATAGGAATACGTAAAAGTATAAATAAAGAGATAAAGACATAGAACATGTAATAGAAAAGATTGACATGCAATAGGAATATCGATGATAATTATGTTATGTAAATATGTTTAGATATATATAATGCATATGTATAAGCTTGTGATGCCACGCTTATCATGGTTGTCCATGCTTATGTTCCCACTAAGCGCAAAGCTTAAAGACGCGTTCAATCCGTGAGACCAAGAGTGGTTGTGAGGACGAACCTTCCACATCGCCAGCCGGCGCCAACACATCAATAAACCATTGAAAGATTTCAGATAACGATAAGTCTTTTTTGTTTCTTTTGCAAACAATGTAAATGTTTAACACTATTAAATATGTACATATATAAGTAATTGTATAAGTAATCGGACTCAGATATGTATAAATGTGATGCACACCACTCCTATGGTATTTTATATATGTACAAATGATTTTGTTATTACTGAAATTGTTCATGCACCAATAGGTACAGGTACAGCTCTGAAAGAACAGGTCAATGAGAGTCCCAATATATAGTATAGATAGTATCGCGCCTGACTCGTTCGATCCGCTAACCGGGTCGGGTCGAGATCGGGGGCGTGACACATGCTCCTGTAAATAAATAATGTAATCATCTGAAATTGCGGGCCTACACGCCCTCTCTGACCTCCTCAAGGGTGTATCCATGACTACATCTAGGGCTACTAGTTCTACATCTGGGGCTACTAGATTTACATCCTCACACTGTCTATCCTCACTAGTGGCTACCGGATGCCGGTCAACAACAAGGCTAGATCGAGCGTACTAATAGGCAATGTGAATAAAAACTAGGTGTTATTTGAACACAATTTCTCTTGCCCCTTAGCTTGTACCAGTATTATCCTCAAAATAGATATTCTATGTTAGGAAATATGACCCAATGCTTGTGCCAAAGAATATAAGACTTTTCATTCAATTTCAAACGCTTGGTGCTACTAATAGTATTAACATTAGGAGAAAAAGAAAGCAAACTATATAAACCTAATCTATAAAGATTCCCACAAAGTGTTTAATTTCCAATCAATAAAGAGTCTCAATATAAAATAATTTTTCCAGTTCCAAAAAGAAAACCATATCCAAGTCTATCCAAAATCAGTACAGATATTAAATTTCTTCTAATAGATGATATGAACGACACATTTTGTAATTAAAAAAAAATTCTATACTAAGATGCAATCTAATAACTCCTAAAAAAGAAACTTGAACTATTGTGCCGTTTCCCATGAACATGTACTACTCCCAACTAGTTGGATTCCTTATTCTTATCATCACCTTTATTTTCTTGAACGACATTCAACTTCTTGCAATCTGTCTTCTTATGTCCAAACTTGTGGTAATAATTGCATTTTCCCTTAATGCCCCCATTCTTGGGGGCATTGGAAGTAGAAGGCACATTCTTGCCATTACCCTTGGCACCGGTATTCTACTTCTTGACATACTTCTTCTCATTAGTTGTATTATATGATACTTTCTTCTTGACTCCACCATCTTGTAGTCATCACAAAATATTCGACCTTCCCCTTCTTCATAGCCTCCCTCCCTAGAGAGGATAGCGCCATTCTTCAATGGTTCATCGCTTTCTTCGAGCATTATAACCGACCCTGCAATACTATCAAATCGCAAGGCAAAGTCCTATGACCAACCAAATAACATAATCCGAAAGGCAAACTTCATAACAATGGTCTTAATCTTGTTGTAACAAGCTAATATTTTATCAATGTGTCCTCATACCCCACTTGTCCCATCATAGAAAGTGGAGTGAAGAGTATTCAAAAGCTCATTCTTCTCATTCATCGAGAACATTGTGTATTTCTTACCAATGACATCCAAGAACTCCTTTGCATTCTCAGTCTTGGGAATGCTTTTATAAATAGAGACCTCCATATGGTTCTCCATGATCATTAAACAACAACTGTTAGAATACTCCTAGACCTGATAGGACTTTTTCTCCTTTGCAAAACTCTCAGCAGTGAGTTTTGGAGGAGTTTCAACTTTCAAAGTCAAGTTTAGTTTTATAATTGTCAAATTCATCATGAGAGATTTAACCCATTGCTTGTACTTAGTCCATTAAGTTTTGTGATGACAAAGAACCGATGAAAGTTCAAATCTGAAGAATAAACAAGAGAGCAATGTAAAAAATACATGTAAAACAAAGACATGCAAATTGCTCAATTCTTTTGCTTACCAAATGACCCACAAAAGTGATCATCAAATACTAGATTCTATAAAATACAAAAATATTAATATACAGGTAAGAGCAATTCACCAATTGTCATAACCAAATGCGTAAATTTCTTGCCGATAAGGTAGTAAAATTATGTTGTTCATGACACTTAGTGAAATCTTTTCACCAAGCTTAGCATCCTATCAAATAATAAAGTAATAAATAGGATAACTTCACTATCCGTGTGGATCTTAACAAAATTCATGCGCAAGACAAGAAAAATAACAGTTACAACATTAATTCCAAAAATATCCGACATGTTAAAACTCACAAGAGACAAATTCATAAAGCCTATCGATATTTATTAATTTTACCCAAGTGTGAAATAAGCATTCAATATTTTTCACAATATGATGTTGTAAATAATCATATATAGCATAGAAGCAAATTGCTAAAACAATATGTGAAAAGGGAAACAATAAAAATATTGTAAAATTAGGTGAAAATGCAATTTTGTGCCAAATCCAAAATTGGATAAATATAGCAAAATTGCTAGACTCGACATTACAAATATTATAAAATTATGAAAATAAGATGCCTTTATTAAAAAAAACGTGAAAGGCCAGATTTTGATAAACTTTAAAAGGAAAACCTATCATTCCTAAAGTTATTTTGAGCATAACATTATTTTAAATTTTATTTTATTTTCTATGGCAAAGGTCTCAAAAAATAAACAAAAAATTAAGTAGATCCAATGTTGCCATCAAAAGTTAACACATCTTGATGGAATACGTGTTGGCTCTTTTATAGGAATCCAAACAATAAGTGTCCTGTAATTTTTATACTTTTTAATCTCAAACATAGAAGTATTAATGCCCCTTGTAAGCCGTACTCCCATATACTCCAAATAATAAACGAATCAAGCAAAATAATATATATATATATATATATATATATATATATATATATTCTTATAATCTTATATACTAATTAATAAGGAAAAAAGCTTATTGGTCCCTTATCCTATTAGAAAGATTCCACGAGAAGCCTCCATTCGGCCCAAAAGCTATAAACGTAACATCAAACAAGATTTTCGAACCCCAAACAACCAATCACTTTCTATCACTCCAACCATACCGAGATCTATTTTAATATTTTATTATATTTTAATATAAAATATATTATAATTTTTATTTATTAATTTATATCAAGAAAACATTTTTATTTTAAATTATTCACAAAAATACGATTTATATGTTTTTCATTTTATTTATAATATTATTTTTTAAAAATAATTATAAAGTTTAATAAAAATATTTATAGCTAATAAAATAAATTAATTCATATCAATAAAAATTGTTCTTTTGACCAGATTTTAAAGATTTACAAAAAAATTCATGATTGTTTCTTTTTTTTTTTCAATTCAATACTCAAAACGAGCTTTTTCATTTACTAAAAATCTGCTGGGTGTAGGGGAGGGGGAGGGCTTCTCTTCCAGCGACGGGGAGGAGAAGAGATCGGTGAGCTGCCCGGGATGGGTGGAGAGATGGGGAGAGGGAGGGGAGGGGGATTTCAGCGTTGGGAGGGGGGTGGCTTCCCTTCCCAGCGACCTGTGGGTGCACAGATCGGCGGAGATCGGCGCTGCCCCGGATGGTGGAGGAGATGGGGAGAGGGAGGGGAGGTGTGGATCAGCAGCGGGTTGGGGTGGGGGATGGGGGAGAGGGAGGAGTGAATTTACGACAAGGATGTGTATCATGGCCAAGCTGATGTAGCTGGAAGAGCAAGCATAAAATTGCTCTCTGTCTGAAAACAATACTATTTTCAGGGTTTTGATCCTGAAACGGCTCTGGGGTCCCTGAATGGATTCTGGCATACAGAAAATACTTTAATTGATTTTAGTTTGAAATTTTGATACAGAAAATACAAAAATCATTAAAACCAGAACCCGATTCTGAAAAGAGGATAAGAGGTGAAGGGTTTGAATTCATTCTCAATAATGTGATTAGAACAGTGCACAATAGCTTCCAAGGACAACTTTAAACAACCTATAAAGTAGCAACATACGGATCTTAATCCAATACAGTCATCGGAGAATAAACAGATTTAAGGAATTAAAAAAATCAAACCCCTGCAATCTAAAACCCCAGGTCAAAGAAAAAGAAAGAATGGGTTTTGATTAAAACCCAAATCAAGGTATCCAAGGACGAGCCAAGAAATAAATCAAGAATCCTAAAAAAAGAACAACAATTTGAGTTTCCTGGATCAAAACATAACGGGGTTTTGATGGACTGCCGTTCTAGATTAACACCACCACTAAGCTTTCCGAATCTCCGAAATTCGGTCCTGAAGAGATCCCTGAGAAGCAATGAAGAAGATAATATTGCTTTCTAAATATCAAAAAACCCTCATCGTCATCATTCTACTCCTTCTTCCGGGTAGTGTCACAAACTATCTCGGTGGCGCTGCTGCAGCAGCCGCGATCACATCGTGGCATCGCAGACCTTCTACAGTTGTCCCACTTCAATTTTATTGCAGACAAATTATTAAAAAAGAAAAATCAGATTCGGCATATCTGTTTGTTTCCCTTAATGTTGTAATTGCTTATTATGCAGGTAAATTTTCTCGTTTTCTCTATTCAAACTCTTCAAAACAAAGCGAAAAACACGCTAGCTACGGACCGCATTTAAAACAAAGCAAACGAATTCACTATACATTTTATATATGAATCGGAAAAATGTTTTATTCTTATTTTCTTATTTTAGATAAATCAGCAGGATTTGATCGATTGGGATAAAGCAATAGCGGGATTGTGACTATTTTATTCTTTTCTTCCCCTTTAGGTCTTCCCTTGATTTTCTTAAACCCGAACTGAAAATGCAGGTTGTGAATAATGCTTACTGCATTTTAAACGTATTTTAAATTTGTTTTAAAACAAGCTTACGTTTGAAAATGGTTTCACAAGCGGATTTTCCTTATTAACTTTTATTTTGTGAGTCAAATGCAAGCGTATTTTAAATGGCCCAAGGTGAATATTGAAAATTTCGTACAAATTTTGGATATAGTTAAAAATTTTCGTAAACTAAACAAGGCCTTAATTTTTTGAATTTTTCTCAATTCTTTCATCATTTCAAAACCTAATTTTTCAAATCATAGAAATGATACTGTAAACCACATTGCATTTCTTACAAGATCAAGAAAGAAAAATAGAAAGAAATAAACATATAGAAACAGAAAACGGGAGGGGTTAAATTATAAATGCTTTTGATTTTATATTTCCTAAATAAAGATAGAGGAGGTCGAAGATGGGTGAGGAGTAGAGATGGCAAATGTGTCCGTATCCGTGGATTTCCGATCCGATCCGATCCAATCAAACAGTAGAAAAATCCGTTGACTGGATAATGGATATGGATATGGATAAAATCCGATTTTTTTTAATGGATATGGATTGGATATGGATTTAGGCATGCTCAGATCAAAACTATATCATATCCGACCCCCAAACGTGTGTCATATTGAATTAATATTTGAATGTTATAATATCCGTCTGATATTTGAATTAATTGTAATTTATATGTACTCTATAATATGATATGATCTCACATTACTATTTCAAATATTTAATTGCTATTTTTTAAAATCTAATTAAGTAAAGTTAGAAATGAATACTAAAAATATAATAATGTAAACCCCAAAAACCCCGATAACATTATAAATTATAAATCTAGTCCTAATTGTAATTTGTAAATCTAGCGTAACATGCTAACATTGTAAACCCTAACTTCTTGCTCTGATAAATTCTAAACTTATAACACCACAAGCCACCCAATTTGTTGATAAAAGCGCAAATACGATTAAATGCGATGCGCGTCTTCATTATCGCCTGGCGTGAATTTGGGCATGCTCTGTAAGGAATGTTTGAGCTTTGGCCATTCTTGGAATCACCCAGTAGACTTGATAGTCGCTTGAGAACAGAAGAAGCCCTCCCAGTTGTATAAATTAAAACTTATGTGACTCTTTAAACTCTTTAATGGCCCGGGCTCTATACGCCTGCGGTGGCATTTAAGCGGATTAATCTCCTCTTGGCGGGAGGAAAGTGTTCGCGGCCCCGAGGCGATCTTACAGGCACACTTAGTTTAGTCACTAAATCCACAACCTTAATGTAACACCACAAATTTTAATTCCTAATATTGTAAATTTTAATTTTAACACTTAAAGTCCTAATCAAACATCCACTACTTTAACTCTAATACTTTGTCAGAAATTATAAATCTTAATCTAATATAAAGGAAAGGAAGAAATAAGGGAGAGGCAGTGGTTTATGTGGAAAGATAGCTGTTTGATAGAAAATGAGTACATCTTTGGGGTGTCGGCGTAAGTATAAGGCATGAATTTTGTCCCGGAAAAAAAAAAACCGAGTTTAGTTTATAGAAAAACATATTGATACGCTGTTCGTGAAATCTCAAAGCGAACGTAGTTCGCGTCCGTCAAGCGTTAAAGCAGCTCTTAGATACATTCCTTCATAACATTGACGGAGTTAGTGATTTGGTATTCTCGGTTTTTCTTTTATTTTAGATCGAGTAGTTTAATTACAGGACCCATTGTAATATAATATTGTGTTGCATTGTCGAGCATTCACCGTCCCCAAAATACATATATCGTGATACAATATTGAGGTCAGATTCATCATGCTTGTGCTTAAATGTTGAGATTATCATGCTTGTGCTTTAAATGTTGAGATTCATCATGCTTATTATTAATCGGAAATATTAAATTACGTCACTGGTTCCGTAGTGGAATTAAAATAATAATAATAAATAATAATTAATAGAAGTGCAGCTGATTGGAGAAGTATAAGTTGTAGCTTGGTTGTTGTGGAGTAAAATATTAATTGTGATTGGTGTATGAAATATTTGCCTAAACCATGATAATAATTTTATTTTGTAAAACAGATTGTAATGATGGTTAAATTCAAGCAAATAAAAAAAAAAAATAAAGAAAGGAAAGAAATTGGTTTTGTAAAGTAGAACCTTAGTTGTAATCCCGATATTTGTCTGAGCCATGTAAAGTAAATGATTTTTGGAGAATTCTTTATTTTCCTTGTCCATTGTGTATTTCCTAGACTAAAAATTTGGTTGTGACACATTTGTAAATACTTTTTTTAATTTCAATAATTTTATACCATTCTAGATTTTTATTATTGGTTTGTAAAGTAAATTGTAGATGTGAAAACAATCAAAGTTTTGGAATATCTGTTTACCAGTGTATTTGTATATATGTTTTGTTGAAAATAAATTATTAAGCGGCTAGAATGTCTGCATTTAGTTTTTCCGTGATTCTAGGCATCCTTGAAATTAGCTTTTAGTGCGCTTAAAATGTGAGATATATTCTTTTTAACGTAGGTATGATTTTAAAAGTTACACCCCGTACGGTGGATCAGTTCACGGATCTATGACACGATTTCTTACATTATTTCTTTTATTTTGTTTCTTTATTTTATTTTATTTTATTTTCTCATTCTTTTCCAAGTTTTCAATTTTAAAATTCAATTGCCTCATTTTCAGTTTTTACCTATATTTTGTATGAGCCATTTATCACCCAGATTAGAAAGTGCCATTCTTTGGAAGTCAATAAAGTAGTTGATTTGTGATGTTTTATTAGCTTTGAAACTTTAGTTTATATTCACAATTTATGAATCGTGAGTTATAAGCTAGTGTCATAGGTTAGCCAAAATATGTCTTAGTGTCGCATGGATAAATTCGATATCCGTGGAGGAGAGATATCAATCAGATGGAATTAGGATATGGATTTAGATTTTTATCAGTAGTAATATGGATATGGATATGGATATATTATTTTTGTTAGGATCGGATGGATTTGAAAAATCCGTCAAAATCCGATAGAATCGCATCATAGTGAGGAGGAGGAGGAGGAGAGAGGGGCTGGTACAAATAGATTTTTTTTTTTAGAAGAAATAAAAAATTTAAGAATAAATTAGATAATGACGTTTGAGGAGAGAAAAGAGACATGATTATTTTATCTTTCTTAACCCGTTTTTAGTGACTAGGGGTCAATACAATACGGGACTGTTTAAACCTAAAATTATTCATATTTGAACAGTGTGTGAGACTAATTAAAGAAGATTAAACTATAAAATTATTTTAGTTAATTATTCCTTATATATATATATATATATATATATATATATATATATATATATATATTTGTTTTTATCATCAAATCCCTGTAGATTTTCATCTCGCTGCTGGCATGCATATCAAACAAAAGAAACTAAAAAATTTCATTCTTACCTTCATACTCAAAAATTTCCATTCATAACAAAGTATTTAATACTAAAATTATATTTAACGCCACTGATTCACTTTGGAATTATCACCAAGTTGATAAAAAATTGGTTGCGCACGAAAAACATGAACAAACCCAAAAAAGGCAAAACAAATAAAATTGATAGTTTCAATGCCAATTAAAACGATTTTTGATACGAATTACTAAATTATTTTATAAAATTTAGAAGTGTATAATCTCAAAATAATTAATCAATAATTAAAAGACTCAGTAAATATATTATAAAATAATAAGCTTTATTGAATAATGACATGCTCCGATTTGTATATAGTAGAAAACGTATTTAGCGTAGATGAAATTATTGGTTGTCGATTTAATTATAAGTTTACAAGGATGAGATCAAAGAAAAGTTAAGTTAAGATTGAAGATAATTATTTTTTTCTCCGCAAAGTGCATTCTACCAATCCCTTATAAAATTATAAGGCTCTATTTACTTTTATATATATATATATATATATATATATATATATATATATATATATATATATATATATATATATATATATATATATATATATATATAGCATAAAGAACATTTTGACTTTGATTCAATGGACTTACCCAAAACAAGGAAAATATAGAATCATATTATAGCCAATTAATATTAAATTATCTCATAAATGTTACAAATTATATACACAATTATGCAATTAAAATTGTAATATGATTTATGTTTTAATATGATTAATAATTAATATAATATTTAAGTATAAACATTCTTGACGATATTTCATTTTCACTTTTTTTTCATAATATGCATCAAAAGTTATAAAACTAGAATATTCTAAATTTTTCTTCATTACAATATTTGGAATGATGTGGAACCCGTATTTTTGTTATTATGTGTTTAAAAGTACAAAGCGGAACTGTTTGTATTTTGAAGAGTAATTTTAGAAAGCAGTTTGGGGCATGGTATTTTTGTTTTATTTTAAAAGGGAAAACAAAATAAGAAAGAAAAATCCTAAATATGACTCTTTATAAGAAAAGACAGGTATGGGAAAACGGAATCTAGGTTCGATGGTTAGGTTACTTATCGGGAATGTACGATGGAAGCGTAGCACTCTTTTAAACCTTAAAATTAGTCTGCAGTAAA
The DNA here is from genome assembly GCA_016808115.1 of Tetrastigma voinierianum. Lineage (NCBI taxonomy): Eukaryota > Viridiplantae > Streptophyta > Magnoliopsida > Vitales > Vitaceae > Tetrastigma > Tetrastigma voinierianum. Next base: position 3,559 of record JAEQBH010002005.1, on the reverse strand, counting down.
CGAAACAAAGAAAATATGGCTTTTGGTATACAATGTGGAGAATCTTAGAGATAGCGATACTTGTCTGGCTTGTGTAAGGCGTATATAAATAAATGTCGAGTAAAGTGTTCGAACAGAGAAAAGTGTATATCTTGACAGCATGTTAGAAGCGCTATTAATTAGGAAACAATGTTAGTGTAATAACAAAATACAAACTATTCACATTCAATTAGAAATTGGATATAGATCATATGTCAAATTATTTATTAAAATGATACATGAGATGTCGGGTCCCAACCAAACCCATTTATCTATTATACAAATTAATTCTATAAAATTCCATTTTAAGGCTATATAGTGGTATGTGTTTGAATGTTTGAAAACCAATTTGAAATTGAATTTTGGAAGTGGTAGTTTGAAGTTGAAATTTGAAATTTGAAATTTGAAATTCGGTTTGGAAATTTAAAATTTGAGTATTTTGGGACTTGAATTTTAAGTAAAATTTAGAAATTTGAGACCATGACATTTGGATTTTACAGAAATTGAGATTTGGAAATTTGAAATTGGCCAATTGAATAATTAGATTGGAAGTCAGAGGACTTGATTTGAAATTATAGTACTTTTTTAAAAAAAATTGGAAACTTGAAAAATTGAAATTAGAATTGAGGACTTATTTTAAATTATAATACTTGAATTTTGATTAGGAATTGTAAGTTTTAAATTGGAGCTTGGAATTTAAATTGAAAATTGAGAAGAATCAAAATTTTAAATTAAAAAGAAAAAGGATTGTGAAATTTGGAAATTGGGCATGTTTAAAATTTTGAAATTAAAAATTTGAATAAGTTAAGAGTGAGCGATCAAAAGAAGTATAATGGACTTCATGAATTGGTCAAAGAGATCTAATGAGTTTGATAAGTTGAGTTAAAGGTCCTAATGGGTTAGGCCTAGAGAGATAATATGACCTTATTAACTAAATCCTAATGGGTTTGATTAAAGGTGCAATAAGGTTGAGCCTAAAGAGATAATAAAGTTTTATTGACTAAGTCCTAATGATTAAAGGTCCTAATAGGTTGGGCCTAAGAGATAATAAGGTTTTGTGGTAAGTCTATTAGGTTTGATCGAATGACTGATAGGTTGGATGCAGAAAGATAGTAAGGTTTTCTTGATTAAGTCTTAATGGGTTGGTCAAATGACCTAATGAGTTGGACCTAATGGATCGATCAAAGGACTTGATCAAAAGATCTAATGGTCCTGATCAAATCCTAGATTAGGTAAATTATGGGTACAAGCAAAGCTTAGTCCACAATATACAATCTCGATGATAATAAAATAATAAGATAAATAAATAAGTGGCAGTATAGGAAAAAGGAAACTAAGTAAATCATATTTACTTGAAGATGAAGATCTCATAGCAACATTATATACAACAATGGTGAACCCAATATGGAAGAATAATAAAACTGTTTTTTAATAAAGATGGATCTTACAAAATTATTCATGATTGTTACTGAAATTTCAACAACTCGCATAAATTTCACAAATTCTAAAAAATCAGCATCGTTCCCTTACACTTCTCTCATGTTCTTCCACTTAAATTTCAGTGGTAACTCACATAAATTTCAGCCACAAATCCTCCATGGAAATTCAACTACACGCACATGAATTCACTTCATGATCATGTGCTATCCGTTTAAAGACATATTATTCTCCTTGGATTTCCAGTAGCATCCACCCCAAATTCAGCCCTTGCTTTCACTAAAACAGCACTCTTCTTCAGCTCATGTCTTTTTATTTTATTAAAATTCCCTTTATGCCTGAGTTTCCAACCACCATTATTTCTATCATAATCTTAATGAACTTCTATGGGTTTAGCCATTATTCTCATTAAACCTTAATCAAACATCCACCTTTGTTTCAGTCCCCTATTTTCATTAAATTCTCAGTAAAATAAACCATGTTGTTATTGGATTCTCAGTCCAACTCAGTTTCAACCCTTTAGTCTTGCTCCTTGAGTAACCATAATGTACAGCCACACTATTCAGCAAGCATGAGCGTGTAAATTCAAAATTTCTCTACTTAATCCTCATGACATTTCAAAATATAAAGAATGTTGTAGACTCCAACTACAGGCTACATATTAGTCAACTAAAACATGTAATGAAAATATACAATGATGAATGATGATAACATTGAATAATAAATAAAAGGTAAAAAAGCCTTATTAAGAGCAAAAAATCACTTAGAAGTCTACAAAATAATGTATAAAAATAAATAGTAGAATGGCCCTACCATATTTTATCTCAGCTTCAATGAAATATATATAAGAAAAACAGGCGACAACAAATCATAATAATAAGATAACGAGAAAAAGAAAAATCCAATGGGAAACTCCCAACTACTGCCCCTACCTCTTATAGTGGGATTCCGGAAAATTTCCATCCTAGTCGCCTCCCCTAAGAATTCCACCCTTTCTTTCTCCACACTGTGATCTCTCCTTCTCCCCAAAGTCATGGCTGTTCCCTTTTTTTAAAGTTAAAATAAATTATCCCTTTATACCCAAAGATAAATAGTAAAACCATCCTCATCCTCCACTTGGTCACCTTTCAAGTCTACACTTGGCTTTCAATAAGAGAATATTCTCTAAGGCAAAAAAAAAAAAAAAAAAAAAAGGGAAGACAAAAATACCCTCAATTGGGAGTCACATGGAATGACTTTATAAATTAGAGCGTGATGTCTGATAAATTCGTAGTTATTTAAGGAGCATCGAGACCTTAAAGCTCTTGGGGCGCTAAGCGTAAAGGTCACTTGAATTCTAAGTTTTTTTTTAAAAATGTTGTGCGACTTTCACAATATAAATAAAAATTATATATACCATTAAATGTGTACATCAATTTTTGTATCCTAATTATAAAATACAATAAAATAAAAACATTAAACATAAAAATCAAACATCACTAGTGCTTCAATGCTTTCCATCATTACAAACATTTCCAAAATAAAATAATTAACGTAATTTAATGTTTCCATTATCACAAAAATTCTAAGTTTCAAAATAAAATAATAACTCATGGAATTTGCAAAATTCTAAATAAAAAAAATCATCATCGATATCATTATTCCCATCATCAATTAGACATGTCAATTTTAAGTCCGGCCTGCTAGGCTAGCTCGGTTAACCAGGAAATTAGGAATTCGAGGTTAGGTATAAATTTATTAACTCGAAAAGCGGATTAAATTTGGCCTGCACAATGTTGTCCCGCCTACCAATTTTTTTGTTTTATAAGGCAATTTAACAACTAAGCTTGGATTAAGAATTAAATTCGGGCCGCTATTTTTGTGAAAAATCATACAGAATTTACTGACCGATTTCCTTCATTTGTAACTCGTCCTCTCGAATTGCCATCCCTATCATCAATATAATTTTTTTCCTATTTTTTACATTACTTTTTCAAAATTTTATCTATTTTGACATAATTTTTCAAATTTGTTTCTAATTTTCATTATTTTTAAATTTAAAAAAAAACTTATTTTATAGATTTTTTAAAATTTACCTATTTTATATAATTTTTGGAATTTTTTT